>JAPUBQ010000026.1:2692500-3307500 GCA_035578125.1 Mellilla xanthometata
TGACATTTTGATTTATAACATATATTTTGTAATGATATAATATTTGACTTGTAACTTTGGTGTTATCAATAAATGATTTGTATTTGTATTTGGTGGTACTTCTTAAGAAACATGGACTCAAGAAGAGAAATTCCAAAGATTTGTAGTCCTCGCAATATTTAGTTACAATAATATTTTTCCCTCACAATATTTTAGTATTTTTATATTGATTTGGAAGTGTATTTTGTGTAACAGGGTTCTAATGCAGAAGCCACAAAAAATCTTTATATCATAAATTAATTCTATACCATAACAACGGATTTCTTTGTAAAACTAATATATAACTTTACTTATTTTTGTAATGAATTTAAAACACAAAAATAAAATAAAATAACAAATATATTCCGAATACCTAGGACGTTTGTCGCTTATCGGATATGCACAGACAGACAAGGGAATATTATATGAGCTCCTTTTGTACTCTTTGGATAAAAAAAAATCGATTGTTACCATTAAACCTCCGAAACCACACTCAGTTATGTTTCCTATGTTTCAGTCTTACGCCAAAAACGAGGGTTGGGAGGCGTTCAAGTCGTGTGTCAAGCAAGAAATGAAGAGCGCCGTGTAAGTCCACCTATATAAAGATTATTAATACATTATAGACTAGTGTATATCACGATTTAACGCGGGTAACACATACGTGCAATAAATGGTTTATAATTATATGATAAGGAAGCAAAATCCGCTTAATACGCATAACGTCAATGTTTAATCTATCTCTTTTAATATAATCTTTATATATATAAATCTCGTGTCACAATGTTTGTCCTCAATGGACTCCTAAACCACTTAACCGATTATAATAAAATTCGCACACCATGTGCAGTTCGATCCAACTTGAGAGATAGGATAGTTTAAATCTCAAATTAGAGTCGCAATTTTAATTTATTGCTAATTATTGTCTGTTATTATTTGACAGTCACAATTATCTGTTAACTCCAAATGATTCTAACAGATGTCGATACCTTTCGACTGGGTTGAGTAAGTAATTAATAGATGGCGCTGTACCCCTAAGTAAGTGAGGCAAAACAACGTTTGCCGGGTCAGCTAGTAGATAATAAATTTAAATTTATAGCTAATAACTTACAATATATGAATTATATCATATTATAAACCTGTAAAAATGTTATTTGAAATCGCTATCTAGCGGATTTCTCGACTTAAAATACCGCTAGTAAAATTATAGATAGTTACAAACGCACGTGATTGTCAATAGGTTAATTGAAACCAGCGCCTTTGCGGATTTATCTACTTAAATTACGATATCGACTAGCCCAATTATATTATAAATATTTATGACTAGTTATGACTAAAATATGTATTTATAACTTAAATAATTAAAACATTTCTATTCAAAAAATATACTTACATATATTGTTACGTAATTGACATTTAAATGCCCAGTGTTGCCATACACTAGAGTAGTAGCCTAGAAGGTGTTTTTGAGATCTCTTGTTTTGTAAAAAGTTATTTATTACATCTTTTAAAAAGTTATTTATTACATCTTTTAACTGTGGCTCAAATTATGTGTAATTTTGAAATACTACTATGATTTACACAAGTAAAACTTAAAAACGTTCGTTTATAATAAAGTCATAATGTAAATCTTTAAGAAATATTGTAAAATGATCATAACTAATAATCATATTTTATCATAGTAGTATGGTGTCATTTACTACTTATCTGTATTTTATTCTTATGGTGGCACTTCACGCACATTTGGTATGTTAGGTGAATTATTAACTTAAAATAAGAATAATTAACTAGATTAACTTGAGAAAATTATTAAATTAATTTGTAAAACAAGTCATTGGGGAAGGACGGGATTCGAACCGGGTGCGTGGAATGCAGTCCAACACTCGCTCATTTTCACCGAATACAGCAAATACCGAATAAAGATGTGAAATGCCAGCATTATAAACATCAGATTCCATTAGACAATGTTATCAGTTAGCCACAAAATAGTCAAGTAGACATAAGAAACCCTGAGTGGTTGTTTAACAAAGTGAGATTTTTGTGCTTTTACTAATTTATTAATATTATTAAGTTTTTTGTTGTGTTATTTATCTTTATATTTATGGAGTAAAATGTAAGAAATAAGAACAAGCTATGTCACAGGCTTTAAGGTGTCTAACCTCTACCCCTTAAGATCTGGTTTCCTAGAAAAGCGGTATGGTAAAAAAGCTGCCGTAATATAGCGGTGTATGATGGTACTAGAACGATGCCTATATTATAAGTGATGGCTTGTTGACGTTACGCTGTCAACTATCTCTTTCCAACAAACACACATTGTTTAAATGGTCCACGTCGCGTTAGCCTTGTTTTACGGTACCGTTTTTATAGGAAAGCAAAACTTTAGAATGCCATTTTGTCATTCCGTAGAAATATCAGTTATGAAACACAGTAATGATTGTTGTTTTGCACATAATTTACCTTTTTTAATTTTAAAATATCTTCAAGGGCAAAGTCTTGAATTTCTTGAATCTTGAACAGTTTTATCGTTACAAATCGTTATAGGTCAAGAATATCGAAAATATAGGTTATAGACCGTCTAAAGAACGATATTTTTTACCGTTAATGATTTATAATGATTAAACTGTAAATTAATGATTTTTCCTATAAAATATGATCGCCCTAATATTATAATTATTACAATCATATGGCAGTGTTGTTCGCCGGACACAGGCCTGGCACGGTCATGGTATGTTACAGGGTTGAGCAGTAGACACCTTTAAGGCAGTTTCAGATATCAGTGAAGATACAGTTCAGTGCTACAGTTTTGAGTATCAATATCGGCGTTGACGGCAAACTGAATGATTCATAAAAACGTATGGGCATTTTCTAGTGCTCGCCTGACTAGCTACTCTCATGTTCAATATATTTGTCGCCAAGCACTTATCGGTTTGTTCTGGAAGCTTCCTTGAGTGCTAGTAATTCAAGACTTTCCTTGCTCCATCTGAGGCCTGAGTATCTCGTGTGGTTAAGCGACTTGATGATCAAATGCCTAGCTATAAAACGTAATAAAGAAAGAAATATGATCGGTAATCACTAAACTGTATCGGAACTGTGTCTTAAGTGATATGTCTGATTAGATTAGATTTGAATTCAGTATTGTACGAGTTACCAGTTTTCTTTTAAAGAAAATCACCAAAGGTTTTAGTAAATTAACTAATGTTATTTTAATTTTAGATTTTGTACTTAGTGATTATGATTATAATACATCTCAATAATTTATTATGTCTTTAAAATAATATTATAAATAGCAATTTATTTCTTGTTAATATTGCGAAATAATTCATGTATTTTGTTAAATTCAATATTTTTTTTGGAGACGTGTTTTCTCTGTATTGTTAAAATAGAATAGATCTGACTCTGTAAACACACAATATTAATTCATGGTATTTTTTCTATTGATTGGTGTTTGTTTTGTTTTCTAATAATAGTAAATTGCTTCTTTAATAAAAATTGTTTGCTAGTCATTTTAATACAAATACATTTATTGATTGTCTTAGGACTTGTTTTATTTTAGATTAATGTACTATACAAGTTTTATTTGTTTAGAATAGTAATAAACTAGCTAGTTTTAATATGCTGCAAATCTGGTATCAAAATTTTGGGTTAGGTATTAGAGTATTTTTTTAATCGGTTCTGTTATGAATTGACCCAAAGCCTTTTAAGGCGGCTTTCTTGTGTCTTGAAAAGAGTTTTAAAATACGTTTTGAAAATTCAAGCACTTTATCAAAATTGCTCACTTTCAAGTGAGTAATTTTAATCAAAAAGTTCAGTGACCATTAAGGTATGTTGTGTTTCTTATTTGAAAGGGTTACGCCTTCAGACTACTAAAACGGTTGCCAGTGGAATACATTTGTCACCCTGCAGTCTGGGGTCTTCAGAATACAGCTGCGGTAAACCCTGCCTGTCGTAAAAGGCGACTAAAAGGGAAAGTCTTGATTCCAAATTAAATTAATTTCAATTCAAAACCATTATACGGTACCAAGAAAGCTATGGTTATGAAAAAAAAAGATATTGATAGAATAGATAAAATAAAGAATGAAAGAAATATAATAAAGAATGAAGGAAATATAATAAAGAATGGAGGAAATATAATAAAGAATGAAGGAAATATCTACAACTTATTATTCCGATCTAATCATTTTTGCAATCTCTCGTACCGGTCTTGTGACAATGGAAAACACATCTGGGCTGTGAAAAGAACAACGCCATGTTTATGCTTATGTCCCAATGGCATTCGTTTTGACGAATTAGTTTTTTTTTTCGATGGCTCATTATCTTGTTGGCAAATAAACCTATCTTCAATGAAATGTAACTCGAAAGGACCATAATTTTGTTGTAGTCTCCAGTTACATGGATCCTCCGACCAAAATAGAACTTCCACTGTGCAACGCGACTTTTTTCGGCTACATGGGTAATTGCAGACTAGTCTTCTTGTCTTATAATTTTGATATAATGGAGGAAAGGTTCGAAACATTCTGATAGATTCTTCAGCTCCCAGCGCTCGGACATGACTTGGAGCTCTATATTAAATGAATAATAAAAAGCCAGTCTGTGACAAAATACGAAGAAGATCTTCATTAAAATGTAAAACTTATATCTTGTCGGCTAAAAGCACGTCAATCTTCACGTATTTAAATGAGAATCGAACCAAAATATTGACCAAGTTACCTAATATTAAAACGAAAACAAATATAAGCCGATGTCGTCTTCACAGGGTCTACCCGTCTTTTTTTAGCTTTATTATAATTATTATATCGCAATCATATGCAGAGTTAGTATTGGCAAACTTTAATCGATTTTAAGCTAAATGAATAAGAGAGAATAGTACTTTTGTCAGCGTTTTTGTTTTTTTTTCATTGCTACAAAAAGGTCCTTTTTCAAATTCGATAGTACAACAGCTTGGTCGTTGTTTTTGTGTATTTGCTGAAGTTTTAGTTTGTTCTTGTTGTTTTCTTCGTATCTCCAGCGAAACGATCTAGATCAGACACCAAATGTCTGTAATATGGATAGATTCCAGTATATTTTAATGCAGACACTGCAATATCCAGTCCAGCTAATTTTATAAATGTGTCGATGAACAGCAAAAGTGGAAAAATCCGTTAAAGATGCTTTTACACAATGACGTATTTTATTGTATACTATTAATGCAGGTTCTATTTACGTCTCTTTTCATGAAAAACCCATATGGGTTAGAAAAGGATGCCTTATATACAATCTCACCTTGTCTGTGGATAATTAAGGCAAAAAAGGAGGAAATGATTGGATTTTACTAGGTTTGATATAAACGCTTGGATATTACTAGTTTTGGAAAAAATCTGCTGTGGATATTACCATTTTTGATATAATTCGTCATCATGCATGATTATCAGGGTTGTCAATAAGAATTATAACAACAATAGTTTGAAATCAATATCTCATTAGATGACTTTGCTGCAACATCTTCCGTCTACAAATATGTAAAAACATTTTCTTTATTTAAAGAAGTCTGTGATGAGCCCTCAACTACAATAAAGTTGAAAAGGTATATTTGTCGGGAATAATATGTCGCCTGGTCAGGAATTTTTATGTATTCTTTTTTAAACCTTGAACTCTTGTTTTTACCATATTTTTTTTCTATTTTAATGTTTTCTGACAGTTGTAGACAAGTAGAACAAACATCTTGCCGAACAGCACCGAAACCAATGTTAAAAAAAGTGTTAAACACTTTTCAAAAATAAGACACCGTTACCGAATATTCCGGCAAGGATTGGTCATTATACATTGCGTGCATTCTTTTAATAGACAAATCGGGAGCCAAATATACACGGTGACGGTCTTTTCCACGACAGTAATGCGTTTCTAAAGGTGTAAAAGACTGAAATACTGAATATTTTTTTCAAATGCTTCTTTTCGTGAGGTGAATGTTTTTCTATCACCTCCTCGTAATTCTTTTGCCATTCCACCTGAGCGCATATTTCTTTTAAGTACTCCCTGTACTCGTCCTTTCTTTAGTTTCAATATGCCCAGAAAACATTTTAAACACACTGGGGTAACGTATTTTCGGATGCTTGCGTACAAAATATCTTGTTGAAAATTCTTTGGTATTGCGTGTTCCTTTTGTAGGTCTCTTTCTTTTAATTTTAGTACATAGGCAATAATTCATAATGAAGTTAAGTTGATGTATTTTTGACGGGTTTTCATAAAATAATTTATGAAAACAAAACATATCTCCTGATGTTAAAGAACTGCATTTGTATGTTTTAGAATTTTGGTGACAGTTCGGTTTTGTTGGTAAGGAGGTAGTTGAATATCTGTAAATATAAAAAAAACATACCTAGTCAACTACTAACAAAATCGCCGCTTGGTTCTTTTTGCTATTACAGTTGCAATAGGTCGATTATTAATGGCCAACGTGTTCTTGAAGAATGTTTTACAGATACTATGCTTAAAATTGTTAATCTCGAATTAAAATGCATGTTTAGGTCCTCTATTGCTATTATGAACTTTATATTGATAAGGTGTAATATCATTAATACACTTTGCAATATACTCTCTTTGTCTAGATAAATCTCACATTTTCCAATAATTGTCAAAAATAATTTCTCTGTCTTCCTGTTTGATCTTTTCACTGCACTTTAGTCTAAATTTTTCCCCACATGGTGGTCGTATACGCTTTTTTGGCATGACTTTTTTTAACTGGGACACAGAAGTATATTGTTGCCCACTATTACGAAGTCACCCGAACCCAATATTGAATCAAGTGTTAAACATTCTTCTGAAATAAGATGCCTTGACGCATTTGAACTGATCTTCAGCTTGCAAGATATTTTTATGTCGCCACCTATTACTCTCGTCGCTTGGTTTTGTATTTTGTCAAGTTTGATGACGTAATCTAGTCTACTTCTGATCAAACAAATGTATAAGTGTCTTAAATGCTTGGGGTGGATACCCCATCCAGGTCCTGCCAGAACTTTATTTAGTTTTAAATGTTTGTCCGTTTTTAGACAGAGCTCATTGACGTGTTTTCCCCACCTCAAGGAGTGGTCTAACTAAATATTTTACTGAGTCCACGACCTTTAATTGTTGTTGTTTGTACCACGTCCCACTTGGTGATGCGATGTGTATTTTCTCTTGCGAAAGTAACTGTTCGAAATTGGCGAGTTTACCCTGTAAGCTTTGACAGTTCCATTGGACTATGTTTAACTTATATCTATTCTGTGATATACTAGACATAATTAGAACAAAATATTTTACGAAAAGCAAGTTACAGAAGTGTTTTGCCAAGAAGGATACTAGCCACTAAATTCCGATTTTTGCCGCTGCTTGAAACTTATTTAATAATGAATCTTGCTATCGTAAAAATATATCTTTAAGGATCTCTAACACCTTTTCAAATGAGGTGTTTTCTTTCTTATCTAATCTTCGTCTGTGTATTCTATCTTTATTTTTATAATACTTCCTCATCCCAGTGGTGTTCGTAAGATTTATTGACAGATTTATCCAGTGGCCAACTCATGAGTTGTGTTGGATGGTAAACAATATACCTAGTACCTACGATATTGTTTTCGTCTGCGGCATCTACAATTTTTGCATCTAAATGCGAAGCACCTCCATCGAAAACAAGCAAACATTTTCCCAGAAGACTTTTAATTGGCAAGATGATGGATGAAGTCTACAAACAATTCGGTAGTCATACTATCCTTTGGTGCCATCTTGACCATAGTGCCATCAGGCAAATTGTCGTGAAATTCTGGGCGTAGTCTTTTTCCTTTAAATATAATCATAGGTGGAACTGAATTACCAGAAGCGTTCACACACATAGCGATTGTGACGTTTTCAGCATGTTCCTGTGCTTTGAAATGTACTCTCTTGCTTCCCTTTTGTGCAAGAACTTGTTGCTGGTTAACGTCAACGTTAACCGACATCCTTTCTCGTCGATATTGTATAATCTTTCTGGATGATGGGGAATGTCTAACTCGTCATACATATTTTTTACTTGAAAATTCTGTTGCACAATGTGCTTGTTCAATTTCTGAGCCCTTGCAAGGTTCATAAACTGAGCTTTGCGACTAGAAATTTCTGGGTTTCTCTTCAAAAAATTGTTCAGCCATTTTCTGCCAGCAATGCATTTTTTGTCATTGATGGTATTTGGTATACGTTGGGCTTCACAAAATAAGTAGGCTTGTTTCCTAACAAGGCGCACAGATTAACACTCAACCCAGGTTATCTTTCGATGATTTGTCTGTGTTTCTCTTTTTCACACGTTTCACACATACTATTTCTGCATCTGATATGAGATTGTTCGTAACTTGATTTTATTTTAGTCTTTGAAAAGTCGAGCCAACGCAAATTGTTTAGGTAACTGCTTATAAGACGTTACTGCCACCTGGGCTTTCCTTTGGGTTCAGTTTGAATAGTGCCTTTAATGACTTTCCGACATTTACCCTGTGCTATCCAACTTTCATCAGACAAGATGTTCTCCCGGTTTCTTTTCTCACCTCTTTGTTTCTCGTCTCCCGTGCTGTTAGGAATATGAACACTGGGCAGTCTAGTGATTGGAGTCATCTCTGACTCCTAACTGCGTGTCCTCCAAACAACGATCACTCTCAATCTCAGGAGCACGGCCGCCGGGGGGTACCCAGGCTGACCGTGCGAATATTATTAGGTTACACACATTGACAAATCTACATATTTTATCTTATTAATACAACAGCTTGCGGATGATTTAGCCGGTCGCCTTCGAGCATCGAGAAGGAAATAAAATGTAGACACGTAGCGCGCTGCACACTGGGCGCGAATTAACCGCTTTTTAATTTTTCTACTACTTACTACTTAGATCTTTTGCCACCAACTACGGTAGGTAGTCAGCATCTCAGCTCTTTTAATTATATTAGTAATTTCTTGTAAGCTTACAAGCTTATAAGCTTAAAACAGAAAAAAAACATGGAAAAGAAGAGCTCTTCTTTTCCATGTTTTTTTTCTTTTAACAAACTTTTTATTCGGCGCCAGCAGCCTAAAAGTAATTGCTTTTGAATTCTCTATTTCATCGAGATTGTAGGCACATCTGCAACAGAGATGAATTTGATCTTGAATATGAATGCCATTAGTTCATTCATCACTATTTTTTCACATTGCGAACACTGTGTAGCTGCAGATATCACACGTTCACGCTGGGGTGTATGTGACGTAGCCATGAAACGACCATTGCGTTAAACAGCGAGCAGTCAACTGCCATATTAAAATCAAATGCCATACTGGAAACTTCAAATAATTCTTCCCATTCGCATCTATGCTGGTGGTATTTATGTTTCTGTCGCTGATAACTACAACGTCGTTAATCTTCGGTTCTGGCCCTTGTGGTCCAATGTTTTTATTTTTGATTTGTCTTCCTGTCGTATTTGAAGTTTTTGTCAATATAAAATCATCTTCCACAAGAAAATGTATTTAATTTCATTTATGAGCGAACAACAGTTTAAACAAATTTTTAGGGTACAACAGGCCCAAGACTCGCTCCGCCGAAACCACCGCGTTAATTCTACTCGGCTCGGCTAGTTATCGGCACACATGAACTATTCATATTTGCCGGACGGGACCGTCAACGCGAAAGATGAATAATATTGATGTTTCCGTGCGATCTTTTGAACCAGATAGTCAGTGGATGGGTTTCTTCTAGACATGTAGTTTCGTAATGTATCTTCGGTGTCAGGTTTCAAAGAGCAAACATGAAGTTTTTTTACACGTTCTACAGCTGTTAACTCTGTGTCAGTGGCGTTACCGGCGACTACATTTCGATGCAATGTTTCGGCTGGTTGTTTATGCGATGTGCTAGTTGTAGTTATCGTGGGATTTGAACTTGTACTCGTCTTATTTCTAGCGTGCTTAATAGAGCTACACGGCCTGGGCGAGAAGTCATTTCATTTATTGCTGCTGATGGTGCCGGCTTGACTTAATTCTTTACCGGCGACTACATTTTGGCTGCGACAAGATCTGCCACTGCGTATTGTCCGACTTATTAGACTCGGCGTCCATTTTGTTTCCTTCAACTTCGTCGTTAAGCGTAAGCGCAGTTGGTGCACGCCTGGATATGTTGACAGCTGATTTATTATTGCTGCTCTTATTGACCTTGGCTTTTTCGTTGATGCTTTTTGCAATGTTTCGGCTGGTTGTTTATGCGACGTGCTAGTTGTAGTTATCGTGGGATTTGAACTTGTACTCGTCTTATTTCTGGCGTCCTGACTATTTATTGCTGCTGATGGCGCCGGCTTGACTTAATTCTCTTATCAGAATGTTGACGCACCAATTTCTTTCTTTAATTGATTTATTTCAGTATTAGAGTAAGGTGTCACTTTATCAGATTCTTTATCTGACTTAGGTTTAATCCAAACCACGTCATATTTAATTGAAGTTCGTTATTTAAGAAAGTCTGCTGTGTCAAAACTATTGTCAATTGATGATGCAGGGAGCCCACTAAGATCTTTTACCACGAACTACGGTAGGTAGTCAGCATCAGCTCTTTTAATTATATTAATAATTTCTTGTAAGCTCTTCTTTTCCATGTTCATTTTTTCTTTTAACTAACTTTTTAGACGGCGCCCGCAGCCTAATAGTAGTTGCTCTTGAATTCTCTATTTCATCGAGATTATAGGCAGATCTGCTTAATACCAGCATCAGAGATTAATTCGATTATACTGCGTATGAATGCCAGTAGTTCATTTATCTCTAATTTTTCACATTGCGAACACTGTGTAGTCGCAGACACCCGCACCAAGTGTTTGTTGAAAGTTCAAGAGTTTTTTATCTCTGCCTCGTACTATTTCTGATACTGCTGCAGATATCTCTGCGTTAAGTTTTGGAGCTTGTAATAGTTTGCAATTTTAATTAAGGGAAGCCATACTTTGGCTAGACTTGTATGAATGTTATCGCCAAACTCAGGTTTGGCCGATGTGTCCATCCCTAGTGCAGACAATAGGGGGAAGTTTTTTAGTGATAACTACGAATGTAGCCGTGAGCAGCAGCTCACGTTATTACAAGGGACTAGCAGTCAAATACAATATAATAAAGTGCGAATGTTAAAACATGAGGTTTTACCTTCTATCTCCTCGCAGATGGATGATTCGGGTGTTAGAGTGAGCCAGGTTTAGTATTGCTCATTTTTCCTTCGATGTTCTCCTTGTATTGTTGTAGCTTTTCCTCGGCACTTCGTTTCGGCATTATTTCATGAAAAATTGTCGTGTTCGTTACCATGCACGAAAAAAAATGAAGCCAAGATGGCCGAGCGGAAGTATTGCCAGGCCATAGCAAATGCACTTTTTTCGACGCCTGGCTCCACGTTGGGCGCCAGTTATTAGCTTATTTAGGCTGGTTGTTTATAGTTAACTGTTTCGTAGAAGTCCATGGTTCTACGTGGAAGCTGTTTCCGCGATCTGGTAGTTTTTGGTACTTTTTTTCCTATTGATATCTCTAAGGAAATTATTATTCATAAATATATTTTGAAGTAACGGTGTTATTGTTTATTAACTCGCGCATCGCCTTTTTGCGGCTAACGGGAGATTTACTACTAGATGCAGGCACAACAAACATAAAAATGTTTGTTTTAAACAAATCTGACATAAACCTCGTGTTTGAGTTGGCGGGGGAGCTGCTCGCGTAGCTGTCGGATGCTGCGGGTGAAGCGGGGGTAACTCGGCTGCAGAGATCCGACATATACTGGGGACGGCGGCACGTGCATACTTAAAGCACGTTTGTAAGTGCAGTCATATTCCGACATCAGCTTCCGAATCCTTCTTCCTTTTTTGTAAAAAGGGCAAATTCGCTTCGATGCCTTAGTACCTAGTAAAGTTTACGCAACGATAGATTTATTGTACTGTGTCGCAATTAACGTGGTTCTTAGTACATTTTGGGCTATCAACTTTCCTAGCGGGGCAGCGTACAACGTTATGGTCGAACTTCCAGCAGCGGCTACTCTGTGTAACTGGAAACATGTATGGTTCCTCTACCTCTACTATCATATCAAGGATAGTGACGTTTGGCGGGAGCTTGGACCCCTTGAACCTGAGGCGCACAGAAAAACACTAAACTTTGCAATTTGGCATCTCCATCCTAGAGCGGCGAACGATTGGAAATTAGTTAAGACCTCCGCACTAGCCTCAATTAGGTACACCCCCGTGTTAATATCGTGGTTGGCCGTTGGGAGGGCTGCCTCGCTGAATTAGTTGTAGTGGTTTTGGTTATGGATCGTGTTGTGGGTACGGTTTTATTGTATTTTGGTATAAGGGTGGTTATTGTTTGAGGCTATGGATATTTGGCTCCGAGGTTCTTTTGTCTGTCTGTTTGGCTGTTCTTTGTTTCCATTGCCGTGCTTTCGGTGAGCCAAAAGAGCGGTGTGGATCTTGGTAGATTCCAGGACGTGTCCTGGGGGTACAGCTTCCGCAGTTTGATCCATACGTACACTACCTCACAGGTGGTGTGGAAATGTGTGCATATTATGTTGAACGTGATTCTTACAAGCGCAATATCTGGTAAATAGTGGGTCTTAGAGAAAAAACTAAGGGGTACATTTTTATGGAGAATTTTAAGATCTACAACTTTGCTCTGAGGTTGTTTTTCGATAAAACCTTCCGTTTTCGAGCATACAGTTCCTTTTCAATTTGTGCATAATTTTGCTCTGATTTGGTTAGCGATCGAGACGCATAACAAACCGGTTTCCCGTCTTGCAATAAACAAGCGCCCAGCCCGTATTTACTCGCATCTACAGATATAGTAAGTGGCTTATTCACGTCACAAAACTGTAACACCGGTGCGCTTGTTATGCATTTTTTCAGATCCTGAAAGCTCTTATTATGTTCGTCATTCCACTGCCATTCATTATCTTTTTTGAGTAATTTCCTCAATGACTGCGTTTTTTTCTGATAAGTGCGGTACAAAACTTCCTACATATGTAACTAAACCTAGGAATCGCTCTAAATCCTTAACGTTTTCCGGCTTCGGCGTGTTTATTATTGGCAAAATATGCGAGTCGTCGGGCCGTATCCCATCTTTAGATATGATATGACCTAACGGTCTTATTAATAAAAAGTTATGGAACAGTTAAAGTGTTCTTTAACATCACTATAACAAAAATGACGAAAATCGTTATTAATAAACGCACTATAGCGCTAAACAGTTCTTTAAGCCTACTATTAAGTTATAGTGGCCAGGCCCCTACTATAACCGTACAATAGCGGCGCAATAAGATCCAATATGGCCGACTATCTGTCATCAGCTGATTTCCTGACATTGGACACCAATGTAAACAATCAAATTTTGTATTTTGTGACTGTGTAGATTCTTGTTAATTCTTTTGGGTTTTAGAAGTGAGTTTTCGGGATACCACATAATGCAAGCGTGACAAAGTTTGGCTACTATCGAAGCAATTTAAAAACAGCAAAAACTTTATAGAAAAAGGTTTGACCCGTTTTCTCTGGACGATGAAGATTTTAGAAAACGGTATCGCCCTAAAAAGTTTACGGCAGAGTTTGTCATTAATTTGGCCAGAGAAGAAATACAAAAAAACAAACACTGTGTCTCACCCTGAATTATATATAAAGACTAGCTGACCCGGCAAACGTCGTTTTGCCTTAATCTAAAAATCTAAATATACAGTAGCCGATTCTCAGACCTACTGGATACGCATATAAAATTTGGAAAAAATCGGTCAAGCCGTTTCGGAGGAGTACGGTAACAAACACTGTGACACGGAAATTTTATATATAAGATAATAGACATGCGTAGTTCACGAATGAATCCTTCAAATGAAGTACTTCAGTGATTTGTATCTTTCACTCTCTAGTTCAATAACATTTCAATTAGTTCTTAGTTCAGTAGTTCTTTCATCCGTTTAAGAACGACTCGAGACTCGAATGAAAACATCGGGAGTATTCGGGACTATCTATGCCTGTCCCGCTCTGTTGTACGTATGGATATGATACATGATAGCCTCTTTCACTCACTCGGCGAATCTGACTGACCAGGCAAATTTAAACTCTATTCCAAGGTGACAGAGATTCTATGCCCTGAATGAAATATTGAAAGAAAACTAGTACTGAACTAAATGAACTACTGAACTAAAAGAAAGATATAGTTCACTGCGGCGAATCTGACTGACCAAGCAAAATTAAACTCTATCTCAAGGTGACAGAGATCACTCGGTGAATCTGACTGACCAGGCAAATTTAAACTCTATCCCAGGTGACAGAGATGCGATGCCCTGAATGAAATATTAAAAGAAAACTAGTACTGAACTAAATGAACTACTGAACTAGAAGAGAGATATAGTTCACTGATATAAAAAGATATGTACATATCTTTTCATTTTAGTGACACATTCTGCGCATGTCTAAAAGATAAGTCTTTACACAATGGTACTGCTCATGTAATAAATAAATCAATACAGATGATAGTACTAAATGACAGTATTTTAATAATAAAAATTCTTCGTTTAATTTTTGGTTTTCGTTGGCCATTTAAGCCGCATGCAGCTCTTGCCTGCAGGCTATCTCTGCATTAGAAATTTTCTGAGCAGCTGCATGAGGAGAGTGAGGTCTTTGGTCTTTGCCATGGCATTGAAGCTAAAACAACAAATATTCACATTTAAAGTTAGATTAAAATAAAAGTTGTTACGTAGATCACTGTTTTGATGTTAACAAATTAATGTTCGTTTATGAAAGAACGATGTTCAACTGCAAGCATATATACAAACCTTATCTTCCTCCAGCTAATTTTTACTTATTTGGCTTTTTATAGGTCTTTTATTCATTTTTATTTTATCAGTTTTTGCCGAAATTTGAAAATATAATGACTTTTTGACGTTTGTTTGTGTCCGAGTATAGACAAAATTTTGTGTTTATGGACACATTTCACCTTTGTTTACAAATAATCTGTGGTTAACATCGTTCTTCTTTAACTTTTTCGTCATACTGGCAAGGATTTCGTTATCTGTGGCTACTATAGTTATTGAAGGCTTATAGTACGTTTATTAATAGTAAACTTTACAGAACACTTTAGCTATAGTATGCTATAAACCTACAATAGGCATTTTTTATTAATAAGACCGTAAATATTTTATTTCTGTAAGGCCTATTTTACATTTCTCACGATTAAGTTTAACATTTATCTCCCGACACCTATAATATTTAGCACCTGTTTAAGACGTTCATCATGCAATAGTATAATAGCGAATTTATCTTGAGCTTTACGTTCATCTCTGGTTGATTTATCATCAAATCTCAAGCAGGTTAGTAAAAAGTCAAATCTTTCCCTTATATATCCATTACTGATATGTAGCGAGTTCCACTGAAAGTAGGGTCAAATAGCTCTAAGCTCGTGAGATGATTGTCTTTTTTTGCAGCTGATAATAAAAGCAACCCAAATAAGCTGTCAATTCTTCTTCGCATGTAGAAGCAATAGTGGCAGTTTTATCTTTATATTGCGCACTTCTTATCCCAATTTCATCATTTGTATGTATGAGTATCTTACGAATCATATCAGCTCTTATAAAATTAGTAAAGCAATCGACCGGTCCTGTAATATCCTTCGCGTTATCAGCTGGACCCTGAATTATATGCACAATATTCCTAGCTGGGGTTCTTGTATTTAAAGATTCAAAAGGCATTGAAGACTATTCATGACCATCTTTTCCTCTTAGATTACGAGCTGATGGAATAATTATACGTCGCGAAAGTGTAGAAACGCTAGAAGTACCTGGTATTTCTTCAGTTTCGGAATCAGAAGACAAAATGACGCCGCTTCGGCGTTGCTGCTGTCGTAGTCTGATTGGTTGGACGTCGTAATCAAATGTGTACCTGGTATCTGAATAGCTTGATGTATGTATACATACAGAGGTAATGTGGTAGCTGCAAAAGTCACATACTTACGTATGCGTCGCGTAATTCTCAAGCTTTGCTTCATACACTGCTATAACACTCACAGCAGTGGCGTAACTATACCTACCGTTCGAGGCCCGTGGCAAATTCATCGGATGGGCCCCTCCCCCCAATTTAAAAAAAATGAACCAACAATAATAATTTTTTTTTATTTTATAATACTTTTATACACTTTTACTTGTAAGAGTACAATAATAAATCACTACGTTAAGTAGGTACATACAAACTTTATAATTATACTTAGGTACTTGATTTTCTAATAATTCACTTTAAAATAAAAATACCTAATTATAACCCTGGGTGTTTCAAAAGTAACGTGAATAGGCATCTTTTGGGTAAGCTCGCTCCATCGTAGACCACATCATAGCTTAGACATGATTGTGGTCAAGAGCAAGCCCATTTCAAATAATAAAAAAAAAAAAAAAAGTACAGTCAGCATCTTATTAATATGGGCACATAGAGTAGTCAAAATGATTTGAACAACAAAAAAAGCAATTTGATATACGCAGTCCGAATAATCATATTGTTAAAAGCACACAAGTTGTTCAAAATTTAAAATGTTAATTATTAAAATTCCTTCCTTCGGACTTTCTGTTCAGCAAAAGTGGTAATGATATCATCAAAGTTCAAATTTCGAGCCATAGAATTTCGATGGATAGAATAGCTAAGTTGCTTAACCTGTCTTGTCCCATAGAATTTCTTAAATAAGTTTTTATCAATTTCAGTTTTGAAAACGATCGCTCGGCACTAGCCGTAGTCACAGGAATGGTGAGAAATAATAGAAATGCAGTGCACACTTCAGGAAAGCTTGAAGATATAAAATGATTTTTTATTATTAATAAGTCAGCAAGTTCTCTTATAGAAGATGATGTTTCTATTTCGTGTCTAAAAGAGGATCGAAAACTGAGAATTTCCTTGCAAAACGAGATGGATATATCTTCTTTATATAGATGGACGAAGGCTTTAGCCTTCTCCAACAAATCAGTATCGTTCAAATTTTGTAAAGTGGCAGGTTGCAAGACACTGAAATTGGAAACAATTTCATTCATTCCAAGGAAACGCGATCTCAGTTGATTAATGATTATGTCTAATACACGATAGAATACGTTCACTTTAAACATGCTTTCAGGATCTTGGAGACGTTCATCCTCACAAATTTCATCAAAATGACGTTTCACTTTTCTCTGACGAGTTTTAGGAAATTCAGGGTTTATAGACCATTTCGTTGCAATACTATTTGCCTCCATTTTTAAATCTTCAAATTCATTCTTTGACGCCTCGTCAAGACAGTTGGTCATGTGTATTTGTTTATCGTAAAATTTTAATCAAACAACAGTGCTAAAGTGACTAGTTTAACTCAAAAACTTGTTAAGTTATAGTGCTTATTCTTGTCTACTCATATATCATAACAGTGCAAAGTTTTAGTGCGAAATTATAGCTAAAACAAGTGTTGAACTTGAACATTAGAAATAATAACCCAATCGTGTTGTAGCGGCCATTGCTCACGTTTGTTTTACCTGACGCACCTTACGGCGCGCGCATAAAGTCGAAATTTGATCGTATCGCCTACTTGTGCCACGTGTTGTGTCGCTATCAAATAAGCTGTGACGCTCGGCCAAAGACTATGTAATACGGCGTGTTCAGAGCAACATTTTTTATGTACCTAATTTTGTTGTGACTCCGTGAAGCTATCTCAGATTAACTGTTTTTCTGCAATTAACGAATTAATATATCTCGATACAATGAAGTGTGCGGGTTGCATGAAAAATATTAAGGAGTCAGATCTAGTTAAATGCACTTCTAACGACTGCATTAAAGCATTCTGCAAGCTTTGTGTGAACGTCTTAGCGGAACGCAAGAAGCAGTGGATGTGCCCAGACTGTGCCTCTCTAAAAAGAGTTAGAGACAACAGTCAAACCCCCGTACAGGGAGCGCGGGAACATGTGACCCACCGTAAAAAGACCGATTTGTCTGGAAGCGACGCGAATTCAAACCAAGCAGAACAGATGCGATTGTTATCCGCACAGTATGCAACTGTAATTGAAAAGTTGGATGACATAGCTACGTCTCTCGCATTCAATAATGTCCGACTTGAAGAATTGATGAACAAATGGGAAGCTGCTGACGCCCGCATAAAGTACCTTGAAAAAAGAGATAAACAGCTCGATGTCCTCCAGGCCTCCTTCGTCCAGCTCCAGGAGCAAATGCATGCCCAAACGCAGCAACATTTGATGAATGAAATAGAAATTGTTGGAATCCCTGAAATAAAATCAGAAAACATACAACACACTGTGCTTTTGGCTGCAAAGAAAGTTGGTGCTGAAGTTGAAGCCAATGATATAGACTGGGTGGCCCGTGTTGGTCCCCGCCGTCCGCCCATCACCACGGCTCTACCCGAAGACGGTTCTATAATGCCCCGCCCGATTGTCGTCCGGTTTTTGCGTCGAATAAAGCGTGACCAGTTCCTGAAGGCTGCCAAGTCTCGACGAAATATAAACAGTGCTGACCTGGAAGTGGCGGGGTCCGCACGAAAAGTGTTCTTTAACGAAAGACTGACTAAGGAAAATAGGATTTTATTTCGGGACACAAGAGCGCGTTCAAAACAACTCACGTATGCTTACTGTTGGTGTACTCACGGTACTATATATGTCAGACAGACCGAAGGAAAACCAGCTTTTCCTATACGATCCCACAGAGAGTTGGACCGCTTGCTTCCGCTTCCAACCACTGCAAGCCAAGCATAGGATACTAAACGCTTAAGTCGACTTGTACCAAATAACTACCTCTGCTACATGTTTCGCCGTAACACTCTGTGATTCTAAAGATGTACCTATTACTAGCTTCGTATGCTTCTGTATTGTTTGCCCTGGTATGTTATGGGCTTTTCTTTATATTCTGGTGTTTTATATTGTATCACTTATTTGCGTCTGCTATGCTCCTGTCATTTTCCTGTCCATACATGTTAACAAAAGAGGTATCAGTGAGTTAACTTTTGGAAAACTTGGATATATGAATAATATTTTTTATGAATCACTTGCTATAGCTGAAATTATCTTAATCTATAAATTTTTGATCTATAACTCTTATTTTAATATTATTAGGTTTTTGTACAATACTATACTGGATATAATTTTAAGCTGTACAATATGATGTTCACTGATTTCTTTGGCTCAGATCTAGACACATTAGATGTAAAATGTCAAAACTTAACTGTTTTAGAGGAGTGTAAGCAAAATTTTGTACAGGAGCAAAACTTTAAACTCATGGCTTTAAATATTAGGAGCATCGGAAATAGTAAAAACTTCTCAAATTTTCTTATAACTCTGAAACGTCTTGATACAGTTTTTGATATTTTGATTCTAAGCGAATGTCGGTTGTCAAATTCTTCTGTAGTTCCAGAAATACCAGGTTACAAATCTTACAGATCAGAAAAATATATTAATCAAAATGGTGGCGTTGTTGCTTATGTAAGAGACGTATGGTCGGCCACAGTAACTGAACCAGACATCGATGAGGCTGACTGTCTTTCTTTATGTTTAAACAATAAGATTAATATCATTGGAGTGTACAGATCGCCCTCCTTTTCTACCTTAACCCCTTTTCTAAGCTCATTAGACAAATTATTAAGAAATTCTGATAGCTTACCATTAGTAATTACTGGTGATCTTAATGTCAATATTCTTGATGTTGATGGAAATGAAGATGTGGCCGAATATCAATGTTTCATGTCCGAACATGGCCTAACTCCGGTAATCACTAAAATCACCAGATACATCAGTTCAACATGCCTGGACCATGTTTACGTGAAAAACTTACCAACCCACAAATCTTTACTTGGTTTGGTTTGTCACACAGTAATTACAGATCATTTCCCGGTTATTGCTGCTATGAATATTTCTAACATTAAACCAGTAAAAACAAATCGTTTTATCATGAAACGAAATATTGAAGCTATCAAATCGGAGCTTTCAAACAAAGACTGGTCCTTTGTATGTTCTTTAAATGATGTAAACCTAGCTGTTCACGCATTTAGTAATCACTTATCTGAAATAGTTGCTAAACATAGTCATGAAATAAGAGTGAGTAGGACTAAATACAATTTAAAACCGTGGATTACACCGGGCTTAATAAGATGTATGCGCCATCGTGATAAACTTCACCAACGTCTTAGAGCTGACCCGGATAACAAAGTACTTGATGTTACTTATAAACGTTATCGTAATTTTGTTGTACAACTTTTGAGAAAAGTTAAAATAGAATTTGAAGAAAGAGAACTCAAACAACATAGGAATAACCCTAAACAACTTTGGCGATCTATCAAAAACATTTGTAATATAGGTAATACTAAGAATGAAACTAATGAGTTACTTTCACTTGATGGTTGTTCAAACGCTCAAGATTCAATAGAACTCACTAATAAGCATTTCGCTGCTGTAGGTAAAAAGTTAGCCGATCAAATTCTGACAAATATTAACAAAACCGAAGCAGAGCTAGCAAGCACCGTTCAAATCAGTAATACACCCTCTTGCTCGCTTTATCTTTACCCGACTGATTACTACGAAGTCGAAGCCTTAATTTTAAATCTTTGTAATGAGAAAGCGCCTGGCATAGATGGTTATAGTAACTCCTTTATCAAAAATATTCGTAATGAAATATTAATACCTCTAACGTATATATTTAACCTAAGTCTTTCTTCGGGGGTGTTCCCTCTGGAATGGAAAGTAGCTGCTGTTTGTCCAATATTTAAATGTGGTTCAAAATATTTAATCGATAATTATAGACCTATATCACTTTTAGGGATATTTTCAAAATTATTAGAAAAAATTGTAAATAAACGTCTTATCAAATATCTCGAATCAAACCAACTTTTATCTCCCAGACAATTTGGATTCCGTAGTGGTATGAGTACGGAGGATGCTGTTGCGCTGCTTACATCCACTGTGGCTAATCATTTAGACAACCGGAAAGCCTGTATTGGAATCTTTTTAGATTTAGCCAAAGCCTTTGACACTGTCTCCGTTCCTATACTTTTAAAGAAACTGGAAGGAACTGGCATACGCGGCCATGCCTTAGACTGGTTTGAAAGTTATTTAATGGATCGGAGACAGTGTGTTAAGATTAATAGCTTCATCAGTGGCTTGGAAAGCATGTGTTACGGCGTCCCTCAAGGAAGTATACTTGGGCCTACACTGTTTCTCATATATATTAACAATATACACGATATTTTAATTACCAATGCTGAAATTTTATGTTACGCAGATGACACAGCAGTTATTTTCCATGGTTCAGACTGGCACAACGTAGCGCTCGCTGCTGAACAGGGCATGTCAAAGCTTTCTGCATGGTTACAACAGAATCTTCTCACCCTTAATACTAAGAAAACCATGTATGTATGTTTTCATAAAACCGCAGCTTCTGCGCCGTTGATTGACACTCATATTAAAGTGCACTCTTGTCAAGAAACTGTTTCTGGTTTATGCTCTTGTGAGTCTCTAAGGCGTTCACCAGTCGTTAAATACCTTGGAGTCCACATAGATGAAAATTTCAATTTTAAAACACACATCCATATACTGTCTGGGCGAGTTAGGAAGGTCATTAGCATAATGCGTAATCTTCGCGATGCAGCGTGCAGGGTTACCCTTTTCGGTGTTTACTATGCCTTATGCCAGTCGCTCTTAATGTACTGCATCTCTTGCTGGGGTAGTGCGGCCAAATCACACTTAATTCAAATTGAAAGGGCACAAAGAGCGGTACTAAAGGTGATGCTTCGGAAACCCTTCAGATACCCTACAGTAAACCTGTACGAAGAGTCAGGTGTTTGCAGTGTCCGTCAATTGTTCATTCTTAGAATCGCTCTCAAGGCTCACAAACAAGTGATATCTAAACCTGATTACGATTTGATGGCTAGCCGTCGAACTTTTAGAATACCCTTACCATCCGTCAACACATGTTTCGCTCAACGGTTTGGCAACTTTATTAATGCCTTCGTATACAATAACGTGATCAAAGCTTGTAACCTTAAAAATAAAAAAATGCTGGATGCCAAAGTAATAATACAGTCATGGTTAATAACACTAACTTACGTAGCAACAGAAAACCTTTTTAAAATTATTAGATAAGTCTTAGTTTAAATTATTAGATAAGTCCTAGTTTGTAATATTTTCGTATTCATTGTTTTATTTGTAGTTTTATTTGTTTTACTGTCTTGTTAGAGGTTAAGTTTATTTTAAAATGCAAACAGGTTGAATTGGACTACTTAGATTCAGGCCTTGCCTAGTTAAGTAGTCACAAGAAAATATGTAATCTAGTAATAAGTTAGTTAATAAATATTTTTCATTTTCATTTTCATTTCGATACTTTTCAAGTTGTTCTAGACATACTTGTAAACGCTTTGAAGCATTTGAAAGATTGATGGCTTTAGACTGAAGTGCTTTAGAAGCCGCGTCTATAGTTTGCAAGACTTTGCAATGGAAAACTAACAACATAATAAAATTGTAGTTTTCTATCTTCTTCTTCAGCAAGATAGCTTCATTTCTCTCATCTGTTTTGGAATTTAATAAAATAGTTTTTGTAAGCGCTTTTTGAACATCAACAAACCGAACTTTTAAAGCAAACATGGCATCGAAGCGTCCTGCCCATCTAGTTGGATTCATTGTTTTTAATGTTACTGAATTTGATGATACCCGGGTCTCTCCTTTATTGTCAGATATAAAACTAGATAATATATTCCATCGTTTAATACTATGGCCAAAAAAATTATAAATTTGTTGCACAGTTTCGAATAATGTTTGTATTTCTATGACCTCTTTTACTGCATCATTTACCACCAAATTTAAATTATGAGCAGCACAATGGACATAAACTGCATTTGGCTCTACATCTCTTATGAGTTTTTGAACTCCGCCATAAGTGCCTTTCATGGTATTAGCTCCGTCGTACCCTTGTCCACGGCACTTATTGAGAGAAATACTTTTGTCATTTATGGATTTTATTATCTGCTTGGACATTGCTAAGGCAGTTTGATCCTTAACCTCATGAAATCCTAAAAATGACTCTTTAATTACAAGAGTCTTTGGAGTTCCATTTTCATCTTTCTCGATTATACAGTAACGGTAAAGTTCACACAATTGATCTGTTTTGGAAATATCTTGAGTAGTATCAAATGAAATGGAATAAAATGGTGCGGTTACTATTTCATTTACCAGAGCATTTTCCACTTTTTGAACCAGAACAGCAATGAGCTCATTTTGTATTTTTGGACTTAAGTATTTAATCTGGCCCTTAGGTTTGCTTAGCAACTCTTGTAAAATAGGATCGTATTTGGCTAATAACTCAACAATACTCAAAAAATTTCCTTTTGGACCTGAATCGTGGGCATTACCAGTTCTCTATGGCCACGAAAAGCTAAATTACAAGTTGAAAGTGTTAGAGTAACATCAAGGAGTCTAGTGAGTACCTGGCGCCAAAAATTTTTTTCTCTCTTGATAATGGACTCTTGCTCTTCATCTAGTGTTCCATGTAATTGCCACTGTCGATGTACAAAGCATGAATGCAAATGTTCTTTCGATGTCTCATGTCTTTCTATGGCTTCCACAATATGTTTCCAATCATCATAGCCTTCCATCCAAATATTTTGTATATTTTTAGATGCCCTACTTGTGAATAACCAACATGGTTCACAATATGCTTTTTGCAGCAATAGGGAATAGCACAGCCACGTACGTTCTAACTTTACGCCAGATTTAGAAATACTGTAATAATATCTATCCAAGAAAGATCTTTTGTTACTATCCCTTAAAAAGGAGCCTTTTGGTTTACAGGGTCCGTTTTCGATCACAAACCGTTTTACTTGATCATTGAGTTCTTTGAAGTTACCTTTATCAGTAACGTACGGTAAAGATTTTAATTTTTCTATATTTAAAAATGATTCGTTTGAAGATTTGCTCGTACCGGGTTGTGGTTGCTCTGAATCTAAATATTCACTGTTATCGGGCTCTGCGATATTACCACTTATGACGACATCATTTTCTGCCCTTCTGACGCACTGTTCATTTGATTGTTCTTCTATACTATCTTCATTCTTAAAGTACTGACTTATTTTAGGTAACTTTTTGTTTTGTTCTTCAGACTCCTTCTTTCGCTTTCGTTTTTCGCTTCCACTCTGATACTTTCTAAAACAACACCGTAAAAAGTTTGTAATAATACTATGGTTTTTATAAAATGAACAATCTGATTGCTAAGAAATGCCAAAAAGAGACCGTACAAATGTATGTAACGAAAGTCCACCAGTTTGTTCAATGCTTAATTCAAGCGTGCAATTTTATAATTATTGAAAGAACGATGAACATAGGTAAATAGTTTTGGTAGTTACGAAATATCCAAATAGTGATTTGTGCTTTTATAGGTAGATTAAAAATTAAAATGATTGTTATCTTATAAATTATTTTAAATATTAGAATAAAATTCTTACCGCGTAGACATAGTCAACCTATTTTCCCAATTGACTTATTAAATATATTCTCACTTGCAACAAACACCCAATTCTTACAATAATAAACAGCTAACTGCTTGAGAGCTTGCGTAATAATAGAATAGTGGACTCTTTTTTATATACAAACTTGAATCGGGGATTCCCCGAGAGCGTCAAATTGTCGGGACGCGTAGGTAAGTATACTCAAAGCGCTGTTGACCGAAACTTACAGCGGGAATTCCCCGAACATCCGCAGTAATACCAACACGCGTGGCATCGGATACGTTCTAAAACTGGGTTACAACTTTTTTTTTACAAATCCTTTGAATTTTTAATACATTTTTGAACTTGCTTATGTAACTAATAGGTAAAAAAAAATCAAAGACGAAACTTTTTTTACTAAACATGTATGATAAATAATAAATGCTGGGAGTTGGGGTTCTCCTCTGACCGGGGGCCCCTTCCAGCTGGGGGCCCGTGGCATTTTGCCGACTTGCCACCCTGTAGTTACGCCACTGACTCACAGCCTCACTTAGCTTTGATTCGCAGTTTTCGATCGCGAGAGTAGCTTTAACTTAGCCTCATAGCATGCCACTTCTAAGCTAAATTGTTCTCGCATCGTTTTCATTTCTAGGCATAAGTTTTGCATCAAAGTAACGACCTGCGCAGTATTATCGTTATCACAGGTCGGAGTTAAGGCCAGCCCACTTTGTGGAGACCTGGTATTAGGGCTACGCTGGAGACGCGCGGGGGACGCGGCATTGTTGTTCACATTATTCGGCAATATATCATCATATATGCGTAAGACGTATTATTTAGAGAATTACCCTTGATTTTGTCAGAGTCGATTATGATATGCCTTCGATTCCGTCGTAGGCTGTGTCTTGAATACATTTTTTCCCTATATGAGCGCACATCCACCACAGTTTCTATAATGCCTGTCACCCACCTTCTGCCTACCTTTCGACCAACTCGCAGTGGTTCCAGAGCACGCGCGCCCTTGTCATAATAGTACTTCTGCTGCGACTGTCGAGCTACTAGCTTATCATGTACCCCTACATTTACTCTTGGTTTATAGCAGGGCTGTAGATCTAGGCAGGATGCTACGTAATTTTCTACTACACAATAAGTCAGCTGGCGAAGGCAGCTCGTCACTAATGGGAGTGTTTACGTATTCCAAATATGCCAACTGAAACACACTCAATTTTCGCGTACTTTTCTCATTATATTTTTGATAGTCTGTATGGTACGTTCTACTTGGCCGTTTGACTGAGCGAACCTCGGTGAAGATGTATTTCCAGTCCTCCGAAAACTGCCGAAAGCTGTTCGAGCCTCTGGGCCATTATCAGACATCAAAATTTTAGGAATCCCGTGCCTAGCAAAAACGACCCACTATCGATAAGGACGTCAACCTGCACGCCTTGAATCACGGCTGTATCAAGCTATACCATCACGTTTATACGAGTCAATCATTTCGCGGCTAAAGTTGACATTTGGTTTTCCACGAGACTCGGTGAGTTGTTTTGCGAAACAATCATCGACTTTGTGACCCACTTTTTTGCAAAAAGAACACGGTTCAGATTTTAAGGGTAGTCTTTTCGAACTATAAACACTACTAGAAGGCTCTGCAGCCGACCTTTCTAATCGCATGCGCTTGGGACACGATATCTGTTTATGACCAAACCCGGACCATAAAAAACTCTAAACTTTTGTATCCACGTGATTCTCGTTCACGCGAACCCCCTTTATGTAAAGGGCCCCGCAACGTTCGAACTTTTGGTTTAAAATAAATCGACAAGAAGTTAACTGGATCTTCTGGCAATAATTTCGCGTTGGTCGCAACTCTTCACTCAACCCGTTAACGATCCTCAATCTAAGGAGTGACCGCCTAGCATATTCCGCATATGTAGGGTAGGCATCGGAATCAGTTTTCATGGCGTCGAATAAAATTTTTGCTACGTCCAAACACTTCGGGCATAACGTCCTAAATACGCGTTTAAAATTCGACCAACTACGATCGCAAATAATCCACTCATTTAACCAAAGCCTTGCGTCCTCCTTGAGACAGTTCCAGATGAGACACTTAACAGATGTATCGTTTTTGAGCGTTAGAACTTAATACAGTGATTTTCATACACTGTATTATAACACAGTAAAACGGAAAAAAGCAGCTATAGTCTGGCAAACGAAACATGAGACTCGAATTATTTGCAAACTTTTTATATGGCAATGCTATAATAATATCAACGTCAATATCCAAAACAAGATGGCGTGTTGTTATGATTTTGTTAAACACTAATTACTCAGCGAAAAATGAAAAATATCATCAAAAGTGGAGTACGGGAGTTGTTGTTCCGCATGATCTCAAAGTATCATAAAAAACAACAAGAAAAAGAATTGTAATTCGGCGTAATTTCAACGAAAACAAGATTGTTTACATGTGGTGTTTGATTTCTTAGGTTAGTATGACGCTACTAAGTTGATACTTTGTTTTAATTCGTATTTACTATATATCTTTTTTGCATAAAGTAATTAATTATTTTTTTTTAATATTAATTATTACTTAATCTGGATTCTGCCATTGAGCTGATATGAAGTTTGGGTAAACGCAAAGTGTCAAGTGAAAATCTTGCCTTGTCTGTCTTGCGGTGTTGAATCAGAAAAAGTGATTAAAGAGACATTTGGAACCATAGCTCCAGAGAAGTGGAAGAATAATATGACTGATAATGTAATATACATTGAAAATTAATATGAAAATAAGATCGGGACAGGATCACCGAAAATAATTTGGAAAGTTTCATTATATTCTAGTGACACCGGTGAATCTTTTCAAATTTAAGTCTTAGATTCACATTTTAATTATGACAGTGAATAAAACATTATAGAATACTGCTTTTTTTTATTCAGATTGATTGTATAATTTCTAAAGTATTACTTCCTAAAGTACTTAAAGCATTTTTATTCAGACGAAATAAAATAAATAATTTCAAAGTATCAAATTAGTTTATTCCAGGTATTTCATATTAGTTTTGGGGTTGCTATACTCAGATTTTTTAAATTTGCCGCTCTTTTCCAGGGTCATGTTTCGTTTGCCAGACTATAAATTACAGCGAATCTACTTTAATTACAGTGAACCTGGCATCACTGGTATGTCGTGAACTGATTTGGACTTTTTGACGGGAAGTCGAAAGAAGCGGGCGTTTTAAAATGTTCTCTGTATTTTTTTTTTTTTTGCGTTTTTGGTAAGTATTGTGGCGGAATAATAACATCATGAGCGTTACTAGCGACGGGGAGGCCCCGTCGTTACGGCAGACAGAAAGAAAAAAGAAAAATTGTAAAATCTTCAGCGAACAATGATGGTTACAAAATCTTTCAAAAGTCAAGAGGCTATTCCCCGAAAATCACAGTGGGGACTGCGTGGTTTACGTTGAATCTACAGAACAAGAAAAAGTAGGCAATAAAATCCCCATAATTGTCAAATTTACTCATTGAAAATGTTAAAGGTATCCACCGAATAAATGCTTATAAGGTCGGCGTCACTTTTAGAAATCCAGTTCCAGCTAACAATTTTTTCGAAAATTTATGGCTTCCTGAGTAGATATAAGTTGAAAGCTTTCATTCCAAGCAAGAATGAACCCATTACAAATAAAAGAATTAAAGAAATTTTATTTTCAAATTTTTAATTTAATTTGAATATATGGACATATCATAATATATACGTATAGCACAATATAATATTCAAAATTTACATAGTAAAAAAAACGCTATTGTTAAAGTTTTTAACTGAACAAAATTTAGATATATGTTTACTAAATGAGACATGGCTTAAGAAAAACAGTAAATTTACAAATTTTCCATCATATAATATGATTCACAAACTGTCTATAAACGGCCATAATGGGGTAGCTATATTTGTTAGTGCCAAAACAAAAAAAAATACAATAGTAATAGATTATGACATCTAATTTGCATATTTCAAGTAAGAAAAAACGTGTCTTCTTGTTACTACGGTGTAAATCAAACGTTAAGTTATATTTTCTCTAAATCTCTTCTAAATCTAATAATCCTCAATAATAGTAATTTCATATTTGTGCGGAACAATTGATTCACTGTGCATGCGAACAATTTTTATGTGAAAGTGCATAATGAAGGTTTTAGTGGGATAACCGTGATTCAAAGTAATATCTATAACATTACTTAGTTGGGCTAAAAACTCTTTAAACAAATTAAAAAAGAGTCTGAGAACATTCTGCGTAATACAAGTGAACTGTATAACTTTGTGAGCTTAGCAAGTTGCATCTTTGAGGCGTTTGTGTTGTGATTTTCGTTTAAAATGGCCAAGTTATTAATTCTTTCACAAGATGAACTTTATAGACTGCTGCAAAAATCTTACACAAACTACTGCAAATCGCCCAAAGCAAGAATAACTGCGTCATATATAGAAGCAAGACTAGAGTCTGTGGTATCATTATGGGAGAAATTTCAAACCAACCATGAAAAACTATGCCACTTAGAAGGAGATACTCAAGCAGAATCTTAACTCACACAGGACAATTGTGAGCAATTTGAGAAAACATTTATAAAATATAAAACTTAAAGAGGATTACAAGAAGTTACCTCCAACAATCTACACTAGTTCCCAATCGGACCCACCACTACCAGGGACTGATCAAGAGTTCTGACCGCCCTAGGCTAATTTATCAGGACGCGCCCCCTAGGTGCCAGGTGTGTTACGAGTTTACGACGGTCGGACTAAAAAGCAGTATATTAGTTTTGACTTTGCTTACTAATAGGAATAATTTTATCATGGTTCATACTGTCTATAAAAGTTCTCAGATCGAACTGCAAGCGAAAACAACGTTGTCCTTTAACTCTATCTATCTGTCTGTCTGTCTGTCTGTTACGCTTTCACGCTTAAACCACTGAACCGATTTTAATGAAGTTGGAACAAACATAGGTAATAGGTTGAGAAAGAACATAGGATACTTTTTATCACGAAATTCTTGAATGTTCCCGAGGGCGCACGATGTAGCCGAAATCCACGCGGGCAAAGCCGCGGGTGGAACTCTAGTCATTAATAAAAGATGAATGGAATGAGATCATACCAGTGAAACATTATTTCACCTGATTAATTGTTTATTTTAAAAATTATAGTAATTAAGTACAATTATTATTAGTTTATATAAAAGTCCTTTTTCGTGCTTTGGCGTTTGCAAAGTTTTCGACTATTTTTTTTCAAATTTGATAGTTTGCAGAAAATTACTTGCTATATAGGGTAGAGTGCTGTACCATTGGACGATTTCCAGAATTTCGAATAAAACAATCATTTAGAAAAAAAGTTTACAATTTTCTTTAAATATTATGGCACAAAGACATTAAAGAATCATAAGCCTACAATAATCAATTAACAGATTCTTCAAATAGAGCTTAATCTTATAATTATTAAACATTTTTTAAAAATTACATATTTGTCCAAAGGTTCAACATAAGTTTGTACCTTGGGACATGTTATTTTTACCTTTGGACAGGAAATGAACCTTTGGACATGATACTACAATAATAAGAAACATTACTTAATTTTAGTACTATAGTAGAATAATCTAATTTTTTTTTTAAATCATTGATGTTTTTTACTATTAAGATATTCCTGAAACATTTTAGAGGCAAATTCTTCACTGTCACCATCAGAATTGTCACATCTTCTAAGATAAAACATTCTTGACATATAAACCCATTTTCATCATCAGATTCAAAATTTTCTCTATGTGCCTTTGAAATGCATCTTTGATAATACCACAACTTACACAGTGTACAAAAATTCATAGCTTTTGTCTTCTCATCAGATTTTTTACACATTTTGCAGGCCACAAATGGTAATAACTTATTTTTCACAACTTTCAGTTCCTTTTTATCTTTTTACAGGATTGTTTTGTAGTCTTAGGTAAAGTAGGTTTCCTTTTCCTTTCATCTCTTTTCAGTGCTTCTTCCTGCAAGGCTTGTTTTTCAGGAGTGTCTGTTAAAATTCGAGTTCGACCAGGCTTTCTACCTTTCTTTGTTATCTTTCTTGGACTTGCAACTCTGAAAGGCCGTATAGATTCCAATACTGACAAGTCCAAACTAGAGTTTTGAATTGAGTTTTCTGGTATCAAAGAATTGTTTTGGTTCGCCGCTGCAGTTGGTAACACTCATTGTCAAAAAAATTCTTAATATTATCTCTACATTCGGAAACAGACATGAAATATTAAAACTCTTTATTAACTGCAACAAACCCTTTGGGGTTCTGGCAGAAATAAAATGCTCGGTCTCGGTGTCAGATTTTAAAAACTGCGCCAAATGGACGCATTGCAAAGGTTTCTCCTAAATCAGTGGCATATAGTTGTTGTAACTCCTTTGCTTTGCTTCTAATAAATTCACTGTCGTCTAGTTCATACAGTTTCCATAAGAAACCAAACTTGGTGCTTACTGTATTATAAATAATTTGCCGGTTTTTTAAGTGCACTTTAAGACAGTCAATAACTGCATAATAATTATCAACGATGAAAGATCGTCTCCCTTCTAACTCAATATGTCCCTTTTGAACTTCATCAAAATGAAATATTGGTTTCTTTCTTCTTCTTAAATCTTTTTTGTATGTGGTTACTTCGCATCTCTTGATTGCCTCTGATTCAAAATTTTCGAACTCTTTTTCATCACGCAACGTATCAAGATAAGCATGTAACGTCTCATAAAGAGTAACAACGTCAGATAAATCAATAGAACTTGCTTGTAGCTGTGCACTAACGATTTGAAACTTTACGAGCACACAGTTCCAAAAACACAACATTATAGTAATTTCTAGTTTTCATTTTTTCTAATATTGCTTTTGCTTCTATTTTGGTCTCTTTACTTTGATTTTTATCTTCGCAAATAGAGTTTAATGCTTCCAAAACTTGTTTGTATGAACTGTATAAGGCTTTGCTTGCATCTGCTCGTGCACTCCATCAAGTTTTTGATAGATTTTTTAGCACTTTCGATTCTTCATCCAATTTGGATACTGAAATTTGGCATCTGCTTGTAGATCCAGAAAAAAAATTGTATAGTTGTTGTTCCAGTGTAAAAAAAGCAGCTGATTCGTCACTACTTTCCGCGGCAGCTGATCCCACAAGTTGGAGAGAATGCGCTGCACAAGGAACAAAAGTAGCCAGATGATTTACAGCTTTAATTCTTGACTGAAGACCTTTGTATTGACCAGACATATTGCTAGCATTATCATAACTTTGGCCACGGCAGTCTTTAATATCTGGGACGTCAAGTAAAAGCCGGAGTTGACAGCTGACTGGTTTATTCAATTGGCACATAGTATATCTTAAATAACTACCCACATTTCCTAAAACCTCACATCTTTCCCCCCTTTTTAGCTTTGTATTTATCTAAAAACTAACAACAATCTAATGGGTCTATACTACGCATGAGAACAAAACTTACAGATTATCTAATAGGATACTAACTCACTTAATCTACTTAATTTTAAGACACTAATCACTATACTAATACTAATTACGTAGCCGGTTATGAGCTTGCGCCTTAGCCGCCCGCATCGGCGGTAGTGCGGGCGTGCGGGGCGCGCGCGGGCGCAGCGCTCTGGGAGAATGCTAGGGAAGCGCTGATGCCGTCGGCGAACAATCCTCGCCCTGATTACCCTTATCATTATCCGCATCCAACATCTCCTCCCCCGCGTCCTCGAACGTGTCGTCCGCATCGCTACCGGGCCGCAACGGACACTCATCCCCACTGACATCAGGTTGAGACGCATTTAAATTAGGTCGTGACAAAGAATATCTATTGTTGCGCTTAATCGGAATTACCTGATCTTGATGCCTTCTCCATTCGACCCCGTTCCCGACGTCAACTTTATACGAGACCGGTCCCGTTACGCTAGTGACCTTACCCTCGACCCATTTTTGACCTTTGTGAGCATATCCGCGCGCGAGCACGGGCTGCCCGACGTGTATGTCGCGGTGCGCGCCGGCGTGCGCGCGGCGCTGGCGGTCCTGCGCGGCGCGCACCGTGGCGCGCACGTCGGGCCGCAGCGCGTCCAGCCGCCCGCGCAGCCGCCGCCCGAGCAGCGCCACGGCGGGGGACACGCTCGTCGTCGCGTGCTCCACGTTCCGATAATGAAATAGAAAATTACTTAAGGCCTGTGATACGTTTTTGCCTTCATAAATTGCTCTTTTAATAGCCTTCTTAACCGTCCTTACTGCGTTTTCCGCCGCCCCGTTCCCTTGCGGCCGGTAGGGTGCCGATGTCACGTGTTTGATACAATTCTTTGTACAATATTCTTGAAATGATACCGAATGGAAAGGCGGGCCGTTGTCAGTCACCAACACGAGAGGTAACCCGAATCGAGCAAAAATCGACCTCATTACTGTAATAGTCGCTTCGGCGTCGGTACGGCTCATACCTATCGCTTCTATCCATTTTGAATGGGCATCTACCATAATGAGGTATTTTTTTCCTGCGCATTCTGCAAAGTCTGCGTGCACGCGCTCCCAGGGGTTCTGAGGGAACTCCCAGGGATGCAGCGCGGCGCGGGGCGGCGCGTCGCGCACGGAGCCGCACGCGGCGCACGCGCGGCACACCTCCTCCAGCTCGCGGTCCAGGCTCGGCCAGTACACGTAGCTGCGAGATAAATTTTTCATTTTATTGACCCCCAAATGCCCTTCATGCAGTTCATCTAACACCCGACGGCGCAGCCTCGACGGGACAATAACACGGTACTTGTACACTAAGCACCCCATTTCCAAAACAATATCCTGTTTACGCGCAAAATACGATTTCATTTCTACACTACAATCGGTCCCTGACAACGGCCAACCGAACATTACATATCCTTTAATTTTACTCAAAACACTATCTTTAGCCGTTTCTTCGCTAATCTCTTTAAAATTGACCGGTGAGTTCTCGCACAATAAGTTAATATAAGAAACCGGTTCCTTATCAGCGCACGGCCGCTGGCACTCCTGCGGCAGTCTCGACAGAGCATCGGCCGGCCCGTTATCTCGCGATCTCACGAAGCGCACGGAGAAGTCATAAGCGGCTAACCGCGCCGCCCATCTTTGTAAACGACTAGCGGCCGTCTGCGGAATACCGTGTTTCGCGCCAAAAATATGTGTCAAGGCTTGATTGTCGCTGACTAACGTGAACTTACGGCCGAATAAATATTGATGATGTTTCGTTATACCGAAAAATATAGCCAACGCCTCTTTATCAACTTGACTATAGTTCTTCTCCGCCGCGTTGAGAGTCCGCGACACGCAGCTAACGGGCCGCTCGCTGCCGTCCTCGTACACATGCGCTAGTACCGCGCCCAGCCCGTACGCCGAACTATCTACTGATAACACCAGCGGCCGCCCTTCCTCGTAGTGTGCTAACACCTTATCGCTAGTTAACACTCGTTTGGCTCGCTTAAAGGCCTTCTCACACTCGGAAGTCCAGTCCCATTTCGCTCCCTTTCTAAGTAACGCGTGCAAAGGATGTAATAAAATACTCAAATTTGAGATAAACTTTCCGTAATAGTTTAGCATGCCGAGAAAGCTCTTAAGCTGTGTTACATCGACTGGCCTCGGGGCCAGGGCGATGGCCTCTGTTTTCTTGGGATCTGGACGCAGCCCGGTTTTATCAATAATAAAGCCTAAATACTTTACACTTTTTTGCAAAAACGAACATTTGTTTAACTTAACAGTAAAACCCATATTATTTAACCGTTCAAGTACCGCTTTAAGATTCTTTAAATGTTCATCCCTCGTCTTCCCCGTGACGCAAATGTCATCCAGGAAAACGACCGTGTTTGGCACGCCCTTCAGCGTCTCCTCCATATTTTTTTGGAACTTCTCCGGTATGCATGAGAGACCGAAAGGTGTGCGGCGATATACGAACGTTCCGACGTGTGTGGTTATCGCTGTATACTTTTGTGAGTCCTCCGTCAGCAACAGTTGCTGGTAACTATTTTTCAAATCAATTTTCGAGTACTCCTCCCCGCCACTGAGCGTCGCGAACAGCTCCTCAATCCGCGGGAGAGGGTACGGGTCGCGCTTTAACTTCGGATTAACCGTTATTTTGTAATCACCACATATTCGTATATCCCCGCATTCTTTAATGACGGGAACGATAGGCGTGCCAAAGTCTGATGAGTCGACTCGATAGATCGTTCCCTCACTCTCGAGTCGCTCGAGTTCCTTCTCGACGGGAACCCGCAGCGCGAGGGGAACCGTGCGCGCGCGGTAGTATACCGGCGAGTTGTCACTCAGCTGCAATTGAACGGTTTTTTTACACGTACCTAGCTTATCGGTAAACACTCGCGGATACTCAGCTATCAATCGTTTCACGAACGGGTCATCGACCTTACTGTCGACCTTGTCCTTGATCTCATTTAAATCAACCGTTATAGTATTTACTTGTAGTAACCGGAGCCACTCCCTGCCTAATAAGGGCCGCCCTCCGTTCTTAATAACGCGAAGCTTACAATTTTTGGCGGAGGCTTCACCGAGCGATACGTCGACCGATATAAAACCGAGTGACTCCATTCGTGAACCGACATAGCTGCGTATCTTTAGATTTTCCGGTTTAATCACTTTATGGCACATAAATCGTTTATAAAAACTGTCATTAATTGTCGAAATTCTACTTCCGGTGTCTACCTCAAACTCGATCATTTGTCCGTCCACTTCCACTGGTATAATATAAGGTTTGTCACCTGTACCGTCCACACGCATGTTGTAGGAGTCCTCGTCCTCGCTGGCGTAGTAGTGTGTGTCGCGGGCCGGGCCGCCGGCGCGCGCCGCACACATTACCTTGATGTGCCCCCGCTTGCCGCACTCGTCGCAGTTGTACTTCGCAAACCGGCACCTGTCCGCCGCGTGCTGCCGGCCGCACCGCCAGCACGAGGGCGCGTCACCGCGCCGGGCCGCGGCCGCCGCGCCGCCTGGCCCCGCCCGCGGCGCCTGGCGCGGCGCTGCCGCCGCACTCCCGCCGCCCCTCCTGTAGGTCGCGCCTCGCGCGCTCGCCCGATGCAGGCCTTCGGCCGCCGCACCGCCGCCGCCGGCGGCGCACTCGCCCGCCGAGCTCGCTCCCGCCGCCGACACGCCGCTCACCTCGGCATGCTTCTCCGCGGCCTCGAGCGCCATGGCCAGCTCAACCGCTTCCTTGTACTGTATGTTCCGCTCGGCGAAGATGCGCGAGCGCATCATCTCGTTCGCCAAGCCGGATACAAATTGGTCCCGTAAATTCTCTTCCAAGGTCGAACCGAAATTACAAGTTGTCGCGAGGTGTTTCAAACACTGTAAATAACTTGCGAGGGATTCGCCGCCATTTTGTCGACGCAGACGAAATATGTGACGTTCCGCGATCTCGGAACGCTGCGGCTCCAAATGATCCGATACAAGTTTCACAAGTTCGTCGTATGATTTGTTTTCGGGATGCACGGGGGAACACAAGTCACACATCAACGCATAAGTTGCGTCACCGACCACCGTTATTAACAGCGACACTCGCAGATCGTCTTTAATTTCGTTTAACCGTATGTACTGATTAACGCGGCGTATGTACGCCGGCCACTGCTTAGAATTGATGTCAAACGGTTCTAATTTCCCGATCGGCATGGTAAAACCCTTCTTTCGCGACAAAACTCGTAATAATTATTTCACGCGTGAAACCGCCTCGTCGCCATATGGGACGTCAAGTAAAAGCCGGAGTTGACAGCTGACTGGTTTATTCAATTGGCACATAGTATATCTTAAATAACTACCCACATTTCCTAAAACCTCACATTTCAGTCCCAAAGTTTTATCGATTGTCGTAAGAACAGCTTCCTCCATGTCTTCACCTTTATGACCGCAATTGGGTAAAAATGTGACAAAGCGTTCGACAGGTTCTCCATCAGGCAAAACGTAACGGATAATAAATGTCAACTGATCGGTATGTGAAATATCTGGAGTAGAATCAATGCTAATCGAATAATATTTTGCTTTTTCTATTTCTCCTACAATCGAAAGTCGAACTTCGTCAGCGAGCAGTAATATAAATTCATCGACTATAGAGAATGACAAGTACGATGGAGATCCTCTGCCTTTTAGTCCGAATCTCACCAAATGTTCAGCCATGAAAAGATCAAATTTAGATATAAGCTCAATACAGCCAAGAAAATTTCCGTTTAGTGCAGATCCAATAATTTCATTTTGACCGTGAAATGGAAGCCCACGAGAAGCTAAAAACTTTATTGTTTCTATTACACGTAGTAATACATTTCGCCAATAAGTTATTTCTTCGTTATATTGTTTGACTATTTGGGTATCCAATCGCTGTAAAAGTTTTCCTCTGCATACATACTGTCCCAAACACTTACGATGATCCGGAGAATTGTCATGATCAATTATTAAGTGAGAATTTTTCCAATCGTTAAATCCACTTCTGGCAAATACGGATGTTCCTCCATATAATTTACAAGGACCACAAAACACGTGACCTGTGGATTCTGAGTATACTAACCAGCTTCTCTTCACAATTTCGCCATTAACAAGCTTCATCTCAAACATATTTTTAGATAGAAATCTTTTTTGATTTTTATACTGCCTTTCTGATCGGGAAAAATCTAACTCTTCGTTCTGTTGCAGTCCTTTTTTAGCAATATAATCTCGAAATTCATCGTTGACTTGCCACAGTGCAGGGTCACTTGAGGGAACGGACGACTTTTCTTCTATTATAATTTCGTCTTCACTCCTCACTACTGTAGAGCTAGTGTTGGACGGAGAAACGTGTGAACATTCCGCGGTAGAGGGACCAGGGCAAGAAATCACTGAAGATACTGCAGCATTCTTCACCGTTTCGTTCCTTTCTGTAGAGCTCGTAAAAAATGTTTCAAGTTTACGAGTATGTTTTAAAACATTTTCTATCTTCTTTTCCTTTTCTTTTGCGTTTTTTCTGTATTCTGCTCCACTTGGCTTTTTTACTATCGAACTATTCTCATTAACACTCATAGTCTTAAAAAAACACGGTAACACTGACGATAAAGGACAATAAATATCACCAAAAACGAATACACACGAGCTATAATATGTATGACGGACGAAAAAAGGCAAACATATGAAACGCGAACACAGATTACTAAATAGTTACTACGTATAAACTATGAACCGCCGCCGCCGGGGAGTCCCCGCGAGTCGTTGATTTGTTTTTCATGGCGCGCGGTGAGCTGCGCTGTTGCCGCCTAACTCGCTCGACCACCGAACGATTTGAGTGACAAGTCAATGTTGATTTTACGCGCGCTTTTTAAAATTTCAAAATGTTTCGTTAAAATCAGGGACTAGTAAGCTTTTTCAGTTCACAGTTCATTTAGTGTTTTGTCTCAGGCTAGTTGAAAAATGTAGACACGATTTCAGCAGCGCGCCCGCGCCCCCCTAGATCCTCGCGCCCTAGGCTGCAGCCTAATTAGCCTAAGGGTTAATCAGGCCCTGACCACTACACCATCACCTCATTGTGAGGTTAGATTGCCACAGATAAACCTACCAAAATTTAGTTCAGGATACGAGTGGCAATCCTTACACGACATGTTTGTATCCTTAATCCACAATAATGAACGTTTAAGTGCAGTGCAAAAGATGCATTATTTAAATAGTTGTTTAAATGGTGAAGCTGAGCATGTACTGAGAAATCTATCAACAACAAAGACTAATAATTACCATGAAGCATGGGCTCAGCTTACAATGCGCCATAATAATCCAACACAAATGAAGTTCTTAAAAAGCTTTTTGCCCAAAAAGTTGTCTTACTTTAGCTACTCAGAATACAGAAAGAACCAGAAGCCGTGTTCATCTGTAATTGCGAGCTATACACGCTGTGTCCAAAAACAAAACAATGCCCCCCGCCCGCGTCACTTCCCACCCGCGTAATGTTCTAGCTCAGGCATTACGTGCCCGTTTTTAGGGTAAAATTTGGGAGTCCAGGTGAGATAATAATAGAATAAAAATTGTCCTATTCTATATTATAATTATGTACCTACCTAACTGTCTCAAGAAATTGATAGATTTATTGAATTTCCACACAAATACATTTAATTTCCTTTTTGCTGAGTAGGCTTTTTATAATATTGTCTCTTAGAATTTGGACTTATTTACAAAGATTTACATTTAGATGAATGACGTAATCTTATGTCTAGGTATTTTTCATAGATATTAACATACTATTTAATAGGACTATTTAGTTTGGTACACTCGGGCTGCACTGATGTTTTATATTTTCTTTTTTCAAGTCGGTCAATTTTTATTAAATTACTTATCAATATTCTACAATGAATAAAAGCTCTCAAGAGGTAATAAAGAGAAGGGAAAATCAAAACTCTTATATTGGCAACACTAACAAGATGGATGCATCATTATCTAAGAGAATTGAAAACTGAGAAATTTATTCATTAATTAAATAAGTTGATACCTACGGTTTCTGTTTCTTTCTGTATTCTGAGTTTAGCTACTTACTTCTTACTTTAGCTAATAAACAAAAGGGGCAATAATCTCTATGCAATGACCGACACTAATTTTCTTTTCTTTCAAATCTTCAATTGTCGAATTTATTTCTTCATCTATTTCTTGATAAATATTATTTTTTCGGGTTTTAGCCTGCACGGTAATATTTTTAATCTTAAACTCTTATTGTAAAATGTCAAGCACTTTGGCGATAGATGGATTTTTAATGCCCACATACCGGTTTAATCGAGAATGCCAACCTTCTATATGATTTATATTTCGGATTTCTTCTTCATTACAGCACCACATTTTAATGAACTTATTGTTGTGAAACCAAAAACGATCAAAATAAGAATTGAATTTCTGTACTGGTTCAGTTTTTGGCGACTTTCTCATGATGTATTGGTAACCGGCATTAATATATCTATTGCCATAATTAAGCTCAACCCGATGTACAACTTGATCTCTGATAATGTAAGGTTTAAGCTCTGGCCTGATAATTTCATTGCAGTTTGGTTAGTTTTCTCTACACATAGGGGAAAGGTGTACGAGATGATTCACTTAAGGGAAAATGCTTGTAGTTTATATAATATTCTACTTAGCGCGTATATAAAAACGTATATACATAGTAAATTTATCTGGCTTAATGTTGTCATACTCAAAATTTTAGTTTTATAAGATATTATATTATTTTTGATTACATTTTTAAAACGTTAGAAAAGGATCATCTTGTACACCCCGGTGTCCAAGATGATTCTTGCGGTGGTGGCAAGATGATCCCAGGATCATGTTGCCCCACTCCTATGTCGGAATCTTCATAGGTTCTGGTAGAATTATCAAAATAAAACCATAATCAGAGTTTAGTATATCTTTAATTAAATAAAATCAATCATATGATTGAGATACAACATCTTGTCGTGTTAATCCGTACATTCTCGTCTCCATATCTTTAATGTGCTGCACGAGCTCAATTTCCTGTCCTGCCTTAAAAACTGTTTTTTTTCCACCTAAATATTTTATTGCACCGACAGCCACTTTGTTTTTGCCTTTAGTCCGCCTCTTCAATGACATTATAGGCACTCCAAACTGCTTACTTGCTGTTCTAAATGGCATGCCGTTTTGAACAGCATCCAGCGCTTTGAGCATCGACTCTTCCGACCACAACCCGCGGTTTGTTTTCCTTATATAATTACGAGGCATGGTCTAAAACAAAAAAAGGTATTTTTAAACTTTAATAACATACCTACAACAGGTTAAAAAATATCCCCGTAATAGTAGGATGATTATGCTACCGGTGTACAAGATGATCCGTCCAGGGATCATCTTGCCCCAACATAAACTTTTTTATTCAATGTTCGATAACATAACCTATGCGGTCTCAACTGTTTCCATGCTGCTAAAAAAACAAAATAGAGCAGTATCCAAAGCTAACTAATACAACAGCCTCAACAATTAAGTACCTAGAACACATTAGACATGAACTTAAAGTGAACCTTACCTTAGATCGACGTCACTCAATTTTTGTTTTCTTCTACAAAAACTTTGACTGTCACTCATGACGCCATTACGTTTGACTGAGGCGGGGGGACATCGGGGTCTACATTTTACCAATAAAAACAACTAGATGACGCTACTAGTTTCGTTGTAATCTAAAAGGATCATCTTCCCTCGAGGGATCGTCTCGTACACCTTTCCCCTATGTTTAATAAATCGTCATCGATGTAATTTAGAAAAACTGTCTGTTTCATTTGGCACATATGAAGGTTCTGCTAAAGTTGGATAACTTGGGTGGAACTCCTGTTTCGTCCATTCTGCATGTGTGGACCCTGAGGTGGAAGGTGTGACTGTGTCGCACACGTTGTCGACGTCTACGGCTAGGAACACCACGACTACCACGTCCAGAAGTTCCGCGTGATCATCCTCTAATAAAAGAAGTACTCAAGTCAGGTTCTAATTCATTAGGTTCATTAGCTTCATCGTCTTCTGAGCTTGAGTCGCTGGCAGGTTCTCTTACAATCTGAGGCAGATATTCGGGATCGCCAAAGTCATCACAAAGTCGTCACACTTCATTGTTTGTTTGTTAACTAACCGCATGAAAGTAGCTACATAGTTGGGTTTGTCGATATAATAATGATCTTGGCAACATATCATTGGAATCTTAACTAAGAGTTTAATGTTTTTTTGTGTCAAACACCACGAGAATATAGTCGTTTTCAACGGGTTCACGGGTCAATTTCTCGAAATTTCCTCTGATAACTTTCGATAGACTATATGCGTGGTTCGTTATTCGTAGATAGCAGAAATGAAATGCTTTTAGTTCATTGCGATTCAAGTTTATTTATCCATTATAAATATTTAATTACTTTTAATATGATTATATTATCAGATGCAAATGGAAATAAATCAAAATATAATATTCTTACGTGTATTCTACACAAGAGAGGGAATAGACAATGAAGTTATAGAGCATATTATAGCAACACAAAATCCATAGAGTAGCAAACAAAATTATGTACACCGTGACATCAATACACTACCAATAATTTAACCTTAGAGGATCTATTATACTATAGAGCGCTGCTATCGCCACCGACGTTCCGTGCGCAGTGTCGGCAGATGTCGTATAGCTACTTATGTAAATATGTAGGCGTTTACTAGGGATGGACAAGACGCTCCCGGCGCCACCCGACATGCACACCCGCCGCAGGTGTCCCTGCCTCTTACACAGGCTGCACACGAAGTCCCGGTACCTACAGCTCCCGTAGTCGTGACTCGTCGCCGCTCACCGAGCGAGCGGCCACGCGGTGCAGCCGCGCGCCTCGCCCGTGCCCTTGACTGCCCTACGCCTGCAGCGTATGCATGTCGCTCGTGTCCGGCGCCGCGCCGTGTGCAGGCTCCGCCACTCCGGCACTGCAGCCGCATCGCGCTCCGCTGTATCCAGTGAAATTGCCAATTTCACCGCGTCATTAAAGGTCAACGTGGCTTCCTCAGCAAACAACCGTTGCCGGATAACGTCACTGGCTATGCCGCAAACGAATTGGTCACGCAAGTTCTCGTTAGATTAGTGTTAAATTTGCAGTGTCGCGAGCTTCGCTTGAGTTCGGCCACGTATTCGCTGACAGCTCACACTGTCTCCGCTGCCGGAACCGGTACCGCTCCGCCAATAACGACGGCGCCGGTTGAAGGTGCTCGCGCAGCACGTCCGTAGCCTGCGTAAATGTAATGTCGGCCGGTTTTCTGGGGCTCACTAAATTTTGTAATAGTTCGTACGCTTCATCGCCCATGAAAGAAATGAGGGTTGGCAACTTTAGTTCTTCCTCCACGTTGTTCATGATAAAATAACAGTTTAGTCTATCCACGTATGAAGACCGATTGCCCGTTTTAGTGTTGTATTCCCTTATCTTTCCGATCGGCATTTTAAATTGCGCACGTTCACTGGTTTTACGCGAATTTATCCTGGTTTATCTCGTCGCCACTGAAGTAAACACATGCTTACGGTGTAACGTTTATTTCTCACTGCGTTGTGGGTGGGCTCACACGAGCTTCACACCGCAACTGTCTTGCGCCTACTTTCATACACTACAAACTGCATGTGTATAAGAAGTTTCTTGTAAATTGCCTGGAAATTGGGCAGTTGATGGGTTGTTATTGAACCCACCATGATACCTAGATGGTCCTGGCTAATTTTGTACATATTCTTTGAAACTTCATAGTTTTTTCTTGTATGATCAACCTATCAAGGTGGCTTCTCACTCCGCGTGCTACTACGCGTCGCGCCGCTCCACGCGCAAGAACACGCCACGCGACACGCCGCGCCACCCGTTTGTGCGGCGCGTCGCGGCGCGTGCCTTCTGGCTTTACACCTCAGTTTGATTCAGTCTGTTTAGCGCAGCGCACTATGTCTTGTGAGTCGAATTGCCACTTCCAGCCATGGAGCAATGCCACTGAAGAAGAAGGCATGGCTGTTGCATCAGCCGTTTTTGTCTTATTTTGTGGATATCGTTTACTTTATAAAATTAACAAAAAGAAGAAGAGGAGACGCTGGTGGATGTCAACGTTCAATAAGAGCCGGTCAAGGTAATCATTGTTTGTATTTTAAGATAATTACATAGGTACGTAATTTTTAAGAATCCTATCAATATATTTGATGGTATCTATTGGTAAGTTTTGCGCGTTTTAAAATGAAAATTTGCTGCCGGAAAATTTAGTAAAAATTATTGTATTTTTGTTTCAGATACAATGGATCAGATATGCTATCGGATTTTGTTAAAGAACCGAGCAGAAAATTTGAGAACTTCTGTAGAATGTCACCAGAAGATTACGAATATCTAATGAATAAAATAGGTCCTATAATTGCAAAACAAGATACCCATATGAGAAAATGTATTCCAGTACAAGAACGGTTTGCAATTGCTCTCAGATTTTTAGCAACCGGAGATAGTTACACAAGCCTTTCATATCTTTTCAAAGTATCTATCCAAACAGTTTCAAGTTGTGTCACGGACGTTTGTAAAGCATTGATAAAAGAACTATCACAAGAAATAAAAGTAAGTAGTAGAATTAAGCATTTATTTTTTTAAATCGTAAACAAATAGAAATTGACATCATCCATTTAAACTAAATTACTACCCTCCTCTTCATAGAATTCTTTTAATAGACTTTGCGAAGCTGATGTTTCGACTTGCGACAGCTGTGGAGATGGATAGTTTGGGGACGGCTGTGGTGAAGATAATGAATGATAGGTTGGGGATGGCTGTGGAGAAGGCGTTGGATGATAGTTTGGGGATGGCTGTGAAGAAGGCGATGGATGATAGGTTGGGGATGGCTGTGGAGAAGGCTATGGATGATAGGTTGGGGATGGCTGTGGAGAAGACGATGGATGATAGTTTGGGGATGGCTGTGAAGAAGGCGATGGATGATAGGTTGGGGATGGCTGTGGAGAAGGCGATGGATGATAGTTTGGGGATGGCTGTGAAGAAGGCGATGGATGATAGGTTGGGGATGGCTGTGGAGAAGGCGATGGATGATAGTTTGGGGATGGCTGTGAAGAAGGCGATGGATGATAGGTTGGGGATGGCTGTGGAGAAGGCGATGGATGATAGGTTGGGGATGGCTGTGGAGAAGGCGATGGATGATAGGTTGGGGATGGCTGTGGAGAAGGCGATGGATGATAGTTTGGGGATGGCTGTGAAGAAGGCGATGGATGATAGGTTGGGGATGGCTGTGGAGAAGGCGATGGATGATAGGTTGGGGATGGCTGTGGAGAAGGCGATGGATGATAGGTTGGGGATGGCTGTGGAGAAGGCGATGGATGATAGTTTGGGGATGGCTGTGAAGAAGGCGATGGATGATAGGTTGGGGATGGCTGTGGAGAAGGCGATGGATGATAGTTTGGGGATGGCTGTGAAGAAGGCGATGGATGATAGGTTGGGGATGGCTGTGAAGAAGGCGATGGATGATAGGTTGGGGATGGCTGTGGAGAAGGCGATGGATGATAGGTTGGGGATGGCTGTGGAGAAGGCGATGGATGATAGTTTGGGGATGGCTGTGAAGAAGGCGATGGATGATAGGTTGGGGATGGCTGTGGAGAAGGCGATGGATGATAATTTGGGGATGGCTGTGAAGAAGGCGATGGACGAAAATTTGGGGATTGCTATGGAGAAGGATATGGATGGTAGGATGTGGATGGCTGATAGTAGAGATTGCCGGAATGTCCAAAATTCGTGGGCTGTGGTGGGTTGATTAGTATTTGTGCATGTGGGTTTGACGATAGTTCTTTTTGCTTCAGATTGAAAATCAATCTATCAATTTCCAACATCGCTATTTCACGTGTATTTTCTTGTAAGCCTCTCAATTTTTTGCACGATAATTGTGTGTATAATGAACATTCATCTTGCGGGATTTGGGGTTTTTGAGTCATTTGTTTTAAATAGTCGTATGCTTCGTTCATTTTATTTTCTATATCAATATTTTTAGCACGTTTTTTAGGAAGAGGTTTTGGTCTTTTAAATTGAACTGATTCTTCATCATCCTGTTTACTATCTTCAGAGGCATCTAAATCACGGTTATCTTCTATTAATTCTTCTATGTCGTCAGTGACCTAAAAATAAGAAATATTCATGATAATTTACAATATTTTTATTTGTTTTAGCTGCCACGGACATCATCTGACTGGTTAAGGATAGAGAAAGGATTCCGCAGAATTTGGAATTTTCCTCACTGCTTAGGAGCTATCGACGGAAAACATGTGCTAATACAAAGTCCTATTCATAGTGGATCTGAGTTTATCAACTATCACAAAACATTCAGTGTTGTATTAATGGCTTTAGTCGACGCGGATTACAATTTTATTTTTGTGGATTGTGGGTGCCAGGGCCGAATAAGCGATGGTGGTGTATACAGAAACACCAACTTATATAAAAAAATCTGTAGAAAGGAATTGGGGTTTCCACCGCCAGACTGCTTACCGCTGAAAGTAACACCTCTACCTTACGTATTTGTTGCAGACAGTGCATTTGCTCTAACGGAAAATATGATGAAACCATACGCAGGAACTCATAATAAGGGATCTAAAGAACGCGTGTTTAATTACCGCCTTTCACGAGCTCGAAGGATTGTTGAAAATGTCTTTGGCATTATGTCTGCGGTGTTTAGAGTACTAAGAAAACCCATGCTTTTACAACCAGATATTGTAACTGATATTGTGATGACATGTGCATTGTTACACAATTTTTTGAGACGGTTTAAAAGGTCTAGACTTATATATACCCCTCCTGGATCCTTTGATACCGAAAATGATGATGGCGAGATTCAGCCCGGTTCTTGGCGTGATGACCAAAATGGAGTTGCTTCCCTACTACCACTCCAAAATCGGCCAAGAAGAGCACCTCTTTCCGCCAAGAATATAAGAGACCAGTTTGCAGAATATTTTATAACAAACGGTGCGGTTGCCTGGCAAAATAATTATTATTTTTTTAAGTAAATAAAGTACTTACCTCAGAATCCTTCGTTTTCTTTGGATTATACACATCATTCAAAAATTGGGCCATCACATTATAAAATGGCCAGTCAGGCTTATAGATTTCATCAGCACCGCTGCCAGACTTTATTGATTGACAAACTTTACTTCTTAATTTTCTATAGGTTCCCATTAAAGAATCCCTTTTCTTTTTAATTTCTTGTAACGGTATGGTACCACCTTTTAAATTCTGTTTAATTCGCAGCCAGGCATCATGCTGGTCGTTTTTGTTTTTATGCTCCGCATTTTTCGAATTCCACAGAGAGGGTTCGCCTTCATACAAAGTTAAAAATTCGGCGATCGTTTCATTCGGCCACTCCATATTCACCACAGTACCTCAACGTAGGACGAGTCAAAATGAAATGAACGAGTTCAATCGTATTCGTCTGTCTGGGTAGGTACACGCCGCGCCGCGCCGCGCGCGCCCGCGCCGACACGCGCGAGCCCGCGCCGCGCCTTTGAAGTTACCGACTTTTAGCGGATAGGTCGCGCCACGCCGCGCCTGCCCGCGCCAAGCTCTTCACACTGCGCGAGGCGCGTGCCGGCGCGGCGTGGCGCGGGTCAACACGCGCAGTGAGAAGCCGGCTTCATATAACCCTCTCATGCTATTCATGATGATAATGAACTTTACAGTTGCATCTGAGTCGGCAAAATTGAGCAGATGTAATTTTTTGTCGCAAAATTCAATGGCTTTTGCCACAGTTGCACTTAGTAATTGTACAACCAATCGCACTTTCATGGTCTGATTTTTAAAATCGATGTGCCTCTTCGTTAGTTTGTTGGCCAGATGGAAGTGCTCGTTTTCTTGCAGTACATTTAGGTCGGCAAAGTATTGCCATTTGATGAGGCCACCGTTGTTATCGCGTAGAATTTGTTTGTTTAGCAATGTATTTCTGAAAAGTTTTAACATGTGACAAGCATCAAAAAACACAAAGAGGGTTGATCTGTTGCAGGGTGTATAAAATAAGTTTTAAATTCACCTTATCATAATCAAACGAACAACCAAACTCTTGTGCCTTGGAGATATTTGCCGGATGGCCGTCAAAAGTCATAGATACTATGTCAATACCCACTTCTTGGCAATTCATAAGACACATTTTTATAAGATTAGCTCGTTGCTCATCTGTGACACCGTTGACTAGGAAGTATCCTACAGGCAATTTCCATTTGTCATTCAGAGCTACTTGTAGGAATACCAGGGCTTGTGTGCAAGGCATAGCTAAATCTCCTGGTTCCTCCACACCAGCCCCAAAATCTACGTAGCCTTGCACTGTGTTTCCATTGTATTCTATCAGTTGTCGAATTGACATTTCGTCTGTAACTAGGTTACAATTAAAAATTTTCTGTCAGAAGACTTAACTTTTTCTTCCAGAGCTTTAAATGCTGCCTCCGCAGTAAAGCTAGGTTTGGCGTCAATGCATTGATACCATTTACGTATAGTGCTTGGGTGCGGAAGACATGCATTGAATGTTGTTCGCACATAAGAATACGCTTTTGGGGAATAAAAGTGAAGTGCTAATGCAAATGCACGCAGTTCAGGACTATATTCTTTCCCTTTATGTACCATCCTTTTAAAAAGAGCTTTTGCAGAAACATTGCACACTTCCAGAAGATCAACTTGCTCTTGGTTGATAAGACTCTTTTCCTTCAGTTCATTTAAAAGCTGGGACAAATTTTCGACTTTCCTTTTTAGGCGACGTTGAACAATAACAAGCGTTGAGTGAGTTGCAACGCAAACGACGGCGTTTAGCTATGTCTTGTAATCGGGTTATTTCTCTCTTTAGTTTTCTCTTTCTCGCAGTGTCGGTTATGTTATGAGTCGGCGGATTCGAAGATGTCGCATTGTTCAATATATCACTAGGAGTTGATGGGTCATCTAAAAACAGCGAAGGAATAGCATCGTCCACTAATTTATGTCGACCACTTTTAGTTTCAAACAGACTTGTATCTGAAAAATGTATTGAACAAATTCTGCTCCAAATATTTGGTTGCTTATCAGATTTTCTAATGGCATCAATCCACTTTTTTGTTATTTTCTGGGCCTTTGGAAACCTAAAAATAAAAATACATTTAATAAACTTAATTACCTATCGAATAATTTTTATCCATTAAACAGATCGGTGAAGGTCGTTGTTATATCGTATCTTAGACTAATAGAGTCGAAGCACGATTACTTATCAAACCGAATTTTGACGTTACGAATGTCGAGACTGCCGGCCCAGGTTAGTATTAGCACATGTAATAGCAGCAGTTAAAAGAAAAACAACCAAATGAGTTATGGAAATAAGGCACCTGCAAAAGAATGCTTCAATAGTCTGGGTTAAAACAGACTAGAGCATAAAGGCTTCCCTCACTTACCGATCACTGGGAAAAGAGAAAGTTTTGTAACCTGCCCGGCTAGGAAAAGGGTTAAAAATGATAGAGGTAAACTAAATAAATACTTAACAATTAAATAAAACAACATACAATTTGGTTCAAAGGTTATTTTCTATATTAATGCTATAATTTTACAAATAATAATAGCAGTTTCTAATTATGCAATTATTTGAAAGTATCTCCTTCTAAGTATAGTACAACTTTAATGTAAAACTTTTGTCACTTTCAATATTTATTACATCTATGAAGGGTAATCCGTGGATCGACTCAACTTATTTTTGCAAATGTTAGGTAATGTATCCTTAATGCAAATTAAACCTTATTTACTATTTAGGTTCCAAGGTAATGGATTAACTTTCAAAATGTATTTGGTATAAATCTCTCCGGCTACTACGGGAGTTAACAACAATGTTTGTGACTAGCAAGAGAATGATACTTCATGAAATCACCAATACATGTTAATAGTGAAGCATATAATTTGTCTTAAAATATGAATGGAGAACCTTGCAACATGAGTAGCTTCAATTTTATGAATAGGTATATCAATAGCTTAGACTTTATGTATAATGAAACAATTCCGAATAGCGTTTAGCTTAAGAGTTAATGAATGGCCTACACTTTGTGAACTGCGAGACCTACCTACTTAAATAACTTATTCGAGTAACGAATAGTTTGATATATTTTTAATATTGTCTGACCTACCTACTTGAATAGCGAATAGGTTAGTTTGTTTGATTAGCAACTAGTTTTATATACTTTTATATAGTCTGACCTACCTACATGAATAGCGACCAGCACTTATAACCACACTTTATACGGTGTTGTAAAAGATCTGCGAGAAAGATTCGCAGCCGAATGCTCATTTATATTGCGAAATGCTTGACAAAGCGGCTCACCGCTGTGAGCCTGAAGAGGTCGCTCACGTCGGTTGATTCGTGGCGGTGTTTTATTTTACTACCCCAAATATTTGGCTTGATCTTACTTGATGCGGGCGGTATCCGCCCATGCAACGGCTCCCCGCGTCAGCAGAGGTCGCAGGCTAGCGTGCACTGTGCTGTATGCTCCCTGCCACGGAGGCACCAAGCCGCCGCTGCCCGACCAAACCTGCCGGAGGCCGCCGCTGTGCGGAGACGTAGACGGGGCTGTACCTAGAACGCAATCGAACCTACAGAACATTTTTCCCAATTATTATTTTGTTAAGGGAACGTACATACTTGCTACAATTCTACACGACACTTGCTTGCTGGGTGGCTGCATTCGCTCCTGGTCAGAACCTAGGCGCGGCCGGCTCCAACAAGCGCCCCCGTCTACAGGGACAGAACACAAACACCCGGAATGAGATTTTGCTTCACTGCACTAGTCACTGAATGTGAATTCACCAACGGATTTCGTACGTACCTACAGGCCACGCCGTCCCTCAAATATTGAAATGACACAACCTTCCTTGACAAAGATCTCCGGAGCGAATGCCGGTCGAGACCGGGCGGAAATACGTCGAACAATAGATCGGGCTTTCTAGTGTAACGCTTATAAATTAGAGGGTGGCGGTATGGGTGATTTAATTGATACACTGATTACATGATAGCTATTTATTTATAATTCACAGTTTGGTTGTAGAACAAGTATTAGTTACATATAATCTGAATACAGTATAATCAAAGTGGCGCAGGCTTGAGCATGAGAATATAGATAAAATTGGGCGCCGTGACATAGAATGTCTTAAGTAGTTATTACTAACTACTATAAAGATCTCCCTTGGTTAGCGTACAAAGGTCCAAGGAGTCCTGACAATAAAATATGAAATCTCTAGGGTCGTGATTCAAAGCCTACACAGATCTTAGGTGTTAGGTGCAACCATTAGTACTTAAGTATTCATTGTTTTAGTTAAGAACGACACATTAGTAATGAAGACACCGGCCACACGGAGTGTCCGGTGTTACCATTAGCCAAGTCGAGGGTAGGTGGCGACCGAAGGCGGGCTCCAGCGCGGCAGGGAGACAAGAAGAGAAGAGCAGAGGGCTCCCTCCACGAGCTGGAAGCTCCGTCGGCTCGCACCTCGAGGCACGTGGGTCAAGCGAGTGTGTCGTCGTGGCAAGTGTGTCCGACGCGGACTTGAAGCGGGCAGGAGAGGACTCCGTATCCCGTGGGATGCGACGCTAATGTCGCCACATTAGAATGTATCGTCTACATCAAAAAACCCTGTTAACAAACAGTTCTACTTAGCCCTCATACACGTGTCGGGATCAAAGGTTATAATGTGCAGTGTCATGAAAACTTACCCTAGTTTTGGGGTTAAATGATGCTTAGATGCTGCCGGGGCCTGGCCGCGGGGCGAGGACTCTCGAGGATGAGGCTGCCAGGTCCACGGACACGTCTTTTATCTGTGCACTGTAATAAAATTCGACGATTGAACGATACCGAATCGAAATACAACGTGGACTATCTACCGAACAAAAACTCACGGAACACACAAGCTATGATGGCGTCTGCGTGGCGGCTGCTAGTCCATCGGTTGGTGGCAGGCCTTCCGCAGCAGGAGTCCGGTGATCAATGACATCAGGGTGAACTCGCGAGCCGGCGGCTGGGGCCGCCGGCGGTAGTTCGACACCAATCCCCGCGAGAAAAAGAAGCTAAAGACCCAGCGGACTCGCTAGTCTGGCTCGCGATCTCCCTCCATTCTCCTTGTTGACTTTGACATATAATTTGTCACCTGTCACTTAGTTTATTATTCGAATACGCTGATCTACAGTCCTTGGAGTATCGAATCGAATTAATCGAATAAAGGGGTTACACTAGAACGTTCCTGTCAAAGAAAGTAGAACCCAAATCTGTTGGAAAAATCGATGACTATGCGAAGTCGCTACTCGCTCACAGATGGAGCTCTGTCACGGGATTTTCTACTCGAGATAAATCGATTCTATCGCCCTTTATATACATGCCTCTTTGATTGAAAAATTAAGTATAGTAATTTTCCACTGAAACGACTTAAAATATTGAGACACCGAAGCCTTTCCGACAAATCTTGAAAGTAAATTGCTCCCTAAAGTGCCACCTGTCGGCGGGAAACGGAATCAATCTAATGACCCGCTGAGTAAATTTTACGAACCTTTCGCTGTCATTATTGAGTTCCGCCATTTGTCCAAAGATGGCGCCTGGCGTCTCAAAATACCACGTTACAGTTTAATAAATTAAATATACTCCAACAGCTAATTAGAGAGAGGAAAATGACAGCAGTTTGATCATAGATTATTTTGGTAAAAAAAAGTTTATTTGTATTTATTTTTTTTACTTAATCTATGATAAAAGAACTGTTATTTTCCTCTCTTTTAGCTGTTGGAATATAAATATGAAAGTATATAAGAAGTACTGATGACTGATAAGAAAATATTATTTTTATTTATTCTATACTTTTTTAGACTTTTACATTAATTTTAAAGATCAATCATCAAAAAGTCCTGGTTTTCCCTGACTTTTCCAGGTAGAGAAGTCATTTCCCTGACTTTCCCTGACCCTCCAGGTCCGTGGACACCCTGAATTCATCCCTGCGTCGTAGACTCCGGCCGACTGCGCGCGCGCGCCGGCCGAAAATGTTTAATTATAGTAAAGCGAGGTGTGAGCGGTGCGCGCGCGGGCGAGCGAGAGGGCAGCAAACCGATCCAGCGGGCTCGGTCGGCCTCCTCAGTAAAAGCAGTCACAGACGATCGAACTTAGTGCGAAGCGCACCACGAACATGGTGTGCTCCGCACCAAATACGATCGTGTGGCGCACGGTCCGGCGAACATTATTATTATTAATATCGGTACGGCTGGTTCGGAGCGCTTGCACATCGAACGCGGTGCGTACCGCACCGATTCGATCGTGTGGACGGCGCACCGAACCACATGTCGGTTTAGTCGCTATTGTGCTATCGTACGCGCAACACGTCGCTGCGCGTTCACAAAAATGGATTCGGAGCGACGCCAAGAACACATCGTTAGTAACGAGAAAAGAGCGATTATAGAGCTGTTGGAGTTGTATAAAGACTTTCCATGTTTGTGGAATACGACTCATAACCTTTATTGTAATAAAGATGCACGCAATCAAGCATTTGATATATAAATAGTATACTTTTAGAAAAGTGGAAGACATATTACCCCCTTGCAACTATTACCGATATTAAGAAAAAAATAGATCTTTTTCGTTGGTTATATAACGGCGATGTGTAACGATAGCTGCCGCAACTAAAGCAAGTTTGGCTTGTTTTGATAGAATGGGCGGCATTTCGAGGAGACGTGATCACGCAACGCTAGCACGATACGACTGGACGGTTCGAAGTCTGGTGCGATCGTCTGTTGTATAGATCGCACCGTGCGGTTCGTGGTGCGCTCCGCACCAAGTTCGATCGTCTGTGACTACTTTAAGGCCGGTTTCGAGCTTCGATGAGATGACCAACGTCGCGGCCGCTTCGCCGGCGCAGCCAGCGGCGGCCATACCACCGACTCCGACCGCAGCGGACTCACCAGTCCCTCCTACATCGCCGACGCCGTCGACGTCGTACGCGGCGGCGCTCAGAGCGCCTGCTGCGCCGAGACCGACGCAAGCGGCGCCCACTACCACCACCGCCGCCACCACTACGTCTGCAGGGACACTCGGCAAGTACCCCCCATTATTGTCGAGTGTCTCCCTGACTGGCCGCGACATCTGGAGGAGCTGCACCGCAGGCTGGGCCATATGCCTAGCGCGCGCCCCACAGATAAGGGCATCTGTATCCGGCCTAAAAGCATTGAAGAATTCCGGCTCACACAGAGGTACCTGTTCGAGCTCGAGAGAACGACGCCAGCCTTAAGCTGGTACTTTTCAGTTTCAGTTTCAAAAATTCTTTATTTATATACTTATACATATTTGGAGCTTAAGCTGGTACTGCTACTCGCTCGAAAACGAACGGCCACTTAAAGTCGCGCTGTGGGGCCTACCAGCGGGCACCGACTGCGACCTCATTGTGGGGGCTCTAAACGGGGCAACCAAAGCTGTTGTCCATGTACAGCTGGATCGCATGGGCAAGAGCGACCTGGAGCGGCTCTATGGCACGCGAGAGCTGCTCAACATGCCACGGGTCAACATCGAAGCCTGGCGGGGCAAGACGACCGTGCCCCAGTGCCACCGGTGCCAGCATTTCGGGCACTCATCTACTAACTGCCACCGCCCACAGCGCTGCGTCAAGTGCGGCGGACCGCATTTTGGCAGCGAGTGCCCAAGGGCCGCGGAGGCGCCCCTGTCATGCGCAAACTGCCAGGGGCCGCACGCAGCCAACAGCCGTACCTGCGCCGTCTATCGCCGACGGGAGGCGGGCGCGCGTCTGTCCCCGGGTATAGGGATCGCGCGCTTCCGTGCCTCCCGACCACTCCAGCCGATACCGAAACCAGCCTTTCATCACGCCTTTCTAGGCGGGATGCGCCGCCTGACCGACGAGCCGACCAAGTCCCACCACCACCAGCACCAACCACCCTGCGGCCGCCGGCAAACCCGCCGGCAGGAGAGGGTGGCAAACGCCGCAGACGACGGGGCAGGGGGAGGCGAGGAAGAGCAACCGCTCACTCCGCCGCCCTGCCCGCTCTACAGGGCCCAGTAGGGCGCCGACAACACACGGGGACGCAATATAGCCCGCGGCCGTCCCCGCCTCCGATGGAAGCTGCCAACGACCAACGCGACACGGCTCGCGAGTCCGCGCGGGCCGACTCTCCGCTACAGGCAACGCCATTCTTGGCGTCGCAGGCACCGGTAGTTCAGTTCTACGGAGCTAAGCCGGAGCCTTTACCCAGGAAGGCCAGCACCGAACCACTGCAGCACCATAGCCTTGGGTCGAGCGAGGCTCCCCGGGCCACCGCAGAGCGCCAGCGGAGCCCTCCCGGGTTATGCTTACCCAGGTGAGAGGCTCCGCCCTCCACACCGAGCCCTCTCATCTCGGAGGGACTAAAAGCCAGGATCTCCCGGGACGACGCCGTCGGGAAACTGATGGGGTCCTGGGTGAGACTCCTGACCTCCATCGCGGCCGGGGAAAGTCTCCAGAGCTCCGCGGTGCGTGAATTGGCCGAGCTGAGCGCCCGCCTTGGCTAGCCTCGCGTCCCCATTGGTACGCTAGAGATGGCCTATTCCCCAGGGCCTATGAGCCCTGGAGTCCAGCCTCCACAAAGAGGAGTACCTCGAGGTGGAATCCCCACCTCCCTAACATGAGGCGAGGAAGAGCCTAAACTTGAAACTTGAGAGGGCAGCAAGATACTAACGTTATTCATCGCTAAGGCGCGAATCAAATTTGTTTTAAATAAACTTACGATATTTAATAAATTATGTTCCTGTAACCGCTGTTTCAATTACCACCACTAGTCTAAGCAACAAGTAGCCAAACTAGTATTAGCCAACAGTAGTTAAAACAGGCATTATAATACATCCCCCGTTGCCATGTATAAAATCATACCCATTATTCAGGAAAACTTCAAAAGCTCTTCGATGAATCTAGTTCTAACTAAAACCGAGCTTGAAAATGTTAAAGAGTATCTTTGTCAACAAAAATCATACAAAAATACATGAAGGCAAAACGAACCACCGCGGTATTTCCGAATGTCACTTGGCATTATCATCAAAATTTTATTGGCCTAAAATAAAAGAATGCATTGCCAAATATATAAATGAATGCAGCATTTGCGGCCAAGCTAAGTACGACCGTAATCCAATAAAACAAAGGTTTCACAGTCCCGCCACCAACAAAACCTTTCGAGGTAGTGCATCTAGACCCCTTTACGGCTCAAAACGAGAAATATTTAACGGTAGTAGACGCATTTTCCAATTACGCACAAGCGTATTACTTGAGAGGCGGTACCGCCCTAAGCGTTGTTCAAACATTATTAATGTTTCGTAGTCAGCACGGCATTCCCTTAACTATAGTCACCGACCAGGGAACCGAATTCACAAATCAAATATTTTCCGAATAATTTACACGACTTCATAAAATGCAGCATCCTAAAATTCTTGCTCACGCTCCTAATGATAACGGCATAGTTGAAAGGCTTCATTCCACAATTTTGTAGCATTTACGAATTTTAAAAGTCAATAAGCGCAATGAGCCTGTAATATATTTAATGCTATTCTAGCTAACAACAGCTCACAGCTTTAATAAGTGTAGACCTCTAGACCTGGTAACTGGTCATTCATTATGAACCGCGTGACCCTCTATAAATATAAATTTGATTTGAATTCTCTTCATAGATATAAATTTGACCGAACACCTACTACAGCAATATACGCAAGATCACCGTACTCGAATGGGAAAGAATGATCTCATTAACGAGACCTCACTACGTGACAGAACTCAACTGACTGAAAGTAGAAATAAGGATAGGGAACGCGAAAAAAAAGACTCCACTGACCAACCCTATATAGGGTTTCGTACGAAAACTATCTAAATTCAACGCTATCTTCATCATCTAATTCCATGTATTTGCTGCCAGTCACAGAACTTGAAATATTCAAAACCATAAAAAAGTTAAATAACAAGTCAAGCTGTGGTGTAGATGATGTTCCACCATCCCTGATAAAAGCTTACGCAATAGAACTAGTTTATCCTATCACACTATTAATAAACCAATCCTTTGATGAAGAATGCTTTCCAGATAGACTTAAAATCAGTGATGTGACTTATCTAAGTTACAAGTATTTGAAATACGACTATATTTAAATTCATAAGTGACTAAATTTAAATTCATAAGTTTCATTTCAGTCGTATCGAAGTGTTGGTTTGATCACTGTTAACTTCTTGGAATAAAGTTTCATATTTCTTTTTCTAACAAAGCTTTTTTGGGTTTTCATTTTTCAGGGACCAAGAGAATAATTTGAGTGCACCGCTAATATTAAAGCATTGCTAAAGGATATTAAACAAGTCGACGGAAGTGACGTGAATATATCTGCAACATGTAATGTGTGTTCCAAAGTTATAGGGGTAGCGTTGCTTCTACTACGAATTTCCTGAAGCAATTAAAGGCAGGTTTTTATACAGATATGTTTTTATACTAAATATGTTTACGTAATGTCATAGTGATAAGTGTGTACATATTTGCGTTGTTCATTCGTTATTCGTTTTTATAAGAAAATATATTTTTTTCACAAGGAATAAGGAAGTTTGAAACGCGTTATTCTAAATGCATTGCATTGGAGGGAGATTATGTAGAAAAATGAAATATTATTATTTAAATCTTTGCATTTTTTAATATTGATTCCAAGAATTTTGTGATTCACCCTCGTACAATAAAAAAAATATTCTTGAAATACAACACCTGTTTGCCGAGCTTTGCCCCTGTGGAGCGACTCTTTTCTTTTGGGGGTATGATCATGAGGCCACATCGAAGGAAAATGACGGATAAGATGTTTGAAGAGCTGGTTTTACTTAAGTCTAACTTAAAATTAAATTAATTATTCTTGTGATCTAATAATAGAAAATTATGTGAGAGCTATAATAAAAAAAACTCAAATTCAAATGTTGTTTTCTTACAAAAGTATTTGTATTTTCTATAAAGTATTTATAAAATACGTATTTTGTATCTTGTATTTCAAATACCTTTCCAGAAAGTATTTTGTATCTGGTATCTGAAATACTTAATTTAAAAGTATTTTGCATTCCAAATACTTTGTACAGGGTATTTTGTACACCACTGCTCAAAATAGCAAATAGCAAAAAATCAGACCAATATTAAAAAGGGGAGGGAAACATTGCTGACTACCGACCAGGGCTATGTCGACTACGGGACTAAAGCGTCTAATCCAATTATTGTACTAATCGCGTATGTTACAACTACTCCTGCCATCTTTTATCTATCTCTAGCATTAAAACTTCAAGAAATCACCAACAGATGTCGTGACGGAGCTCATTTTTCAAAACTGATCCGCCATCTTTAATCTGTCATTTTGTTCGGACACTTTCTGGATGCGCATTCGTGATTTTGAATCAATTATAATCTCAGTTTCTTATAAAACATCCATGTTTCTTTACTGTAAGTACTGTTATTCTTTATTCCTTTACGTTTTAGCATGATTATTTCATGTAAATATCTTAAGATTTGAAGACAATATGCAATTTAAAAATTTTAGGTTATGGTTTTGTTTTGGAGCTATTGCGCCTGCCCTGATGCCCGGAGTGATTGCGACTGTTGTAACGCAATAGGCGCATTATCAGAGGTTCTAAACGTTTAATTTAATTTAACGTTAACAGTGGGCTCGATCCTACATGCCACCGTTTAAAAAAAAATGTATGCTAGCCTTGTCACTTCCAAATTTGACATAGTAAAGGGCACGGAATATTTATTGTTTACGATTTTATTATTACCCATATTTTGCAATAATAAACAAATACTTTTGGTAAAATTAGAAACGTCAAACTATGCTTAAACTATGTGGTTTACGTCAATTTTAGACGAATTTCAGGCAAGTAAAGGATTCGTTTATGAAATCATGTATAAAATTCTAAAAATATCCTGAACCTTTTTAACTATGTCAGAATCGAAAGTGACAAGGCTTAACTTTAAATTAATTTTAGCCCATGTGTGCAGAAACGTGCCCTTGGTATATTTTACCTAGTTGGAACGATGTATTATTATCTTTTATAATATTGAAGTTTTATAGCCTTATTTATTTTAAACTAATATTTTTTAGTTGTTCAACATGGTCCGGCACTATAAGCGGAAAACAACAACTAAATATGATGTAGAAACATTGGAAAAAGCAGTAGAGGAAGTACGAGCTGGCCAAATGAACTCGTACCAAGCGTCGAGAAAATATGATATACCTCGCACGACGATATGTGACAGAGTAAATGGAAAAAGGGGTGACGTAAAAGAGACTCTTGGACCACCAACCGTTATTGACACAGAGAACGAACTGAAATTAGCTGATGGTTTGCGAGTTATGGAGAAGTATGGGTTTGGACTTACGTCTAAGGAAACACTGGAATCAGTTACCATATACGTGAGACAAAACAATTACAAAGCCCTATTTAAAAACAACCGCCTTGGATATGATTGGTTTGCTGGTTTCAAAAAAAGACACAATTTATCCCTAAAAAAACCACAAGCGGTGGAGATATCCAGGAAAGTCGCATGTGACCCTTTTATAGTTAACGAGTACTATGATATCCTCGAAGAGGTTTTGAATGAATTGGGTTTAAAAGGAAGACCAGAAAAAGTTTGGAATCTTGACGAGTCAAATTTTAGAAATGACCCTGATAAAACAAGATTTCTTGGAGCCCGTGGATTTGCTAGTACAAGAACTATCGCATCATCTGGGAAAGATAACGTCACCATCTTGTTTGCTGCCAGTGCGGCTGGTGAAAAATTACCGCCATTAATTATTAATCGAGGAAAAATACATGGGATCAATGGATGTCGGAATTGGGTTACCAAAATACAATGCTGCCAAAGTTAAATTAAGTTACCCTTTTTTATTAAGACGTGTTTATTGTAGGTAATTTGTACATTTTGGTTGTTACCTATTTATTTATTTATTTAAAAAAACAAGTTACCTATGAATTATTGTGATCATTTATAATCAGTCAATAGATTTGTAATATATAATGTTCTAGTGATAATATATTTTTGAATGTACGTACGTAATTAATTTTAATGCATGTGGTAATATAATAAAATCATATCTTATGCTGCTACGAAAAATGGCTGGATAGATTCAAAATTATTTGTTACTCTACTGCCGGCGAAGGTCCACCAGCGTTTGACGGTCATAATAAATAAATAAATAAATATTAGGACATATTCACACACGGCTGGTTAGCCCCATACTGAACCATTTCTAGCTCGTATTATGGTTGCTAACACAATTGATATACTACATACACATACATACATATTATATATATTACTCACATACAAGTCTTAGAAGAAGCACAAAAACGCAGAGTGACAATTATAAAGTTACCATCACACGCAAGTCATTTATTGCAGCCGTTAGATTTGTCAGTTTTCAAATCGATGAAAAATACTTGGGAAAATAGTACTCCAAAAGATAAACAATAGCCATTTTAATGACACAAACATACCAAGCACAATAAAGATCAGGATTATTGAAGATCGAATCTTGTCGCCTACAGAAAAAGTTTCTTTCGAAACTTTGCTATTGCAGAAAATTTAACGAAGTGATTCCACAGTGAAGCTAAAGAAAACAAAAATTTCAAAAGGCTTATTACTTCACGCTATTTCTTCACGTAATAACAAGAGAAAAGTTTATGGAAAAAAAAGAAAAGAGAAGGAAGATAAAGAAAATAAAAAGAAACCGGCAAAAAGAGAAACGAAAACCAAAGACCCCCATAACAGCAAAGAAGCCAAATTATCCGAAAAAAGAGAAAAAGCAGAAGTAAAAAGCTTACTAAAAAAGAAAAAGACTGACAAAAAATCTAAAAAAAGGTGTCAAAAACAAAAAAAGTGTGTTGATTACGATGAAGAATCTGAAGATGAATCAGATATTATTTTTGATGAATCTGATGAAAGCTGTGAAGATTATACCCGTTATTGTGAACAGTATTTAGCCGATCTAAAAGATTTGGACAATTTGTCGCTGTACACATGCAATGAAAATGAAACTGATGATTGTTTTGACTCAAAAAATTACGGATATGAACCAGACGTCGGCAGAAGGAATCCAGCAGTTCAAGATTGGATACTAGTGCGATTTACAACAAAAAAGTCAGTGAAGTATTTCGTGGGGAACGTCATTTCTGTTTATGAACATAATATACGTGAAATTTTTGAGAAAAATAAAGAAAATTAGGGTTATGTCCTTTCACTACCCAGATGTGGACGATATATCAGAAATTAAACTTGACGACGATATTGTAATGTCCCTTAAGAAGCCTTATTAGTCCCTTATAGTTTAGGTATACGATTTGATTTCTTATACGTTTTATTTATTATAAACTAGAGGTTGCCCGCGGCTCCGCCCGCGTGTAGGTAAGCGCTTTTTGCGTAACCTGTGGAAAAAATCTATTGAATGCTATTCCCGTGCCAATTTTATATAAACACTACATTGCTACGATAACAAAATGAGCCGCATCTGTCTTTCCGCATTCGATTCCGATTTCCATTGCTGGAAGTTCAAAAACAAAGAAGTTTCATACAAAGTGTTTTACCCCCTTTCACCCCCCCTTAAGGGTAGAATTTCCAAAAATCTATTCTTAGTACACGTCTATGTACTAAAATATATACACACTCCAAATTTTACACATTTAAGTTCAAAAACACAAAACTTTCATTTTTAACTTTCAACCCCAATGGCATCCCCCTTAATGCACCCCTGGCAAAAGTTTTTATAATTTTAATTTAATCATTCAATAAACTACTACCATAACAACTTTCAAGACTTTAACTTGATAAATAAAGATTTTTCCATACAAACTTTCACCCCCCATAACAAACCTCTAGTTCACCCCTGGCAAAAAAACTTGATACGATTATTTTTAATTTTACATAAACTATACATATTCTAAATTTCATTCCTATAAGTTCAAAAACAAAGAAGTTTCATACAAACTGTTTTACCCCCTTTCACCCCCTTAGGGGTGGAATTTCCAAAAACCCGTTCTTAGTACGCGTCTACATACCAAAACAAATACACCCTCTAAATTTCACAACCCTAGGACCAGCCGTTTGGGCTCTGCGTTGTCTATAGATGAATGAATGAATGAATGAATAGGTCAGGACAAAGAGTCTTATAGTATAGATTGTAAAAGGAGGATGACTGAGGAGATTACACGACACAGTATAAACTGTCTCGAATGAATCCGCGTCCATATATAAATGATATGGTCGAAGTAGAAGTCAATCGTGGCAGTTTTGATTTGACATATAGAACTGGATTCAATAATGACCCTATCACTGCGAGCATAATCGCAAATAAAATTCTGAAATCTCAAGTTTTGCCTCCCCCGAAAAAGAAAACTGCACCGGAAGGTATTTCCAAAACCAAAAAAGAAAATATTTTGAAAGTTTTCAAAATATTATTCCTCAGAATAGAATGTACTTTTGGAGAGAACTCCCAACTTTTGATTGACTAGATTTTTTAGAATCCGTTTTTATTTTCGATTTTTTTTTGTGACTTTATAAGTTCAAATAATAAAAGGCTTTATAAAATACACTGTGGTTGATTTTTTCTTTTAAACAATACCTATTTTATTCGTCATAAAATTCATATTTTTTTGTATGTATACATGTAGGAGGAAAGCTAACGAAAAAGCGGTAACTAAAATTTTAATTCTATAATTACTTAGCGGTGTAGCAGTATCTCATTAATATAGTATATCCACATGCATTTCTTATATCCCAACGTACATTGAATGAGTGAACTGATTGAACTAACTTGTCAGTAAGAATCTGTTCAAAGAACGAATCAAACAGATACCAAATATTTTAAAGTCAGGGAAAACAGAGGCCTCTTGTTTTATTGTTTTTGGAAGAATTACGGATAACAATTAGTAAATTTGATATTTTTCGCATTCTTTACTATATATATCTCGTACAATTAAAGACAAAGACGTAAGTAAAACACAAACAAAATAACATTATGTTTTAGTTTGAATTCATGCAGTGACCGTTACGCCATTTGAGTTTTGCTTCGAGACAAAAATCCGCGATATTTTTACATGATGTTCTTTGCATTCTATGTCTTAGAAAGTAGGTTATTTCATGCAGTTTTCGAATCTAAAAGATGTAAACTACTAAACCATATCATTTCTACAAAATTTTTGTCAAAAAAAATCCAACATCTATAGAGCAAGAGCCCATAAGTTTCTGACCTTCGGCTTTTAATAAAAGCTGAAAATTGTTCTATGTGTGTCCCTAGTAGAGGTAAGAATGATCCCCAACCATGAAGCTGAGGCAGCAGTGACTTTGGCAGATAACTGGTAACAAAGGTGTATAAAATTCCATCTCAAATTCGTTATAGTATAAAACCTGTTTTTTTTTACATTAGATTCATAATAATATCAAAAGTCGCGTTGCTCATTGCCAGACGGTTATTATGGTGGCAACCTTCTGCCAGACTCCCTTAAACTATTATAATTTATGAGTATACTTACGCTATATTATAAAACCTAAATATGTTTTTGGGGGCCTATTAATCTATGTTTACATAAAAGCCGGACAGTTTCGATAGTTCTATCATCTTGCCAGTCGCATTCAAAGTGAGCAGTTGTTCGGGGAGCAAGGAGCGTTTACAGTAACTAGTTCGAGTTAGATAGAGCGCTTGGTCTAATGCAGCCCTTCACTGTGCATCCATTGTTATCAAGTTTTTTTGACGTGACAACGTCTTAAATTAGTTTGCGGCTGGGAGTCACTTATGAAAAAGTGTAACGCCCGGTAAGGTTACGATGAGTCACCGAACGAGAGAGAGGCCCGCCGAATGCCTTGCGTCTCTCTCCCACTCAACTATGATCGGTCTGCCGCGCGCGCAGCACGCGGCAGACGTTGTCACGTAAAATCTTCGCCCGTAAAACCGACTTTACAGGTAATCATTTTTTTATTATTAATTTCTTAGTCAAAAAATTTCATTATTCTTTTTTTTACAGTTTGAATAACAAATATTTAAAACAATACTCAGTAAAATGGTTCTAATACAACTTCAATCATATCGAACCTCTTGTTAATTTGTTTTTATTTTCTGTGGCCGGCCTAACCCTTCAGCCGTTATTTTTTATTTTCATCATTGCAAAAATAGTAAATATTTTGCCCAACACTAAGTTATTTAAAAGAAAATGTTGAAACTAAATTATAATAAAGTTATTTAAATAAATATTATTATATTCTTTCTATACTTAGCTTTAAGTTATTTAAATTTTTCATCATGGCTGTATAGAAAGTAAAACCTTTTCTTGACTGTACTATTTTTAAAATAATTTGACAGCTGTCAGTTGAAAGCAATTCTCTTATGGTTTGAAGGAGATCAATTACCGAATTATGTCAGCGAATCTCTAAAAACAGTTCCAGGTATTTGAAAATTATGTTAAACTATTATACATTAATTTTGGTCTTTTTGTACTTAATTAAATTAACTTGTTTTTTTTTACTATAATGAAGAAGGCGATATTGAAGACCAATCCACAGAATGGAATAATAGCGACGAGGAATATGAATGTATTGACGACGACGATGAAACTGGTGAAAATGTTTAGAGATTTAATTAAAATAAATATAATTCTCTGTAACTTTTTTATTTAAAAAAGATTGTTCTTTGTTATAATAATACAATTTAATTTACTTAAAGTAAATTCATTGGCTTTACTATTTTGATAGAATTGAAAAAAATAAACTTCGTATCAATAAAAAATAATATAAATAAAATTATTAGAGTTTCGATATGATTGAAGTTGTATTAGAACAATTTTACTGAGTATTGTTTTAAATATTTGTTATTCAAACTGTAAAAAAAAAAATGAAATTTTTTGATTAAGAAATTAATAATAAAAAAAAACTTGATAACAATGGATGCACAGTGAAGGGCTGCATTAGACCAAGCGCTCTGTCTAACTCGCACTAGTTACTGTATACGCTCCTTGCTCCTCGAACTACAATTAGGCTTGGAACTTTCACAGGTCTTGGAAGAAGATCGTGATTCTGAATATTTACGATCTCAAGCTGGAAGATTAGAACATGAGTCCAATCAACCTATGGGACGGCTCAATATTAGAAAATATATGGTCAAGGAGTGTAGAGGATGTTCCTGCAACTCTAGTTGAAGTTTGTATGCGCTGAACTTATGCGCTGCTAATGTGTCATTTAGTTTTCTACGTTCTAGTGAGTATCGGTATTGTAATTAATGTTCGTATCACCGGCAATAATAGCCGTAAGTTTATCATCATTATTTTTTGCTAATAATGTGTCAAATAACGCGAGAAATACGTTAACATCAGTCAGGTTAGAGCGGTACAACCCCACAACAAGTACGTTGAAGTCAGAGATGAAATATATCAGCCATCTCGTTACCATAAGACAAGCATTAAGTTGCTTAGCTTGGGACTAGATAGCGCTGTGTGAAATGTCCAGGGAATATAAAAAAAAATTGCTCTTTAGCGTTTTGTCTCTAACTACGTGCATCCTTATCTCACGAAGAAGACGGAATAACATAGTTTGCTCCTGTCACCACTGTATGCCGTTCATAATAGAGTCTTGCACATTAAGAAAAATCTATTAAACACGTGTGTTCACAACGGCGTCTTGACGCGTACTGAAGTCGGCCGAGTAGTGTAGAGAGGTACTTTGAGAACGCACTTCGGGTAACTTCGTGCCCTTTGACTCGGGCGCAAAAACCGACAACAAACGGAACTCGGCCGAGGCGAGGTAAAGTTGGACGAAGTAAGCCGAACTGCCTCTCTACATTATTCTATTCGTCTAACTTCGTACAACTTCGCGAGTAGTGTAGAGGAGGCATTAGATAAAGACAGCAAGCAGCGCGAGCGTCCGCGTCGCAACGAATGTAAAAAGTGATTTTAGTTTAGTTGTGAGAAAGTTACAGGGCTGCGAGCACGCAATTATTTATCCGTTTCGCTCCTTCACCGATTTACTGAACTCTTAGGAACAGTCAAAACGAAACAAAAACAGTTATTGTATTGTAAAGAAACATGTGTTTTGTGTTGTGTGCGTATTTCTCAAATGTGCTGCTTATTTTTTTCCAGAAAAAATGACTTCCAAAATAATAGAAACAATTGAAAAAGGCCAAAAACGACTATGCATTATACCGAGTTTTCGGGAGTCTAATAATGGTATTTTAAAATGGCCAAGAAAGCTACTAGATGTCAACAAATTAGTCAAAGACGAAAATTCGCAACCTTTAGATAATTATAAACAACAGATGTCTTGGGTACGAGGTAACTATTTTGGGCCAAACATTGACTGTAAAAGGGATAGTCGACAAAATTAAGGCTGCTAACATCAAACTCAACTTTTTGGTGGCCTATAGTTGAAATACTTACTGTATTTAAAGGGATATTCGATGAAGTCCGTACTGGGGTGACCAAATTTAGAGTGAGAGAAGATGTAGCCCGTCGTGCCGGGGTGAAGAGGGATAAAGAAGGCAGGCCAATTCCTCCATCAACAACAGTAGACAAAACACACAACATTGGAATGTATGGCTTAAACAATCAACACATACCGCTATTGCAAGGCATCACTCTTCCCCCCGAAAGGCGCACGGGGATTCTAAGAAGTCTTGGTCCTCTTACCCAGGCCACCCTTTTGATCATGGAAAACAAATATTATTCTAAATTAACCAACGCTTTAAAGTATTCAACACAAATGCTTCCAATGCACTGTGAAATCGCACAATGTCTGAAAGAAGCTACTTCACCCGGAATGACCTCGGGAGTTATGAAGGAATTAGGAGATATATTACTATTGACTACCTCAAGAGCAACACAGAAAATTTTCTTCCCTCTAATTTTTGCGTATCAGCTGTGGAAACGTAAAGTAGCGGCTTCAATAGAAAAGGGAGTTAAATTCACAATGAGGAGCGGGGCTGACGGACCTTTAACTTCAGAAGCTGTATTTCACGCGATATTCGGCACTTACTTGGAAGATCTAGGGATACTAGCTTCCATTACTACAAAAGCGAGATGGCATCAGAGGAAAGAGCTGAACGGGGTATTTACAGACAGGTGGAAACAAAAAAAGGTGGTATTTACCCCTATCACATTTAAGTATGTGAGCAAAATGGCGCAGGCATTGCAGACCAGAACACTTGGAAATGTGGACCCTTGAGCAACAAGTCGACCATCCTTTACAGGATACAGGAAGAGGACTTTCACGCAAGAATTTGCAGCCTACCTATCGAATGAACGGAGTAGTGCTAGTTACTCGAGTGACCCTGCTCAACTTCACTTTGCATTGAAAAAGACCAAAGAGGATGTTATGAAGGACATGGATACAGTGAAATTGCTCACCTCTGGAACAAAAGAGTGGGTTCCGAGTAAATTCACTCCTGTTGAAAGCGGTGTTAAGTTTTATGGGAAGTCTATGTCAATGGATTTGTGTTTGTCTCTAGAATTAAGTATGATTTATTCTGTGTAATAGTTGTTTAAGTTGCATGACTTTGTTATTAAATTTAAGACAGAATTAATCACAACAAATAATAACTTCAGTTACAACATTTTAGCTGGTCAATTGATACGCATATATTTATATATATATATATATATTAATAGCTTATATGTATAATGACGTGTCTTCTTGGGTGTGAAAGTAGTGTATACTAGCATATTAGCATGGGTATCACCGCTGCTGCGCCGTTGTGCTGGTTTGAAATCTCCGTGCTGGAAGTAAAGTTTAGTTTTGTGAGATTCGCCATGCGCGTGTCTAAAACATGCTTCAGATTACACCTAGGTACTTGGCCTTTCGGTTACCTTTTCTTTGTTTAGATAGGTAATTAGTAATATTATATTGCACTATTGTAACTGAAGAGTCAGTTGTGCGAGTGTCGCTTCAGGTGACCTGTGGTCAAATATCTGACTGTCCTAAGTAAAAAAAAAACAGTATGGCCTTTTTTCTGACATGACATCTGGTTTAATTAATTATGACAATAATGAAGATGTTAGTATTTACCTATATATTCTGTGGCGGTAGTGGCAAGTCGTTACGTGTGATCTATGCGTGACAAATGGCGTGTTTGTACATCTCTCTTAGCGTGAATATTAATATCAGAATCACCAGACTACGGTCCTGTGATCTCAATCTCGGTCCGTGGTTATGTTTTGTACTTAACTATTGACAAACAGTGATTAATTTTATGTGATTTCAGGCATTCACTCAACCAGAGAAGACGGCAGCACAAAAATATCTAATTAAATATGTGGACGCATCTGATGTGGCAGCGACGGATTGACTGAAAGTCAACACCCATCGAAATGATCTTGAACCACAAATTTCAATACAACCACAGCAAAAAACTGATATACTCGTAAATCAGATTGAAAATTATCTAAAATTGATTTTAGACAATCAAATTAATATGACGCAAACAATAAATGTTCTAATGGACAGTCAAAAAAAAATGTTACATAAATTGGCAAGTCTATCTGTGCAGATAGAAGACGAATTTGCCAAGTGTGACAAAACCAAATATACAGAAGTGGTTGCACTGGATAAATCTAAAAGTCTGATCGAAAATGAAGCTTTTGTCATAAAGCCAACTGGTTCAGTTAAAGAGCTAGAGGAACTGGAATCACGTTTAAGTGACAAGCACCATAAAACTAAACTGATACAGCAATATTCTTTTGTATGTTCACAATCGGATGGCTAAGGTGCAACATGTGCTTACAAAATATTAGACATGTCTTTTACTCGTGAATTTTTATGCAAGTGTTCCTGGACAGGAGGCAGTAGAAAGAGTGATGACATAAAAGTGCCTCTAAAGACTTTTAAAAATTTCCTCAGTTTTTACTACCAACTAATACGTATCTGGGACCAAACTTATACAATTGAAAACAATGAAAACTTTTTCAAAACTGTGCTTAAAAATTCAGTAAAGAGAAAACAAAGCAAGAATGAACGGGCATCGACAAAACGTAGGAGAACAAAAAAACTTCAACTTATGAATCAAAATGAATCTGATCAAACAAATCAATCCACCAATCAAATTGAAAATGTTGTGGTCATAGTAAACGACGCTGCAAATGAGACAGGAAACACCAATAAAGAATGAAAGAAAAGAACAAGAGGAAGAGGAGGAGGAGGAATAAAGTATGTTAAAGTAGGCATCTCTCTTTAGAAAAATGAGAACCACACATGGTAACATGGAATTCGCGGATAATTCAATAAGTACTTATAATGAGTAATTCAACTAGTTATACTAAACGGCGTTCCCATGAAAAAAGAGGATAATTAGGCTTATCATAATTACGAAGAGCCAAACCGGGACGCAGAAGAGAAAGAGGCTCATTTTCATTTTGCTTTTCGCTTAATTTGTGTTTTTCATATTTGAAATGCAATCAAAATTATTATGAATTGAAATTATATTAATAAATGTGAATATATTTTTTATTAAAAAGAAAAAGAAAAGAAAGAGGCGCGGGGGAACGATTGCTTGGGGTGTCGGTGCTGTTCAAGTTTGACCGGGACGCCGTAACTGGGATCTAAAACCGGGACTATCCCGGTCAAACTGGGACGTATGGTAAACCTATATATAATCAGTGGGGGTTGACCTTGGCAATGTTCGTGACGATGCTATGGCTCCATATACGATGAGAACCCAAGTCTAAATAGAACCATACGAACTCGATTTATTGAATTAGAAATTAAAATTACAAATTAATTAAATGTATTTGTTAGCGAAGACCTAGGCAATGTTCGTGACGATGCTATGGCTCCATATACGATGAGAAACCTAGTCAAAATAGAACCATACGAACTCGATTTATTTAATTAGAAATTAAAATTACAAATTAATTAAATGAATTTGTTAAATATATTTGTTAGCGAAGACCTTGGCAATGTTCGTGACGATGCTATGGCTCCATATACGATGAGAACCCAAGTCAAAATAGAACCATACGAACTCGATTTAATAATTAGAAATTAAAATTACAAATTAATTAAATGTATTTGTTAGCGAAGACCTAGGCAATGTTCGTGACGATGCTATGGCTCCATATACAATGAGAACCCAAGTCAAAATAGAACCATACGAACTCGATTTATTTAATTAGAAATTAAAATTACAAATTAATTAAATGTATTTGTTAGCGAAGACCTAGGCAATGTTCGTGACGATGCTATGGCTCCATATACGATGAGAACCCAAGTCAAAATAGAACCATACGAACTCGATTTATTTAAATAGAAATTAAAATTACAAATTAATTAAATGAATTTGTTAAATATATTTGTTAGCGAAGACCTTTTTTTTTTATGTTAGATAGGCAAGCGCTTGATCGAAACTCACCTGATGTTAAGTGATGTTGCGATCTAGGGTGGAGCGCGCTTGCCTAGAAGAAACCGATTCACTCTCGCCTTGAAGACAGTGAGGTTATAGTTCCGAGGGAACAGGGATTCCGCCAATGAGTTCCACAGTTTAATGGTCCGCACAATATATGAGGAAGCGAAACGCTTCGTGCGGATTTTTGGAACTTCAACTGTATAGCGGTGTCTCCTAGCCGTCTCCCTGCTCGTCCGATAGTGGAAAGGGGCCGGAGGAATTAGCTGATGCAATTCAGACGCAATGGCAATGTTCGTGACGATGCTATGGCTCCATATACGATGAGAACCCAAGTCAAAATAGAACCATACGAACTCGATTTATTTAATTAGAAATTAAAATTACAAATTAATTAAATGTATTTGTTAGCGAAGACCTAGGCAATGTTCGTGACGATGCTATAGCTCCATATACGATGAGAACCCAAGTCAAAATAGAACCATACGAACTCGATTTATTTAATTAGAAATTAAAATTACAAATTAATTAAATGTATTTGTTAGCGAAGACCTAGGCAATGTTCGTGACGATGCTATGGCTCCATATACGATAAGAACCCAAGTCAAAATAGAACCATACGAACTCGATTTATTTAATTAGAAATTAAAATTACAAATTAATTAAATGAATTTGTTAAATATATTTGTTAGCGAAGACCTTGGCAATGTTCGTGACGATGCTATGGCTCCATATACGATGAGAACCCAAGTCAAAATAGAACCATACGAACTCGATTTATTTAATTAGAAATTAAAATTACAAATTAATTAAATGTATTTGTTAGCGAAGACCTAGGCAATGTTCGTGACGATGCTATAGCTCCATATACGATGAGAACCCAAGTCAAAATAGAACCATACGAACTCGATTTATTTAATTAGAAATTAAAATTACAAATTAATTAAATGTATTTGTTAGCGAAGACCTAGGCAATGTTCGTGACGATGCTATGGCTCCATATACGATGAGAACCCAAGTCAAAATAGAACCATACGAACTCGATTTATTTAATTAGAAATTAAAATTACAAATTAATTAAATGAATTTGTTAAATATATTTGTTAGCGAAGACCTAGGCAATGTTCGTGACGATGCTATGGCTCCATATACGATGAGAACCCAAGTCAAAATAGAACCATACGAACTCGATTTATTTAATTAGAAATTAAAATTACAAATTAATTAAATGAATTTGTTAAATATATTTGTTAGCGAAGACCTTGGCAATGTTCGTGACGATGCTATGGCTCCATATACGATGAGAAACCAAGTCAAAATAGAACCATACGAACTCGACACAGAACCACCTGCACTGCACCCTGTTACAGAAACATCTGATACCGACCCCTTCACACTACAAATTTATTAATCTTAGTAACCAATGAAGTCAGCAACGAAATTTCATCAGTTATAAATTCTATTTTATTTGCGAAAAATAAAGCCTTGCATCTAATGATTATTACTCCAGAGCAGGAACCGGCCACCTGGGCTTTACTGAATCAGCTAACCTTTTGTTAGCAATAAGACTCTTAGTATTAAGGCAGTTAAGAATAGCATCTTCGAGACTCCACACCTCTAGTTTCAATATAAATTTAAATAAACTTAAAATCAGTTTTATTTTAATCTATTTCTGCGTTCCCGACTCTTAACTAGCTGGCTTTCTACACACAATCTACAAATAAACGTTAAAATAACCAAATTTATGCAACTCCATATCAAAAACAACCTTTAAACCTCTCAACATTGGCAAAGGAACTCAACATAATGCGCCAATTACGAAGGCTGCGGCAGAGGATCGCAAAAAAAAAGATAACTTAAAGATTTATTTAGTTAGAAATAAAAATTACAAATTAATGTATTTGTTATATATATTTGTTAGCAAAGACCTTGGCAATGTTCGTGACGATGCTATGGCTCCATATACGATGAGAACCCAAGTCAAAATAGAACCATACGAACTCGATTTATTTAATTAGAAATTAAAATTACAAGTTTATTAAATGTATTTGTTATATATATTTGTTAGCGAAGACCTTGGCAATGTTCGTGACGATGCTATGGCTCCATATACGATGAGAACCCAAGTCAAAATAGAACCATACGAACTCGATTTATTTAATTAGAAAAAAATTACAAATTGTAACAATGCAACATATTAACGCTCTCAATAAGTTACAACTAAGCGCCTCAAGCCGCTCACACGGACGCGCGCAAGCACACAGCAAGACGTCGGAGCACGCACACATCGCCACCGGCCGCTATATAAGACCACCGCTTGCGCAGGAACGTCGAGTCAGTCGCTCGCTAGACGGCAACGAGTGCGATAGCCCCGCAGTCCACTCAGTTGTCCGAGCTTGACCTGAGCGGTAGCCCCGCAGCCCTCAGGAAAGGCTATAGCTAGGAGGTTACGGAATGCGGTAGCCCAGCAGCCCATTCCAGGAACCACTCATAGGCATTGTACGTTATACCTATATGCTCCATGTCTTTAAGTTAAAGTATTATAATTACAAACTCTGTGGAACGTCAATAAAGAATTATCTTCTGTCAACGTCACTACCTTGTTTTAATCATCTGGCGTCACCCCACCACTACAAAATTAATTAAATGTATTTGTTATATATATTTGTTAGCGAAGACCTTGGCAATGTTCGTGACGATGCTATGGCTCCATATACGAAGAGAACCCAAGTCAAAATAGAACCATACGAACTCGACACAAAACCACCTGCACTGCACCCTGTTACAGAAACATCTGATACCGACCCCTGCACACTACACATTTATTAATCTTAGTAACCAATGAAGTCAGCAACGAAATTTCAACAGTTGTAAATTCAATTTTATTTGCGAAAAATAATGACTTGCATCCAATTATTATTACTCCAGAGCAATATATTACTGAACATAAGAAAACATTACCGTATTTGCCCGTGCAAACCGAATCTACTAACTAAGATTCCAAATACATTTTCGATTATCCGTCTTGCCCGAGATACCCTGTAACTGTGCGCGAACAGTACCTGATAGATATCCCATCCGTCACATACAGGATTTCACATACAGTATACATGGCTGCAAGGTATTTTCAACAATAGATTTAGTAAAGGCGTTTAACCAGATTTCGGTTAATCCGGAGGACATCTCTAAAACTGCTATCACCACGCCATTTGGAATGTTCGAGTTCCTTTACATGACTTTCGGCCTCCGTAACGCTGGACAGACCTTCCAGAGGTTTGTCGATGTAATTACTAGGGGCCTAGATTTCTGTTTTGCGTATCTCGACGATTTTCTGTTTTTTTCTCCCGATGAAGAGACCCATTTCCACCACCTGTATCTCCTTTTCTCAAGGCTGAAGAAATATGGTATGGTCATAAACATAAACACATCTAAATGCGTCTTCGGGGCAGAAGAAGTTACCTTCCTCGGCTACAGCGTCTCCTCCTCTAGGATCAAACCATTGGATAGTAAGATCCAAGCTATAAAGGATTTTCCCATCCCGAAGACGGTGAAGGAGCTCAGAAGGTTTCTTGGTATGACAAATTTCTATCGCAGGGTCATCCAACACGCGCCCAAGGTCCAGTCACCGCTGAATAACCTGCTCAACGGATCCGTAAAAGGCTCCCATTCCGTTGACATCACGGGAGAAGCCCTACAAGCGTTCGAGGACTGTAAGGTAAACCTATGCCGCGTAGCTCTCCTAGCACACCCGGACATGGGAGCAAAATTAGCGCTGGTCACTGATGCTTCGGACACTGCAATCGGCGCGGTACTACAGCAGCAGAGCGAAGGTTCGTGGCAGCCACTGGCATTCTTTTCGCGAAAACTTAGTCCATTACAAGTGAAGTACTCGCCTTATGACAGGGAGCTCTTGGCCATATACGAAACTATCAAGTATTTTAGGTATATGATAGAAGCTCGCGAATTTGCCATATACACCGACCACAAGCCGCTGACATTTGCGTTTAGCACGCGCAAAGAGAACTAAATGCTCGCCCAGACAATTTCTCCATCTAGATTTTATCTCGCAATTCTCCACCGATGTGAGACATATTTCTGGTAAGGATAACGTAGTTGCTGACTAGCGTATGTGTCACCGGGACGGAACCATTACCTAAGCAAATTGGGCTGGCAAAGTTAAAAGCGAAAATATACCAAATATTAATAGGATCAAATATAAAAGTAATTTTAAAGTTGTAATATCATATGACAAAGAAGAAGACGCCGAGAAACTGATTAAATGTGTGAAATTCACAGAAAAAGGATACCGCTGCCAAAGAACTGACGAAATGAATGTTTATTTTGGAATTGTAACACAAATAGATTTAGAACTAAACGAACAAGAGATATCGACTACGTTTCAATGCATGAGTGAAATAGTATCTGCTAGACGTCTCAAGAGACAGACCAGCGAAGGAACCTGAGTAGATAGCGAGACCGTTCGCTTCTGCTTTCGGGCAGCCACCACATGCAGCCACAGTCAGACAAGACTTAAAAGTTTTGTAGCGAATTTCTAAGTGTTACAGAACTTGACACGTGTAATTTTTTGTTTGTACGATTTTTTTTTATAAACTTGTAATATTTTGCACTTGGTCCACTTTACTCACGAATTTTACTCAATTTTCTCGGGTTTCGGCACCATTGTGTTGGGGATCACCATCACTTAATCTGCACTGCACTATTACATACTTTATTGGTACTCATAACGTAGTAACTCTCCAAGTCTGGACAAACAAAATGTTATAATCAACGAAAACTATTCTCACAAAAAGATGCACTGTATTATCATCCAATATTTGGTTATACAATGTCAGGTAGAAGATATGAACAGCGTTTACGGTGTATATGTGCATCAGATTTGAATGCAAAAGGGGAAAACAAAGTCTCAAGCTTTATTGATACTATGATACTCAATTTCAGAAAAATATATCGACCTGAAGAACAATTATCCCTAGATGAGTCACTTTTGTTGTTTCGAGGGCGTTTACATTTTCGCCAGTATATAAAATCTAAAAAAGCCCGCTACGGCTAAAAATTTTACGAACTCACGACTTCTGATGGATATGTTCTCAATGTGAAAATGTATTCGGGCAAAGAAAATGCCGATGAATGTCAAGGAGAATCAAAGACTGAAAAACTTGTGTTAAGATTGATACGTCCTTACTTGCTCCATGGGCATCACCTTTTCATGGATAATTATTACAACTCCGTCAAATTGACACAAAAATTACTAAATTTAAAAACCCATTCGACTGGAACTTTGAGAAAAAATCGAAAAGATAATCCTAAGAACATTACAACAAAAAAACTTAAAAAAGGACAGCATATCTGGGCACGCAAAAATAAAGTATATGTCTCCAAATGGAAGGATAAACGTCTAGTACTAATGATTATGACAAACAAACACCTTTCTAGTACAAGTGAGCAATAGATTTGGAAAAACTAGATTAAAACCAGTTGAAGTAGAAATATATAACAAGTATATATATGTCTGGAATTGATCGATCGGACCAAATGATATCATATTATTCCTGCCCCAGAAAGACCATCAGATGGTACAAGAAAGTGATATTTCACTTTTTAGACATTGCGGTATGGAATTCATACTTTCTTTACAAGAAACATAAAAAAAAATAACTCTGGATCATACAGCTTCATCAGCTTCCGGGAGGAACTAATGAAAAACAATGGAAACGTAACGTGCAAAAGAGTGCAAGGTAAGTTTCCCTGACCATGTTTTGTATGAGAAGATGGATAATGGACGGGTCAATACTATGATGACCAAGCAACAATATCGCGGCGAACACACCTCTTGCAATAAGATTTATTATGATGATTGTTTTTTTTTATATATATAGAATAGATCTACGCTTTGCCACCAACTCACCTGATGGTAAGCGGAGCTAGCGTTTAACTATAAAGACTTTCCATGTTTGTGGAATACCACTCATAGCCTTTATTGTAATAAAGATGCACGCAATCAAGCATTTGAAATACTTTTAGAAAAGTGGAAGACATAGCGGCGATGTAGTAACGATAGCTGCCGCAACTAAAGCAATTTTGGCTTGTTTTGATAGAATGGGCGGCATTTCGAGGAGAGGTGTTCATGCAACGCTAGCACGATACCACTGGACGGTTCGACTTCGAAGTCTGGTGCGATCGTCTGTTGTATAGATCGCACCGTGCGGTTCGTGGTGCGCTCCGCATCAAGTTCGATGGTCTGTGACTACTTTATGAGTGAAACTTGTCGATGTGTGCGTACGCACTTGTAGTTTCGGATTGCTCGGCACAGATTTAAAACGCAGTATACTATGGACGTAACATATCTTGTTATAAAATATAATTTATTGTCGGAAACACTTTTATTCTTTGAATGTGAAAATGGTAATTAATGTTTACATTATGCCTTATGGAAGAGTCTAGTCGGACAGTGTTATGATTTATAACTATATTAAAATAAAATAAAATTATACTTAATTCAAAATTATTGTATTTACAGATATGTGACAGAGATTACAAAATAAGGAATGTAAATTCAAAATTTGGCGGAGCTAACCATGACTCATTTATTTGGAAAATAGCAAAATAAATGAGTACATGCAAAATCTTTATCGAAATGGTGAAACTGTGTGGCTTTTGGGTAATTTATTTCTAACCTACCTTTTAGCTATACCACTTACACAAGTTAATTTTAAGCAGAATAAAGATTGACGTTTGTCTTATGTTTAGGTAACTCTGGGTATCCTCAACGCCCCTGGCTCATGACACCTATTTCAAATGCTGCGGAAGCATCCCCTGAAACAATCTATAATAAGAAGCATAGTTCTGCTCGGGTAGTGATTGAAAATGTTTTTGGGCGGCTTTAAAACAGATGGCGGTGCTTATGCAAAGACAGAGTCTTGCATTACAAGCCAGCAAAATGCGCAAAAATTATTCAAGCTTATTGTGTACTACATAATATGGCTCAATGAGTTCAATGTCCCTGACTTTAATGACAATTTGGGTAAGGATTTGATCAATATCTATACTATAAGATTCTTTGTCCCGACACATTCATTCATTCATACATCTATAGGCAACGCAGAGCCCAAACGGCTACCTGTGAAAGTAAAGCTGTATGTAGTGAAATATAATTAATTTTATTTTATTTGATTGTTTTAGATAATGATGAGGCAACGGAATCACAACAAAGTTATGCAGAGCAAACTGGTGCAACAACATCAGATTTAATTAGGGCACGAGCTATGAGACAACTTTTGGTTAGGACATTACAATAAAGCTCAAATAAAACACTGTATTTGTTTTTTATACTAGATTTGTAATTTTTTATGCTATTTAATTAAATTGATGTATTAACGTAAATTAAGTAAATAAACTTCATTTGAGTTTATTTTTATTATTGCGCCTTACCTCTTGAATTAAGAGATGGCTTGTTAAGATCTCCATGCCTTAAATCAGTTAGGGTCAGAAGATTAACAAATAAGTTTAAATAAAAAGTTATTTTAAGAAAATGCCTCGAGAGTTGTGAGTAAGGATAGCTACTTACTGCTCCATGAATGTCACCATCATCTCAAACTGAGCTGGGCTGGTTCTGCTCATTTTATTTAGAGTTGGAAATATTAAATTGGAACTTTCACCACACAAATCACTCGTGAATGACTTGGTCGACACGTTAACGCTAACCAACAACAATACGCGTCGAAAGCAGGAGAAATGTTCACTCGTACTCGCAAAGAAAGAAAAACAATAGACAAAACGGTTGAAATTGACGTTAGCATGTCGATAAATATATTTTGAACTATAATGATAAATTTAAAACTACCTTGATTAAATCTCTAGGAAATTATTGGCAATACATAATTTAAATAAGAACATATTAATAGTGAAGCTATATATATGGAAGTACCCTTACTCTAGGTTTTATTTGAAATTAAGCCGAGCCTCCTGGGGGCTATGACCCTAGGTCATAAACTAAACTTACCACGTAGGTCAGTAGAATATTCATCAAAACATAGTAGTGGCGAACGTCTTATACTAATTATTGTGTTCATTAAAAAATAAAGATACTATCAATCGATCGGGCAAATTTTATCAAGGCAAACTCACCTTCCTTCTCTTTAATTTGCGCGGAATGAGTAAAATCCTTCCCAGGAAGCGAGCCTCGTGTCGAATCGCCATTTTTCTTACGCCATTGACAAGAACTCTTTTTTTCTTCTAACCTACATACGTTCTCATTGTACAACCCTTAACATATATAGTCGATTTCTCCGCCGGGAATCGATCGTCATTACAAAGCAATATTAAACTATGCACCTAATCTCATCATTTTATCTCTCAGTATCAGAATTTCATTGACACTGTCAAATCTCGGAAAAAATCCAAACAATGAAAACATTACGTGCTATATCTGTTTATTCTAACAATATTCTAAGCAAAATACGATAGTGGAAATAGTGTTCTAATCAGAATATGATAGTGGAATGATTCAGTTTATAGAGACGAAACTCCCACGCATCAATAACATGTAGTGTCTGCGACTGTGGTCAAAACTCCAGTCGGAAATGCCGGACACAAATTTACGATGTACTTACTATTTCCAGCGGAATAATAAGGGATGCAGTTGGTAAGTAACGTACCCCGTTACACGGTGTTGATATACTCGACCAGTTGATGGAGTATTACCGCACCTTCATGAAGACAAGAAATTGGACTCTGTAAGCAGCACCTGAGATTCCAAGAAACAAAATAATGGACTTGTTAGAGTTTCGGATGCAAGTCGCGGTCGGACTTACTAACGTAACTACTAACTACCCGGCAAAGAAGGACTGAGAGTGATGATGATCATGATGAGGCTTTCGAAAATATACAGCCAAATAAATACAGCAAGATTCAAGAAATCAAACCAACCTTCTGAAGCGAAAAGATACGATGGATACGATCACTTCCCAAGCTTTGAAAGCATTGATAGTCCTCGCGCATGTAGACTGGATCAATGCAAGAGTAGGTCAAAAATAAAATGCCAAAAATGCGATGTGTACTTATGTCTCACAAGAAAGCAAAACTGCTTTATGGCCTACCATACCAAATTAGGGCGCAGTTTTAAGTCTTCAATTATTAGAATGCTAGCGTGATTATTAAATAGATATTGTTCCTCGTAAAACACTAAACATGATGTTAACTTAATGAATATATTCAGATTTTTTGTACGCATGCATTTTTTTAAACCAAAAAAACTAAAACCCTGAAAACGTCACTATCGTGCACTAGATTCACTAGAATAGTTAAAGCCCAAACCTCACGAGCGTGAAGGGGTTGTTTATAGCCAAAAAACCCTGAAAACGTCACTATCGTGCACTAAAATAGTTGAAGCCCAAACCTCACGATCGTGAAGGGGTTATTTATAGCCCTGGGGGTATGGATTTTTTTCATTAATTTAATCATAACTTTTTAACATCTCTTATTCCAACCCTATGTTAATAAAACGTGATTTTAAGAAATAATATTTTAAGCCTGAAAGGGATATTCTAGTATGTCTATGGTATTTTATATTTTTTTATATTTGATGAATAATAAATGATAAGTAATGTGGGAGTCGGGCTCGCGCTTCGGTACCGTTGTATTTTGTATGAAAACGGCAAATTAATAAAGAAAGAAGGAATACAGTTTGTCGCGACTGGATTTAACAGCTCCAGCCAGTAGAGGCCTTAATCGCATTAGCCACAGAAGAAACAAGAATCTCGTTAATTTTTCTTACGGCTTCTGGAACTTTGTAAACAAATACAATATAGTTATCTGCATCCCGGCGTTTTACAATGATACATTAACAATTGCTCTGGACTAATAGCAACGACAACTCAAGACACCGCACCGCATGTCGCCGCTTTCTACGTATCTTTTGCATTGTAAACACAGCAACTTGACACGTGGTGAGGCCGGCTTGTTTACACAACTAAGCCCGATTTCGACTTGGCACAGTCTGAGGTGTGTATGCGTGTGTATATACTTTTTATACGATAGGTAAGTAAAATGTAGTGTATTTTACTAATGTTAAATGCTTTGCTTGCTTCATTGATCATTTTTGTTTTAGATATTCACCAAAAGCTCCTCCAAAGATTAAAGTCCCATGTGAACATTACTCAAAATCATATAGATGCACATCGCTAAGAAAAGTCGACATTGTAAAATTTCATGCAAAATTCACTAAGCGTTTTAACCTTTCGTTTGCCGGAACGTAAATCTACGCTCATAAATTTGACTACTGTAGACTGCCGGAACATAGATCTACGCTCGTATACCTTTACGCGATTTTTTCCATTTCTTTTAAAAATAACTACATCGTAAGGCTTATAATTGCTTTAGTCCGGTCAAATTAGATATTCGGTGCTACATAAATTCGCAACAAGCTGAATTTTGGTACAATTGTTCAAAACACGATTATAAACAATAGCTGAAAGTTCCCCATCATTCCCGTGTGTGGAAAATTTTTTATTCAAGGTCAAAGGTCAAAAAAATGAGTTTTTCGCGATTTTCAGCAAATCGGTAAGTTTTATCAAAAAATATTTTGTACAAAAATTGTAGATCATAGTGTTATCTACAAAAAGTTATTTGATACTTTTTTTTCTACGAGCCACCGTTTTTGAGATATAACGATTCAAAAAGTTGCACATTTTACTTCCACCTGCGTCGAAAAAAACTGCTGAACGATTTTTTGCAACTGTAAAAAGGGATGCAGTGCTAAATGTGGTTGCACATAACTAACTATAATTTAAAACTATTGAAAAATAATGGATATTAGCAGAGATTGAAAAGATAAAAGGAATTTAAGTTAAAAAAGTAGTGGAATTTAATCGTCCGAGTCGTAACTTTCAAAATCTTCTTCTTGATCTTCTTGTTCTTGTTCGTCTTCATCCTGAGTGCATGTAAACTGCGTTAATAGCGATGTATCATCGCATGTTGCCTCGTTGGAATCAAACGGATCCTCTTCTGTTGGTGATTCATTATTAGAGCACAACCGGCCTTGAGAATGTGTACATGCCGGAGAACAGAACAGTCCGTTTTTGCAACCACATTTAGCACTGCATCCCTTTTTACAGTTGCAAAAAATCGAGTTCAGCAGTTTTTCCGGCGCAGGTGGAAGTAAAATGTGCAACTTTTTGAATCGTTATATCTCAAAAACGGTGGCTCGTAGAAAAAAAAGTATCAAATAATTTTTTGTAGATAACATTATGATCTACAGTTTTTGTATAAAATATTTTTTGATAAAACTTACCGATTTGCTGAAAATCGCGAAAAACTAATTTTTTTGACCTTTGACCTTGAATAATTTTTTTTCCACACACGGGAATGATGGGGAACTTTCAGCTATTGTTTATAATCGTGTTTTGAACAATTGTACCAAAATTCAGCTTGTTGCGAATTTATGTAATTTCACCCTAATTTTTTGGTCTAATTTGACCGGACTACTTGAGAATGATTCCTTTTGAACGAATGAACATAATGAAATTCATTCGTAGCAAACCAGTAGTGTAATCTGTATTAGAAAAATCAGTTACAATTTGACCATACGTGTTGAAACTTGTTATCTACCTTTTATGGCTGTTTTTTGTATTTTTCACAAATAAGTAACTACATAAGGTAAGTGTATTATTGTTTTATCTTTCATTTATTGCAGAAATTATTGTTTTATGTAGGGTATGACAAGGAAATATTACTTTATTAGTGAAATGCACCAACACTTGGATTTGGGTTCTTTGAATTTGTTAGTTTTGTATTAGATATTTATCGATTTCTCACTTGAAATACGTATAATTTTAAGTACTATTAGCATGTGTTTTAAGTCTTTCGTAATACAATTGCATTGCACGTGCATTTATCTCAAATATCAAGTTTTGCTAAGAAAGTTGCATCGATTTCACGTTAGTAGCCAAAAAAAACTAGGGTGTTCAAATTTATGAGAGCGCAGGTATGCGCTACCGTCAATAATTATTTGCCTATCAATTCAAAGCTCCGTACAGATGGCGTTAGTGATGACATTAGTTTTTTTATTTCTTGTCTTATACACGTTTTATCTTTATTTTTATATACGTTTTATCTAGAAAATATACTGAAAGTGTCAAGACACATCTTAACAATTTCAATATATTTACACTTGACACATCTTTTTGTTCACAGACCACCAAAAGGCTTCTTAAAAATATTATAGATAAAAGAAATTACCTCAATTATATGCATACTAAAAATGGTAGTTTACTTGGATATTGACAAATATTTAAATAAGGAGGATTATAGAAGATGCATTGGTGAATGTTTCTGGCCGTGGGACAGGACACATTTCATAAAAATGAATAAATGTTTTGTTTGTTCTTCTCCTTCCAATAATGCTGCTCCAATTCATTTGCTTCTCCATGTAAACCGTTTTATAGTGCAACGTTTATTGTGCCGTAACATGTTTTGGTGCAACAATTGTAATTATGCACTTTACGAACATTACCCAAATGATGAATGTCTACTATGTGTACAATGATAATGTGTGAAGGAAACACTGTCCTATCGATTTTCAAATATGTAAATGACTTAATTATTATTTTGTACCTATATAATTTTACCACAATTTATAGTATCAATAAACACGTTAAAATCTTGGTATACAATTATAATTTTATTATGTGTATGTATATGTGTATATCTAATGACATTTTTGTCAAAAAGATAATATAATTTATTTATTTTTTAGATGGATAGAGAGAAACCAAAAATCATATCGGCACTGCCAGTAGCCATTTAGTGGACTGACGACTTTTCGACATTTAGCGGTGAAGAAGAAATTTACTCTGATCAACCTGGTCCCACAATACCGTCTGAAGATCCGTGGGATATTTTTTCTGCAATTTGGGACAGTGATATAATGCAAGAAATCGTACATCAGACCAACGAATATGGTTGGCAAACCATTTTAAAAGTCAGCGAGTCAGGTGAAATCCCAAAAGAGTCCCGCCTTCATGAGTGGCATGAGGTTACAGTAGACGAAATGTTTAAGTTTTTTGGAACTATGTTGTATATGGGGCTTGTGTTCCGAGGTCGTCTTGACGAATATTGGAGCGTAGGAGTATTGAGTATGCCCGAATTCCGAAAATTAATGTCTAAAAATCGTTTTTTATTAATATTGCGGTTTCTCCATTTCGTAGACAATTATAATATGGATACCACTGTTCACGGACAAAATCGTAAAATTGGAAAAATTGCACCTATAGTAGAGCACTGTTATTACAGTAAAGAAATTTAGAGAATTGTATACACCTCAACGTCATCTAAGGCTGGACGAATCGTTGTTGCTTTGGAAGGGAAGACTGAGTTGGGTACAGTGTATCCGAACCAAAGCAGCACGATTCGGAATCAAGACGTATGATCTATGTGAATCTGAGACAGGGTATTCACTTAAATCTGTCATTTATTCTGGCAAAGATACCTATTCATCTGAATCAGTTCAGGGTTTACAAAGTGCTACAGCAAAAATTGTACTCAAACTGGCAGAGGGTTATCTTCAGAAAGGACATTGCCTTGTAATGGACAATTTTTATAATAGTGTCCCTCTTGCTCGGTTTCTAAAGAACATGAAAACTGATGTGTTGGGGTCCTTGAATAGGAGACGAAATGATACACTCCAAGATAAGCACTCGAGATCAACTACTGTCGAGGAAGTATCAAATGCAGACAGTATCTTTCATCTGATTTGAACATTAATAAACTATACAAAATGTATAAAGAGCAAGCAGAGGCACAGTTTCAGACTGTTAAAGCATCTTACTTTCAAAGAATTTTTAATACTACATTTAATATTGGTTTCGGAAGCCCACGGACTGACGTTTGTTCTACATTCCTGCAATTACAAGAAAAGATCAAATATGAGAAAGACAGTAATAAAAAGAAGGATTTAATGATTAAAAAAGAGTACACAGTTTAAGAGCCAAAGCATTTTACAACTTGTTAAAAGAAAATGATGAAAGTTTGCTGATTCTTAGTTTCGACTGCCAAAAGAACAACCTATGCCGAAAGTTCCAGATCAAATTACTTATTACTCGCGTCAACTCTACATTTATAACTTCACGAGCGTTGTTGGTCACTCAAAGTCCCAACTGAATAGCGAGAATGTGTTTGCATACACTTGGACCGAGGACTTATTGCCAAAAGCATCAAACGAAATTGCCAGTGCAGTGTTTCACTGCCTGTGTACTGTTGTCGAGAAACATGAAAAAGTGACTTCGATACTCTTAGTCGCAGACGGCTGCAGTGGCCAGAATAAAAATTCTTCTGTACTTGGTATGGCCTCCAAATACCTTATGGATCATGCTCCGGATAGGATTAAAATGATCGAGATTGTTTTCCCTATCGTAGGCCATTCTTTTCTGCCCCCAGACAGAGTCTTTGCACAAATCGAAAAGAAAATTAAAAAAGTGGAATCAATACCTGGACCAGATTGTTATGAAAACTTTTTTAAAGGACAGGCTACTGTGCTCCATTTAGGTACTGACGTGCAAGCTATGCAATGGAAAGAAGCAACTGGAAAAATACTAAAAACTACAACTGCAATGCAATACTCAATTAAAAAATTAAAGAGACTTTTTATTAAAAAAAAAAACAAACAAAAGACAGGATTTATTTTGACCATAATATTGTTAATTTTATTAAAATGTAACTTTCTTTGTAATTGGTCCCGGCCGTAAAGTAATTAAATAAATAACACAACCAGCGATGTTATGACCGACGTCACCGATGTGACGGACAGGGTAGCGATCAGGGATAGTGCGACGATTCAACGCGCAATAGTCTCCGCAAGGTCGCCCAGGTGCCGTCTCGCTTGGGCACCATGTGAAGGGGGGACTATTAGAAGCTGTTAGACGGCTGTCCAGTCCCACTTTGAACCATGTCGTCGAAAATTTGTTTGGCTTCTTTAAGTTTTTGAAGCGCTTAACGCCTTGGACGGCAAGATGCAGGGGCTCTGCGGCTCTCTCAAGGGTCAGGATGCAGGATCAGGTGCAGAATGATATCCACTTCAATAACATCATTGAATTTAGTTAAAACAGCCGAGATGGGAATTGGGCCTCAACCTGTGCAAATCAAATAGCGGGCCGATCGAGCCAGAATGGTGGAAGCTTAACAGAAACCCTACATATAAAGGGAGGTTGAGACTGACAGACAGGAAGAAGGGTCCGCAGGGAGTGTGTCAGCCTTAAGGTCAAGCGCTAACTAAGATTGTGTAAGTGACAGCAATGCTTTTAAATACTTAAATCAGTCCCATTTAAAACAAAACAAAAAATACAAGATAAGTTTACAGTTAGTACAAGGATAAGTGGTTGATAAAATGTACAGTAGCACAACCTCTTCTTGCACCAGTAGTACCGGTTATTGTGTGGTGGAAGTCCTCGGAGCTATGCTCGGCCCAGGTGCTGAGACCAGGTCTTAAGGTGTAGATTGATGTTGCCTACAGTGTTCCGGACGCAGGACAAAAATGGCCAAATCCATAAATAACCAATCAAAAACAGTCAAATCCAAAGCCAAAACAATCAAATTCGGCCAAATCCGCCCCTCACTATCAAATTTGGTCAAATCCGGCAGATTTTATTAGAAATCCGACTTCTTTTGTTTGATACTAAGGTAGATATTTGTTAACTTTTAAAAGACTCGTTTGAATCACCCGCCTTGAGCTGAGTTGTCAAAAATACTGCCAATAACAAAAATTTGTTTATGCACTATAATGACAAATTGGGTGAATTGGACTTGACTGATATTGATACATTTTGATTTGTAAAAATTTCAACTTTCTAGCAATAGCGCTTTAACTAGGCAAGCAATTTCTTTGGATATATCTTTTCGTTTTGTATTTTATTTATATCCCGTGCAAATGCGTGTTTATAATTGTGTTAATAACCAAATTCATAATAATGCTTTAAAATATGTAAAAATAACTGAAAAATGTTAATTAGAGAAGCTACATCTCATTTCTGTTTTGTTAAAAAAAAAGTTTCAAAAGTGACAACGAAATGTGGTCACAGTAAAGAAGTATAAATTGTACATTAAGAAAACCCTCGAAAACATTACATAGTAGTGGCCATCTTGAGTCACTATTGTATTCTACTAAGCTTTTTACCCATGTTGAAAGAGCTGAGAAAAAAATGGTCATCGGCCAGTTTGTGGCGGCAGCGATCATGGTTGGATTTTCATCAAACACAGCTAAAAGCACTCAGACAACTGACTTCCAAAAAAAAATGAGATATTGGTAACTCCGTTCAGGAGCTGATTATATAGAAGATGCTACAGACATAACACACAGACAAGTCAAACTTATAAAACCCTATTCTCTTGATTTCAGAAGTGACATTAGAATCAGGTTCTTCGCTTCCGAAAACGTACAAAACGACCTGACACGATTTTCGATACTATCTTGGCGTTTGACGTGTCAGGTATCAAAAATGACACCGGAATCGGATTCCTCTGCCGCAAAAACCTATTAAGCGACACCCAACACGATTTGGCATTTGACGTGTGCGGTGTCGAAAATAATGGTGGAATAGGGTTTTTTATCTCCGAAAACCTATTAAATGACATCCTGTACTTTTGACTCGAATTACGTTTGACCTATCCGATGTCAAAAGTGTTTCCGGAATCAGATTCCTGACCCCTGAGAACCTATAAATGGGCGCAATATATATTTTTTTTAATTATTAAAAGTATCAAACTCAACTGTAGTGGGTGGACGGGTCATGCCCCGAAAATACGTCGTATATATGCCTTGATGTTCGACGAAATGGCGTTGCGTCAACAAAAATTGTGGGATGGAAAAAATATGTAGGCGTAGTGGATATGGGGGATGAAATAGCGGAATCCACTGTTTTGACATCCCAGGCATTTGTGTTCATGTTGGTGGGAATTCACAAAAGATTTAAAATTCCTCTGGGATACTTTCTGGCCAACACTTTAACAGGTGAACAAGAATGAAACCTGCTAAAACTTTACCTTGCCAAATGTCATGATTCTGGAATCCAAGTTGTATCATTGACATTCGATTGCCATGCCACTAAAATGACTGCTATGGAACTACTAGGCTGTACCCTGGTTATTACAAAAACAAATAACTTTTCCAGTCATTCTTTTGGTGGATGGCCATGCGTCCCATTTATGTTTGCAAACAAGCCAATTTTGTGAAAAAAATGGGATAATTTTGGTAGCTTTGTTACCGAACGCCACCCATATTTTACAGCCTATGGATGTTGCAGTGTTCAGAAGCCTCAAAGAAGCATGGAGGCAAAAAAACCATCAATGGAGGATGGACAATGTTGTTCAAGGAGGTTCTCATATCCTAAAAAAACAGATTTCGCAAAGTTACTGCAAGAAGTGATACTTCAAAATAAAAGACCCAAGCTAATAAATAATAAATAAGCAATAACATAAACACTAATACCTAAAGGTTCAAACTGTTGCAGCGAAAATGTCCAATACTACCGTCGCCGCTGAAAATTGGGCGGAAGATATATCTATGTATAAAGCCGTGGCGATTTCGCAACTACAACACCGCCTCGTAAGTCAAAGAATACGGTAATCACTTGTGTATACCAAAATGTGCGCGGATTAAATGTTAAAAAAAATAAAATGTTAATTAGAGAAGGAACATCTCATTTCTGTTTTGTTAAAAAAAAAGTTTCAAAAGTGACAACGAAATGTGGTCACAGTAAAGAAGTGTAAATTGTACATTAAGAAAACCCTCGAAAACATTACATAGTAGTGGCCATCTTGAGTCACTATTGTATTCTACTAAGCTTTTTACCCATGTTGAAAGAGCTGAGAAAAAAATGGTCATCGGCCAGTTTGTGGCGGCAGCGATCATGGTTGGATTTTCATCAAACACAGCTAAAAGCACTCAGACAACTGACTTCCAAAAAAAAATGAGATATTGGTAACTCCGTTCAGGAGCTGATTATATAGAAGATGCTACAGACATAAACACACAGACAAGTCAAACTTATAAAATTCTCTTGATTTCAGAAGTGACATTAGAATCAGGTTCTTCGCTTCCGAAAACTTACAAAACGACCTGACACGATTTTCGATACTATCTTGGCGTTTGACGTGTCAGGTATCAAAAATGACACCGGAATCGGATTCCTCTGCCGCAAAAACCTATTAAGCGACACCCAACACGATTTGGCATTTGACGTGTGCGGTGTCGAAAATAATGGTGGAATAGGGTTTTTTATCTCCGAAAACCTATTAAATGACATCCTGTACTTTTGACTCGAATTACGTTTGACCTATCCGATGTCAAAAGTGTTTCCGGAATCAGATTCCTGACCCCTGAGAACCTATAAATGGGCGCAATATATATTTTTTTTAATTATTAAAAGTATCAAACTCAACTGTAGTGGGTGGACGGGTCATGCCCCGAAAATACGTCGTATATATGCCTTGATGTTCGACGAAATGGCGTTGCGTCAACAAAAATTGTGGGATGGAAAAAATATGTAGGCGTAGTGGATATGGGGGATGAAATAGCGGAATCCACTGTTTTGACATCCCAGGCATTTGTGTTCATGTTGGTGGGAATTCACAAAAGATTTAAAATTCCTCTGGGATACTTTCTGGCCAACACTTTAACAGGTGAACAAGAATGAAACCTGCTAAAACTTTACCTTGCCAAATGTCATGATTCTGGAATCCAAGTTGTATCATTGACATTCGATTGCCATGCCACTAAAATGACTGCTAAGGAACTACTAGGCTGTACCCTGGTTATTACAAAAACAAATAACTTTTCCAGTCATTCTTTTTGTGGATGGCCATGCGTCCCATTTATGTTAGCAAACAAGCCAATTTTGTGAAAAAAATGGGATAATTTTGGTAGCTTTGTTACCGAACGCCACCCATATTTTACAGCCTATGGATGTTGCAGTGTTCAGAAGCCTCAAAGAAGCATGGAGGCAAAAAAACCATCAATGGAGGATGGACAATGTTGTTCAAGGAGGTTCTCATATCCTAAAAAAAACAGATTTCGCAAAGTTACTGCAAGAAGTGATACTTCAAAATAAAAGACCCAAGCTAATAAATAATAAATAAGCAATAACATAAACACTAATACCTAAAGGTTCAAACTGTTGCAGCGAAAATGTCCAATACTACCGTCGCCGCTGAAAATTGGGCGGAAGATATATCTATGTATAAAGCCGTGGCGATTTCGCAACTACAACACCGCCTCGTAAGTCAAAGAATACGGTAATCACTTGTGTATACCAAAATGTGCGCGGATTAAATGTTAAAAAAAATAAAATGTTAATTAGAGAAGGAACATCTCATTTCTGTTTTGTTAAAAAAAAAGTTTCAAAAGTGACAACGAAATGTGGTCACAGTAAAGAAGTGTAAATTGTACATTAAGAAAACCCTCGAAAACATTACATAGTAGTGGCCATCTTGAGTCACTATTGTATTCTACTAAGCTTTTTACCCATGTTGAAAGAGCTGAGAAAAAAATGGTCATCGGCCAGTTTGTGGCGGCAGCGATCATGGTTGGATTTTCATCAAACACAGCTAAAAGCACTCAGACAACTGACTTCCAAAAAAAAATGAGATATTGGTAACTCCGTTCAGGAGCTGATTATATAGAAGATGCTACAGACATAAACACACAGACAAGTCAAACTTATAAAATTCTCTTGATTTCAGAAGTGACATTAGAATCAGGTTCTTCGCTTCCGAAAACTTACAAAACGACATGACACGATTTTCGATACTATCTTGGCGTTTGACGATCGGGTCGGGTTTGACGGTCAGGCATCAAAAATGACCCCGGAATCGGATTCCTCTGCCGCAAAAACCTATTAAACGACACCCAACACGATTTGGCCTTTGACGTGTGCGGTGTCGAAAATAATGGTGGAATAGGGTTTATTACCTCCAAAAACCTATTAAATGACATCCTGTACTTTTGACTCGAATTTTACGTTTGACCTATCCGGTGTCGAAAAGTGTTTCCGGAATCAGATTCCTGACCCCTGAGAACCTATAAATGGGCGCAATATATATTTTTTTTAATTATTAAAAGTATCCAACTCAACTGTAGTGTGTGGATTGGTGGGTGGACAGGTCATGCCCCGAAAATACGTCGTATACCTACCTATAAGCCTTGATGTTCGACGAAATGGCGTTACGTCAACAAAAATTGTGGGATGGAAAAAAATATGTAGGCGTAGTGGATATGGGGGATGAAATAGCGGAATCTACTGTTTTGACATCCCAGGCATTTGTTTTCATTTTCATGTTGGTGGGAACTAACAAAAGATTTAAAATTCCTCTGGGATACATTCTGGCCAACACTTTAACACCAGGTGAACAAGAATGAAACCTGGTAAATCTTTGCCTTGCCAAATGTCATGATTCTGGAATCCAAGTTGTATCATTGACATTCGATTGCCATGCCACTAAAATGACTGCTATGGAACTACTAGGCTGTACCCTGGTTATTACAAAAACAAATAACTTTTCCAGTCATTCTTTTGGTGGATGGCCATGCGTCCCATTTATGTTTGCAAACAAGCCAATTTTGTGAAAAAAATGGGATAATTTTGGTAGCTTTGTTACCGAACGCCACCCATATTTTACAGCCTATGGATGTTGCAGTGTTCAGAAGCCTCAAAGAAGCATGGAGGCAAAAAAACCATCAATGGAGGATGGACAATGTTGTTCAAGGAGGTTCTCATATCCTAAAAAAACAGATTTCGCAAAGTTACTGCAAGAAGTGATACTTCAAAATAAAAGACCCAAGCTAATAAATAATAAATAAGCAATAACATAAACACTAATACCTAAAGGTTCAAACTGTTGCAGCGAAAATGTCCAATACTACCGTCGCCGCTGAAAATTGGGCGGAAGATATATCTATGTATAAAGCCGTGGCGATTTCGCAACTACAACACCGCCTCGTAAGTCAAAGAATACGGTAATCACTTGTGTATACCAAAATGTGCGCGGATTAAATGTTAAAAAAAATAAAATGTTAATTAGAGAAGGAACATCTCATTTCTGTTTTGTTAAAAAAAAAGTTTCAAAAGTGACAACGAAATGTGGTCACAGTAAAGAAGTGTAAATTGTACATTAAGAAAACCCTCGAAAACATTACATAGTAGTGGCCATCTTGAGTCACTATTGTATTCTACTAAGCTTTTTACCCATGTTGAAAGAGCTGAGAAAAAAATGGTCATCGGCCAGTTTGTGGCGGCAGCGATCATGGTTGGATTTTCATCAAACACAGCTAAAAGCACTCAGACAACTGACTTCCAAAAAAAAATGAGATATTGGTAACTCCGTTCAGGAGCTGATTATATAGAAGATGCTACAGACATAAACACACAGACAAGTCAAACTTATAAAATTCTCTTGATTTCAGAAGTGACATTAGAATCAGGTTCTTCGCTTCCGAAAACTTACAAAACGACCTGACACGATTTTCGATACTATCTTGGCGTTTGACGTGTCAGGTATCAAAAATGACACCGGAATCGGATTCCTCTGCCGCAAAAACCTATTAAGCGACACCCAACACGATTTGGCATTTGACGTGTGCGGTGTCGAAAATAATGGTGGAATAGGGTTTTTTATCTCCGAAAACCTATTAAATGACATCCTGTACTTTTGACTCGAATTACGTTTGACCTATCCGATGTCAAAAGTGTTTCCGGAATCAGATTCCTGACCCCTGAGAACCTATAAATGGGCGCAATATATATTTTTTTTAATTATTAAAAGTATCAAACTCAACTGTAGTGGGTGGACGGGTCATGCCCCGAAAATACGTCGTATATATGCCTTGATGTTCGACGAAATGGCGTTGCGTCAACAAAAATTGTGGGATGGAAAAAATATGTAGGCGTAGTGGATATGGGGGATGAAATAGCGGAATCCACTGTTTTGACATCCCAGGCATTTGTGTTCATGTTGGTGGGAATTCACAAAAGATTTAAAATTCCTCTGGGATACTTTCTGGCCAACACTTTAACAGGTGAACAAGAATGAAACCTGCTAAAACTTTACCTTGCCAAATGTCATGATTCTGGAATCCAAGTTGTATCATTGACATTCGATTGCCATGCCACTAAAATGACTGCTATGGAACTACTAGGCTGTACCCTGGTTATTACAAAAACAAATAACTTTTCCAGTCATTCTTTTTGTGGATGGCCATGCGTCCCATTTATGTTAGCAAACAAGCCAATTTTGTGAAAAAAATGGGATAATTTTGGTAGCTTTGTTACCGAACGCCACCCATATTTTACAGCCTATGGATGTTGCAGTGTTCAGAAGCCTCAAAGAAGCATGGAGGCAAAAAAACCATCAATGGAGGATGGACAATGTTGTTCAAGGAGGTTCTCATATCCTAAAAAAAACAGATTTCGCAAAGTTACTGCAAGAAGTGATACTTCAAAATAAAAGACCCAAGCTAATAAATAATAAATAAGCAATAACATAAACACTAATACCTAAAGGTTCAAACTGTTGCAGCGAAAATGTCCAATACTACCGTCGCCGCTGAAAATTGGGCGGAAGATATATCTATGTATAAAGCCGTGGCGATTTCGCAACTACAACACCGCCTCGTAAGTCAAAGAATACGGTAATCACTTGTGTATACCAAAATGTGCGCGGATTAAATGTTAAAAAAAATAAAATGTTAATTAGAGAAGGAACATCTCATTTCTGTTTTGTTAAAAAAAAAGTTTCAAAAGTGACAACGAAATGTGGTCACAGTAAAGAAGTGTAAATTGTACATTAAGAAAACCCTCGAAAACATTACATAGTAGTGGCCATCTTGAGTCACTATTGTATTCTACTAAGCTTTTTACCCATGTTGAAAGAGCTGAGAAAAAAATGGTCATCGGCCAGTTTGTGGCGGCAGCGATCATGGTTGGATTTTCATCAAACACAGCTAAAAGCACTCAGACAACTGACTTCCAAAAAAAAAATGAGATATTGGTAACTCCGTTCAGGAGCTGATTATATAGAAGATGCTACAGACATAAACACACAGACAAGTCAAACTTATAAAATTCTCTTGATTTCAGAAGTGACATTAGAATCAGGTTCTTCGCTTCCGAAAACTTACAAAACGACATGACACGATTTTCGATACTATCTTGGCGTTTGACGATCGGGTCGGGTTTGACGGTCAGGCATCAAAAATGACCCCGGAATCGGATTCCTCTGCCGCAAAAACCTATTAAACGACACCCAACACGATTTGGCCTTTGACGTGTGCGGTGTCGAAAATAATGGTGGAATAGGGTTTCTTACCTCCAAAAACCTATTAAATGACATCCTGTACTTTTGACTCGAATTTTACGTTTGACCTATCCGGTGTCGAAAAGTGTTTCCGGAATCAGATTCCTGACCCCTGAGAACCTATAAATGGGCGCAATATATATTTTTTTTAATTATTAAAAGTATCCAACTCAACTGTAGTGTGTGGATTGGTGGGTGGACAGGTCATGCCCCGAAAATACGTCGTATACCTACCTATAAGCCTTGATGTTCGACGAAATGGCGTTACGTCAACAAAAATTGTGGGATGGAAAAAAATATGTAGGCGTAGTGGATATGGGGGATGAAATAGCGGAATCTACTGTTTTGACATCCCAGGCATTTGTTTTCATTTTCATGTTGGTGGGAACTAACAAAAGATTTAAAATTCCTCTGGGATACATTCTGGCCAACACTTTAACACCAGGTGAACAAGAATGAAACCTGGTAAATCTTTGCCTTGCCAAATGTCATGATTCTGGAATCCAAGTTGTATCATTGACATTCGATTGCCATGCCACTAAAATGACTGCTATGGAACTACTAGGCTGTACCCTGGTTATTACAAAAACAAATAACTTTTCCAGTCATTCTTTTGGTGGATGGCCATGCGTCCCATTTATGTTTGCAAACAAGCCAATTTTGTGAAAAAAATGGGATAATTTTGGTAGCTTTGTTACCGAACGCCACCCATATTTTACAGCCTATGGATGTTGCAGTGTTCAGAAGCCTCAAAGAAGCATGGAGGCAAAAATACCATCAATGGAGGATGGACAATGTTGTTCAAGGAGGTTCTCATATCCTAAAAAAACAGATTTCGCAAAGTTACTGCAAGAAGTGATACTTCAAAATAAAAGACCCAAGCTAATAAATAATAAATAAGCAATAACATAAACACTAATACCTAAAGGTTCAAACTGTTGCAGCGAAAATGTCCAATACTACCGTCGCCGCTGAAAATTGGGCGGAAGATATATCTATGTATAAAGCCGTGGCGATTTCGCAACTACAACACCGCCTCGTAAGTCAAAGAATACGGTAATCACTTGTGTATACCAAAATGTGCGCGGATTAAATGTTAAAAAAAATAAAATGTTAATTAGAGAAGGAACATCTCATTTCTGTTTTGTTAAAAAAAAAGTTTCAAAAGTGACAACGAAATGTGGTCACAGTAAAGAAGTGTAAATTGTACATTAAGAAAACCCTCGAAAACATTACATAGTAGTGGCCATCTTGAGTCACTATTGTATTCTACTAAGCTTTTTACCCATGTTGAAAGAGCTGAGAAAAAAATGGTCATCGGCCAGTTTGTGGCGGCAGCGATCATGGTTGGATTTTCATCAAACACAGCTAAAAGCACTCAGACAACTGACTTCCAAAAAAAAATGAGATATTGGTAACTCCGTTCAGGAGCTGATTATATAGAAGATGCTACAGACATAAACACACAGACAAGTCAAACTTATAAAATTCTCTTGATTTCAGAAGTGACATTAGAATCAGGTTCTTCGCTTCCGAAAACTTACAAAACGACCTGACACGATTTTCGATACTATCTTGGCGTTTGACGTGTCAGGTATCAAAAATGACACCGGAATCGGATTCCTCTGCCGCAAAAACCTATTAAGCGACACCCAACACGATTTGGCATTTGACGTGTGCGGTGTCGAAAATAATGGTGGAATAGGGTTTTTTATCTCCGAAAACCTATTAAATGACATCCTGTACTTTTGACTCGAATTACGTTTGACCTATCCGATGTCAAAAGTGTTTCCGGAATCAGATTCCTGACCCCTGAGAACCTATAAATGGGCGCAATATATATTTTTTTTAATTATTAAAAGTATCAAACTCAACTGTAGTGGGTGGACGGGTCATGCCCCGAAAATACGTCGTATATATGCCTTGATGTTCGACGAAATGGCGTTGCGTCAACAAAAATTGTGGGATGGAAAAAATATGTAGGCGTAGTGGATATGGGGGATGAAATAGCGGAATCCACTGTTTTGACATCCCAGGCATTTGTGTTCATGTTGGTGGGAATTCACAAAAGATTTAAAATTCCTCTGGGATACTTTCTGGCCAACACTTTAACAGGTGAACAAGAATGAAACCTGCTAAAACTTTACCTTGCCAAATGTCATGATTCTGGAATCCAAGTTGTATCATTGACATTCGATTGCCATGCCACTAAAATGACTGCTATGGAACTACTAGGCTGTACCCTGGTTATTACAAAAACAAATAACTTTTCCAGTCATTCTTTTTGTGGATGGCCATGCGTCCCATTTATGTTAGCAAACAAGCCAATTTTGTGAAAAAAATGGGATAATTTTGGTAGCTTTGTTACCGAACGCCACCCATATTTTACAGCCTATGGATGTTGCAGTGTTCAGAAGCCTCAAAGAAGCATGGAGGCAAAAAAACCATCAATGGAGGATGGACAATGTTGTTCAAGGAGGTTCTCATATCCTAAAAAAAACAGATTTCGCAAAGTTACTGCAAGAAGTGATACTTCAAAATAAAAGACCCAAGCTAATAAATAATAAATAAGCAATAACATAAACACTAATACCTAAAGGTTCAAACTCTTGCAGCGAAAATGTCCAATACTACCGTCGCCGCTGAAAATTGGGCGGAAGATATATCTATGTATAAAGCCGTGGCGATTTCGCAACTACAACACCGCCTCGTAAGTCAAAGAATACGGTAATCACTTGTGTATACCAAAATGTGCGCGGATTAAATGTTAAAAAAAATAAAATGTTAATTAGAGAAGGAACATCTCATTTCTGTTTTGTTAAAAAAAAAGTTTCAAAAGTGACAACGAAATGTGGTCACAGTAAAGAAGTGTAAATTGTACATTAAGAAAACCCTCGAAAACATTACATAGTAGTGGCCATCTTGAGTCACTATTGTATTCTACTAAGCTTTTTACCCATGTTGAAAGAGCTGAGAAAAAAATGGTCATCGGCCAGTTTGTGGCGGCAGCGATCATGGTTGGATTTTCATCAAACACAGCTAAAAGCACTCAGACAACTGACTTCCAAAAAAAAAATGAGATATTGGTAACTCCGTTCAGGAGCTGATTATATAGAAGATGCTACAGACATAAACACACAGACAAGTCAAACTTATAAAATTCTCTTGATTTCAGAAGTGACATTAGAATCAGGTTCTTCGCTTCCGAAAACTTACAAAACGACATGACACGATTTTCGATACTATCTTGGCGTTTGACGATCGGGTCGGGTTTGACGGTCAGGCATCAAAAATGACCCCGGAATCGGATTCCTCTGCCGCAAAAACCTATTAAACGACACCCAACACGATTTGGCCTTTGACGTGTGCGGTGTCGAAAATAATGGTGGAATAGGGTTTCTTACCTCCAAAAACCTATTAAATGACATCCTGTACTTTTGACTCGAATTTTACGTTTGACCTATCCGGTGTCGAAAAGTGTTTCCGGAATCAGATTCCTGACCCCTGAGAACCTATAAATGGGCGCAATATATATTTTTTTTAATTATTAAAAGTATCCAACTCAACTGTAGTGTGTGGATTGGTGGGTGGACAGGTCATGCCCCGAAAATACGTCGTATACCTACCTATAAGCCTTGATGTTCGACGAAATGGCGTTACGTCAACAAAAATTGTGGGATGGAAAAAAATATGTAGGCGTAGTGGATATGGGGGATGAAATAGCGGAATCTACTGTTTTGACATCCCAGGCATTTGTTTTCATTTTCATGTTGGTGGGAACTAACAAAAGATTTAAAATTCCTCTGGGATACATTCTGGCCAACACTTTAACACCAGGTGAACAAGAATGAAACCTGGTAAATCTTTGCCTTGCCAAATGTCATGATTCTGGAATCCAAGTTGTATCATTGACATTCGATTGCCATGCCACTAAAATGACTGCTATGGAACTACTAGGCTGTACCCTGGTTATTACAAAAACAAATAACTTTTCCAGTCATTCTTTTGGTGGATGGCCATGCGTCCCATTTATGTTTGCAAACAAGCCAATTTTGTGAAAAAAATGGGATAATTTTGGTAGCTTTGTTACCGAACGCCACCCATATTTTACAGCCTATGGATGTTGCAGTGTTCAGAAGCCTCAAAGAAGCATGGAGGAAAATAAACCATCAATGGAGGATGGACAATGTTGTTCAAGGAGGTTCTCATATCCTAAAAAAACAGATTTCGCAAAGTTACTGCAAGAAGTGATACTTCAAAATAAAAGACCCAAGCTAATAAATAATAAATAAGCAATAACATAAACACTAATACCTAAAGGTTCAAACTGTTGCAGCGAAAATGTCCAATACTACCGTCGCCGCTGAAAATTGGGCGGAAGATATATCTATGTATAAAGCCGTGGCGATTTCGCAACTACAACACCGCCTCGTAAGTCAAAGAATACGGTAATCACTTGTGTATACCAAAATGTGCGCGGATTAAATGTTAAAAAAAATAAAATGTTAATTAGAGAAGGAACATCTCATTTCTGTTTTGTTAAAAAAAAAGTTTCAAAAGTGACAACGAAATGTGGTCACAGTAAAGAAGTGTAAATTGTACATTAAGAAAACCCTCGAAAACATTACATAGTAGTGGCCATCTTGAGTCACTATTGTATTCTACTAAGCTTTTTACCCATGTTGAAAGAGCTGAGAAAAAAATGGTCATCGGCCAGTTTGTGGCGGCAGCGATCATGGTTGGATTTTCATCAAACACAGCTAAAAGCACTCAGACAACTGACTTCCAAAAAAAAATGAGATATTGGTAACTCCGTTCAGGAGCTGATTATATAGAAGATGCTACAGACATAAACACACAGACAAGTCAAACTTATAAAATTCTCTTGATTTCAGAAGTGACATTAGAATCAGGTTCTTCGCTTCCGAAAACTTACAAAACGACCTGACACGATTTTCGATACTATCTTGGCGTTTGACGATCGGGTCGGGTTTGACGGTCAGGCATCAAAAATGACCCCGGAATCGGATTCCTCTGCCGCAAAAACCTATTAAACGACACCCAACACGATTTGGCCTTTGACGTGTGCGGTGTCGAAAATAATGGTGGAATAGGGTTTCTTACCTCCAAAAACCTATTAAATGACATCCTGTACTTTTGACTCGAATTTTACGTTTGACCTATCCGGTGTCGAAAAGTGTTTCCGGAATCAGATTCCTGACCCCTGAGAACCTATAAATGGGCGCAATATATATTTTTTTTAATTATTAAAAGTATCCAACTCAACTGTAGTGTGTGGATTGGTGGGTGGACAGGTCATGCCCCGAAAATACGTCGTATACCTACCTATAAGCCTTGATGTTCGACGAAATGGCGTTACGTCAACAAAAATTGTGGGATGGAAAAAAATATGTAGGCGTAGTGGATATGGGGGATGAAATAGCGGAATCTACTGTTTTGACATCCCAGGCATTTGTTTTCATTTTCATGTTGGTGGGAACTAACAAAAGATTTAAAATTCCTCTGGGATACATTCTGGCCAACACTTTAACACCAGGTGAACAAGAATGAAACCTGGTAAATCTTTGCCTTGCCAAATGTCATGATTCTGGAATCCAAGTTGTATCATTGACATTCGATTGCCATGCCACTAAAATGACTGCTATGGAACTACTAGGCTGTACCCTGGTTATTACAAAAACAAATAACTTTTCCAGTCATTCTTTTGGTGGATGGCCATGCGTCCCATTTATGTTTGCAAACAAGCCAATTTTGTGAAAAAAATGGGATAATTTTGGTAGCTTTGTTACCGAACGCCACCCATATTTTACAGCCTATGGATGTTGCAGTGTTCAGAAGCCTCAAAGAAGCATGGAGGAAAATAAACCATCAATGGAGGATGGACAATGTTGTTCAAGGAGGTTCTCATATCCTAAAAAAACAGATTTCGCAAAGTTACTGCAAGAAGTGATACTTCAAAATAAAAGACCCAAGCTAATAAATAATAAATAAGCAATAACATAAACACTAATACCTAAAGGTTCAAACTGTTGCAGCGAAAATGTCCAATACTACCGTCGCCGCTGAAAATTGGGCGGAAGATATATCTATGTATAAAGCCGTGGCGATTTCGCAACTACAACACCGCCTCGTAAGTCAAAGAATACGGTAATCACTTGTGTATACCAAAATGTGCGCGGATTAAATGTTAAAAAAAATAAAATGTTAATTAGAGAAGGAACATCTCATTTCTGTTTTGTTAAAAAAAAAGTTTCAAAAGTGACAACGAAATGTGGTCACAGTAAAGAAGTGTAAATTGTACATTAAGAAAACCCTCGAAAACATTACATAGTAGTGGCCATCTTGAGTCACTATTGTATTCTACTAAGCTTTTTACCCATGTTGAAAGAGCTGAGAAAAAAATGGTCATCGGCCAGTTTGTGGCGGCAGCGATCATGGTTGGATTTTCATCAAACACAGCTAAAAGCACTCACGCCCGTATTCACGAACGGTACTTCTCTAAGTAAAGCATCAACACTGTGCTAAGGGTGACTCTTCTCAGTGCGTTCCATTCATCGAGCCTTTCTATTCGTAGACAATACTTAAGTAATGCTTGGCAAAGTAAACGCACTGCGTAAAATGGCGACATGTGATTGGTCCATTTTGAATTGCTAGCTTCATGCTCGAGTTTGACAGGAGTAAATGACGACATTCAAATCAAATAATAACCTCAAACCGTTGGTTTAGAAACATTGTCGATTTGTTGTGTTAATTTTAATTGAATAATAAGCTTATATTGTATTGTATTTTAAAATGTCGCAGCACGCAGAAACGCCAAATAATAAAAATTATATTACGGACGCGATGTGGTAAGTGAAATTTTAGAATTTTTGTTATAGCTACTATCTTCAAAAATGGTACACATTGTTGTTAATACTTTGCTATTGAGTATTTAATTTTAACTTGGTTTAATATGGCATATTGACTGGTAAACTAAAGAAAACTGAAGTACTTATATTAACTAATATTTAGAGTTTCTAACAATATACCTAATTGTATTCCAGTTCTAAGAAAATACCATTCACCACGTCGGAAAGGGAACTGATCGTGGCTCTTGTACGTGACAGACCCATAATAGAAGATAAGCGAACTAATGCCAAAAACATTGATTTAAAAAAGCAAGCTTGGGAGGACTTGACAGCTGCGTTTAACTCTCAACCATATGTTTCCCAGAGAAATAATACACAGCTAAAGAGATGCTGGGAAAATATAAAAACTTTGAGAAAGAAGGAGCTTAGCCAAGAATCTTCAAGCATGCGACGTACTGGGGGTGGGCCTCCTGATGCAGGACCAAGTTCAGACAACTTGGTTGACATCATATGTCCCTTTATAGATTTAAAGGTGCCAAATGTCATCGACTCCAATTCTATTGAAAGTAAGTTTACCTTTAAATTATTATATAGACTATTTATTTTGAGGCAATAATCTGTTTAAACACTTCTATTTATATAGTCAATCAGTGTAATTTTCAACCATCAACATTATTGTTACCCAAGATGATAAATGTAATGTTTACTTATTGTGTGTTTGTCCTCAACTTAATGTGTAAATGAAATATGACATTAAATTGTTAATGTTTCTTTTTCAGTACTGAGTGACTTGAATGTAGAGACAGAAAACACATCTCAACATGGTATGTATCTTTTAAATATAATATGTTTATTTGATTTGTTTTTATAATCAAATGGCCTAGGGCAGCAGATATGTCATGTTTGTGTACCTGTGTAATAACACTGTGCAGTGTTACTGTACAGATATATGTATGTTATGTACCTAAAATGCCAAAATTAGTATTAAAACAGTATTTACACAGTTACCTAGTAATTGTGTGTGAATTGTAGTTAGGTATTTATTAGTAAAATAAATGTTTTGTTGCAGGTATTTGTACTGTGGATTTGAAGAGTGAGGAAAACGAAGACATTCCTCCTTCATTAAAACGGAAACTTAAATACATGGATACTAGCAAAAGTAAGATTTAAAAAATCAGTCTTCCGGTCTCCTTCAAATGTTACTTGTTATGTTTACTTTATTTGGTTGATATTCATGCATGTATATCTATGTTCTAGGTAAAAAGAATTGTAAGGAAAATATGGTGGAAGAAAGTTCAAACAATATTAAGCACTTCACACCAACAAGTAAGTAATATGTAATTTGTACTGGCTTGGTAGTGGAATGGTTAGTGATCTTGACTATCTGTTCAATTCGGATGTTTGTTCTGTCTGGGTGTTGTCATTTATATACTTATATAATTATGAGTACATATGTTTCTAAAAATTTTGATGTATGTTTATATTGTTTATTAGCTGTCTGGTTACCATACCTACTACAAATAAAAGCTTAGAATGGGATCAGATGGTGGTGTGTGTAACATGTCCTGCAATATTTTTTATCTAGTATAATAAACTGTGGTATTTTCTTATGCTATGGTTTTATTTATATTTCAGGTAGCAAGAAATTAATGTCAGAAACCCAGGCTCGGATAACAAGAACCGATATCAACATGCAACATGACCAGGCATTATTTGAGCTACGCTTGGAGAGGGAAAAAGTTATAATTGAAAGAGAAAGAAACACTCTTCAATTTGAAAAAATAATGCACAAGTTGCAAATAGAGAAGTTAGAGTTAGAAATTAGTAATTTAAAACAAAAGCAATAAAATGTTTATGTACATATTATGGTTTAATTTATTTATTAAAAGTGACGTATTATAAACATTCTCCTAAACAACAATCCTGTAGTATTTTCTTGTCTCCTTTGAGTTGAGTGATGTGACTGCTGGTAGCTTCTTTCTGCATCAGTGTAATCAGGGATGTCATGGTGTCTACAAATATTATACAATATAGCAGTAGCTACTATGACATGACATGTAGTTGTTAACTTTGTTGCCATCTTTTTTGATAAGCAAGGAAACATTCTTTTCCAAACTCCTATAGTTCTTTCAACAGTATTTCTTGTTTTAATGTGAGATTTGTTATAATTTTCTTCCTGCACTGTTGTAGGCCGAAGCACTGGTGTTAATAAATAGGTTTGGCATCCATATCCACTATCACCTAAGAGAATACCACTTATTTCTCCTTCATTTAGTTTCCTGTTGAGTAGAGACGCCTGAAAGATTCTGTTGTCATGTACAGATCCAGGTCTATCCGCAACAATATCATATATTTCCAGATGTGGCCCACAAACAATCTGAGTGTTTATAGAAAATGTTTTTTTCCGGTTTCTGTATACTTCAGCATGTATTCCTCCAGGATTTTGTATTGGTATATGTGTACCATCAACAGCACCAATAACTCCAGGAAACTGTGCAATTGCATAAAAATTTTGCTGAACATTTTCCAAATTTGATGGAAAATTTATAAACTGCTTTATTTTCATGCAGATGAGCCGAGAGACTTTTTTTACAATTCTTGAAACTGAAGGTTGGCTCACTTCTATGAGATCTCCAGTTACCATCTGTAAGTGAAGATTATATATTACTAAGTATAGATACCTATCTACTTTATTCTGAAATATTCTTAAAACTGTGTATCTACTGTGTAGGTAGGTCTTTTGATACAATAATGTACTACTTTTTGTAAATTATAGGTAAGTACCTACATAGTTACTTAGGACTTACCTGAAAACTTCCAGTGGAATAAAACCTTATAGCTATCAACAGCTGATATTTTGGCGGCACTGGTAAGCCTCTTTCAGTCAATTTGACTAAATCATTAAAAAGTAGTGGCAAAAGGACATAATAAACAACATCTTTTGAAAATCTGTAACGTTTTCTAAACTCTTCTGAATTATAGTAATCAAAAGGATCTTGATAGTCCCGTACCACTTTTCTTGTAATTATTGTTCTATGTTCAATTATCCTATCGTTGATATAATTATCGAACTCTTCTTCACTGCTATAATCCATTTTGAGGTCGTAAGTTACAACAAAATAAGGAAACAAAATAATAATAACCTCACTCGTTTTGTATACGTAGCCTGTTGTTGCTCTACTATGCGTTGTCTAAAGTAGCTATCCAGCTTACTTAGCTGTGCGTTCAGTTTAACGGACGCATAGTGCGCTTCACCACTTAAGTATTGTTTGTGAAACGATTTTGCTACCCCTATGCGTCCATGCGTACTATGAGACCTCACAGTAACGTTCGTGAATACGGGTGTCAGACAACTGACTTCCAAAAAAAAATGAGATATTGGTAACTCCGTTCAGGAGCTGATTATATAGAAGATGCTACAGACATAAACACACAGACAAGTCAAACTTATAAAATTCTCTTGATTTCAGAAGTGACATTAGAATCAGGTTCTTCGCTTCCGAAAACTTACAAAACGACCTGACACGATTTTCGATACTATCTTGGCGTTTGACGATCGGGTCGGGTTTGACGGTCAGGCATCAAAAATGACCCCGGAATCGGATTCCTCTGCCGCAAAAACCTATTAAACGACACCCAACACGATTTGGCCTTTGACGTGTGCGGTGTCGAAAATAATGGTGGAATAGGGTTTCTTACCTCCAAAAACCTATTAAATGACATCCTGTACTTTTGACTCGAATTTTACGTTTGACCTATCCGGTGTCGAAAAGTGTTTCCGGAATCAGATTCCTGACCCCTGAGAACCTATAAATGGGCGCAATATATATTTTTTTTAATTATTAAAAGTATCCAACTCAACTGTAGTGTGTGGATTGGTGGGTGGACAGGTCATGCCCCGAAAATACGTCGTATACCTACCTATAAGCCTTGATGTTCGACGAAATGGCGTTACGTCAACAAAAATTGTGGGATGGAAAAAAATATGTAGGCGTAGTGGATATGGGGGATGAAATAGCGGAATCTACTGTTTTGACATCCCAGGCATTTGTTTTCATTTTCATGTTGGTGGGAACTAACAAAAGATTTAAAATTCCTCTGGGATACATTCTGGCCAACACTTTAACACCAGGTGAACAAGAATGAAACCTGGTAAATCTTTGCCTTGCCAAATGTCATGATTCTGGAATCCAAGTTGTATCATTGACATTCGATTGCCATGCCACTAAAATGACTGCTATGGAACTACTAGGCTGTACCCTGGTTATTACAAAAACAAATAACTTTTCCAGTCATTCTTTTGGTGGATGGCCATGCGTCCCATTTATGTTTGCAAACAAGCCAATTTTGTGAAAAAAATGGGATAATTTTGGTAGCTTTGTTACCGAACGCCACCCATATTTTACAGCCTATGGATGTTGCAGTGTTCAGAAGCCTCAAAGAAGCATGGAGGAAAATAAACCATCAATGGAGGATGGACAATGTTGTTCAAGGAGGTTCTCATATCCTAAAAAAACAGATTTCGCAAAGTTACTGCAAGAAGTGATACTTCAAAATAAAAGACCCAAGCTAATAAATAATAAATAAGCAATAACATAAACACTAATACCTAAAGGTTCAAACTGTTGCAGCGAAAATGTCCAATACTACCGTCGCCGCTGAAAATTGGGCGGAAGATATATCTATGTATAAAGCCGTGGCGATTTCGCAACTACAACACCGCCTCGTAAGTCAAAGAATACGGTAATCACTTGTGTATACCAAAATGTGCGCGGATTAAATGTTAAAAAAAAATAAAATGTTAATTAGAGAAGGAACATCTCATTTCTGTTTTGTTAAAAAAAAAGTTTCAAAAGTGACAACGAAATGTGGTCACAGTAAAGAAGTGTAAATTGTACATTAAGAAAACCCTCGAAAACATTACATAGTAGTGGCCATCTTGAGTCACTATTGTATTCTACTAAGCTTTTTACCCATGTTGAAAGAGCTGAGAAAAAAATGGTCATCGGCCAGTTTGTGGCGGCAGCGATCATGGTTGGATTTTCATCAAACACAGCTAAAAGCACTCAGACAACTGACTTCCAAAAAAAAATGAGATATTGGTAACTCCGTTCAGGAGCTGATTATATAGAAGATGCTACAGACATAAACACACAGACAAGTCAAACTTATAAAATTCTCTTGATTTCAGAAGTGACATTAGAATCAGGTTCTTCGCTTCCGAAAACTTACAAAACGACCTGACACGATTTTCGATACTATCTTGGCGTTTGACGATCGGGTCGGGTTTGACGGTCAGGCATCAAAAATGACCCCGGAATCGGATTCCTCTGCCGCAAAAACCTATTAAACGACACCCAACACGATTTGGCCTTTGACGTGTGCGGTGTCGAAAATAATGGTGGAATAGGGTTTCTTACCTCCAAAAACCTATTAAATGACATCCTGTACTTTTGACTCGAATTTTACGTTTGACCTATCCGGTGTCGAAAAGTGTTTCCGGAATCAGATTCCTGACCCCTGAGAACCTATAAATGGGCGCAATATATATTTTTTTTAATTATTAAAAGTATCCAACTCAACTGTAGTGTGTGGATTGGTGGGTGGACAGGTCATGCCCCGAAAATACGTCGTATACCTACCTATAAGCCTTGATGTTCGACGAAATGGCGTTACGTCAACAAAAATTGTGGGATGGAAAAAAATATGTAGGCGTAGTGGATATGGGGGATGAAATAGCGGAATCTACTGTTTTGACATCCCAGGCATTTGTTTTCATTTTCATGTTGGTGGGAACTAACAAAAGATTTAAAATTCCTCTGGGATACATTCTGGCCAACACTTTAACACCAGGTGAACAAGAATGAAACCTGGTAAATCTTTGCCTTGCCAAATGTCATGATTCTGGAATCCAAGTTGTATCATTGACATTCGATTGCCATGCCACTAAAATGACTGCTATGGAACTACTAGGCTGTACCCTGGTTATTACAAAAACAAATAACTTTTCCAGTCATTCTTTTGGTGGATGGCCATGCGTCCCATTTATGTTTGCAAACAAGCCAATTTTGTGAAAAAAATGGGATAATTTTGGTAGCTTTGTTACCGAACGCCACCCATATTTTACAGCCTATGGATGTTGCAGTGTTCAGAAGCCTCAAAGAAGCATGGAGGAAAATAAACCATCAATGGAGGATGGACAATGTTGTTCAAGGAGGTTCTCATATCCTAAAAAAACAGATTTCGCAAAGTTACTGCAAGAAGTGATACTTCAAAATAAAAGACCCAAGCTAATAAATAATAAATAAGCAATAACATAAACACTAATACCTAAAGGTTCAAACTGTTGCAGCGAAAATGTCCAATACTCCGTCGCCGCTGAAAATTGGGCGGAAGATATATCTATGTATAAAGCCGTGGCGATTTCGCAACTACAACACCGCCTCGTAAGTCAAAGAATACGGTAATCACTTGTATATACCAAAATGTGCGCGAATTACGTACGAAGTTACCTAAATTAAAACAATCTGTCGTTACTAACTTGTACGACATCGTAGACGTCACCGTGACGTACCTCAACAAGTCTGTTTACAACGGCAAGATGTTTCCCCCCCGGGTACACGGTGCTGAGGCAGGACCGGGAGCACGACACCAGCTGGGTTGGAGTCATGCTGGCGGTCAGGCGTCCCCTCGCCGCCAAGCGCGTCACGCATATCAAATTTTGATGAATTATTCAAAGTAAAACCAATTCTTGATTTACTGAATATTGCATGTCAGCGAGAAGCGAAAACAACGTCGTCACAATCAATTGATGAATCGATGATTCGGTTCAAGGGATGTTCAACACTGAATCAATATATGCCCCTCAAACCCATCAAGAGAGGTTACAAAGTTTGGGTGACAGCTGATAGAAAAACTGGCTATGTTTACGAATTTAGCATTTACACGTAAACGTGATGACCAAGCTCCTGAAGTCGGTCTAGGAGTCAACGTAGTGACATCTCTGACACAAAAGCTCATTGATCAAGGCTTCCGGGGACATGCAGCTTTTGACAATTTCTTTGCCTCTTATGAACTCTTGAAATATGTGTATGAAAACAGAATATATGCCACCGCAACCGTAAATTCTGGGAGAGCTGATTTGCCAGTAATAATAAAAAACCTTAAGAAAAAGAACATATCAAGACAGGAAAAAGTACATTTACAGACAGGTGACAAACGGCGTACTAAAAATAAAGTGTCCTTCATCATGTGGCAAGATGCAAAAATAGTTTCAGTTTTAACCACCGCATTCCACCCAAAATTAGCAAAACTAGATGTGAAAGAAAGCAGAAAGATGGTACAAAAAAAACATTTCCTTGTCCAACAGCGATACTTGAATATACAAAACGTATGGGCGGTGTGGATCGTTTCGATCAGAAACGGTGTACCTATGAAGTCGGCAGACGAAGCAAGAAATGGTGGCTTCGCATGTTTTATTTTTGCATTGACCTAGCAATAATAACAAACTCGTACCTTCTCTATAGTTCGAACAGCCGTTGTTCACAGTGTTATGCCACAATTGGCGTTTAGATTATCTTTGGCTTAGTCTTAGTCTTATGAATAATTTTTCATCAAGGAGGAGGAGCTTGGAGTCCCAACCAATGCATGTTACTAAGAAGTCTAAGATGTCAGATAACTACCAAAAACGAGCTCTGTAATTGATGACATTCGTTTTGCCAGTGTTGGAACACATAAACACGAATGTCTACCAACTTATCGGCGATGTCGTGTATGCAGCACAAAGACTAACAATAAAAGATCAAGAATTCAATGCTCTAGATTCAAGGTTCCACTTAGTGTGGTACCTACCATGTTTTGATATTTACCACGAGCAAAAATAAAAAGTTGCAATAAACTAAACCTTTGTTTTATTTTTTATAGTTCTTTACAGGCAGCGGCAACTATAATGCCACCAAATTTTCCAAAAATTTCTCTTCAATTTTCAGGAAATTAAAAAATACATAGGGCATTAATACCATATTAGGTTACAATACCCGCTTAATTCAAATTTGTAACTATCCTAGTTCCGTCTTGTCTTATAAAGTGTAAATAACGTGGTCTGTTACAGAGGACTACAACAACAATGGGCCTTCTGGCCACTTGGCAACCGCCACCTGAAGAAGAGGTGTATAACAATAACCTCATAAAGGTCTTGGACTTGCTGTACCCCGATGACTGGAGGAATTAGGTCATAAATGATAAATCATACCAAGACTTATTTGTCGACATAATTTCAACTGATACTGAAGCCCGCTTGCGCTTTGCAATCTCCACAGTACACCTCGCTTCGATATTCAGCAAAGAAAAGCCATCCAGCTTCAGCAAACGACATCGGAAAATAAGGAAAATTCTTATCAGCTGGGCTCTTGGCAAAGCCCTTATTTACCAACCATTGAACATTTTGTCCAAACTTCATCCAAAGAACGCTTATAATATAATTATGTCGCGGATTCCATTGGATAAGAATCAGCGTGGTCGTCGTCGTTGTCTGCCATTATGGGTTTTAATACTTGTCAGTGCGCACAAATGGCGCAGGCGCTGTTTCGTGGTAGACTGAAGCACATTGTCAAACCGCGAGTGAACGCACTACTGACAAATAGGAAACAACTTCATTCGTACATTCACTCAATCGTTTCTTCAATAAGCACAGATAACAAACTCTTGCGTTCATAGTGCTGCCATTCGATAGGATGGATGGAACTACAAATCGAATAAATTAAAATAAAACTTTCCTCTAACATATATTTTATCAAACGCTAGATATGCTGAAAGAGGGGCTAAGTTCACGCCACGAAGCATCGGAAATAGTAAAAAAGGAGAACGCGTATGAATCAAGTTCGCGGTCCTTTACTAACACCCGTATTCTTAAGTCACCGGCAACACCAAGAGGAGCATGTTATCCTTTTTTAATGATGACGAATGACGACGTACGTTTGTGTTTTCGTTAATTATATTAGTGGCGGGTAAAATAAAATATTGTGATCATTTTCTTTGTTGGGAAGGCAGTTAGAATTTTCAGGTGCAGAATTTTCGGTGCGAAGGTAAGTAAACTGTGAATATTATTGGCAAATAATTGAAGGGCTCGCTCATTGATGTGTATTTGTCTAAAATGATTTGTAGGTATGGGGAAAAACATTTATGATATATGGTAATAAAATATTGCCTATTGTCTTGAAAGTGTCGTGACTCTGGATTAGAACGCTAGAAAAAATACTCCCATTGTTTTCGTATTGTACGTTTAATCTCCTGTTTTGTAACTAATTGCATAACCTAAAAATGGTGGGCGCATGAATTGGGGATCCGTAGTCATTTCCCAAAAACCATAGTTGCTAGCCGACAGCATGAGTATAAGGCGACATTATATCGCCTTTTAATCACTAGTAATGAGACACATTGCCTTTTATATATATAGTTTATTTACACAGTCACATAGTTACACAATTACACAGTCCCAGTTAACCTCTAAGTCACCGTCCGACTCATGGTCGAGTTAAGTTCTCTCTAATGTCCTGGCGCCACTCAGCACCGACGCTACCCGCGCGGGCGCGCCTTGGCTGTGTTGCCAGGCGATGGTTTGACGGTTGGCTTGACGCCACATCACCCCCCTAGGCAGAAAGTTACCCTATCCTAAAAAAAACTTATTATTAACGTGTACAAGGTTGCACCCTAAGTTATACAATGCAAAGTGTAAAAAAAAAAAAAATTGAAGAATAATATTGTACAAGTTAAAACTAGAACATGTATATATACTATAGGAGGAGTAGCTGGGGTCTACAGATCAAGGCGGTTTTTGAATTTAACTGTCCGACCTGATCTTGTAGTGACCGGTTTTGCCTGGTCGGGGGCAGGGTCTGCAGGTGTGGCAGACTTGGTGGTAGGCACAGTTGGAACAGCAGGAACACTGTTATGTGCGGGTGTCACAGGCGTCTGGTTTCCCGGTGTGGGAGCCAACAGTGGAGTGGAGGTGTCTAGGATGTACGCAGGTTTGACTCGGTCCAAGCTCACTTTGGTATCTTTGTCGCCTATGCTGATGGTGATAGTTTTATCGGTCCTGCTGACGACTTTGTATGGACCAGCGTACGGCGGCTTCAGGGAAGGCCTGACCGTGTCGTCTCGCAGAAACACGTGAGACGCTGTGCTGAGGTCCTTCGCCATGAAGGTCGGGCGCTGGCCATGGCGTGTTGTTGGAGTTGGCCTCAGATGGGCCATGTAACGACGTAGTTGGGTTGCGAAGCTCTGCAGGTCTTCCAGGTGGTCGGCGTCGGGTCCGGATGGAGCAATGAGTTCACCCGGTAAACGAAGTGGCTCTCCGTATACCAGGTCGGCGGGTGAGCATTGTAGGTCTTCCTTAAGGGAAGCGCGCATGCCGAGCAGGACCACTGGCAGGGACTTATGCCAGGACTCTTCGTGGCACATCAGAGCAGCCTTCAGGTGGCGGTGCATGCGCTCGACGAGACCGTTGGAGCATGGATGATAGCTTGTGGTACGAGTGCGTTTGGAGCCACACATTTGCATGAGATTCTGGAATAAGCTGGATTCAAATTGGCGGCCTTGGTCGGTGGTAACAATGGTGGGCACGCCGAATCGTGAAATCCAACCTCTGAAGAAAGTCTCAGCACATTCTTCCGCAGTCATGTTGACCATTGGCCAAGCCTCTGGCCAGCGGGAGTATCTGTCCACGGCCGTGAGACAATAGCGGAAACCGTTGCTATAAGGCAGCGGCCCGATAATATCTACATGCACGTGAAAGAAGCGTCTGGTCGGTCTAGCAAAGGTGCCAACGGGCGTAGACGTGTGTCTAGTTACCTTACTGCGCTGGCATGGAATGCAAGACCTAGACCAGCTGTGACAGTCCTTACGCATGTTAGGCCATACAAACCGGTCACCGACCATGCGTGCGGTAGTCCGCGCGCCAGGGTGGTTGAGGTTGTGGACCTTGTCGAAATGCGGTCGACGAAATGCGGGTGTTAGGTAAGGGCGAGCCTTTCCGGTGGACATGTCGCAGTATATCTCCACGTCGGAGCCGGGTATGGTTATTTTCTGTAGCTTGAGAGATGTGGAGCTGGTTAGCATCTCACGAAGCTCGTCGTCGTTCGTCTGGTCTGCAGCAAGTTCGGTGAAGTTGTCGACGTGGACGGCATCCACGCGTGACATAGCATCCGCGACGACGTTCTCCTTTCCCTGGATGTGGACGATGTCCGTTGTAAACTGGGAGATGAAGGAGAGTTGATTGAGCTGCACCGGAGGCAACTTCTCTCGGCGTTGGGAGAAGGCGTAGGTCAGCGGCTTGTGGTCGGTGAAAATTGTCACGTGCTGAGCTTCCATTATGTGGCGGAAATGCTGTACAGCTTCGTAGACACCCAGCAGTTCCCTGTAGTAGGCGGGCCAGGTGGTTTGGCGAGCACTTAGTTTCTTGCTAAAGAATGCTAAAGGCTGCCAGTTGTCTTCGATGAGCTGCTGTAGACAAGCACCGACGTTTGTAGAGGAAGCGTCTGTAAAAAGTCCAAGTCTAGCATCAGGAACAGGATGTGCTAGAAGAGTCGCATTTGCGAGATGGTCTTTACAATTCTGAAACGCTTGCTCAAGTTCAGGTGTCCATGGTACAGGTTGTGTACCTTTAAGTTGTGTTGAAGCATAGCAGTCAATTAATGGAGCCTGGAGATCAGCTGCCTTGGGCAGGAAACGGCGATAGAAGTTCACCATCCCTAGGAACCTGCGGAGGCCTTCTACGGTCTTTGGTAGAGGGAAGTTCCGCAAGGCTTCGATGCGTTCAGGCGGTGGTGATGTTCCAGACTTAGTGATTTTATATCCGAGGAAGGTGACTTCATCAGCGCCAAGCAGGCACTTGGACGGATTGATGACGACGCCGAACTCAGAGAGGCGCTTAAATAGTGCGCGTAGATGTTTGGCGTGTTCCTCAGGTGATTTGGAGAAGACCAGGATATCGTCGACGTAAGGAAAAACGAAGTCTAAGCCAATGGTTACCTCGTCGATGAAGCGCTGGAACGTTTGGCCGGCATTCCTCAAGCCGAATGACATGAATGGGAATTCATAGAGTCCAAACGGTGTTGTGATCGCTGTTTTTGGTATATCCTCTGGAGCTACAGGTATTTGTTGGTAGGCCTTGATTAAGTCAATCTTGCTGAATATGGAGCAATTGGCCAAGTTGTTACCGAAGTCTCCAATGTGGCGGACAGGATAACGGTCAGGCACCGTCCGAGCGTTAACTGCCCTATAGTCGCCGCATGGGCGCCAGCGATCTTGCGGTTGTAAGGGTAAGTCATTATGCTTATCTTTCAAAACCATTTGTAGCGGTGATGACCACGGACTTTTGGACGGGCGCGCAGTGCCGGAACGAACCATGTCCTCGAAGACAGCCTTCGCCACCTGCAGCTTCTGCGGTGCGAGTCGGCGTGGACGGCTCGAGACAGGCGGGCCCTCCGTAGTCAGTATATGGTGAACAGTGTTATGTTTCACCGTGCGCGGCAGTCCCGGTGGTCTAGTGACGTCCGGGTACTCCTGTAATATTTTGGAAAATATCGACCCATCAGCAATTATCATTTTAATGCTAGCTTGTGTTACGGATGCCACAGAAGCAGTGACATATAAGTTGGTGGTGCCATCTATGAGGCGACGGTTGTGGCAATCGGGGAGCAGGTTATAGTGAGCTAGAAAGTCTGCTCCGATTATTGGGGTGCTAACATCTGCTATTATGAAGTTCCAGTGGAAGTCTCTTCTAAGTCCTAGATTAAGACACATGGACTTAGTGCCGTATGTGTTAATGGAGCTCCCGTTGGCAGCACGGACATCAAATCCGGTAGTTGAGTATCGGCCATTGAGTAACCTACGTGGGTAGCAACAGAGATCTGATCCGCTATCAATTAAAAATCGACAGCCGGAGGTGGAGTCTGACACAAACAGGCGGCGGCTGGTTGGGTCGCAATCAGATGCCGCCGCTACTGATTGCTTGATGCGTTTTCCGATTTGTCAGTCCATTTACATGGTTGTGTGCACTTCGACGCCTTTTTACCATAGTGGTCATGGTACCAGCATATATCGTTGGAGCGTGAAGTGGACCTGTCCCGAGAGCGGGATGTGCCTTGGGAACGTGAGTTGTTCCTGGAGCTGGATCGAGCACGGTCCTTGCTTAAGGCATCAACTTTCTTGGACAAGTCGTTTATGCACTGCATAATTTTATCCAGGTCCAGCGGTGGTGGTGTATGGGTAGCATTAACGGACTTACCTGGAGTAGCTTCTATAATGGCATCGGCCAAGTCGGCTACCTTATCCAGCGGCAGGTCCAGCTGGGCCATGAGGATACGTTGGACCTCATGTGGCAAGCTGCGCATCCACAGCTCTCTGATAATGCCCTCGTCACTCTTGCCAGCAAGTGACCGAAGGTGTCTCAGGAAGGAGGATGGCTTTCTGTCACCCATTTCCTGCTGGCTCAGCAAGTGTCTGATGCGTTGCTCCCTGGAAACTGAAAATCTTTTGATGAGCTCAGATTTAAGGTGCTCATATTTATTTTCAGCAGGTGGATTGGCAATGACATCTTCCACCTCATCAGCCAGTCTGGCATCCAAGATGGAGAGTAAGTGGCCATATTTGGTTGCATCCTTACAGATGCCCGCTATCTCGAACTGTGCCTCCGCCTGTGCAAACCATATTTGTGGCTTGTCCGGCCAGAATGTGGATAGCTTTACTGATATAGCATTAGTGTTAGGTTTAGGAAGCATTGTTAGTTGTGATATTTGGTCTTGTAGATATTTGACCTGAGACCGCAGCTCTTCCTCAGACATTGTGATAAAATATTGTTAAATAAAGCAAAGTTAAATAAACAAAATAACAAATACAATATTCACACAAACAAAAATTATCCCAAAGCTTATATAAAGTCAAAAAAAAAATGTTATATATAATCAATAAATGGTAAAACTTAATGTTATAGTGCTAGTGTTACACTGTTAGTTGTAAAATGTTAAATATTAAGTAGAGAAACACAATATACAAAATGTTAAATATGAAAAGGTGTATACAATATAAGTAACTAGCACAATTTTATGGTTAGTGGGTGTAAATAGCACACATACAAGGTAAATAGGAACACAAACATAAACCAAAACCTGTGTATATAAGGTAGTAAGCTTTTAAAACACACATACAGTTATTTCCATGCAATGGATATAGGTAAGTATGTATATAGGTAAACTAATATGCACCACAACCAAAAGTTTGTTGTTATGAAAATAGTGATAACATTTAGGCACTGGAAATTGTTTATAAATAAACTAGAATGCACCACACTCACATTTGTTGTTTGGAAAATAGTGTTAGTATTTAAGCACTGAACGGTCACTCACCAATGCAATGGTCACTGCGTAGAAGGCTGGTGCAGCGAGATGTTCGCGTTGCACTGCACTTCTCGCAACATACCTTTGGAGCAGGCCGTGGGAGTGGCGGTGGCGGCATGCGCGTGCGCAAACCGCGGGCGAAGCTTGAGATGCCAACGTGAACACGTGCTAGGCGCGACGTTGGCCTGGGGTGGCGGCATGCACGTGCGCAAACCGCGGGCAATGCTTGAGATGCCACCGTGCACACGTGCTAGGCGCGGCGTGCACATGCACAAACCGTGGGTGAAGCTTGGGATGCCGACATGCACACGTGCTAGGCGTGGCGTCAGCCTGGGGTGGCGGCGTGTGCCTGCACAAACCGCGGTGGAGAACTGCGTAGGTGACGGCGTGCGCGTGCACGTGCCGTGAGCGACGGCTGCGATGACGGCTTGCCGTTGCAAGCGCCGTGGCGGAGACTGCGCTGCCGGCTGCGGTTGCAAGCGCCGGGGCGGGGACTGTGTCGACGGCGTGCGAAAGCACGTGCCGTGTCGTGGGCTGCGTCGCCGGCTATCGGTTGCAAGCGCCGTGGTGAGGCTGTCTTCGACGGCGTGCGAAAGCACGTGCCGTGTCAAAGGCAGCGTGACCGGCGTGCAAATCCGGGCCGTGGCGTATGTTACGGGGTCACCAATAAGGCGACATTATATCGCCTTTTAATCACTAGTAATGAGACACATTGCCTTTTATATATATAGTTTATTTACACAGTCACATAGTTACACAATTACACAGTCCCAGTTAACCTCTAAGTCACCGTCCGACTCATGGTCGAGTTAAGTTCTCTCTAATGTCCTGGCGCCACTCAGCACCGACGCTACCCGCGCGGGCGCGCCTTGGCTGTGTTGCCAGGCGATGGTTTGACGGTTGGCTTGACGCCACAAGTATTATAGCTCTCGTATCTTCTAGCTGAAAGACGTTAAACGCAAAGGTGAAAGAAAAAACGATTTTAACATTTTATCTTCTTGCTGCCCTTTGATGTGGTATCTCGAGATACATGCTTATCTCTTAGTTAGGTTTCGATCTAAAGCTTTATTTCAGAGATCTGAAAAACGTGTTGAGGTCACCGGTGCCCGTAGTGGCGCTATAATTAGAAAATAGATTATTTTGGCGCCACGAGGTCGCGTAGTGGAGGTCAGCTCAAAGCGGTCATAGGAGGCAAAGCGGCCATACTCAATTATTCAGTCATCTTAAATATTATTGCGACGTTGGCACTCTGGGCGCGTAGGTAAACATTCACCCCTCGCTGGGCCCCTGGCTGGCCGCAGTCACAGTGAGCACGCCACCGCGGTGACACGTCAACGATTTTCAACCGTATTATTAAAAAAATCAAGGGAAGTTTTTGCTGATTTGGCTAAATGTAAATATATATTTCTTTGTTTCTGTTTTAAATATCTCCTTCTATGTGTACTTTTGAGTGATTGCGTAATATGTGATGGTATATAAAGTAAAAACTGTCAAAGTAATTTATCTCGAAATCAAAATAACCGAAAAAGGCAAAGCGGTCCTCTTATATAAGATATATATAATTGTTATTTTCACAGAAGATATTATAAGTTTCTATTAGTAGCCCATATTTGAGTACCTGCTCCATATTTAGCATCTATTTTGATATTTGGTTCTAATGCTCAATATAATTATAAATTATAATATTAGGAACATATGATTGTTACTTAGCTCTTTAGAAATGTATGTGTGATTATTTTGACAACAATAAATGGTTAATCTTTTAATAGTTTTTTATTTTTTAAGCAAAATCAAAATGGTAGCCCATATTTGGTTACTTTCCTCTATTTATGTCCTGAAAGAAAATGAGCGGGCAATAGACGAGGTACGCCAAAAGAAAGGCTCATTAAAAAAAATTGCTATGAAATACAATATACCACGCACAACTCTTAGACGACATGTCGAGACAGGGTCTGCCACAAAAAAACTCGGCAGATACACCAGTGTTCAATATACGCCATGAACAAGAGCTCATTGAATATGTCTTTCATATGGACAACCTGTTCTTCGGTCTTACAAAAGAGGATTTCCTGCAGCTCGCTTACGAATTTGCTGAAGCAAATAATATTCCACACCCTTTCAAAAATGGAGCAGCAGGACACGACTTTTACAAAGGTTTTATAATGGCGTCACCCCGATATAACCTTGAGAAGACCTGAGCCGACTTCAACAGCTAGGGCCAGAGGTTTTTTAATAGACCTCAAGTATATAGATTTTTTGACATACTAGAAAGTCAAATTGAGAAGCACCGAATAGATGCAACGCGTCTGTATAACATGGATGAGACTGGTATACAGACGTCATCAAACAAACCTCCGAGAGTATTAACAAAAGTGGGAAAAAAACAAGTGGGTCACATCGCCAGTACTGAGCGAGGAAGAACGACGACGGTTATCTGCTGCTGTAACGCTGCTGGATCATCACCTACTCCGGTCAATAGGCTCGAATCGTTAAATCAAAAACTCAAGCAGCTCACGTTCATCAGAAAATATGCAGGCATTTTACTCATCTCTTAAATCTTACTTACACAACATGTTGGATAAGATACTCACTACTGCTTTTAAGGAATCAACATGTTTTAACCAACCAGTCCTCATCTACCTCTCAGACCATTCTATATTAGGTTTGATATATTTTTATATCTTAATTGTAACCGTTTACCAATATCCATAGGGATATAGTAGATCTCATTTCTAAGTCAGCGACAATTTTGCTTTCACTGAGATATTACTTCATCTTCCGAAGGTTTAACTATCTCTGAAAATGCGATCAATGTTAGTAATCAACCTGATGTTTACACAGTAATTTCGCCAAAGTCGGGCGCTCACACAGTTCTGACTACCGTTGCATCATGTAACTGTAGGTTTTATGTGAATAATAATTTGCCCTGTTGCCATATTTTCGCAGTTCGAGCATATCTTGGTATGGATATTTTTGAGAGCACATTAGTGCCCCAACAGTGTTCCAAGTCTTTCTATTTGGCTAATTCTGTACTCTATCATGTCGGTCCCCTAAATCTATTGCCTTTCGTCCAGTCCCCCAGTTACGATGCATTCAGGAAACTGAAAGGTAGGGGAGGTCAGCTCAAAGCGGTCATAGGAGGCAAAGCACCCATATTCAATTATTCAGTCATCTTAAATATTATTGCGACGTTGGCACTCTGGGCGCGTAGGTAAACATTCACCCCTCGCTGGGCCCCTGGCTGGCCGCAGTCACAGTGAGCACGCCACCGCGGTGACACCTGAACGATTTTCAACCGTATTATTAAAATAATGCAAGGTAAGTTTTTGCTGATTTGGCTAAATGTAAATATATATTTCTTTGTTTCTGTTTTAAATATCTCCTTCTATGTGTACTTTTGAGTGATTGCGTAATATGTGATGGTATATAAAGTAAAAACTGTCAAAGTAATTTATCTCGAAATCAAAATAACCGAAAAAGGCAAAGCGATCCGGGCAAAGTGGACACTCCGCTTTGCCCTCATTAAAATTAATTTACTAATGTGACTAAACAAACTATGTGATGTTTAGATGGTGAACAATTATAGAAGAAAAACTAACCAGGCGTCGTGGGATGAACATGCCATTTTTTTTTCCTTATATTTATGTCCTGAAAGAAAATGAGCGGGCAATAGAAGAGGTACGCCAAAAGAAAGGCTCATTAAAAAAAATTGTTATGAAATACAATATACCACGCACAACTCTTAGACGACATGTCGAGACAGGGTCTGCCACAAAAAAACTTGGCAGATACACCAGTGTTCAATGTACGCCATGAACAAGAGCTCATTGAATATGTCTTTCATATGGACAACCTGTTCTTCGGTCTTACAAAAGAGGATTTTCTGCAGCTCGCTTACGAATTTGCTGAAGCAAATAATATTCCACACCCTTTCAAAAATGGAGCAGCAGGACACGACTTTTACAAAGGTTTTATAATGGCGTCACCCCGATATAACCTTGAGAAGACCTGAGCCGACTTCAACAGCTAGGGCCAGAGGTTTTTTAATAGACCTCAAGTATATAGATTTTTTGACATACTAGAAAGTCACCGAATAGATGCAACGCGTCCGTATAACATGGATGAGACTGGTATACAGACGTCATCAAACAAACCTCCGAGAGTATTAACAAAAGTGGGAAAAAAACAAGTGGGTCACATCGCCAGTACTGAGCGAGGAAGAACGACGACGGTTATCTGCTGCTGTAACGCTGCTGGATCATCACCTACTCCGGTCAATAGGCTCGAATCGTTAAATCAAAAACTCAAGCAGCTCAAGTTCATCAGAAAATATGCAGCCATACCTATATGAATTTTACTCATCTCTTAAATCTTACTTACATAACATGTTGGATAAGATACTCACTACTGCTTTTAAGGAATCAACATGTTGTAACCAACCGTTTACCAATATCCATAGGGATATAGTAGATCTCATTTCTAAGTCAGCGACAATTTTGCTTTCACTGAGATATTACTTCATCTTCCGAAGGTTTAACTATCTCTGAAAATGCGATCAATGTTAGTAATCAACCTGATGTTTACCTACACAGTAATTTCGCCAAAGTCGGGCGCTCACACAGTTCTGACTACCGTTGCATCATGTAACTGTAGGTTTTATGTGAATAATAATTTGCCCTGTTGCCATATTTTCGCAGTTCGAGCATATCTTGGTATGGATATTTTTGAGAGCACATTAGTGCCCCAACAGTGTTCCAAGTCTTTCTATTTGGCTAATTCTGTACTCTATCATGTCGGTCCCCTAAATCTATTGCCTTTCGTCCAGTCCCCCAGTTACGATGCATTCAGGAAACTGAAAGGTAGGGGAGGTCAGCTCAAAGCGGTCATAGGAGGCAAAGCACCCATATTCAATTATTCAGTCATCTTAAATATTATTGCGACGTTGGCACTCTGGGCGCGTAGGTAAACATTCACCCCTCGCTGGGCCCCTGGCTGGCCGCAGTCACAGTGAGCACGCCACCGCGGTGACACCTGAACGATTTTCAACCGTATTATTAAAATAATGCAAGGTAAGTTTTTGCTGATTTGGCTAAATGTAAATATATATTTCTTTGTTTCTGTTTTAAATATCTCCTTCTATGTGTACTTTTGAGTGATTGCGTAATATGTGATGGTATATAAAGTAAAAACTGTCAAAGTAATTTATCTCGAAATCAAAATAACCGAAAAAGGCAAAGCGATCCGGGCAAAGTGGACACTCCGCTTTGCCCTCATTAAAATTAATTTACTAATGTGACTAAACAAACTATGTGATGTTTAGATGGTGAACAATTATAGAAGAAAAACTAACCAGGCGTCGTGGGATGAACATGCCATTTTTTTTTCCTTATATTTATGTCCTGAAAGAAAATGAGCGGGCAATAGAAGAGGTACGCCAAAAGAAAGGCTCATTAAAAAAAATTGTTATGAAATACAATATACCACGCACAACTCTTAGACGACATGTCGAGACAGGGTCTGCCACAAAAAAACTTGGCAGATACACCAGTGTTCAATGTACGCCATGAACAAGAGCTCATTGAATATGTCTTTCATATGGACAACCTGTTCTTCGGTCTTACAAAAGAGGATTTTCTGCAGCTCGCTTACGAATTTGCTGAAGCAAATAATATTCCACACCCTTTCAAAAATGGAGCAGCAGGACACGACTTTTACAAAGGTTTTATAATGGCGTCACCCCGATATAACCTTGAGAAGACCTGAGCCGACTTCAACAGCTAGGGCCAGAGGTTTTTTAATAGACCTCAAGTATATAGATTTTTTGACATACTAGAAAGTCACCGAATAGATGCAACGCGTCCGTATAACATGGATGAGACTGGTATACAGACGTCATCAAACAAACCTCCGAGAGTATTAACAAAAGTGGGAAAAAAACAAGTGGGTCACATCGCCAGTACTGAGCGAGGAAGAACGACGACGGTTATCTGCTGCTGTAACGCTGCTGGATCATCACCTACTCCGGTCAATAGGCTCGAATCGTTAAATCAAAAACTCAAGCAGCTCAAGTTCATCAGAAAATATGCAGCCATACCTATATGAATTTTACTCATCTCTTAAATCTTACTTACATAACATGTTGGATAAGATACTCACTACTGCTTTTAAGGAATCAACATGTTGTAACCAACCGTTTACCAATATCCATAGGGATATAGTAGATCTCATTTCTAAGTCAGCGACAATTTTGCTTTCACTGAGATATTACTTCATCTTCCGAAGGTTTAACTATCTCTGAAAATGCGATCAATGTTAGTAATCAACCTGATGTTTACCTACACAGTAATTTCGCCAAAGTCGGGCGCTCACACAGTTCTGACTACCGTTGCATCATGTAACTGTAGGTTTTATGTGAATAATAATTTGCCCTGTTGCCATATTTTCGCAGTTCGAGCATATCTTGGTATGGATATTTTTGAGAGCACATTAGTGCCCCAACAGTGTTCCAAGTCTTTCTATTTGGCTAATTCTGTACTCTATCATGTCGGTCCCCTAAATCTATTGCCTTTCGTCCAGTCCCCCAGTTACGATGCATTCAGGAAACTGAAAGGTAGGGGAGGTCAGCTCAAAGCGGTCATAGGAGGCAAAGCACCCATATTCAATTATTCAGTCATCTTAAATATTATTGCGACGTTGGCACTCTGGGCGCGTAGGTAAACATTCACCCCTCGCTGGGCCCCTGGCTGGCCGCAGTCACAGTGAGCACGCCACCGCGGTGACACCTGAACGATTTTCAACCGTATTATTAAAATAATGCAAGGTAAGTTTTTGCTGATTTGGCTAAATGTAAATATATATTTCTTTGTTTCTGTTTTAAATATCTCCTTCTATGTGTACTTTTGAGTGATTGCGTAATATGTGATGGTATATAAAGTAAAAACTGTCAAAGTAATTTATCTCGAAATCAAAATAACCGAAAAAGGCAAAGCGATCCGGGCAAAGTGGACACTCCGCTTTGCCCTCATTAAAATTAATTTACTAATGTGACTAAACAAACTATGTGATGTTTAGATGGTGAACAATTATAGAAGAAAAACTAACCAGGCGTCGTGGGATGAACATGCCATTTTTTTTTCCTTATATTTATGTCCTGAAAGAAAATGAGCGGGCAATAGAAGAGGTACGCCAAAAGAAAGGCTCATTAAAAAAAATTGTTATGAAATACAATATACCACGCACAACTCTTAGACGACATGTCGAGACAGGGTCTGCCACAAAAAAACTTGGCAGATACACCAGTGTTCAATGTACGCCATGAACAAGAGCTCATTGAATATGTCTTTCATATGGACAACCTGTTCTTCGGTCTTACAAAAGAGGATTTTCTGCAGCTCGCTTACGAATTTGCTGAAGCAAATAATATTCCACACCCTTTCAAAAATGGAGCAGCAGGACACGACTTTTACAAAGGTTTTATAATGGCGTCACCCCGATATAACCTTGAGAAGACCTGAGCCGACTTCAACAGCTAGGGCCAGAGGTTTTTTAATAGACCTCAAGTATATAGATTTTTTGACATACTAGAAAGTCACCGAATAGATGCAACGCGTCCGTATAACATGGATGAGACTGGTATACAGACGTCATCAAACAAACCTCCGAGAGTATTAACAAAAGTGGGAAAAAAACAAGTGGGTCACATCGCCAGTACTGAGCGAGGAAGAACGACGACGGTTATCTGCTGCTGTAACGCTGCTGGATCATCACCTACTCCGGTCAATAGGCTCGAATCGTTAAATCAAAAACTCAAGCAGCTCAAGTTCATCAGAAAATATGCAGCCATACCTATATGAATTTTACTCATCTCTTAAATCTTACTTACATAACATGTTGGATAAGATACTCACTACTGCTTTTAAGGAATCAACATGTTGTAACCAACCGTTTACCAATATCCATAGGGATATAGTAGATCTCATTTCTAAGTCAGCGACAATTTTGCTTTCACTGAGATATTACTTCATCTTCCGAAGGTTTAACTATCTCTGAAAATGCGATCAATGTTAGTAATCAACCTGATGTTTACCTACACAGTAATTTCGCCAAAGTCGGGCGCTCACACAGTTCTGACTACCGTTGCATCATGTAACTGTAGGTTTTATGTGAATAATAATTTGCCCTGTTGCCATATTTTCGCAGTTCGAGCATATCTTGGTATGGATATTTTTGAGAGCACATTAGTGCCCCAACAGTGTTCCAAGTCTTTCTATTTGGCTAATTCTGTACTCTATCATGTCGGTCCCCTAAATCTATTGCCTTTCGTCCAGTCCCCCAGTTACGATGCATTCAGGAAACTGAAAGGTAGGGGAGGTCAGCTCAAAGCGGTCATAGGAGGCAAAGCACCCATATTCAATTATTCAGTCATCTTAAATATTATTGCGACGTTGGCACTCTGGGCGCGTAGGTAAACATTCACCCCTCGCTGGGCCCCTGGCTGGCCGCAGTCACAGTGAGCACGCCACCGCGGTGACACCTGAACGATTTTCAACCGTATTATTAAAATAATGCAAGGTAAGTTTTTGCTGATTTGGCTAAATGTAAATATATATTTCTTTGTTTCTGTTTTAAATATCTCCTTCTATGTGTACTTTTGAGTGATTGCGTAATATGTGATGGTATATAAAGTAAAAACTGTCAAAGTAATTTATCTCGAAATCAAAATAACCGAAAAAGGCAAAGCGATCCGGGCAAAGTGGACACTCCGCTTTGCCCTCATTAAAATTAATTTACTAATGTGACTAAACAAACTATGTGATGTTTAGATGGTGAACAATTATAGAAGAAAAACTAACCAGGCGTCGTGGGATGAACATGCCATTTTTTTTTCCTTATATTTATGTCCTGAAAGAAAATGAGCGGGCAATAGAAGAGGTACGCCAAAAGAAAGGCTCATTAAAAAAAATTGTTATGAAATACAATATACCACGCACAACTCTTAGACGACATGTCGAGACAGGGTCTGCCACAAAAAAACTTGGCAGATACACCAGTGTTCAATGTACGCCATGAACAAGAGCTCATTGAATATGTCTTTCATATGGACAACCTGTTCTTCGGTCTTACAAAAGAGGATTTTCTGCAGCTCGCTTACGAATTTGCTGAAGCAAATAATATTCCACACCCTTTCAAAAATGGAGCAGCAGGACACGACTTTTACAAAGGTTTTATAATGGCGTCACCCCGATATAACCTTGAGAAGACCTGAGCCGACTTCAACAGCTAGGGCCAGAGGTTTTTTAATAGACCTCAAGTATATAGATTTTTTGACATACTAGAAAGTCACCGAATAGATGCAACGCGTCCGTATAACATGGATGAGACTGGTATACAGACGTCATCAAACAAACCTCCGAGAGTATTAACAAAAGTGGGAAAAAAACAAGTGGGTCACATCGCCAGTACTGAGCGAGGAAGAACGACGACGGTTATCTGCTGCTGTAACGCTGCTGGATCATCACCTACTCCGGTCAATAGGCTCGAATCGTTAAATCAAAAACTCAAGCAGCTCAAGTTCATCAGAAAATATGCAGCCATACCTATATGAATTTTACTCATCTCTTAAATCTTACTTACATAACATGTTGGATAAGATACTCACTACTGCTTTTAAGGAATCAACATGTTGTAACCAACCGTTTACCAATATCCATAGGGATATAGTAGATCTCATTTCTAAGTCAGCGACAATTTTGCTTTCACTGAGATATTACTTCATCTTCCGAAGGTTTAACTATCTCTGAAAATGCGATCAATGTTAGTTAATCAACCTGATGTTTACACAGTAATTTCGCCAAAGTCGGGCGCTCACACAGTTCTGACTACCGTTGCATCATGTAACTGTAGGTTTTATGTGAATAATAATTTGCCCTGTTGCCATATTTTCGCAGTTCGAGCATATATGGTATGGATATTTTTTAAAAGCACATTAGTGCCCCAACGATGTTCCAAGTCTTACTATTTGGCTAATTCTGTACTCTAATGTCGGTCCCCTAAATCTATTCCCTGTCGTCCAGTCCCCCAGTTACGATGCAATCAGGAAACTGAAAGGTATCTTGATAGCAAACAGACATGCCATACTCTGATAGAAATTTTGAAAACCTCTGAGGGGTCAGAATTTATTTATAGATTGGACATACTTCAAAATTTGCTGCAGCAATGGACATGGCCACACTAACACCAAAGTTTACGTCAAACTTTATAACCTATATCGAAGATAACGACGACAACACAACATACCACTGACGATGCACTTAAAATACAGACTGACTATACTGTTGGACGCAATAAACCAGTCTCTAACATAACTTTGATAATGCAACAGAACACTGACATATCACTTAACAGACAGACTGATCATTCGGAAATTGCTCTAGATCCTCAAAATGATAGTAGTATGAACATACTTCAAATGCCAATTCCTCTAAAAACCAAAGGTCCAGGAAGAAACAAACTGACTGCAATTGGTCAGAAGCGTCAAACACAAAAGCCTTCAGAGAAAATAAAAAGTAGGGGACGATGGAGAAATTGCGGACGCGGGGTAAATACGGACTTACAGTTATCTACTCTTTCTCTGCCTCCCGCACCCTGCAGCACGATCACGTGTTGCGTTCCGTCATCTTTAGTGCCCACCAAACATTTGTTTCTTTGTGATTTTGATGTAATTTTTGGCATTTACTATTTTGTGTGTTATGGTGACATAATTAGTGTCAGTAAAAAGGTAATATTTTCAGTCGATTGCGATATTGATGACCACAACCGTTTGCTTTGATACATTTCGTTAACCTAAAAATTTTGATGTTATGGTTTTTCTAACTCGTTTGGGATAATTGCGACCAATTGGATTGGGGTAAATACGGACGTCCGTAATTACCCCCTACCATTTACCAAAACCTATAGTAGTATTTCTTTATTCCAGATGCCTCGGAAATATATTAAGAAGAAAGAAGCAACTTACACTATCGAAACTTTACAAAAAGCAGTGCAAGAAATTAAAGAGAAAAATACACCTTTTCGGCAGGTGGCAGAGAAGTATGGTATTCCCAGAGCGACCTTATTTGATCAAGTGAAAAAAGTTTGTGTTAGTACCGTGCCAAAAAGAGGTAAGAAGTCAGTTTTTAATGAATCTCAAGAAAGCGAACTGGTCGAATTCATTTTAGAATCTTGCAAAACCTTCTTTGGAATAACAATTCCTACCCTAAGAAAAATAGCATTTGACTTTTCCGCTGCAAATAACATAAAAAATTACTTCAATAAAGATACTAAAATGGCAGGTATGGATTGGTATTATAACTTTATGGCTAGACATCTCAATATATCACTTCGGAGGCCAGAAGCTACTTCAATAAATAGGATCACAGCAAAGAAGCAACAACAAAAAAGCAGCGAAGAAGAAACAGATATATTTTTTGAAAATTTAAAAACACTCATGTTAAAATACCAATTCAAGACCAACTCAATCTACAATGTTGATGAAACAGGGGTTAGTACTGTACAAAGAAACTCCAGGATTCTCTCACCGAAAGGATTAAAACAAGTCGGAAAATGTACCAGCGCAGTAACGTGGTTCCTTGACTACAGTTATAAATTGCTTTAATGCTGCGGGCACATACATCCCCCCATTTTTCATATTCAAAAGGAAACGAATGAATGCACTGCTTATGAAGGACAGTAATAGTAACATGGTGGCGACTGTTTCTGACTCAGGCTGGATAACTCAATCAATTTTCGTTGATTGGCTTCAGCATTTCAAAGTACATATTTGCAAAACTTCAATCAAAGCCTGTGATTATATTTCGACTCTCTAACGGCTACCATTTTTTACTTTAATAGGTTAGCGTTTAACCAAAATTCACCTGATGGTAAGTGATCCAGCCAGAACGAAATTTTCCTACTCCAATTACATCCATATTTTGTCCTATTCTTATGATTAAATATTGTAATTGTATTTTTGCGTATATTTATATTAGTGTTTGTCTGCCTACCTGCGCCCTGTCATACGCGCAGGACGTCACCGCCAGTCGCAACAGAATACCAGCGCCGGTAGCCGCGCGCCGCCGCCATTTGCTGAGTTGCGACTGTATTGCGGCTAACTAAGGTGTATTATTTTTAATTTATACGTTTGTTTTAGGTTTTGTGTTTGCCAAAATAAAAATTATTTTTCTTTCTTTCTAATTGGTACTGTCCATAATAATTAAGCAATTTTCATACTATTTCTGAATATATAGATATACCATCAACATCTAAGAACCAAATTTTTATATAAAAAAAAAAATTTGATGCCTAGAAAGTAACTTTTGTTACAAGACACGGAAGTAAAAACCCGCACGCCACTATTCTAACCAACTTAAAACAGGAGGAGGTTGTATGTACGACTGTATGTATTTTTTATGTATGTTCACCGTCTTTTCTACCCTTTTGTGAACCGATTTTTTTTTTTAACATTTACACCCAATCAATGACGAAAAAATAAAACGAAGGAAAGAATAACAATCTACAGAAGGCCAGTTTCGAGAAGATTAAAAAGAAAATTCTGGAAAACTTCAATAATACTTCGACGTGAGACAATAACGGACGAATAATGCCAAAATGACGATGCAGAATACGCAGAGACTTGTGTCTTTGTGATGTACACGGCAGAGACAATGAAAAAAACTGTTGCTTATTTTTTTTGCTCTGGGCTCATACCGACTACTGGATGGGACTTCGCATACAATTACTTGCGTGCCAACTAACAATAGGATCGCGCTTGCTTCTACTTCACACGATAACTGTCAAAAAAGTACTGCTAGCAACGAACGCGTAAAAAAGTTTTTTTTTTGTTTATAGATATTAATTTAATTTTTGTATAATTATTATATTCATATAAAAAAACTATTCTTGAATGTTATTACTGGATAATAATTTTGGAATAATTAATTCTACAGGTAAGATAAAATACGTAGTTAATGCTCACCCTATTATTTCGCTATTTTGTGATGCTACTGAGAACCTACCAGTGTGCAGTAAGACCACTGGTGTCCTTAAAAACACAAGTGCTGGACCCCGGTGGATCATTGCCCATGCCGGAGGTGAAAAGGGATTCGTGGACGGAGCTTTTCTTATGTTTAAAACAAAAACTAAAACGGGCGATTATCACCGTTTATATATATATATTTATATATAGATTATCGTCGTTTTTATGACAATATTCATAACCTTTTAATTGCAAATCATTGCAGGCAGGATGCCCAATTACGCTGATAAAAGCAAGTCACGACTTCAGGACGGAAATCCTCCTAGGAAAAATCGTGAAGAGAGAAAGCTTAATAAGCGCTCTAGTGGTAGAGAAGGGCCCCTCCCTTCCACTAGTACTCTCAATTCCTCTGAAAAACCATTTGGAGTCAGAGAAGAATGCGAAGAAAGGATGAGTAATACCCTACGCATTACACGGAGCATGAAGAAATCCGGAGAATTAAAAACTATTGAAGAGCAAAAAGAGTTAAAACCTGAATTAAAAAAAAAGAATCACGACCAAATGAACGGAGACAATTACACGAAATGGGTTACCCAACAGCTGTTGCCAAACATGCCCAAAAACAGCCTAGTCGTAATTGACAACGCTCTATATCACAGCTTCAAAGAAAATAAGCTACCGACTATGAATGCAAGAAAAGCAGAATTACAGGCGTGGCTGTCCAAAAAAAAATATTAATTTTGATCACAATTTCACAAAAGTCGAGTTACACGAACCCATAAAAAAACATAAACCTCCTAAGAACTATGTTATCGACAAAATATTTGCCAGCCACGGCCATGAAGTTTTGCGTTTGCCACCATACAATTGCGATTTGAATCCCATAGAATACATATGGCATTTAATAAAAAGGCGTGATTAATTTTGATCACAATTTCACAAAAGTCGAGTTACACAAACCCATAAAAAAACATAAGCCTCCTAAGAATTATGTTATCGACAAAATATTTGCCAGCAACGGCCATGAAGTTTTGCGTTTGCCACCATTCAATTGCGATTTGAATCCCATAGAATACAAATGGCATTTAATAAAAAGGCGTGATTAATTTTGAACACAATTTCACAAAAGTCGAGTTACACAAACCCATAAAAAAACATAAACCTCCTAAGAACTATGTTATCGACAAAATATTTGCCAGCCACGGCCATGAAGTTTTGCGTTTGCCACCATACAATTGCGATTTGAATCCCATAGAATACATATGGCATTTAATAAAAAGGCGTGATAAATTTTGATCACAATTTCACAAAAGTCGAGTTACACGAACTCATAAAAAAACATAAGAGGCTGTAGTCAATCACAGCAGATGACTGGATACGAGAAGTGAATCACGTCAAAAGAATAGAAGCCAATTATGCTGAAATTGAGCGGCCAAAAACGATGACTTCAGTTTCATTATAAATACAGGTACCTACTTAACTATAATTTTAAATACTAACTACTAACAGAGTTTAAACTAAAAATGCTTTCTCTTTTTAGGACTCAGACGGAGATAGCAGTGACAGCGACGGTTCTGACTACGACGATGACGATATGCTAACTTGTGTAGAAGAAATAAGCGATTCATAAAAACCGAAATAATATATGTATATCTTTATAAATATGCTTCTTCTTTCAAATCCTACTCATATTTAATTTTCCGTAAAATGTATAAGAAATAGCAAAAACAGCGTACATTAAACATAAACTGAATATAATTTGTTCACAAATTTTTTGCACACCATACACTTTGGTTATGAAGTTTGCGCGTATGATGGAGCAAGATGGCGGTTATGACAGTCCTATTCTTAGTTGGCACGCATAGTACGTTTACGATGTGTTTATCACCATTGCCCATGTGCCTACCCAACCCATGTCTCAACATGGGTATGTTGAGACATGGGTTGGCAAAGATGATGGTTTTTCTTTTCTTTTAAATTTTTACTGTACCAAAATTAATAAACCCAAGTGATGAAAGGTGTTTTCTTTTTTCTCACAGCTAGGCATTTTACCAGCATTAAAGTTTATTTTAAACAGAAATAGGAATAGAACCAGTGTACCTATAGTCAGCAAGTAGCAAAGCTGTTAAAAATGGTAAGATAATAAATACGCACAGGGCGCATAACCTGAGTTAGTAACATGACTTAGTTCGAGCTGTCAAAACAACGTCACTAGAAGCCAAAATAAAAAGAAAATAGTAGTTTAAAAAAACTAAAAAACACGCTTATCTGGCCGTTTTAAGTGGGTCAAAATCGCGCCCAGTCGGTTACAAACAAACATAAATACAAAAAAATGAAATAATTTTATGAAATTAGTGTATTGTCATCTGTCCTCATTAAATCTACAAAGTTTCAACGAAATCTGGCCGTTTCAAGTGGGCCAAAATCGCGCCCAAAGAAGTCGGTTACAAACAAACAAACAAACAGGTGAAGCTAATATAAAGCGTGTATAAAAAATGTCGCACGCCTCATCATCCTGTCAAACAGATTTGTTTGGGAAAATGCCGTCTTGTAAATTTTTCAAGGTCAATAAAACTCCATCTTGCCATGTTTTTGTCTCTTGTAGACAGTAACACCACCATTTGTAGAATTTCTTACTATACTACTACTCTATTTGTAGAAACTGCAATAAATACTTACGGTACCATCAATATAACATACTTTATTAAATACACATCTGTTATAATGTACAAACATCGAAATTGAGAGAGACATAACTCGATTCAATAAATAGCACATTTGAAAACTCGCTTCCTCTTGCTCACACTCATTTAGTTATGCAAGCGAGAGGACATTCACTTCTAAATGTTTTCTTTACTGACACTAGTTATTACAACAAGTATGTGTTAAGAGCAAACAATGTGGATCTTGACTTACTTTACATCTAAAACAGCATTTTCAGTACATTAGCGGGGCTATTCAGGTAATCATCGAATGCATCCGACAATTTTCTTTAATAAGCGACGTCTCTTGGAATGGTAACCACATACAATACCTCCGTCAGTTTACGAAGCATGTTATAATGGTAGAAATGTAAGCATGGTAGAAACAGTTTTTTAAAGAAAATTAGTAATACGAGTAATATCAGATTATACAATACTAACAGCCAGTCCCAGCTTAGCATGGGCTATAAAATAATCCAAGTTGTAAAGAGAAATAAAATATGTTAGTCTATCCCTATAATATTACTCGGAGATAATGTAGCTCCCCAACAGTGAAAGAATTCTTCAAATCGGTCCAGTAATTTCAGAGCCTATTCGCGTCAAACAAACATTCATACTTTTCCTCTGTGTAATATTGGTATAGATTTTTATTACTAACGAGTTTATTTTTTGATCGAATCGAATCGGATGCATTCGAAGATTACCTGAAAAGCCCTGCAGACCGCTATATGTATTCGCTATCCGACCTTCTTCTTTGTATGAGCTAAGTGGCCGAACTCTAGTGTCGAGAGTTTTAAAGCCGCCCTAAGGCCTCTGACTTGGCTTATATTTGGTGTTCGATGTATTGGGAAAACTGTTGACGTTTAAACGAAAAAGTAAATGCAGATAATAAATGACGAATACGCAACGTTTTGTAATTGGCATATTCGTTAAATAGGAATAAGAAAAGTATACACTGTCAAATATGGCGTCTACACATCATTATTGTTCGCCAAGTAAACCGAATACGAGACAACGAATAATCGCTAATCGCATTCCTATTCAGTATCATATCAATTATTCGTTCATATAGCTATGAAGTTCCTGGAGACTTCTCTTAATGTATTGTACCTAGATTATGGATATGGAACTGGTGGCAGTCCAGAAGTGATTCGATGGGGCAGTTTTAGGTCTCTCGATACAACGTGCAAACGGTATATTTGATAATGATAATGTATTTAACATACTCGACTATTCTTCTTAAATGGCAAACACCAAATGTTTGCGTTAATTCAACAAACACCGAATAGCGAATTCATATAGCTATTTAATCTAAGTATTTGAATGAAATTGCCTAATACGATGCGTGGATGACGACAAAGGTGGCGATTCAGCGGCACACACGACTAAACCAAATTTAAAGAAGCCCCGTCTCTTTTCATCTTAGGTGGCCAGAAAGAGACGGCACGCTGTGCACCATAGTCAAACCAAATAAAAACACGTCAAATGTAGAAAATATAGGCGACTTTGCGACGGCACTCATTTGTATCACCTCTAAAACTGCCTGCACATTCCATATTTGACGTGATTTTAGTTGTTTTGTCTGTGGTTCAGAACGTGCCGTCTCTTTCTGGCCACCTAAGATGAAAAGAGACGGGGCTTCTTTAAATTTGGTTTAGTCGCGTGTGCCGCTGAATCGCCACCATTGTTGTAAGTAGGGCCGCAGTGGTGTGGCGAGGGTGTTGGTTCAGCAGCCGGGCAGTCCAGAACACAGGTTCATGTGTTCACCATTGTCAGTTGGCACGGTAAGGCGGTGGCGTAGCGTGAACGATGCTATAACGCGCGCCACCTGTCAGAAACACGCAGCTCTATTAATATTAAGCATAATCTAAGTTGCATAGAGAAACAAAATATAGCCTATGTTACTCAGGGGTAATGAAACTTCCCAACGATGAAATAATTTTACAAATCGGTCCTGTAGTTTCGGAGCCTATTCGCTTCAAACATACAAACAAAAAATCTAAGTTTTACCTCTTAATAATATTGGTATACACTAGCAGAACCTCCCGGCTTCGCACGAGCTATAAAATAAGCATTAACAGCCCATTATACATTCCCACTGCTGGGACTTGGGGCCTCTCTCACTCGGAGAGAGATACAGGCCATAATCTTCCACGCTGGCTTAGTGCGGGTGCGGGTGGCTAGCTGAATAGTAAAAAAAAAGTATCTTACCTCTCCCGGTGTATCTTCGTGCACAGCATGTCCGCATCGCGCTAAAACTTGCATTTGGAATTTACCTGCAAAATATGTTAATTTGTCTTTTGAGGGTTTCAAACCTAAAAGGAAAAACGGTACCCTAATTACTGAGCCTCCAATGTCTGTTTGTCACCAGCCTGTATCTCATAAGCCACGATAGCTATTTTAGCTTTAATGGGCTTGCGCTTGATCAAAATTCGCCAATGCTTAATGCTTAATGAATGAATGAATGAATGTTATATATTTTCCAATAAGTCACAAATATATTACATATCACTTATAATGACTAAACTTCAAATTGGAATAAAATAAATACAATATTTCTCAGCTGTAAGACTCCATAATTTATACTATGTATGAATACTCTTTATTATTATGACATCTTGTGCATTATTAAAATAAATGTATTGTACCCTGCATCTGTCCCACGGTGAGGTCCCTGTCGAGGCCGTCGATGGAAGCGAGCAACAGCATGCGCGGCGCGCGAACGCTTAGGAAAGCAGTCGACAGCCCCTTGAACCAGCCCGCCCAGTGCCGCTCCGTCGCCGACAGCTCGATGCGCCATCTGTACCTAAGGTTTAAATAAAATAAATAATAAATAAATATTAGGACACATTCACACACGGCTGGTTAGCCCCATACTGAACCATTTCTAGCTCGTATTATGGTTGCTAACACAACTGATATACTACATATACATACATATTATATATAAATACATATTTAACACCCAGACCCACAACAAATTTAGTTAAGCACAAAGATGTTGACCGGGCCGGGAATCGAACCCAGAACCTTCTGATTAGCAGACCGGCATTAGATTACTAAAAAAAATTGAAAATTTTTTTAGTAATCGTAAATGGTAAAACATATTGAAGAAATAGCTTAAAGATTGTCTTTAGAACAACTCTAAATATATTTCATACTTATTTTAGTACAAAATCAGACTTATAAATTAGGAACAAACATGGTTAGAAAGAAATCTAACAAGTTTTTTTTATATTGGTCTTTCGCCCTAGTAACATAACATCTCGTATACCATTTGACTTGTAACAAATTATTTGACCAATAAAAGATGTATGTATGTGTTGCCAGCATGTTTGAGGACCACAATATCCGAAGACGTGTGTTATATGCTTACCCGCACTTGGCTAGTGTGGCATCGCAACCCGCATTACGGCCTATATATCTCTCTCCTCGCGAGAGAAGGTCCCGAGTCCCAGCAGTGGGAACATATAGTGGGCTGCTTATGCTATGGTGTTATGCTTATGCTGTATGTGTTGACTTGACATCGAGTCAAGTTGACCAGGTGTAATGCAGATGTTTAATCGTTTTGTAGTGACGACGAATATTCCAAGAATAATATTGTAAATATTATTATGTTCTCACGTAAATGTTTTCTTTTATGTCTTTCTGTTTATTAATTGTTTTTTTTATTGTCTTTGTGTCACAAAATAAATGTATCTTTCTTTTTTCTTTCTTTCATGACATATGCTACAACAAGCACACTTATACAGAAATACAGAACTTTATTAGCCCTAAATAACATACGTTAAAGGCAAGTCATACTACAATAATTACTTAATACTTAAAAACAACAACTAACTTGGCGGCGGGGTCCGGCGCGGGGTCGGGGCGCGCGATGTGCTCCCCGGGCGCGCCGTCTTCGCCCTCCTCCGCGATGCAGTCTGGTCGCGGCGCGTGGCGAGCAGGCAGCGGGCCCGCCTCTTCCTGCGGCTCGTAGCTCTCCACCTCGCGCGTCGCCAGCTGCCCGCTTGAACAGCTACAACACATTGACTTAGATAGATGAGGATTTTGGTGGACACATAACTTAATCTATTTCTATACCAGGAAAAAGTTTGGACATTAAATTGTAAGTAAGTCGCGTACGAAGCGGATTGCCTCCACCTTCATTGTGCGTACCGCCAAGGTGTGGAATTCTTTGCCAAATTCTCTGTTCCCCAATAGGCGCGTCCACACAGAGCGAGCAGCCTCGCGCGAGGAAACTACCCACGAACGAGCGCGGCAGCCTCGGGATCATCGCGAGGCTGCCGCGCACGGCAAGCCCGAGCAATTTCGTTCGTTTAGTTGGCAAATAAGACATCATCGCTGCTCGCTCTGTGTGGACGCGCCTAATAACTATAATCTAGCGGTTTTCAAGGCAAGAGTGTACCGGTTTCTTCTGGGCAAGCGCCTGGAACCTTAGATTGCAATATCGCTTACCGTCAGGTGAATTGTGATCAAGCGCAAGCCCATTCAGAGTAAAAAAAAAAAGAAAAAAGTAATTCTCATTGAGGACACTTACTTGACAATTTGACTTGGCATGGACACTTTGGCTGAATCCACGTTTCTCACTTGACCACTTCTGACACTGTAAACAAAATATTTATTAAAACGATGAAATGGGCCAAATCTTGAACATCTTCTTCAAGCTAAGTGGCCACTCTCTCTCTAGTGTCGAGAGTTTTCAAGCCTCCCTCTGAGGCAATAATAAAAAAATTAAGACAAAACCGTCTGGAACAGTCTTATTGAAACACAAAGAACAACTATATCCAGATAATTAAGGTCAGACTTTTAACTTTACTGAGCATAGGCCTCTTTTCTAGTACAGTAGTCTTACAATGTTGTCAATGTTGTCTTAGTTTTACTATTACATATATTTTAATGACATTTACCACCACTCGATGGCATGTTCAATACTTTTGAAATGTGTGGGTCTGCCTCGCAGGAAACTCTGCATACTGGCTAGGGCATCCATTGCAGTACCTGCAAACATATAAAATAATATGTATTATTACCCGAAAACAAAATCCAATAAATTGGCGACCAACAGTAACCCCCTGAAAATGTTACTTTTAAAACGACATTCACCCATCCAAACACTGTCTGCATTGACCACTGCTTACTTCGATGATCGTGTCAGATCACCTTAGCTAGCCAATCTAAAAGTGCTACCCATATTGATAAATTAAACAATCTGTAACTATTGAACATACCTTCAACAACATCAATAACAGCGATGCCCTGCAGGCAGTGTTCTAGAGAGGGCAGGTGCGCAGCTCGTACCGCTATGGCACCCCCCATTGAGTGCCCCACCAGGATGAGAGGGGGGAGCTCCGTGTTGAACAGCTTGTGCAGGACTTGTTCCACATCCCTGCCGAGGGAGAGACTGTTAATCTCAAAATGTACCTGGACGCTGGAAAAGTCTATGCAAAAAGCCTTAACTGCGGAAATCAGCCCGCCGCTACTTCTAATACTAGTCTCAACATTTTTTTTGTTCCTTTCTGTTCAGTGTTTTACTTTAACCAAATGAGTTGTATGCAGATTATATGCGGCTTGATTTGCTTGATTATAAGTGAGCACCCCATAGTATGCTTCTCCTTATGTTTACTTAGAGCCTTGGGACTTGTTGCTATTCAGTCTCAACATAATAGACTTTTGTAGAAAACACATCATCCTCACCAATGTGCTTGAGCTTCCCATCTAGGAAAATATAGTGAGAGAATCATAGAATTGTAATAGAGCATTTTCTAGTGCTTTCAGTGCTAGCATATTCGTCTTCGTGTGAGCTAAGTGGCAAAGTTCTGGTGTTGAGAATTTTCAAGCCAACTGAATATTTATAGTATTGACAGCATGCTTTTTGTTAATTCAATTCATAAATTGGCATAAATATTATGACTCAGATTATGAAGTATGAAATGCATTATTACTTTGGTAAAATGTAAAAAAAATATTTAGAAATTAAATAAATGTAATTTTGACCTTGTATTATTTTACCAGTCTGTAAAATAGGGCTATTCCAAAGTCATATGTATAATAAAACATATATGTTTGTTTAAATTTCAATTCCATAATAGTAAAAATGTAAATTTTCCATCTAAAATAGGAATACTTACTTGACAAGTGTATCACCACTTAAATCATCAGGATCCTTGGCTTGTGTCTCTCCGTGCCCTCTAATGTCCATTGATATCACTTGACAGTGTATCATGTTTGTGATTTCTTCCTGGCAGAAAGGTATTGTGTTAGGATCTTATTGTACTACTGCAGTGTTACCCGTATGCAGGATAGAATGTATGCTAGCCTGTGTGAACAATGGTATTAACCACCATACCATGCTATTTCAGCATGACAAGTGGTATCAAACACTAACTTTCGAATTTTAAATACATAGTAGTAGGATATATCTTCAGAAGGTATGTACCTATATTACATACCAGACTTCTAACAAAAGGATCCCGGATTCGATTCCCGGCACAACAAACATCTTTGTGTTTGGATGTCTGTCTGAGTGTTAAATATGTAACGATATAAAGTATTTATGTAGTATCTGAAGTATATCAGCTGTCCAACCATAATATAAAAAGGTTTAGTAAAGGGCTAACCAGCCATGTGCGAAATGTGTCCTATTATTTATTTATTTATCCCATCAACTAGCATGCGGCCAGATACTGGTTCTTTTAAAAACATTCATCGGGCAACCGGACAGATAGGTACTGGTCGTTTTTTATGTTATTTTTTGGAACAACAGTTTGGAATTGGAACCTACATTTTGGAACCTCAGACCAAGTGTTATAGAAGAACCTAACATGAAGAAGTTTTTACTTGTTAACTTACACAAAAAGCTAATAAGAAGAAAACTATTGTAGATGCACAGATATCAGATATTAGTAGGATACTTCCTCTGCATAGAGAAAGTACAACATATTTTAGATTTCATGTACAAAAAGAAAACTTGTTAATATAGCAACCAACTCACAGTGAACAAAGCCCAGCTTAGCCCGGAGTACCCCCCTCCGTGCAAGGTGACGATCCGCGGCCGCTCCGGGAGGTCGGGCTCCGGAGACAAGTACACCCTGAATGTACCACCCTCGGTCTCCACATCTTCATACTTCTCGAAGTACTGCTTCCACGACACAGGAGTGTAGTCCTTCCGTCGACCTCCACTGAACGGCGCGATTCTACAAATAATTTAAAATATTTACGTATTGGAAAAGTCGAAATCAAAGAAGAGAGAAAAGCTACAACAAACTACTATAAAATGTATTTTCTTCTACATAGGCTGAGTATGTAATTCTAATTTAGTTGGTTGTGCATAAATGACTAGCAGGACCATCACAATGTCAGCAAACAACTAAAATGCCATTTTCTGCAAAGATTCCTCAAGTGCCATGTTGCTTCAAAATGTCTAAAATACAAGACAGCTACAGCGAGAAGCGGCTTTTTCCATCACATTGTAAACTTACTTTGATGATGCTGAAGTTCGTGGGCACCTGGGCGGGAGTTTTTTCATGATATTTTTATGTAGAGCAGACATACCATTATTTGTTTCTTAATTAGAATGAAATGCTATTTCACGTGAACGGTGAAAGCTTGTTTAGCAGCCATATCAATTGCATTGCACGGCAGACATTTTGTTTGACTTTCGTTTCTTTACTTCCTTTGTGTTCATGGCTAGAGTTAAGAATGAATGATAGTCCGAATCGTAATACCTATTCGATTATATTCGGCTCAACATTTGACAGTATTGGTTCGCGACCACAGCAGCTTGCTTAATTCTTTGAGTTCGTCCATTGCTTAACCGACTTTTGCGCGGGAAAGTTGAAAAAACGTAAAAATATTTTTCTTGCGTGGTGATTGATAGTTTTATAAATAATTGGAGAACACAACTATGGCTGAGGTCCTTGGACCTCTTCCTTATGATGACAGTATGAGTGAAGAAGAAATTGTTGGTCAAATAGTGCAGAATAAGGAAAGTATTATTGGCAAAAATGAAAGCGAACTAAAGAATATGGCGGTGGCGTCTGCGGTAAGAAAGAGAATACTAATTTGTAATAACGAGCATAGTGACTTATCAAATAATGATGGCGATAATGACGGTTTCATTCAAGTAGTAAAAAAGAAATCTGGGAAGAGAGTTAAGAATATGGTGCAAAAACAGATAGATGACTTGAAAAACAAAGATAATATAGAAGTATGCGTATCAGGCGTGGAGCCCCTGCTCAAACAAATTAGTATGGCAAAAGTTTTTATGGCAGAAGAAATTAAAGGAATAACTAACGTTAAGTATAAGTCACCTTTCCGAGCTATAATAACGTTTGAAACCAAAGAAGATGCCGAGAAACTTATAAAGAGTACTAAATTTTCTCAGTTAAATTATAAATGCCGATACGCTAACGAAGTTAACATTTCCTTTGGAGTGGTAAAATATATTGATCTTAATATTAGCGATGAAGAATTAAAACAATTTTTCAAATCCGACTTTGAAATATTATCAGTTAAGAGACTGAAACGACTAGATGAAAATAAAACTTGGAGTGATAGTGAAACAATACGTTTTTGTTTTAACGGGCCATTCATTCCCCAGTACGTGTACGGTTGTGGACATCGATTTAAGGTAGAGGCATATACATTTCCCGTCTCACAATGTACAAAATGTTGGCGGTACGGCCATCTTGTCAAGTTTTGTCCGAGCAAAAAAAAGATATGCCCAAAATGTAGTAGTGCAGATCATGAAAATTGCGACAACAATAATTTAAAATGTATTAATTGTAAAGGTGAACACGCAGCTTTCCATAGAAGCTGTCCTACATTTTTGAAAGAAAAAAGTATCAGAAAAGTGATGTGTTTACGAAATTGTACATATAAAGTTGCTCTGACAGATCACCTTAATCGACAAAAAATACTGAAAACCCAGAGAACACATGTTGAGTACGATTCTGATATATATTATGATAGTGATTGTATGGATCCTTTATCAGCTGAAAATCACAATCATAATCAACAACCTACAGCCGGGAGCTCAGATTCAGAAAATTCTGTTGATGCAGTGTTCCCGGATAACACCGTTAAGCCCAGGGGTAAGAAAAAGAAAAGTAAGAATCACAGTACAACACCATCAAATACCACAGAGAAAAAAATACTTTTCTCTGATATCGTCAAAGGAACAATGCATAGCAAAGAAAATAATTCAGGACCTAGCTTGCAAAAGTTGAATACGGAGAAGACCAAAACTACAGAGAAGAGACAAGAAAGCGGAAACAATGGTAACATACGAGATAAATTTAGTGTTGCTAAAATGATAAAAACTTTGCAGAACATTTTCATTGCTCAAATTTCGTTTGAAGAAAAACTTTCTATGCTCTTTTCTTACATTTTAGAAGAAATAATTTCATTTTTCAAAAGAGCTATAAATAGTAGAGATATATTTAGTAAAATATTCAGCATGTTTTCTAATGATGGATAGTACACTAAACGTCCGTAACAGTGTAGCATCAAGCTTTGGGAATTCTACTGTCCAATTACGATTTGGACAGTGGAATTCTCGAAGCCTTAAAGATAAGATTGTAGATTTAGAACCTCTTTTGAATAATGATAAATTACATATTTGTTTAATTAGTGAGACATGGCTAACTTCTGACAAAGCATTAAATATTAATAGCTACAAAACATATAGACTAGATAGAAATGAACCAAATGGTGGTGTAGCCATTCTTGTCCACAATTCCATAAAATCTCAAATACATTCTGTAACTGTAAATAATCCTGGAATAGAAATTATATGTGTAGAAATTTTTAATTGTAAAAATGTTAAATATGTAGCATCTCTTTATTGTCCATCGTCTGTATCTACATCACAATGTGACTGGGATGATGTTTTTTCAAATTTTCGAGACAAATCTATTATTGCTGGTGATTTTAATGCACATCATTCTAATTGGTCCAATAAGTCGTCTTCTAGGGGTACAAAAATATATGATGCTACCTTAGACCATAGCTTTGTTAGTCTGAATAGTGGAGAAGTCACCTACATGAAAATGGTCAGTGGTATATTACAATCATCATCCCCGGATGTAACTTTTGTATCATCTGATTTGGCAGTATTTTGTACTTGGAAGGTTACGAATGAAAATTTAGGTAGTGACCACATATTTATTGAATTTACTGTAGACTGTCAAAGTAGTTCAACTAATATACGTCGTCGTAATTACAAGTCGGCTAATTGGGTGATGTATACTGATTTATGTAAAAAGTACTTTGGTAACGATAACCTCATCGGTATACGTGCGAAAAATAGTATCCAATTATCATACAATTTTTTCATTAACCAAATTAACATGGCAGCTAATAAAAGTATTCCGTGTATTAAAGTTAATAATAACCCTACAAGAAATTTTCAACCAAAACCTTACTGGAATTCGTCTTTGTCTCATGCTGTTGCTAGACGCAGATTGGCTTTGGCCAATTTCAGGAAAAACCCGACGCCTAATAATTTAATTAATTTAAATAATAAAGTAGCAGAGGCTCGTGAACTAATAAGACAGGCTAAACTTGATAGTTGGAAATTATTTTGTGAAGAAATAGACGAAACTACTAGCTCATCTGTAATGTGGCGGAAAATGCGCTGGATGAAAGGGGTAAAAAGAGTTCGTACTTACGCGTCCGATGATATTAAAGAAGAATTGTTACAGTCTCTGGCACCTGATTTTGTTGAACCTCCTGGACCAACATTTAAATCCCAAAACGTAAAGCTAGAAAGCGATTTTTCTCTACAAGAGTTGAACAACAGCTTAAAGAAAAAAGATACTGCCCTAGGGGAAGATGCTGTAACCTATAGTATGATATATCATTTACCAAAAATAGCTAAATCATATTTGCTTGAAATGTTTAATATAATCTTTGCTCAGGCAGTAGTACCTATTCAGTGGCGTCAAATAAAAGTTTTACCAATTCCTAAACCTAATAATACCGATTCTTCACCTAAGTTTCGCCCTATTTCATTAATGTCTTGCATATGTAAATTATTCCATGTTATGTTAGTTAGAAGGCTTGAATGGTTTGTTGAAAGAAATTCTATTTTAGCTTCCACTACTTTCGGTTTTCGTAGAGGTCAGTCAAGCGTTGATTGTATTGCTAAATTAGTACTACATATACAAGCAGGCTTAGCTAGGAATATTCCCACTCTTGCCTGCTTTCTAGACATTGACAGTGCATATAATAATGTATTAGTTGACCAACTTGCGCGTGTAATGGATGATTTTAATATTGGATCTAAAATATGTAAATATGTGTATGAATTTTTAAAAATGAGATGCCTTATGATCGGTACACCTAGTGAGGATAAAGTATTTGTACGATGGTCAGGTATGGGTTTGGCCCAAGGTGACCCAATGTCACCTTTATTGTTTAATATAGTCACATCAAAGATATTACAGTTAATTGAAGAAGTGTACGCTTTACAATACGCGGATGATTTTGTTTTTTATATTCAGGATAAAGATTTAGAGCTTAGTGTATTAAATATGCAATATTGTATTGAGTGGGTATCCTCATGCTTAGATCAAATAGGATTGACTATCTCATATTCAAAAACACAACTTTGTCTATTCAATAGTTCAAATCGAATAAAAGATTTGGCACTTTGTGTAAATGATAACATTATCCCGGCTGTAGAATGTGTTAAATATTTAGGGATTAGAATGGATAGAACTCTCAGGTGGTACCGACACATAGAAGAAATACGAACGAAATCTATGAAGCTGTTAAATATCCTTAAAGTTTTGGCAGGACCATCCTGGGGAGTTCATCCAATACATCTTCGGAGGTTGTACATATCCTTAATTCGTAGCAGAATTGATTACGCTAGTTTTATATATGACGATTCAACTAAAACGAACCTAATGAAACTTGATACAGTACAAAATGCTGCATTACGTGTCGTAGGGGGGTTCTTAAAAACTACTCCTATCCATGTTATGGAAAACGAATTAGGCGTACCACCACTTTTCTTACGACGTAAATATTTAGCAACAAGATATTGTTTAAAGCTACAATCTAAGTCACATAACCCGATTGTTAATATGTTAGGTATCTATAGTGAATTAAATACGGGAAGTTATTATAGAACAAAGAAAAAACCGTTGCTTTTGAAGGTATATGAAGATACAAAATATGAAATAATGAACACTAACAAAATTTTACACATGTTTACACTTAATACCTGGGTAACAAACGTTGATATAAATTTTATACATACTAATGTGGATAATATTGTTGAACCGAAAAGTAATTACAGCGCTACTATTCTTAAATACAATACTCTTCATATGCTGAGTAACAAATATGATGGGTGGCATAAAATTTATACAGATGGATCTCAGACCCAAATAGGGCGTGGAGCTGCATACTTTGATCCCAGTCACAATACTAGCGGGAGCTTTAAGTTGAATTTGTCAAATTATTCCATTATGTATGTGGAGCTTTTTGCAATTTCTGAGGCATTGTCCCATGTTGTCAGTTTGGGGCTAAAAAGAGCAGTTATATTGACCGATAGCAAAAGTGCTTTACAACATGTGGCTCTTTGTGCCTCTGGTCGCAGAGGTGCATCGATTGCCTACACTATACTTAGTAAGGTCTTAACTATGATGAATGAGGGAGTGTCTCTGGCATTGCAATGGGTTCCTTCTCACGTTGGTTTGCACGGCAATGAGGAAGCAGATAGAATTGCAAAAGAAGCTATTACTGATGGTGCAGAAGTTTACTTAAAAGCAGAATACTCAGAAGTTCTTATAAAATACAAGAGCGATATTGCTTTACAGTGGAAAGAGTATTTTAATGACTTATCTCTAAAAAAGGGAATCTGGTACCGCACCATACAAAGTGAACCTCCTCATGTGCCGTGGTTTACCGGCGTGAAAATCAATAGAAAACATATTGTTATAGCTCATAGATTGCGGTCTGGGCACATGCCCTTAAATAGTTTTAAACATCTAATGGGTGTTCTTGATCACCCACTCTGTGATTATTGTACAAACGTGCCAACAGTAGAAGATACATATCACTTCCTTATGGAGTGTGTTCGAACCGCATCTATGAGAGAGAGTGTGCTGGGTAGTTTGGATGCCAGCTTGCATCCACACTGTGCAGGGGGCTCTCATAATTTAGGGCTGTTTCAGGGCATTCTGGCTGATCCACTTAGTGGTCCTGCCAGGATGCTCTACAAGCTAATTTTAGATATCCTGTATACATCTTAGAATTAAGTTTTATGTTGTAATTACGGGGCTGATATGACGTTTCACGTTCAAAGCCTCAAAAAAGAAATAAATTAAAAAAAAAAAAAAAAATTCTTTGAGTTGGTCAAGTCTTAAGTGGAATGTAATTTAATTTTAAGTAGTCTTAGCCATTTGAATTTGATTTGAAGGAATCAAATGGTTCAATCATACAAGTAGTGGTAGAGTATTTTCTAGTGCTCACCTGGCTAGGAACCACCATCGAGTAGAAATATCTGTCGCCAAACACCGTGTGTTTTGGTTTCTTAAAATTAACTTTCTGTAAAAAAAGCTCAGGTGTCGAGAATTGTCAAGCTTCTGATATGACTTTTTACAAAAAAACTAAAGACTTATTACTGCAAAGATCAAAAATTTAATGTTATTCGACGCACGGTAGCGCCCAGTAGTAAATGCCACTCTTGATTGTCAGTCCCGTAGACGGAGATGGTTTCTCCGTCTACGGTCAGTCCCATTGCATGTGTCACCCATCTAAAGACTGCCTTCATTGACTGCTGCTTGTGGTCGTCAACTTCTTCGTATGAGCAATGCGGTCAAGCTTTCAAGCTTTTCTGTGGTGGAGAGTTTTCAATTTCAAAGTTAATACAAGACTAACAGCCGGAACCTACAATTTAACATGCCAGCTAACTATGCCAACCAAGCGAAAATTCTACTTTTTAAACCACACTCCTGTGCATGGTCACCCTTTCTAAGACTGTCCGCATCATTCGTTGCTTAACTTCTATAATCACCTTAGTAAGCTGAGCTACAGTCGCTGCCTTTAGGTTTAGTTTTAGCTAGCAATGTTTTATTTATTCTTGTTTTCAATATAATTTCCTTAATTATAAAATAATATTAATATTTAAGGGGGCTCCCATACATTAAAAAACATACGTATTTGTAAACAATTGTAAAAGAATAATTTCTTTCATGAATTGCTCATAATACATTTAATATCTCCGTACCTATCTACAAAAATAAAATCTCTAAAGAAATGTAAAAGTTATGTGGGTTACCAAAATTTTTGTCCGGCTTTAATCAACAATACCGTGTCGGTCGGAATTCATACTATTAGCGACAACGTAGCTAATTGAAGGACGCCTTTGTGTTTAATGAAACAATTACTAAAAAAATAAGATTATCATTATACTGTTAATGCTTAAATGACTAATGCAATCGAGTCAATCAACAGAGTTCAATTATGTTCTTTACAAGTGTCGGGATATTTCTCAATAGATATTTACAATTTTCGCAAGCACATTGTTTTTCGCTATGATTGTTCTTTCATATAAACAACATTAGAAACGCCCACTTCCAGTTTATTCTTATACTATCCTCGGAATACACGTAAATGTAGAATATGATATTTTTAATTCTCTTTTTTGTGCCGCGAGTGCTTTCAGAATTATCACCGAATCATGTTTTTATGTCAAGAAAAGTAAGACCAAATATAGAGCCATTGGAAATGGGATATGTGGATAGCAAAGGTAGAGACAGTCATGTGAATTCTTCATCAAGCAAAACAAAGTTCAACCATATAACTGGTAACACTCGATTAAGTCAACTAACAGAAGACCCTTATATAAATCACAATTATTTATCGAAAAGGGATACCTCAGCTAAAGTTGCATTGCCAAATGATTTAGTTTCATCGGAAAGTTCAAAATTTAACCATAGATTTCTGCCTTCAAAATTACAAACGGACAGTATGTACGAACATTTAAAGTCAGCAATGCATTATAAGCCACCTTTTAAAACTGAAAAATTATTTGGGTATGAAACTGAGTATCATATTGACGATGATGATGTCAGGACTAGTACGAGAGAGTTGTATGATAGTTGGCCATATTATCATTACAATCCTTATGAATACGAACACATGAGAATTGAGGCTGAAAAAGAAAAGGCAAAAGATAAACGCTATGCAGCAGATATGGCAAGAGTAATCCCCATTCATGAAGATCTATCTCATGACATTCCATATTCGCAGGAGCCTTTACTTACCACCACAGAATATTACACGACAACTGATAATCCTATGAGTGGACATGAGCCTTTTTTCTCATTTATGCTCAACGATTATTTTAATAAAAATGATGACTATCAAGATGAGTTAACTCTTAAAGGAATAGATTGGAACAAAGATTTTGACGATGGACCGTCAAATCAATACAAGGGTAATTTTGCAATTAGAAGTCGGCGGTTACCAAGCAATTCGAATAGCGGTGACACAAGCAACTACGATTTTAAGAATAATGAAGCTGGCATCAATGTCCAAAGTGAATCGATTACTGAAAAAGGTGCAAGTGATAGTCGTGAATTTAATAAGCATGAACATGGTAATTCAAATAACGCAAATGATCATACAAATTATAATAAAAACGAAATGAAACACACAGGATTCAAAGATTTCGTAGATAATTTTGTTAACAAATTTGGCTCGGAAGATCATAAAAAAGATTCTAAATATGCATTAAAAACAAATCAAGACAAGGGGGAAAATCGTAAAGGATTCCGCCGAGTATATCACAAAGATGAATATCTGGAAGACAATGAATTTTACGACAATAATAATAGTAGTGTACGTGCAGAAGATAATGGTAGTTCTAATGCTCATATTGGTGGATCTGAGGGACTATTAAAATCTACAGCATTTGCAAACGTTGGAAACAAAGGAAGTGCTGTCAATAAGTTTGATAATAATAATAGTAATATGTTTGAGAGTAATGCAATGGGATACGACAAAAATAAAGAATACGACACAAAATTTCATAGATTTAGAGATGTTGCAAAACAAGCCGCAGATAGCAATAATGCAGATTATACAATCAATTAATAACTATAGCTTCAAGCAATTTTTACTATTAGTTTACTTAGCATAATATCTCCTGAAGTGTAATGACTGCAACACACACACACGTCACAAAAATTGTAACCATTGGACGGTACAAATTTAACTGCGTAGTTTCCGTATTCCCACTTATGTTATGTTGCTATCACAAAGGAAATTTTAAATTTAAATTATTTTTCGTAGCCCCTAGTACTCACTTCCCCATGGGCACGGATCATGTCTGTAGGCTAGTGTGTGAACGCTATGGCCATACTACGCCATGGATGCTTTCAATGACTACGAGACGCCGGCAAAATGTAATCAATGCAAACATATTCTACGGTTAATTATTGTACTAAGTACTCTTAAATTTTTGTAAGTAGCTCTTAAAATGTACACTTAAGTATGTGATCATAGCAAAAATATTGTATTGGATAAATTAATCTAGTTTTAACATCTACTTTTGTCAAAGGATAGGTGTGCAATAAAATAAAATATAGTAAAATATTAAACGCATTTTGGTTGAAATATTATTAGTAAATAGTAAGTACGTAATATGTTTCATATATAATTATATATTTTTGAAGTTACTAAATTTTTAAGTGTTTATGCTAATAAATATTAAAAGTTAGTTTTGGACTTTATAGTTTATATATTATTATTTTCCTCTCATACCATCCGTTGAGTTATTAGAACTTAGACAAAAAACGTCTATCTCTCTGGTCAAGTTCTTATATCAATATTTTACCTACCAACTATTGAGATAAACGATTCAAAATGTTCTTCGAATTACTGATTTAATGTACTTATGGAGTGACGATTATCTGCCTCCATTTGGCAAAGGCATTATTTATTTCAGAACTCGTTGGCGTAAAGGTTACCATGCCGGTCTGCTAATCAGAAGGTTCCGGGTTCGATTCCCGGCCCGGTCAACATCTTTGTGCTTAACTAAATTTGTTGGCTGTGGGTCTGGGTGTTATATATGTATTTATATATAATATGTATATATATGTAGTATATCAGCTGTGTTAGCAACCATAATACGAGCTAGAAATGGTTCAGTATGGGGTTAACCAGCCGTGTGTGAAATGTGATAAAAAGAAAAAAAAAAAAAAACTTATGCACTAACAGCATACGCCAACACGTACGCAATTATGCTAAATGATTTGGGTTAGGATATAAAAACGAGTATACGAATTACAAATTAAGTAAATTTGTATATATATATGAAATTCAATTAAAAATAACTAATATTTAGTGTAAAACACGTCGATTTCTCCATTCTGAACAATCAGGGTATTGAGTAAAGTAATAGCTTGCGCTATAGGCGCAAACTGTGAAGTATAGGTGCGCGCGCGCACCCCATCCCTTTATATAGGATAGGGATATCCATCCAGACGAATATTGTGTCCGAAGACGGCCGTCCAACAGTCAGACATTGTATCTTGGATTGCTCGTAAGCGCGTTAAAACTTCGTTTGCACAATTAAGATCGAACGCTGTGATTGGTAGCGGCTGGTGACGTCTGGCTGTGACGCCACGAACAGTGCATTACTCCCGAGGCTATCACATTCCAGACGACATAGTGAATGTGTCACCAATTGTCTACATCTATATGTGTTTTGATTATTTGTTTACAAAGTGAGAAAGTATAACAAACAATCATTGTTTCAGAATACTTTAAGTTTTATAAAGCAAAGAAGTGGGTGTCATTTTGCCTTATTGTGTCACAGTTTGTTCATGATGAACATCCACTTTGCTCTTATTTATGTGCTACTAGTGAAATATTCAGTAACTGCTTATTACAGACGCAGAGATAGCAATCAAAAAGTTGGTTACGTATCAGTATCAAATACGCAACGTCTGTCTAAAAATGGGTTTCCATTTATGCAAAAAAAATATTATTTTGGTAACAAACGGCAAAAGACCGATAACATAATTGATTCCCATTTTAAAGTAACAAAAACTGCACCATCCCAGAGTACTCCAGAAGATGACTTACCAGTTGAAAACAAACCTACAAGTATTGTCTCGTTATGGAATACAGAAGCACCAAACAACCAACGACAAGTGAAAGTCACAGCTTCAGGCATTAATAGCCAGTCCGATATATATGAACCAATAATCCAATCAGAACCTATTTGGAATAAACAAACAAAGAGCGTTGCTGATAGTGAAGATTTGCGACGTCATCAACCTCCAAAACACAAAACTGAAATCTTACACAAAAACTTGAAACAAAATTTTCAATCTCAGTACCTTCCAAAAGACATTAAACCAAGCTTTGTCAAATTAAATGTCCATAAATTGCCTGTATCTACTGATCATCAAATTAATAGAAAATTTAATGATAATTCATATTACTTTAATGTAGCTTCTCAGCCCATTTATCCACCAGAGAAGAAAATAAATCCAGGCAACTTGACTTCCTGGACAGGTGGAAAGAATAAAGCTGAAGTAACAGAAGAACACATCTCTCAAAACTCCCAAGACCTACCTGAACATACCAGACATGTTGGGCAGTATATTAAATCCAAAGAAGTTGAATATAAAAAAAGGGAAACAGGATACAATGACAAGGATAATGTGCCTGAATTAAAGCGTAATATGCTTTTTGATACAATGCGAAAATATATTGTTACTAAGACAAGAAAAATTAATAACATGGATAGCGATGAATATTCCAAGATTGGCAGTCGTGAAAATACTTTACAGCCTCGAAAAAATCCTAATGCAATATTTTACATGGCGCAACCCCAATCTCTAGATCAACAATTTGTTCCTATGGAAGCATTAGAAGAATTTTCAAATACTGTTGCCTCTGGAAAAAATAAAAGATTATCAAGTTTTTCTAACGAAATATTAGATTTTGCAAGTCCTATATCATATAATAACAAAACAAAACAAGTTAAGTTACATAAGAAGGTGAAAAATTATAGACATGTGTAAAACTAACTCACGCAAATAAAAAAATAAATTAATTATATTAAGTTGGTTATATCTTATTAATAAAATATGTTTGTACTGAAAATATACCATGTCAAAAACGGAGATGTTGGTTTGATTATAAACATGTCTAATGTATATTTAATTCAATTAAGTACCAAATAAAATATATTTGTGTGGTACATTGAATTTCAAAGCTAATTATAAAATTGGTTACTTTGAGTATTTATAGTTACAAGAGTAAATTAATTACAAATTTAGAAAATATTATCATGATGGCAGCCATCTTGTATTTGTTGTTTTTTTTTTAATTTATCATTATATTTTTTCTAAAACTTACCTATTCTTAACTTTTCGAGTGTGACTAGGTAGGGAAAACGTCTGCTTTTCAATCTGACGGCCTCTGGATCAATCGCTGTCCTACACCAATGACTTGTTTTTCAAGGTATACGCATGTGTGGACTTACACTCACATTGGTGTAGGAAAAAATCGTGAGAAAACTGAGATGTTTTAAGACGTGTGTCATCCGTCGACCCGCACTTGGCCTGCGTGGTAGATTATATCATGTGGCCTAATCTATTTTCTTGTGAAAGAAGGCCCCGCGTCCCAGCAGTGATAACGCATAGTGGGCTCTTTATGCATGCGTATGAGTGTTACCTTTTCATTTGATACCCACATTAAACCAAATGTGAAAAAAAATTACGTCATCCGCCTTTGTATGGCGGCGGGCATATTAGATCTATTTTAATCACAGATTTATATCTTTCTACGATTTTTATGTAACATGTCTAAGAACACACTTGAATATACACATTTCAAACTAAAATAATTGGGCAAGTGCGAGCCGAGGTCGGTCATGAAGGGTTCCGTACCGTTATCTTAAAAATATGGCATTAAAAACATGTTTCGTGTAAAAAACGTGTTGTGTGTAAGCCCGATGCACGATATTTTGCGCGCCAACGACGAATCTTCACCCGCTAATGTAGTCCCTGCTTATTAGATACATCCTGGGGACAGATCGTCCCGTTCGGGTCTCGTTTTGACCTTTAGGTACGGAACCCTGAAAACGCCCAACGCAGATTAAAATAAATAATTTTAGTGATTTTGAGCCAAACAATAATCGAGTATAACGTTTTTAATATTTATCGTAACTCTAGTCTAGAAAACTCGTGTTGTCAACGTCAAACTCGAAAATTGAAAATATCTATGAAAATATTGAAATAGCGAATTTGTTTATAATTTTATTTTCTTTTTCTTTTTATTGTTACTCACAGCACAGGGTACAGCGTATTTTAAGGACACTACCGCCCTAAATTAGTAAATGTTTAGAAAAATCTTAGTTCCTGAGCTGTAGTATTGAAGAAATACCTACTATGGATTTCGAGAAAATATGTAGATTGTGTCTATCGCCAAGTAAACAAACTTATGATATTTTTACCAGTTTCTGTTTGAAAAGAAACATTTTATATTTGGAAATGATCACATATAGCACAAAAATTATGGTAAGTAGTAAGATTTTATACTCCCTGAAGTTATATTACTTTGCCTTATAAACATAAAGATAAGTAGTTTTGATAATTTTCTTATTACAATCAATACTGTATACTTACTTTTCGCTTCTTGTGTGCCCTCTCATATTTGGCTGTAATTCTCAAGACAATATTTTCGTGATTTTTGAGTTTAAAAGACATAATATAGTAATATGCATTTACTGTACACATTATACCTTTACATTATTCCAGCCTAGGCATGCTCCACCTTAGGACAGAGTGATTGATTTTGAATTTCTTTATTAACATAATCAATATTACATGGTATGTTCACACGATGTTATTTTGACTTATGTAACATTTAATCTTATGAAGTAAAGTGTTTTACAGGCTAACATCGCCTATTTAAACTTATGACTAACTATTGTAGGAGTTTTAGTCCTTATTAAATCTATAATTATATATATTTTATTTTGTTGGGAAATAAGATTACAACTAATTATGAAGGTACTTGCGGCATTCTGCGCACATCAAGTTGTTAGCAATGAATCAATGCTTAATGAAAAGCTTGACATATCTACATTATTTAGTGTACAAAGGTAACACACATAATATAACATAATGACATAAAAGAGAAAAAAATATATAAAATAGACAAGACTTAGGACAGAGTGTCTCTAACTCCCCGGGTGGTTAACCATCCTGCTGGTCAAATGCCTAGCTGTAAGGAGTAAAAAAAAAGAAATAATAATGTTTATATATAAATAAACACATTTCGACAACCTCATTGGTGTAAAAGTTACCATGCCGTACTGCCAATCTGAAGGTTTCTGGTTTGATTCCCGGCCTAGCCAATATTATTGTGCTTAACTAAGTTTGTTGGCTGTGGGTCTGGGTGTTAAATATGTATCTATATAAAATATGTATGTATGTATATGTGGTATATCAGTTGTGCTACCATAACACAAACTAGAAATGGTTCAGTGTGGGGTTAACCAGCCGTGTGTATAATGAGGCTTAAAAAAAATATATGCTTTGATGAACTTTATTACAGCTAAGTGAAGGTGATGGGCTACCAAAATTAATATGCAAAGAGTGCATAAAGCTTTTAAAAAAAGCTTATTCATTTAATCTACAGTGTGAAAACAGTGATCTCAAACTTAGACATTATTTAGAGAGCTTAACGAACCTGCAAGATGTCGGTACAAATACTCAGTATGAAGACAATACACAGTCTGACCATGTGGGCATTAAAGATGAGAGTGATGTGAAGGATACATTTGATCTGATCCTTGGCAATGATCCAGAACAGAAGGTGCTAGAACTGCTTGACCAAAATGTTCAGAACGACAAAGAAGAGATTAAAATTGGTAAGAAAATAGGAGTGCTATTATACTATGATCATTTTAGATTTCAATTATTAACTCTGAATGTAGTTAAACATACTGCTACTAATACTATGACAGTTCGCTGACCCTAAAAGGGATCCTTGTCTCTGACACTAAGAGACACCTTTCTCTGTTGATTTCGTAACATGGGTTTTTTAAACAGGCAGGGTGTTAACCCTTTGCAGAACTCCAAAATGCTAGGGGACCACATCCATCTTTGGCCTATAAGTTAATCGGATTTAGGCAGTAGCTATCTATACTTCCGCCAAATTCGATGTGAAATGTTTACCAACAAAGCGTTGCCTAGCAACCACTGACAGCAGTGGTAAACAACTTTTTTTCAAATGTTCAATTGCTCACGCTCACGAAAGATATAGAAATACTTGTAATACAAACGAATGTCGGCAAACAAGTGTTGAAGGAGTGACCATGTTTGAGATGTTTGTTTACGATTTATGTTTAGCACGTTTCGTTTTACACTTGATACGTTACAAGAATATATCTTCACATTGTATTCTACCTAAAACATCACTTTAGTATGACGTAGATTTTATAAGAAACTTGTCATTGAAATGTATACTAAACCTGTTATTTTTAGTGATTACAAATTACTATTTTCCTTAAATAAAAATATTTGTTGAAATTGCATCTTACTAAAATACAGCGTACAACGGAACATCATATTATATCAGGTCAATAATGCGACTAAATAAAAATTAACTTGTTAATTGGAATTTTTAAGGGTTTTAGTGTTGTATTTTATTTTATTTGGAAGAATAATAGAAAAGTGGCATGGAATAATATAAAATGGTTTGAGATTCCTGCACTCAAACGAAAAAATAGCTAGGGTTGATACAAATTCCAATGTAAGTAATTACTGAATATTCTGATTTCTTTTAAAACTCACTTCTTGGCAATTTGTTATTGCTTTTCATCTTTAAATACAGTGAATATGACTTTTCGATTGAAATTACAAAAAGTCTGGAAGACTTTTATGACAAAATATAGAAATTCTGATATCCGTAGCACTTTCTTGAAGTGATAACCCTAAAATTGTATATTTTTTGTTTGTTTACATTTAGTTCACATCGAATTTGGCGGAAGTATAGGCTGTACTACTGACCATTCCCCCATCAGACACCTGGTGGACACCACCCTTCGCCGTGAGGCCCAGCAATAGAGTTCCAAAACACAACTCCATAAATTTCGCTCGATTTATTTTTTGCGTAAATATTCGTGTTATAAATTAAAAAAGCCGTGCTTCTGAAATTATAAAGAAAATATGTAACACAATTCTTTCTTTTGTTTTGTGGGTAATGGTATTATCTAGAATTTTAAAGCTTACATAATTATGTGCTTTGTTCAAATAAGTATGGTGCAGCTGACCCCAGTACAACAGCCATTTATTTTATTCATTATTTATTTATATGATTTAAAGGCAAGCAGCATTATACTGATGTACCTTAATAACACTGAGTGGACATTATATTTGAAACAGTACTTGTAATTTCCACAATTCAATGTCAATTTTTACAGTCCAATGGTGCAATGATCACATGTTAGCAAGGATATAGTAAAATAATATTAAAATCAGTTTTTTTTTAGAACTAAACTGCAAAGACGAAGATGATTCCTGTTGGGATGCAGATGATGATATGCTACTTGGACAAATTAAGTCTAACAAAGATAATCATGGTAAATAATTACTTATATTTATATATTATATTATATTATTTTTAGTATAAAAGCTTTGTACTAAGTATGAATTCCTTCATATAGAAACATGTTTCTTTGTTTTTAAAAAGCTTAGTACTAAGTATGAATTACTACATATTAAAACAGTTTTCTTTGTTTCTATTTATAGCACAAGAAAATGGAGAGAAACCTAAAAAGAAAAGGGGTCGTAAAAAACGAGGTACGTAAATATATATATTCCTATTTTTCACCCCAAGGGTTATCCATTAAATTTTTTAAAAGTACTCTTTATTTGAATAGATTTGCAGTTATTGTAGCAATCCATATTAAACATAATCAAAATCATAAAAACATATAATAATATATTGAACGAATTTGGGTAACATTTTCATAACAAATGTGTCTGCACTAACATTAGTGCGTGGGATGCATCTAGTACATTTTATATTCCTACTAACGGCACTGCGCTGTACAGCAGTAGTGAGTGTATTGGGCAACTGTGAAGCTCACTTATTGTATGTACAATAAATAAATAAATACACTACAGAGTTTTTTTTAATTTTTTACTAGGACACATTTCATACACGGCTGGTTAGCGTCATACTTAACCATTTCTAGTTTGAATTATGGTTGCCAACACAACTGTTAACTACATATACATAAACACTTATCGATACATATTTAACACCCAGACAGACAGCCAACAAATTTAGTTCATCACAAAAATGTTGACCGTGCCAGGAATCGAACTAGGGACCTTCAGATTGACAGTCCGGCATGGTAACCATTACACCAAGGAGGTTGTCAATACAAATCAATTATTCATAACAACAAAGTTACAAGTCAAATAATTTAATATCATTACAAAAGTATATGACATGATTACAATGTCAATTTTCAATTCTAATTCTAGTAAATTAATATCACTGACCTCTATTACTACTAGTATGCAGTAGTAATAGAGGTCAGTGTATAATATCATTACAATATTATATTTTATGAATCAAATGTCAATAGTATTGAATAGTATTGTTATGATGTGTATTGTTAGAGAGCAGCGGGCCGGTGCCGAGCAAGACTCCACACCAGTGTGACATCTGCGGGAAGGTTCTGAGCACCAAAAGCAACCTGAAAGCGCACAAGGTGTGCCATACGGATCTCAAGCCCTACGAGTGTAAAGAGTGCTCCGCCAGCTTCAGGTATCCACCTTCAAGTAGAAAAATCAGTCACCAAGTGACCTAACAATGTGTTCCTGCAGCCTCCTTAGGAGCCGTCCATTAATCACGTGAGGTTTGAAAGGAGGGAGGGGGTATTTATATAAAATCACGAAATATCACAAAGGGGGGGGGGTTGTAATAATGGTGGCGATTCTGCCGTACACACAACTAAACTAAGTTTAAAGAAGGCATGTCTCTTTTCATCTTAGGTGGCCAGAAAGAGACACAAATGATATACTCTAAAATACATACATAAATACTATATATCACTGTAAAGTTATATAATACAAAGTAGATAATATTACTACCTTTACACTGTGAACTATTAGGGGCGGGTTATTTATTTAGATTTAATTCATTTAAACATATAATATCTACTTATATTATATAACTTTACGTTTGAAATAGCATCAAAACAGCCAACAAATTTAGTTCATCACCAACATGATTACGCCGGGAATCAAACCCGAGACCCTCTGGTTGGCATTCCGACATGGTAACCATTAGACTAACGAGGTCTTCAATAAACGTTGACATTGACACAATTGATTGTGATCTGCAGAGGTCACAGCGCGTTGTTCCAGCACCGACGCATGCACTCCGGCGAGACGCCCTACCACTGCGAGTACTGCCCCAAGCAGTTCAGCCGGCGCAGCGGCCTGGTCAACCACGTCAGGACACATACAGGTCAGCAACCACTAGCCTTGGCTAACTCGAAGTCTAACATTTATGGTCTCAGATCCGAGCCTACAGCGACCTTCACCGACGTGATAATTGAATAAAATTAATTTCATAATCAATTTAGCTTATTAGAAAATATATTAAAAAGGGGTTGCCTAAAAAAATCCTGAACAGAATATTTTCAATATTTTTTTAAAAATGATTTTTCATAAAATGTTAGCTACCGTTATTGATATATAACAAAAAATACGAAAAAAAACACGTTTATTTTATAGGAACCCCCCTTAATATTTTATTTTTAGTATTTGTTGTTATACCGGCACGGGCAAATACATATCTTGTGATAATATAAGTTTCAGAATACATAAGTTTCAGTTCTCTAGCTATTACGGTTTCTGAGATACAGCCTGGAGACAGACAGCGGAGTCTGAGTAATAAGGTCCCGTTTTTACCTTTTTGGTCAGTTAAATTTTTCAATTTAAAAATATATTCTATTATAATAATTTTTACAAAATAGTCACATACTAGTACATGGCTCCTTGTACAAAGCATGAACAAAAATATGACATTCTTGAGTCCAAAGTAGACTCTTTAAGAACTCACTAACTACAACCTGTCTTCAAGGCGAGAGTGAACCGGTTTCTTCTAGGCAAGCGCGCTTCATCTTAGACTGCAATATCACTTAACATCAGGTGAGTTGTGGTCAAGTGCAAGCCTATTAAGTGTAAAAAAAAAGTTTGGAACATACACAAAATAAGAGGAGCATTACCTTTTAAGTACGGAACGTTAAAAAGAAAGTGTGTATGTGTACATGTGTATATATATATATTTTTATATTAGGACACATTCACACACGGCTGGTTAGCCCCAACCTGAACAATTTCCAGCTTGTATTATGGTTGCTAACACAACTGATATACTACATATACATACATACAATATTATATATAAATACATATTTAACACCCAGACCCACAGCCAACAAATTTAGTTAAGCACAAAGATGTTGACCGGGCCGGGAATCGAACCGGGAACCTTCTGATTAGCAGTCCGGCATGGTAACCTTTACGCCAACGAGGTTGTCGAATATAATATGTTGCAGGCGAGAAGCTGTACCGGTGCGAGGTGTGCCTGCGCGCGTTCATCCAGAGCGCGCAGCTCAACGTGCACATGCGGCGGCACAAGGGAGACAAGCCCTTCCTCTGCCAGGACTGCGGGAAAGGTGGGTGTACCTACACTACACAAGCACAAATACAAATAGTTTATTATGCACAGATACAGGGGTGAAACGTACTATAAATACTATGCGTGCCAACTAAGAATAGGACTGTCAAACCGCCATCTTGCTCAATAATACGCGCTAACTTCATTACCAAAGTGTATGGTGTGCAAAAAAAAAAGTTAAGAAATTATATTCAGTTTATATGTTTAATGTATGCTGCTTTGCTATTTCTTATACATTTTACGGCAAATTAATTATAAATGAGTAGGATTTGAAGGTAAAAGCATATTTATAAAAATATAAAAACAAACATTGTTGGCACTTCTTTTATTACCAAATAAAAAGAGTTTATTATACTGCTTACAGCACTTAAGTCGAAACTATCCAAAACCAATGTCTCGTCACGTGATATTTTTTAGGTGTTGTTAATTTGCCTTGGGTACTTCTTACCTGTAGAATTAATTAAACCAAAATTAACCAGTAATCAAATTCAAGAATAGTTTTTTATATGAATATAATAACTATATACAATAATTAAATTTATATCTATGAACCAAAAAAAACGCTTTCATTGCTTGCCGTACTTTTTTACAGTTATCGTGTGAAGTTGAAGCAAGCGCGATCCTATTCTTAGTTGGCACGCATAGTAATTAAATTCTAAAATATAACGTAGCCTTAGTGTACGTTTTGCCATATCCACTGAGCCCCGCGCTATGTATCATATGATCCTGTTATGCGGGGCAACAGTATTTTGCCTCACAAATATACAACAAAAATGAAAAAACTCTCATAATCAGAATCAATTTATTGGTTTTAACCATTTTTTTTTGTTTCAATCAACAATGTACCAATAAATTGACAATCAATTGTATTGTTTTTGAACTAATTTGAATAAATAAATTGATTATTTATTTATACGCCTAAGATTTCTATAATTTTAATTCAACAATAATATTAAATTAATAACTCCGTCGTACGTAATATTTTTGATAGCAGCCATCTTCGGTTTGAAATGTATTGTAGTGTAGGTATAGTATTCTTTTCGTCAAGCTCTTTCATTTGATACCTATATTGGGGTAATCCGCCATTTTGTAGCGGCGGCCATCTTAGACCGATTTTCTTCAAACATGAATATGAACAATTCCGCCTTAATACCTCTTTCAAACAAAAAAAAAACAAAATTGCCTCTTTGCCTTACCAAATAGATTACATCAAGAAACGAATGCTAGTTAGTTCTTTACATAAGCGATTGGTATAAAGTAGGGACTTACACTGTAATATCTATGATTGAGAAATTTATTAATTCAATTACCTCGTTGGCGTAAAGGTTACCATGCCGGACTGTCATCCAGAAGGTTCCGGGTTCGATTCCTGGCCCGGCCAACATCTTTGTGCTTAACTAAATTTTTTGACTGTGGGTCTGGGTGTTAAATATGTATCTATATAAAATATGTATGTACCTATATATGTATATGTAGTATATCAGTTGTGTTAGCAACTGAAATGTGTCCTAATATTAAAATTAAAAAAAAAAATAAGTTCTATATTCATATTAACAGTCATGTATAAGTTAATTAAATTGAATAATGTTTGATTGCAGGGTTCGCTATGAAGGCAGACCTGAAGGTGCACCAACGCACGCACAGCGGCGAGCGGCCATACGCGTGCCACCTGTGCACCAAGACCTTCGGCACCGCCGGCAACCTCGCCATACATATACGGATACATAACAAGGAGATCAGGTCACTACCCATCTTATTCTAATTTGAATTCCCTGTTTCTATGCCTGGGGATTCTTTTCTTTTATCCTTGATAGGTTAGCGTTTGACTACAGCTAGCCTGATGTTAAGCTGCACTGCAGTCTACGGTGTGGTACGCTTACCTAGAAGATACATATTAGCTCTACTTTTGAAGGCCCCCGGTTGATACCTCTCAGGAAACAGAGACTCAGGCAGTAAACAGGATTCGTACAAAGCGTTTCACTTCGACCTTCTTTGTGAGAACTGCGAAGGTTTGAACAAGATTTTAGACCAAAAACTAGCCTTTTCCCGCGGCTCCGCCCGCGTGTAGGTAGCTTTTCGCGTCACCTGTGAAATTTACAATTATCCAGACCTATAATAGTCTAACTCAATAGTATCCTATTCCCGTGCTAATTTTATATAGACATTACATTGCTACGATATATAGTTAACCTCTGTTTTTTATCTATTTTGGAATGATGACCGTTTCCTCCAATGCATTATTTTAATTAAAATAATTGGAATACGCTACGACACGACCATACTTTCCGTCGAACAGCAACTAAACTGGCTGTTTTTATTTTTTTAATATTCTATATTATTCTTATGAAAGACCCATTATCTTACGCTCTATCAATATTTACCTTTCTTGCCATAAACAACTAGCAGTTGCCCGTGGCTCCGCTTGCGTATAGGTCGCTTTTCGCATTTGTTCCTCCACCATGCATAACCATATTGGTTTGTAGTACATGCTATATATCAGAGATGGCGCTATATCTGAAAAAATATTTTCCCTGTTTTCCTCTATTTCTGTTGAAATCCCTAAATTTTGTTGCTACAAATCTCACGGAGCCCGGGACCTTTCCTACGGATGCAAAACCGCGGAAATCTGTTCGTGCGTACTGGAGTTCGTCAGGAAGGAAAACTCGACTTATTTTTATATTGAGATTTTAGTTGTTTTGTCTGTGGTTCAGAACGTGCCGTCTCTTTCTGGCCACCTAAGATGAAAAGAGACGGGGCTTCTTTAAATTTAGTTTAGTTGTGTGTTCGGCAGAATCGCCACCATTGTATTGTAAATATTTGTAGGTACACGTGTTCTTCGTGCGACCGCGGCTTCGTAACGAGCAGCGCGTACAATGTCCACCTCAAACGTCACAAGGGCCAGCGCGACTACCCGTGCGAGTGCGGGAAAGACTTCTACACGCTCTCGTCGCTCAAACAACACCAGACAGTACACACGGGCGAGAAGAAATACCAGTGCAAAATCTGTGAGAGAAAATTCACGCAAACCAGCCATTTGAGTCGCCATTTTAAAAAAGATCACGCGAAACCAAACCTTCCCATACCCTCGTCAGATAGTTACAAGATAGTTTTAACCGATCTGCAGACTGGCAGAGTTTTTAAGCTGATCGACACGGCTGTACCGAAAATTGACGCTGTCAATGTCAATGTGTGAAAAAAAAAACAAGATATAGTCTGTGAATATAAGGTTGGGATAGTGCCTAACCTTAGATATAACATATGTATAATAATAATTTATTTTTGTAATTTATCTTACTAATATTGCAAAAACGAAATATAAAATTAGTTCATTTGCATGGCTAATACAAGTTTTTTCAAATGCAGAAAACTATATTACTTGTTTGTTTGTTTTTAATTGTAAACAAATGATCTCATTGGTCAAGATGTTTTCTAGAACCAATGAGGTTGACTTATATGGCTTGTCTATGGATAGACTAACGAAATATTAACTATAATGTAGTTTTGAATCTTCTCTTTCTATGAGTTTTGTGCATTTGAAATACTAGTAGGTACTAACAAATGAGATTAGCTTATTACAGTTTCGTAAATATTCAACTTTCGGTTTTTTTGTATGAAGTTTAATTGAAAGCACTATCTTCTTGTCATCGTTCCAATGATTGTTTCGATAATTTTGGCAGTTCTCTTTTAATTAGAATAATAATGTCACTACCGTTAGAAAAAGACTGAACTATTTTTTTTTCTCACCTAATATAAGGTGGAAAGAGACAGTCATATTATGCCAAAATTATGAAGCTTTATAATTCAGCCAAATCATAGTAAATTCGTAAATACCATTGTGTTAGCTAGAACTACCTCAAACATATCATCTTCGAGAAATTAAAGATAATATAAATTATTTGAGATATTACTTATATTGTGCCTTCATGATTATTTTTCAAACCTTTTTGTGAATTGGTTATTAATGAGATTTTATTCTGTCTTTTATTTTATTGAGCGCATTGATTATATTATTATTAGAAGAGGACATCAGTTATTTTTGGTTAATTTTTTTCATACAAATTGATTGTAGAGAAGAAAATTTAAAAAATATGCATTTTTACTCAATTATCTTTTTTCGCTTTAGGTATGTGAAAACTTTTGTTACCATTTTGAACCTCTTTGTTTATTGAACCATAGCTAATCTGTGTTTTCAAATTTTTGTACCTTTATATAAATCGGATAGTTGTATCAATATCTAACAAGCGCAAGACGCCGGCAAGTTTGTGACTTTATAACACTATGTAAAAAAAATATTTGTTTGACATTGATATTATTGAAAACTATTAATTATAGTCCAACTATTTCGTGCGCGACCTCCCTGCCGGGTGACAGACGAAGGCAGGGGCGAGGTAGCAAGTCATTTTATCTCACGTCTACACAGTAACGCTTGTAGATCGGCTAACTAAGGTGATCCGACGCGATCATTGAGGTTAAGCAACGGTCGATGCGGACAGTCTTAGGATGTATGACCATGCCATAGACGACAAGACTGTTTTTAAAGAAACGTGGCATTTTCACCTTAGCGCTCCCGTGGATCGGATGACACGTTAAAGCGTAGGTCCCATCTGATAGTCTTAGTAATAGCAGTCGTTAGAGTCAAGTCTGAGACCTTCGGGCGGCTTGAAAATTCGACAGCTAGGCCACTTAGCTCATACGAAGACGAAGAAGACGGCTACACATAGAGGTACGGATAAATCGCGCGATAAATTGTAATTGTAATAGGTATTTTCTAGGTAAGCGTGTAACATCGTTGGCCATAGTATTGTTTAACACCAGCCAAGCTGTGGTCAAACGCTAACCTATAAGTTATATTAAAAAAAAGATATTTGTGACGTTGTTTAAGAGTGAATAAGATTATCAAAGAAGTTCCAGAATGCGAGTCGCGCACGAAAAAAGTTTTTATATATTTATAATTATGGAAAGAAACACCCATTTGTCGTTCTCTATAAATATTTGAGTATGTTTACATATTCACTTATCATGTTTCTTAATATTTCTTTTGTACAAGACTAGCATACTCTCTCCTGATTGTAAATTAAGTATTTATTTATTTATAAGAGTGATTTATTTACCTACCGTTTAAAGTCAATAAGTTTAATAGTTTGATAAATAAATCTCTTACAACTTATAATATTGTTTTAATTTTATGTAGTAACATTATTACTATGTAGCAGTTAAATGGTTTTATTAATTGACCTTATAATAAAAAGAAATAAAAACTAAAAAACATCAACCTGTTAAGTTAAGCTTGCTTATTAGTAATTTACTCAATATATTTCTGTTAGATAATTTGTTGCCAGAGTCTCAAAAAAGCCATTCGCAATGGATGTCTTTTATAGTATGAATGACCTCTATTCTGATACAAATATTAATGTATTCTCTATGGTGAATTAGAGGTCAGACCTTATTGGTGTGTGGTCTGAGCATGTACCATAGACCGGTTAGGTCTGACCGTAGACGGAGATTCTCCGTCTACGGGTCTGACCTTGACTTGCCAGTGTATGAAAGGTAATTTTTTTTATCAAAATAGAGTTCTTTCATACTAAGAATAGCTCTTTTGAGACTGCCAACTGTTGTGTCACTAAATATTATTATCTTGTTAGAACAAATTAGTCTCAAGGGAAAGATTGAATAAAACATTGATATATTATTTTACTACTCCTGCCATCTGAGAAGGAGTAGGATACACTTTTGGGGCGCTTTTTAAGTTAAGTAGAACCTACTACTACTGCCACCTATTAACGAGTAGTTAGAACTATTATTTTGATCGAGCGCTTTCACACTTATACAACTACTAAATATCAAAACTATGCATTATTATATGATTTTATCACAGACTTCTAAAGAGTAGATCTTTAGAAGACTGGATTTTACCACCCATTCGGAAAAGATCACTCGAGAATAATGGGTCACATCGACTACCTAGCACGAACATTGTTACCATGAAGTTGTAGGTAAAGATTGTTACTAGTATTGCAATATTTATGTATGGACTCGGAGCGTTTTTATAATAAGGTGATGAGGTTAGGAAAACGTAGAACAGCTATTAACTGGAAACGGGCTCACCAAGTAATATCATAATCATAGGCAAAAGGGTCTTGGTTGCGCTTAACGATACTGGATACTTTGATCCGTATTCTTCGGCTGCTGGCGCGTGGATACCTTCCAGTTTTAAGTAGTAGGCTTTAAATTAAAATGATAACAATTTATTAAAAAGGCAACACGTGCGCTCCCGCGCAGACATTTAATCTACTCTTTCTACGCAATTAATATTAAATAAATTTTTATTATAAATAAAAATAAATTTCAGTAATAAAATTAATTAAAATAAATATTGATTTGAAATTCAAACTTTAAAAACTTATCTTCAAAACATGTAGCAAACAGTAATAAAATCTATCTGGAGTGTAAATTTTTTATTATATTCGTAAACATTTGCATTTGCTGAAACAACCATACTTCGGCGACAACTAACTCAATACTCAAAATAATCGATTATGAAAATCACAATTTATTCGATTCTTTTAGGACGCCCTACGATACGTAGCTACAGAGTACAGATTAAAAATAGACGAAACAAGTTGAATTGATTGTCAAAAGTGATTTTGTGTTGAGCTTTCATTTAATTTTGTTTTAAATTAATTTAAAATTCATTTCTCTGATGTTTTTCTCAAAAACTTACATCTAGGATGACCATGGAAAGGAGGATTAAATTAAAAGCACTAAACAGCCATATAACATGCAAGATTTGCCGCGGATATTTTATTGACGCCACCACAGTTACTGAATGCCTTCATACGTGTAAGTGTTATAGTTGATCAAAACAACTCCTACGTTCTTAGTTTTCTATAAAAACATTCTTAAAAAAGCCTTACGCACTTCTCTGTAGTTTTCGTGTTGAAAAATCAATTTATATATCTCGAAAGTTTCATAAAACAGTGACCTCTATTTGCCATTATGTGCCGCCAAAATCAATAGAAACTGCTTTCTTAATCCCCATTTTATATAGAATTGGGCTTTATCTTCACTCATATATGATGTATAAACATGTCTCATTTCAATAATTTGCTTATATTATTTATATTACAAGTCGTCATAACCTAAATTGTCTCCTGGTTTTAGTTTGCAAGAGCTGTCTCGTGAAGCATCTGGAGGAAAACAACACATGTCCAACATGCAACATAGTGATCCACCAGTCACACCCACTACAGTACATCAGCTTCGACCGCACCATGCAGGATATTGTATATAAGCTAGTCCCCGACCTACAGGACAGTGAGTATCACTTAAGTATATTGGAGACTAGCCATGCTCCACACTAGGCCAGAGTGTCACTGACTGGTGTGGTTTCATGTCCAGCTGGTTAAAGTTTATTATTTCAGTTTACTATAACATACTACTTTACAATAGGTACTTACAGTGTAGTCTTTGTGTAAATTTTTAAATCAAGCTTAGATTTAGGGATATGAATGTAATAGAGCTTAAATTACATATTAAGCTAGCCCTTTACAGTGTCATTAAAATTAATTATATTTATTATTTAATAACACACAAAGGGTACTCTATTACTAAGACTTCCCTGTCTGTCCGTTTGAAATATTTACAAAATATGTGGTTATATTTTCTTTGGAATAGAGTTAATTTAAAATAAATATTTAACAGAACCTCTCAAACAACACTTTTTTTTGACACTATAAATAGTTACAGAACCCTACATGCACAAGCCAACTTGCACTTGGCATTTTGTTTCAACTACAGTTACTAAGGAACTCTACACCAAATATTTGGTGTAGATGAAATCTTACTCCAATCAGGATTCCAGGAGCTTGGCCTGTTATTTACTTACAGTCTTATTCTTATTTCTTGGTGTCGAACTTTTAAAATAAATGACTCCAATACTATTTAATATTATGGTCTAACTAGAATTCTGTCCTGGCTTCACACAGTCTCTAAAATAATCTAAAGTTGCAAAGAGAAACAAACTATAGCCTATATTACTTGGGGATAATATAGCTTCCCAACAGTGAAAGAAATTTACAAATCGGTCTAATAGTTTCAGAGCATATTTGCATCAAACAAACATTCAAACTTCTCCTCTTTATAATATTGGTATAGATAAGTTATGAGTACTTTTTTCTTTTGAATAACTAATAATATAATATTAGGACTCATTTCACACATGGCTGGTTAACCCCATACTGAACCATTTCTAGTTTGCATTATGGTGGCTAACCCAACTGCTATACCACATATACATACATATATATATTTTATATAGATACATTATAACCTAGAGCCAACAAATTTAGTTAAGCATAAATATGTTGACCGACCCGGGAATCGGAACCCGGAACATTCTGATTAGCAGTCCGGCATGGTAACCATTGCACCAACGAGGTTAAGATAACAAGATCTGTTTTATAATATTTTCAGATGAGCTAAAACGCGAGCGCGACTTCTACCGCGCGCGAGGCTTACCATGCCCCAAAGATGCGGCGTTAGCTGCTGACAAAACTGGCACAGGGGATGAACCAGAACAGCCTGACAATACGGACTGTCACAGAAAGGATGAACAGGTTGGTTGATAAATAATAGTAAACAAAGAAGCTTCTACTCATCCAGTGGGTAGGCATATAGCATAAGCAGCCCACTATACGTTCCCACTGCTAGGACTCGGCGCCTTCTCTCACGAGGAGAGAGATATAGACCATAATCCACCACGCTGGCCAAGTGCGGGCTGGCGAATGACACACATCTTTGGATATTGTGGTCCTCAAACATGCCGGTTTCCTCACAATGTTTTTCTTCACTGTAAAGTGTGCAAATCCACACATAACTTGGAAAACAAGTCATTGGGTGTAGGGCCGGGTTTGAACCAGGGTAAGCAGACATTAATACCACCGAGACACACTCGATATACTATGGGTAGGCAATACTCACTTATCAAACTTAGGCTAGATAGGCACGGGACCAAGACAAATGCCATGACTAGAGACTTAAAGAGGCCTATTCGAGATAGAATTGGCTTTGGAAGATGATAATGAGGCATTTACTTTAAATATGTAATTTATATTTATATGTATAATGTTTTAAAATGTTATATTTACTATGTTCTTATGTAAGTGATTTCTGTAATCTTTGTGGGGAATGTCTTTCAACCTAAATTTAAGTAAACACGCAATTGAGTCAGAAACAAAACTAATCCCCTCTTTGTTGCTACTAAAGTAAACATGCTGGTGACAGAAACAAAACTATATTTAGAAATACCTATATAACAAAGATTTCATAATTTTACTGAATTTTGAAAGAGGATTCTATTTTTTATAACATAAACATTTGTGGGTATTGTTGTGGTTCTCTAGTAATAGATTTTGATACATCAATACTTACTTTTTATTCTGTTTAAAGATATGTTTTGCTTCTCACACATTATGATTATGGAAGTAGAGGATGAGCTAAGAAGATGTGGATGAATAGTGTGAAAGAGGATATGAAAGAGAAAGGAGTGAATGTAGATATGACGGCTGACAGAAGAGCGTGGACAGCTGACAGCAAAAAAACGGGCTGTGGCGATCCCACATAGTGGGAAGAGGTGAAGGCAAAGAAGAAGAGCTAGTTTAAGATAACATTTCACTCAATATTTCCAGGTGAGTGTATGTCTGGAGTGCATATCAACGTCACTGCGCACACTCAACCGCAAGTTTATCCGGTGTTCGGCGCAGGCCACCATCACTCATCTCAAGAAATTTGTCGCCAAGAAGGTTCTTAGTGGTGGCATGGATAAGTTTAGAGAAGTAAGTTGTTATTAATTAACATACCCTGGAAATTCATATGTATCTAGAATTGCATAATATCTACTTGACTATCCGCACTAGCAGACTATAACGTGCGTTAACTGTCCAGCGCTATCGCTCGATAGGTGTACAAAAAAAATCGCGTGACCAGTCCCGGTAAAAAAGTTTGTTGAAAGAAAAGTATAGTAGTGATTACGAAAAAAAAATGGTTGCCTGTAAAGTCGGTTTTACGGGCGAAGATTTTACGTGACAACGTCTGCCGCGTGCTGCGCGCGCGGCAGACCGATCATAGTTGAGTGGGACAGAGACGCAAGGCATTCGGCGGACCTCTCTCTCGTTCGGTGACTCATCGTAACGTTACCGGGCGTTACACTTTTTCATAAGTGACTCCCAGCCGCAACCTAATTTAAGACGTTGTCACGTCAAAAAAAATACTGCTAGATAGGTAATACAATAAGGCATCAATAAAGCTGAAAATATATACTTTAAACTTACAATTTCATATAAAAAAATAATGATGACAACAAAACCAGCCATGTTTGCTCACAAACAGTAGTTGAATATTATTTGTTAAAATTATGAACTTTGGAGAATGAAATGCTATGATATTTATATATGAGAGACATGGGAACCCAATTGTTATTCAGCTTAAGAACTACAAAGCCTCATGCAGGCGGCTAAAGAGAGCCTAAATAGCCAACCTCTCAAGGAAATAACAAGAATGTGAGGTCAAAACCCAACCACTCTGCAACACTTCTGCTCATGGCTTCGCTGATTGCAGATGAAAGGAAAAATAAGAAAAAAATTCCATACAACTGCTAGGCATTTGGCCAGCAGGGTTTGTAACCAAATGAGGTAGCAACACTGAGCTATGGAGGAAATTATTGTTACATGCTGGACGGGGCACTTGGGATAAATGTTTGGGTTTATGACTAAAACATTGGTTTCGTGGATAACTGGATTTAATGGACTAAAGAGGCTTAGGAGATTCTTTATTATTATATTGTATAATATACCATATAGTATTCTTTGTAGTATAATTATATTAATACAATTTGGTTTACATGAAAATTTATTCATATATTAAAATTAAAACAAATTTCAAAAACATTAAATGTTAGGACAACTCGACCATGACCATACCTGGCGCAAAGGTGCCCATCATACTGGCTGCATTTCCACGCTGAATAGCGATGGCTATTCTCTGCACCAAGTATGATAGAGAACAGGGAAACCCTGTCTTAAATGTCTTCCTATATATTAATTTTCCATATCACAATGTTAGTTACCGTGCTCCTCCAAAATGGCTTGATAGATTTTATCAAATTTTATATGCGTATTCAATAGGTCTGAGAATCGGCTACTATCTATTTTCCATACCCCTAAGTGATAAGGGTTGTTCACCCTTATTTTTTTTTAATTAATAAAATTTATAAGGCATAACAACATTTACTGGGTCAGCTTGTGACTGTATAATTATAATAATAATTGATATAATACTTTTCTTCCTCCACAGGTGGACATCCTATGCAATGATGAGTTACTAGGTAAAGATCACACATTGAAATTTGTTTATGTAACAAGATGGAGATTCAGAGATCCACCGCTCCGGCTTCAGTACAGACCTAAGATAGATTTATAAATAGATTTTATATTACAAATAGTATTGTTACAAATAAATACATATAATAGGGTAATAGGTTATAAGCATAGGGTAAAAGACAGGTTCTATGTTTATGACTTATTTATTAAACATTTCTAATTAGATGCACTTATTTTTTAACAATGTTTACTAAATGAAGAGAATGTGAACTGTTTATTTAATTCTATTAATTTCTTTTTTTTCTTGTTTTTATAAACATCATAATGTTACTTACCCTACATTATAGGGAATTTCATAATACAGTTAATCTGTATAATATTGACTGCAAAAATGCAGCTATAAAAATAAAGGCCTGATCCTTTTGAGTAATTTCAAGTTGAGGCAAAATAACATCGCTGATGTCAATACGATTATATGATTTTTTATGTAATAAAAAAATCTTGATTCCTCTTCATGTTTGGTTAAATATATATTTTTTCTAATAACAATTTCTGTAATACATATTGAAATGCTAACTGACTTGCCTAGTAATGTCACTAGTAGTGTTACAGTTCGCTTAGCATTTGAATCTGATTGTACACATACACTCTTCTTTTTTTTATGTCAATGTTTATAATTCATACTCTTATTTTGTGACGGCCAGATGCTACAATAAAAACTTATTTGTTATTAGATCGATTATCTATACTTATTTTCTTAAGTAATCACTGTAATTAAAAGAGATATTTGATTTAAGAAACTGGAGATTTCCATTATTTTTTGTACTCATCTATTAGTTGTGTCTTAAAAAAGAAAATACAACAATTGTTTTCCTTTGCCTGAAGAATATTAATTTTGTTTTCTTTATTTTGACTGATTTAGTTACTACATTTTGAAATAACTCAATGCGATTTTTCCTTTATTTATGTAAAAAATACATTATAAAATAAATAATGTAAACTATGAACAAAATAAAAAAATATTTAATAATACTTTGTAATTTTTATTATTAGTTTGTTATTTTATACCTATCCCGATGTCAGTGAGTAATTTCTTACCTATTAATAGTTAACAGTGCATTACATTATAGTCTTTTATCTGAATACCTAGCAATAACCAAATTTGTTTAGTTACATATTGAGTAATAGGTATTATTGTCACGAAAGGATATGTGTTAGGATGTATGCGTAAGTATGATAGAGAACAGACGTTTGTCTAGTCAATATATAGAGCCATATAATATACCTAAGCCTTTCCCCGCTTAGTTCTCATTCATTATTTGTAAACGTTGAAAGAATTTGTATCTGAAATAAAATTAAGTATACATCAAGTCAAATATATCGATTATACTTTAGTCGTTCTTTAAAGCCAAAATGTACATCACTAGCGTGATAGGAATTTCTGACTGTCAATTTCTATGTGCTGTCAAAGTCACAAACATTTTTCTTTTGTATGTGTGTGTTCGTGAAAAATTATGAAAATGGACGGCTGATTATTTCCTCGATTGGCACGTGAAAAAAATATTCTTTTTATTTTTAATAAGAGGTTCACCGTCAAACTGGGTGCCAAAACGGTCGAGAGATTCCTGAGTCTAGCCGACGACAATTTCGTCGACGATGTTAACGACGACTTAAAATGTTTTTTAAGCGACGGAAGACGTGACAGGTAAACAATTTATTATTATCGTAATTTGCGAAAACTATTGAGCAAATACACCTTTATATAGCTTGGCGTCCTTAAACGTAGATTCTTTAACCTGATATAAGTCAGCTTTAGTTCAGAGGTTCTGGTTACAGCGGTATTTTTTTCAAGGTTAACAAAGGCAAGCGCATGCACGAATCAAATGATGCGAATCTCGATGACACCTTGAACGTTAATAAATCCGCGTGTAGGTGTGGGAAGACTCCTCGGGGACATGATTCTCCAGCTTCAAAATATTCGCTTCATAAAAAAAAATACTTCCTTTAGCTTTCTAGGGGTTTCCATTTCAAGTAGTTATTTATTACATTCCTAGGCACTTCCGATCAGAGAAGCGTTTTATAAAATCACTGAAGCGAGAGGTGCTTCAAATTAGCAACACACGCAACTGCTTTATCATTAAATAGAAGTAAATTGCTTTAGAAACTGACTTCTAAATAATTATAATGAAAAATATTATTATTAGCAATTTTGATTAACTGCTCTTGTTTTGATAATTCTGCACATGTAGTTTTTTAAAACATGGGCTATTGATTATATTTATATAGGTATTTTTTGTATACTATATTATAAAAACTAAATAATAATAACAAAATACATGCTATAAAAAGAGACGAAAAATGTTTTCACACACATTAAAGCAACAAATTCATAAAAACGATAAGCTAATTAAATGTCATAAATGTGCTATATGCTTAAGCTCAGAGTGACAGATTTTCAAATTCACAATTTAATTATAATTTAATTTTAATTAAAAATAACGTTATTTTTAATTATAATAACATAATTAGCACTTCAGGGAGTCACTAAGTCATTAATAGTCACAATAAATAATCTTCATCAAAAAGTAATGAAGAATATTTTTTCTTTATAATATTTAATCATATTGTTACATATATGGTAAATCAATATAAGTTAAATATGTATGAGTATATATATGAGTATTTTTATGTAGATGTAGTTTATTCAATTGAATTAAGTTATGCTTATAAAAATATAAATAAACAGGTAAAATTTACTTATATTCTTTTAATTTTAGACTGGCACTCCTATACAGTGCCTGTTATAATTAATTAATTTAGTTTCCTATGGGTTATTTTGTGCCTGAAATAAAAAAACAATTATATTTATTATTTATTTATTTATTTATATATAAAATATAGTGTGCATAATTCTTAGCCTCCCAGCAAGAACAATGTTTAATACTAAAATAAAATATTATATCTAAAAACTTATAAGATTCCTAAATCTATCAACAGAAACTGTATAATAAATTACTCTATTTTCTGATACCAAGATCTTATCATATTAAACAATTACAATTATTATTTTTATACTTCTACAGGATAGAATACTCAGGGCTGCTTATAAATTAGCCAATGAAACAGGATAAAGTGTAATTATTAGTAATTAGCTGCACCCCAGAGTGGTGGTCTGCGTTACTCCGAAGTTAAAAGTATCATATATGTTAAATCCTGTGTAAATGATATGGCTATGACTTTATCAATTTTGCTATCTTAGATTCAGTGTCAAGAATTATGAGTTATGAAAAAAAACGATGTAATAAAATAGTTGCATTAAAATGAAAAAATGCTGTGCTTTTGAAAGTAATTAAGAAATTCAGACAACAATCTTACTTCTTTTAGATCTGAGACTATAAATTTTGTTATTTGTTGTTTTACATGAATTTAAATTACGAAATTCCTACTGCCATATTTCAGGCATTTTGCTAATTTTTTTTTGTTATTGATGATTAGGCTTACATTTGACTGCAGCTTGCCTGATGTTAAGCTTGACTGTGGTCTAAGATGTATCACGCTTGCCTAGAAGGAACCTATTTACCCTAGATTTGAAGACCCCCAAATTGTACTTCTCGGGAAAAAGAGAATCAGGAAGAGAGTTCTAAAGCTTTGCAGTTCTCACAATGAAGGTCGAAGTAAAACGCTTTGTGCGAATCCTCGTAACTTCGACAGTAAATAGATGTCTCTTTGCTGTGCCCCTGCTTGTTCTGTATTCCACTATGTGTGGTGCGACTGAACTCTGTACCATCTGCCCCTTAATTCATGAAGAATCATATAAAAAAAAAATGGTTGCCTGTAAAGTCGGTTTTACGGGCGAAGATTTTACGTGACAACGTCTGCCGCGTGCTGCGCGCGCGGCAGACCGATCATAGTTGAGTGGGAGAGAGACGCAAGGCATTCGGCGGGCCTCTCTCTCGTTCGGTGACTCATCGTAACGTTACCGGGCGTTACACTTTTTCATAAGTGACTCCCAGCCGCAACCTAATTTAAGACGTTGTCACGTCAATAAGCCATGTTGTATTTGTTTGTAGGGTGCTAGTGTTTCCCCCGGTGTCAAACTATCGTCGGTTCCTGATACACAAGTGCGTGGAACAGCTCCAGAGGGCGGACCTGCGCACCTTCTCCATCGGTGCCTGTGCCGAGCGCCGCACTGTACTCTGTTACACACACCAGCTGCTCAGGTGAACTTCTTCTTCTAAGTCGGTACGCTCTTGACAGAGTGGTCGTGGTCGTCAAGAAGTAGTGGTGGATGGGACAGATAGTACACGCCTCACGATGCCTCGCCATTTTTCTCTGTTAGAGGTCATCCTGGCGCACTTATTTAAGGGGGTACCCATGATTGTGATTGTTGATTGTAGTTGATTGAACTACCCCATGAAATCTTCCCCATGTGCGAGTCAGGCATGAAGGGTTCCATACCATTATCTTAAATAAATGCCAAGAAAACACGTTTTTTTGATTGGGGGTGTTAGGGGCTAACCCTTTAAATATTATTTTTGTAACATATTCTCAAAGATAATAAACAATTAAATATTTTGTGTATACATATTTAACCGTTCGTATGTTGAATGACATTAGCCCATTTTGTCTTATCTGTTGAAAAAAAGTTCCAAGTTTTAGTTTTACCCACACCGACTCCCGGTATGTCAACATTTGCGGCGAAAATGTGATTATACCGGGAGCCGGTGTTTCAACCATTGTATATTATATACAATAAAAAACACCCTTTGTTGTATGGGGACCCCTTTACTATTTTCAATTTTGACAGACAGCGGTGGTTTAGTAAGAGGGTCGTTTTTACCTTTTAGTTACGGAACTCTAAAATAAAAAAAGATATACATGCTAGCATTTGGCCAATGTGGTTTGCCTTTTTAATAAAACTTTTTGTTTGTGTTTTCGATCTATCATAAGTAAATTATAGTAATTATCATCATTATTTTCATATATTTTGGACAATCCACCTATATGTTAATCTGATGTATAATATTATTGTGATCTTCCAATAAAATTCATTTGCTCGTTTTTGCACAAGAGTAACAAACCTCCATATAAACTTTCCATCCATAGAATCATCCATAGAAACTTTCGCGTTTATGATACTAGTAGGATAATATATAAATTAATCTTGTATATTGTTGTACAGTGATGAAGCTTGTGCTCGGCCAGTCATGGGGTTGACACACACTGACAACAACGGTGCCATCTCACATAATGGTAAGAACACACTATTATAATGGTGATCACACACTCTTAATTACAATTTCTCAAATAGTTGTTAAGACTTATCATGGCGAAGATAAGGACAAAGTCATGAATTTTAAATTTTTCGCTATACATCGTTAACAGTTTAAAATCTCTGAAAATACAGTTTAAATAGCTTAATAAAATCTTATATATAAAATTTCCGTGTCACAGTGTTTGTTACCGTACTCCTCCGAAACGGCTTGACCGATTTTTTCCAAATTTTACATGCGTATTCAGTAGGTCTGAGAATAGGCTACTGTATATTCAGAAATAATTATTAAGGCAAAACAACGTTTGCCGGGTCAGCTAGTAATTACATAAATAAAAGCACACACACACAATAAACAAGATACCTTACAAATAGTAGATTAAATCTAAGTCAGTGTCCGCGGGTATGGTGCATGCTGGCGGCATTACTTCGCTGGATCGCCAAGCTTATACGTTGGCCGAGGTACGCGCCAGCTCTTGGGCCATTTCTTTAAATAGCTTAATTTAGCCCGTCTAGAAAAACACTAAAAATATTTATACGTATTTTAGTACCAATTTGACTTAGGAATTAGAAATAAAACTGGTTGATCCAGTTTGTTTCCATATTGATACCAAAATAAGTATAAATATCCTTAGAGTGGTTCCTTAGACGGCCTTTAAGCATTTTTTTTTCGTTTATGATTTATGGAAAAAAACTGTAACATCAAGATTTTGCCCTTCACCTTAAGCTAGCACCCTTACATGTCTTGCTAAAGTTGCAAATTTTTTGCTTAACTCAGGCTAACATTATTTTTCTATAATTTTTCTAAAGAAGGAAGGAGGAATAAGCTTAATTCGTTGGTTTTATTACAACAAAAAAGCTAGGTATTTATTTATTTATTAGGCACTCAGGCAGATTACAAACATTCATTTTAACATTACTAAACTACAAAGAAACAAAAACAAGTCTGCAATCCAAAAAAAAAATAACCTAGAAGTATTGAACCAGCAAGGTGTGTGACCACACCAATCAGTGACACTGGCCGCAGGTGAAGCATGCCTAGTTTGAAACTGCTGGCTCTCAAGGAACCGTTAATATGTCCTTGGTGACAGATTCTACCTAATGGCTTATGTGTGGTACCTAGACAGGCGAGCGTTACAAAATTATTTACCACCATGCTATGGTTTCCTCATGTTTTTTTTCTTTTCATTGTATGACTACACTATACTTGCTCTGTATGAGACCCAGGCCCTTCGCGCCGTAAGGCAATCGCACTCCTGACTAAACTATCATCTCTTATAAATTATTCTTACTAAATAGTTTATCATCAGAACATTATTACATTCCATATTATCACTAAATTATTACTTAATCAAATTTATAAAATTAATCAAATCACAAATACACATAATTGAAAACAAAATAGTCAATAGCAAGAAATGTCAATACTAAATTAAAATTTTTCTCCAGTCACAATTCTCAACCATATCTATAATATGTGTTGGATTGGGCAGTCTAACCGATCATTGATCATAATCTTATATCTTTAAATGAACAATTCTTGTATATATATATATAATTGGAATCTCGGAATCGGCTCCAACGATTTTCATGAAATTTAGTATATAGGAGGTTTCGGGGGCGATAATTCAATCTAGCTAGGAATCATTTTTTGAAAATGTCATATTAAAAAAAAAAACGAGCAAAGCTCGGTCAACCAGGTACTTAAATTATAAACACGCCAATTCTGTAAGTTAAATCATCAACGAAACCAACAATTCAGTCGGGAAATTCTAGTTCTTAATTTTTTTTATACACACGTCTGGTTAACCGCATACTGAACCATTTATAGTTCGTATTATGGATGATAACACTACTGATATACTCCATATACATACATATTTTATATAGATACATATTTGTTATTAGATACATATAATAAATGGTGCTACGTTGTGTTTTACCTCAAAAAAAAGATTATCTCTAAACTCATTGTTAATATAATTCACCTCTAGACAGTTCGCGCGTCACCCGTAGTATTTCGTATAAAACGCGCGTCGAATCCGATCCGATGGTGCTTGTTACTGCAATGATGTAACTGTGTAATAGGTAACAGTGTCAGGCGTACCACAGGCGTTTATGCTTCATTACACTCACAACTCTAAGCGGAGATCTTGATTGAGACGCGAAAGGTTGTAATTAGGGTATACTCGTCACAATTTTTTGTTTCGTGGTTCTATTTAGAGCACTTTTTTAAAAGAAGAAAGAAACAATTTTTTACACTACACAGGTAGGCATTTCATTAGCAGGGCGCGTAACTTTAAACGCCTGTCAGCGATAATGGCTGAAGGTGGAGCATAGCTAGTTTAGAAATACTAGCTCTCAGCTACTAGCTAGACTAGACTAGGATCTAACGCTGAACTGCTTGTCGACAGATTTTCAACTTAAACTGTACTTAAATCTTAGTTGTTCGAATTTTTCATTTAATGTAAACGGTACGGTGAACCGTATTTTAGAACATTATCTAAAACTTCGAAGATAATTCTATAATCCATATTCTACTTCTTCTTCGTATGAGCAAAGTGGTGTCGAGAGTTTTCAAGCCGCCCGAAGGCCTCTGACTTGGCTTAACGACTGCTTGTACTGAGACTAACAGCCGGGACCTACAATTTAACGTGTCATCCTCAGTCAGACCCAGGGTGGCGCCCGGATAAAAGAGCTACTTTTGAAGACAGTGTTATGCATGGTAACCCATCCCCATGAAAAGATTGTCCCCATGGACCGTTGCTTAACATATGGTCTATATTATGATTATCGAATAACTATATTGGTTAGTCCAATTTTTGGACCAATAAATGAAGTTAATAAAACTTTCAAATACTCCAGCCCAACAAACTAGTCTCGCAAAAACATCAATGTCTAACATTAAAACCTCTATCCTGTAATCAAGAAGCTACAGCCCATCGTAATAAGCACTTACGTTTGGCGACCCCGCCCAGGGCGGTCATCGCGCGTCCTTCAAACCAGCACCAAAACACAAACAAAACTCGACGGTGCCGGTCCAAAATTCCAATGACATAATAAGTGATGCAAGAGAACGCAACTAGTGGTGAGTGAGGCCGCGAATCTGGAACGCAGCGGTGAAAGTAGAGCTGCGAAGTAGGACCGCGGGCACTGCCGTAGCGAGTGTATCAGGAAATAGGCCTTTTTATGCTTATTTAGGGCACTGTCGAGTTTTACGGAATCGTGTTTCGGAACTCGAACGATTCTAAACACTAAATTTAAGTTAGAAACTTTAACATATTATATATTTTTTTCATATAGAAGCAGTAAATTCTAATTTAGACAGTTTTTGTTATTTCGCTTTTGTTTCGCATAAGTATTTTGTAAATGTTTAATCACGGGAGAAGTCATCGGCTTTCGAGTTACAGTTCTGTGAATTAGTTTGAAAGCCTTTGGATTCTTATTTTATTTTTATATCTCTTACTTGTTTCACAAATAAAGAATTTAGTATTTTTGTATTTGTATAAAGATTAATTTATTTCGTGAAATTTGACTGGCGGCAAGCTCTTCGCTCAAGTTTGTATGACGCGACTGAACTTGGCACAATTACGCCTTAAGCTCAATTCGTGTGTGGAAAATGCCTAGCTATAACGAGTAAAAAATCATAGGTCAAAGTTGTGCAAATTTTAGTTACTTCATCACGGTCTAACGACTGAACCGATCGGAGTAAAATTGTATAGAGATCAAACATCAAACTCTACTTTATATCCCGAATAAACGCGGGCAACATCACAGGGAGATATCTGCCGTCAAGCACCTAACGGTGTGTTCCGACAATCTCCTTGAGAACCAGTATTTCCAGAATAGGCATGCTACACCTTAAGCCAGAGCCGCTAACCCGTGAAGTTACGGGCTCTACTGGCTAAATGCATAGCAGTAATACAATAAATAAATAAAATTATTTGCACAAAGACTTAAGAATAGCTTACATCGAATTACATATAAAAAAATAAAATTACATCTTAAACTAATTGTTAAACAAGATTAACCATTTGTTGATAATTATTCAATTATAAATAATTAAAAAATGTCTATATGAAATAGAATTAGTTTGTAATAAATGCCAATATGTAATGATGTCAATATTAATAAAATAATATTAAACAATTACATGTTACGACACACATTTTTTTTTTTTTTTTCGATATTGTTATTTTAAGACTAATTCGGGGGACGCTGTACTTCACACTAGGATCGACCTGGGTCGTAGAGTTCAGGCTCTTCCTTACGTACAAAAATTTGGACTGCAATATATGGTGTAAATGTAAAATTATCAGAAAAAAGTACCATAATATAATACAAAACACATATTATAAAACTAAATTGCAAAATATGCTTACTTTTTAAATGTGTAATAGTAGGTAGGTTACTTATTGAACTATTTGTATCTTATAGAATCAAAGATAACATCACCAAGATAATATAAAAATAATAATAATAATTATAATCATTTATTCTAGGTTACACATAGTTTAGAAATTATAACATAAGTATAGAATTTTAGTGTTTGGTAAACTCGGGGGACTCTGTGCTCCACACTAGGTTTCACCTGGGTCGTGGAGGACAGGCTCTTCCTTACATACAAAGGTAATTAATATACATATAAACATACAAAGTTAATTAATATAGGTACATATAAAAGCTACTAAATTATACCATTTATACCAACTTAAAGGTAACAAATTATTACTAAGGAATATCCTTAATTTAATTTAATATTTTTTTTTAAATGTAAAAAAGCTGCAGCTAGTACTGTTATATAACACGTATAATCCCATGCCGCCAGTGTTAGTACCACCGCGCGCGCGCCTCACTCGCGCCGAGAACCTTACTCACGTGATAGGGCCGAAGGTATATAACAATCTCCCGGAAGAAATTACTAATGTCTCAAGCGATAATATATTTAAAAGTAAGTTAAAAATCTGGCTCTTTCAAAGTACGTTTTACTCAATTGTCATTTTTTTTTGTAGCCAAATGAAAAGCTTTCGACTATACAAGAGAAATAGATGCATTAGATATTGCCATTATTAATGTATTTTTTTTGTTTACACTGTGTACATTTTATATAATTGTGACATTTAATATCTACTTTTGACTTGTAAATGAAATATTTTAACAATAAAATAGTTTATCTGTTTACTGTTATATAACACGTATAATCCCATATCCAGGCAATATGACAGCATAATGTCGTCATATCAGTTAACTCTTGTGACAGCATACGTGTGTCGAAAACATTAGCTCACCCACCCACGGCTCACGACTTGTAACTAACTCAAGTGATGGAGCAAACGATGACTACGCTTCGGTGGGACACGATTGTAAATACGAGTAGTAATCGAGTTCAAAATTAAATAAAAACAAATATATAATTGCACTAGCTGCCTCTGTTGTTACCCATATTAACCGAGATAAAAAGTAGGTTATGTGTGTATCCAGGCCTTCTATCTTGCCCACTGCTGAGCATAGGCCTCTCTTCTTGTACGCCAGTCATCCCGGTTTTGCGCTGCTCTCATTAGAATTATTAAGAACTTGTAATTTAAATATAATTAATCTTAATATATATATAAATCTCGTGTCACAATGTTTGTCTTCAATGGAGTCCTAAACCACTTAACCGATTATAATAAAATTCGCACACCATGTGCAGTTCGATCCAACTTGAGAGATAGGATAGTTTAAATCTCAGATTATAGTCGCAATTTTAATTTATTGCTAATTATTGTCTGTTATTATTTGACAGTCACAATTATCTGTTAACTCCAAATGTTTCTAACAGATGTCGATACCTTTCGACTGGGTTGAGAAGTAATCAATAGATGGCGCTGCTATGGTAAATCTACGAACGTGTCATATAAGTTACACTTTTTTCATACCCCTAAGTGAGGCAAAACAACGTTTGCCGGGTCAGCTAGTTGTTATATAAATTTTGGCTTAATTTATTATGAAAAACGCTATATTTATTATGCGTCGCTTCAGGCGCTGTATGGCGCGACAGAACTCAGTAAACTAGCGCCTTAACAAGTCCGATACTGCAACGTAGCAGCGATTCGAGAGTATGAGGAAATTTGGGTAAACTGGTTAATAAGCAGCCGATCTAGTTCATAGTCTTGACATTTATACCTGCGAGTATAATTGGGGTTAAGATCCAAGAACATGTACAATATGCAACCACTGATTGCAATATTACCTCTAAGGTCAGGTTTTAATCTGGGCGGAGAGAACAGAGGCATTGCGCGAAGCGCTCCAGCATCCCTGTCCCGTGTCTGATATGGTACACCGTGAGGTTTTAGTCGGTAGTGACGGCCCCTCTGGCACTCGAGCCCGACATACCCTGCCCGCCTCCCCCAGGCTTGTGGCGGGAGATGCGTAAATGCATTTCCTCACGTATAAAAAATGCTCAAGTTTAATGTACTTGCTCTGTTACTTTTTAAGCTGTTATCAAAATAAGTACAAAATGTTAACAATGTTATGTTTCCTGGCAAATAACGCAAAACCTTGTTCAGCCGATTTTAGACTACATCTAGGTATATCAGTTGTGTTAGCAACCATAATACGAACTAGAAATGGTTCAGTATGGGGTTAATATAAGACGTGTGTGAAATGTGTCAAAAAAAAGAAGTTTTGCTCGACGATTATTGGAAATTACAAATTAAATACAGTTTTTTGCAACTTTTTGCAAGAAACAGTTGACTTATTATTCGCTTGTATGCTAACTATTACTTATACTAGTAGCCTCTGTAGGTCGGCTAGCTAAGGTAATCTGACGCGATCATACGATCTTACAAGACTGTCGTTTTTATAGTGGCAATTTCATCTGGCCTCTACCGTGGGTCGAATGGCATCTTAAATTGTAGGTGCCGACTGTTAGCACAAGCAGTCATTAAGCAAAACAGCATATTTTAAAATCCTGCGTAATTGGTACAGTTTTATTATGTTTATTTCAGTATTAAGAATCGTTAGAGTTCCAAAAATAGATTACGCAAAATTTGCTCGATGGTTTATTTTGACGTGACAACGTCTTAAATTAGGTTGCGGCTGGGAGTCACTTATGAAAAAGTGTAACGCCCGGTAACGTTACGATGAGTCACCGAACGAGAGAGAGGCCCGCCGAATGCCTTGCGTCTCTCTCCCACTCAACTATGATCGGTCTGCCGCGCGCGCAGCACGCGACAGACGTCACGTAAAATCTTCGCCCGTAAAACCGACTTTACAGGCAACCATTTTTTTTTTAAATATAATTGTTTCCAAATTTGTAAATAAGTATTGTGCTTCTAAAACTTATAAAGAAATATAACAAATCTTAATTTTTTTTTAGGTGATATTTATAATCATTAGAGCTTAAAATTACAATATTTCGTTCCCACAAGGATAGACACACAAACGGACACGTTAGAGTTATAATATGTTGACATTTTTATAGAGAAGAAGACATAAAGTGTTACCCTCATCTACTGTGTCACATTAACCGTACAAAGTACGGAAGCTCAAGTTACGAGTACATGAATGACGCGAATGTTCTCAGGCTGCTATTCAGCGGCTGCAATCAAGTTTTTGTTGCCGTTGCATTAGACGGTTATGTGACAAACTTGTTTTACTATCTATTCTAATGTTATTAATTCAATTATTATGTTTCATAAAATAAAAAATTGCGTCTAAATCAAGGGCTTTACAGTGGGTTCAGAGTCATCAATAATGAAACAATGAAATGTCTAAAATAGCTCTACGTTACTCAAATAGTATTTTTCTTCTCTATTCTTTAGATTTTAGGTATTTTATACGCAAACTTTACTAAAGACACCAAGAATGGACAAGCGAAGTAGAGGTAGACCGTACCGAATATGGGCAGATGTATTTACATAGACATGGACAAAACTGGATGAGATTAGCTCGGAACAGATAACTATGGACGAAGTTGGGGGAGGCCTACGTCAGCGAGGCGACATCTGCACTTCAAGAAGATTGACATCAGTAATAAACCTGACATGGATCCGCTTAATAAACCTGACATGGATCCGCTTAATATTTTTTATTTTGACATTAATTACCTATATAGTTTGACATGCGATAGTATAATAAGCGACAATTACAATTATTATTTGACATTCCGATTTAAACATTTATTGACGATTAATATGATATGACATTTGTAATAATAATATGAAAAGATGACAAGCTATGTAAATATGTGCAGTTGAATAAAGGCTTTTTTTTTTTTTAACTTTACTAAAGTTTTATAGAATTTAACACACGAAAACATAGTATGTAAAATTGCTCTTTTCCGGCAAAAAGTTTTTACTTAAAGTCAGGAAAAGGGTTTTAAGATTTATGAAGTTGTTTATAAGTCTAGGCCCTAGATTCCACGTATTACGTAGTTTCCGTGGTAGGAAACCATCACTTATATATCACTCAGAGCTCCGAGTCTGTGGACCGAGTAGTATTTTAAAAATAAAGTCTAGTATAAGAATTTGAGAGTGTCTTGCCTAGTGACTTCAACAGGCACAACATGGTAATCGGTTTAGATAACTTTACAATGGCGCTATAGACAGATATCGCTTAATATATTTAATTAACCCATATTTCATTTGTGCGCATTAAAAATATAGTTACTTATTGATATCAGAAATGTCACCTGGGGACACTTAGGTGGAATAGCGTGTGATTAGAATACAAAACGTAAGAAAGATCGTAAATTTACGTTATTTTATATACTGTGTAAACTCTGTATGACGACATTGATGGGACTGTGCATTTTATGGCGTTATAGAGAGTGGTCGTTAAATGGAGAGAATGTACCATTGTAAGGAATACAAGCTAAACCAATTAAAGACGACCTCGCTGGCGTAAAGGTTACCATGCCGGTCTGCTAAGCAGAAGGTTCCAGGTTCGATTCCCGGCCCGGTCAACATCTTTGTGCTTAACTAAATTTGTTGGCTGTAGGTCTGGGTGTTAAATATGCATTTATATATAATATGTATGTATATGTAGTATATCAGTTGTGTTAGCAACCATAATACGAGCTAGAAATGGTTCAGTATGGGGCTAACCAGCCGTGTGTGAATGTGTCCTAATATTAATTTAAATATTTTATTTATTTATAAATTTTCGTTTCTGTTACTCTTCGCCCCATATCAGTTTTTAGAAAGAATATTTAATCTACAGACACTCGATCTTTAACTGTCTTAATAAAATATGTATCGATATTGCTAATCTATCTAAGACGAGAGCATTCGCAGATGTAATTTATTTGTGTAACTACTTAAGTAGAGCACCGCTATTATTTCAGAACACCTGTCTTGAAGATTAATAAGACACCAGATACTCGTGTCAGTTGATAATAAATTCCAATAAACAAGAAATACAAGTTCCAGACCTTTGGCATTATAGTCGTAACTTGGGTCGTGCAAGTAGGAAGCGAGCCATAATCTGCCGGTTCGATATTATTCAAGCTCGTAGAAGGTTCTATATGTATGTGGAGGTAAAAGGCAGGTGCCATGCAATATGTAGTTGCCTGTCAGTATACGTCGTAATTTTTCATTTACATTTCACACACGGTTATTAACCCCATACTGAACCATTTCTAGTTCGTATTGTGGTTGCTAACACAACTGATACACTACATATACATACATACATATGTACATACTTTATATAGATACATATTTAACACTCAGACCGACAGCCAACACATTTAGTTGAGCACAACGATGTTGGCCGTGTATGTATTAAAATATAAACACAAATACAGTGTAAACTCCATGTCACTTGATGTAACTACAAACTCTCTAAAGGGTCGAAATCAGTTGGCTTTAGCTAGTATGGAATACTGGCTAAACTATGTGTCTTATTTACAAGAGTGAATAATTATTAATATTATTATCTATATTATTATACAGCGCAATGAAACTTGATAAGATAAACTCAAATTTACTAAGTTTTTTAACCTAAAAGTGCCTTTTTAAAACTTGCATCTGGATATCTGACGACCTCGTTAGCGTAAAGGTTACCATGCCGGTCTGCTAATCAGAAGGTTCCGGGTTCGATTCCCGGCCCGGTCAACATCTTTGTGCTTAACTAAATTTGTTGGCTGTGGGTCTGGGTGTTAAATATGTATTTATATTATATGTATGTATGTATATGTAGTATATCAGTTGTGTTAGCAACCATAATACGAGCTAGAAATGGTTCAGTATGGGGCTAACCAGCCGTGTGTGAATGTAAAAAAAAAAAAAAAAAAAAATACTGTAGGTTTTACTTTGAATTTGGCTTTAAGTTATGTGGCAAAGTTTTTTATTTTAAGACCGTTACTTGTTAGTATCACTTTCATGTCGTTGATGTGTTTGTCTAAAACTGTTATAATTATTTTTACATTACCATTTGTTTTTTATACTTGCATCTCTCTAAGTTCGGTAGAGCCTACGTAGGACTTGCTCAAAGAAAATAATGATAACAACTTTGTTTATCATAAAATCATGATAATAAAATTAATAACTCCAATTATTGATTATGGTCTGTAATGTATGTACTTGTTACAAAAACGAGTTTCTTATCGCGCCTTATTGCTTGTTTGTAAAGATATTAATATCGCCTTATCATTTCAACTTATCAAAGCGAAACACAAGCACCCATGTTTTAATGTATTTCTGACCGTAACCGAGTCATAAAAATGTTTCTTATTCTTAAACTGCGTTTGGTAAGAAGACTCAACTTACATGGTATTGTGTTACGCAACTATTCCTCCTTCCTGCATTTAGAGGTAGAAACAAACGAAAATGTAACTGAATTAAATTAGACTAAACTAAATTTAAAGAAGCCCCGTCTCTTTTCATCTTAAGTGACCAGAAAGACACGGCACGTTCTGAACCATAGTCAAAACAACTAAAATCACGTCAAATATGGAATGTGCAGGCAGTTTTAGAGGTGATACAAGTGAGTGCGTTCTAAAGTCGCCTATACTTTCTACATTTGACGTGATTTTAGTTGTTTTGACTATGGTGCAGAACGTGCTGTCTCTTTCTGGCCACCTAAGATGAAAAGAGACGGGGCTTCTTTAAATTTAGTTTAGTCGTGTGTGCCGCTGAATCGCCACCAACTATATCATTTTCACGGTTTCATATCGAGTATATTCGATACATGGTGAGTTTATGTAACGTCTGTGTTGTCAGAGGCGACGGTGGGAGAGTGCAGGCCGGCGCAGGCGCAGCGAAGAGCCCAGCCTCAGGAAAAGATCAGGTCTGTACGACTTCCTACTTTATTTGTTGTTTGGATCGCGACGCGAGCGGACGTATCGCGCGAGCCCTTTATCTGTCACGTGTTTTGTTTTTATTGTGATACGGTGTCTAATCTGTGGTGGAATACAGTTTGTGAGTGATACCGACTGACCTTGGATACAGGATTTTGAACCGAGCCGTATGTGTTATTTGTAACGCTCTTTTGTTTACGTGTTGTATTTTTCTTGCTTGTTTTCCTTGACGCCGCCTGTTTGCTTTGTTTTTTACCTTATTATAATGAGCGCTACTTGGTTAATTTGACGACCTCGTTGGCGTAAAAATTACCACGCCGGACTGCCATCCAGAAGGTTCCGGGTTCGATTCCCGGCCCGGCTAACATCTTTGTGCTTAACTAAATTTGTTGGCTGTGGGTCTGGGTGTTAAATATGTATCTATATAAAATATGTTTGTATATGTAGTATATCAGTTGTGTTAGCAATCATAACACGAACTAGAAATAGTTCAGTATGGGGTTAACCAGCCTTTTTTTTTAAATTACACGCGGCTCAAGATACGTAGCAAGTATTAACAAAACAATGCCGAAGACTAGAGAGGAGGTCTATTCCCAGCAATCTGTAGATAATAGTAATAGATAACACAGCTCTACAAAAAATCTATTTTTTTTGTTGCCCTGGATATTATCGCAAATTCTTAAGTTTTTAAGTGCCCAGATTACGAATATATTAGTAAAAGTACTAAATTTGCTCGTTTCTACAAATTGAATTTTGAACTATTTATTGTCAAAATTTTAATTTTCAGTAATTTGTTGAAAAAAACACGAGCAGATCTTACAAAATCATTGATATTTTCACGAATTGCGTGTATAAATAGACCCAAAATCATCATCATATCAAAGGCAACAAAACCACTGTAGACCAGTGTAATCTTTTGCTTAAATAGTAAAGCTTCAACATCACCTAATTAAATGGAAAACTGTTACTAATGATTGTCATTCATTTAAATGGTGGTAGAGTATTTCTTGTGCTTACCTGGCTAGCTACTAATCTCAAGTTGAAAAATCTTTTACCTAACACCTAACGGTGTGTTCCGGCAGTCTCCTTGAGAGCCAGTTATTCCAGACTCGGCATGCTCTAACTTCTAGTGTCACTAACTTATGCGCTCTGCTGGTTCAATGCCTGCCAGAATGCATAGAACAAAAAAATCGGAATAAAAAATCAGAAAAGTAGTTAGGTACATTTTATGATTATGATTATTTTATTTATTTACTTTTTATCAAGAAAAACAATATATAAAACAAAAATTCACCTTAGAAATTAAAATAATTATTTTAATAAATAAATTTAATAATATTAAATTAAATTAAAACGATGCATGCACTTAAAACATCGAAAACGCTTCCAAATCGATTATCTTGAATAATAGCCAATTTTTATTCAGTAAACAGGTTTTTTTCTCGTATCGATGTGTTTAATCAGGTGCCTTTGTGCTGTATAATCTCAAACAATGTTGTTGATACCGTACTATGTTTACACGCGAGAATGAAAGCATAGTAATTCTTGGAAATTGTTGGTTTTTATGGATTTCTGAGTTAACCTAGTTTTTAACCCCCGAACGCAAAAAGACGGGGTGCTATAAGTTTGACCTGTCAGTGTGTGTGTGTGTGTGTGTGTGTGTGTGTGTCTTGTTTATTTGAAACTGACTGCTAACTATTGAATTTAATTTGATTTATTATAATTGAATTTAAGGTTTTCTATTGATAAAAATGTCATTAATTGACATGTAACTTTTGGTGTTACCAATAAATCATTTATAGTTGTATATATTTCAAAATCCAAGATGGCTGCTACAACAAAATGTGGGGAATTATCTATTCTACACTTTTTAATTTACACATGTGTTCTAATCTCAACGCAGATTACAGAAACAATGAAGAATTGATTAATTGATATTTTCCCCTGTAACACCGGCATAACCGGCCAAATTTTGGGCTGGAATGTTTAGGCATAGTATGATTAATATGCCTAGGTACATCAGTGGACGAAGACGGGCTGATGATGATGATCATCTTAAATATAAAATTTCCGTGTTACAGTGTTTGTTACCGTACTCCTCCGAAACGGCTTGACCGATTTTTTCCAAATTTTATATGCGTATTCAGTAGGTCTGAGAATCGGCTACTGTATATTTAGATTTTTTTTAATATAGAGTTTACACTTTAGTTATGTTTATAACAAAGCTAGTCTCATCGGGTCGAATCCAGCCTTTCACCGTCACACCTTCACTTTGTTTTTCAAGTTAAACGTGAAGTTTCCACTCGCTCATACGGTGAAGAAAAATATCGTGAGGAAACCCACAAGCTTCAAAAACCACACAACCCGAAGACGTGTGTCATCGTACAACTCGCTCTTGGTCTGCTTGGTGGATTATGACATACATCTCTCTCCTCTTGAGAGAAGGCCCCGAGTCCCAGCAGTGAGAACGTATAGTGCGCTGCTTATGCTATAAATAGTTAATAATCGTTTCACAATCTTTATTTTTATCATCGCCGAGATTATACGCCCCTTCACTTGCAACTCTGCAAAGTACTTAACATTAATACGAGTATACAGGGTTACAGGTAAATAAAGCAAAACCAGTTAGAGGTAACTAGGCTTTGGTATGTCTAAACAGGCTAACGAGGCTTTGGTATGTCTAAACAGACAAGTTTAGTTCCCTTACTTTAAGATATTCGCGAAAAAAAACTGCCTTGCACAAAAAATTTATCGCCACGCAGCATTATGTTCTGAATAACATTTAAGAGCTAATTTCCAAATGTCGCACAGCAAAAGAGATAATTTATTTCGGATATTTAATAATCCATACTATTAAGAATCAAAAGATAAAACAATGTAATTCCTACTAATATTATATAATCCTACTAATATAATAATTCCTAATAATATTAGTTTGTGTGCAAATGTGTATGTTTATTAATTCTTCACGCTCAAACGGCGGAACCGGTTTTACTGAAATATGAAAGTGTAAAGATACACATAGCCTACTTTTTATCCCGAAAGCACTTGGGGTTCCTGTGGGATACGCAAGTAACTTCATAATCTATGTTACTCTTTCACAATCCAACGGCTGGACCGAGTTTCATGAGATTGACTATGAAGATAGGTTAACTCAAAGGCTACTTTGTATCCTGGATTTACTCAGCTAGATATTAAATAAACGAATGCCGCCCATAAACGGTTTCCGTCTGTTATTACATGTAACCTTGTATAAAGGCGTTGTGATATAATGAGATTGGTATTATATGAGTGACCTTTTGATAGGACTTAAGAGGTTAAAAAAATCTAGGCCAGTAGACCAATGAGACCTGACACTCGTTTACAAATAACGTATCTAATTAACTCTTATGCTTTTGTGATATAAAACAACAGAGCGTTTTTAGTTAGTTAAATAGATGTAAGTTTTAATTTTGCAACAATTTATTGCGAGAAAATTTGCTCGTCAAATTACTACTAATATTATAAATTGTATAATTCTGACATACTCGTAATTTGACGAAAATTTGAAAATCTATATTTCTCGTGATTACTATTGTAAACTAAAAAAACGACTATTTAAATATACCTACTATATTGCATGACAAAAATAATAATATATAATTCATATGCGTAATAATTATAACAAACTGATAAAAAATATAAATAAAATTGACTTTTAACGTTATTAAAATCAAAATACGTAACAGCTGTCATCATTAACAAAAAAAACGAGACATTCATTAAAAACTTCAGACGCACTCGTAAGCCCAAAATAGTCTTCTGGTTCATTCAGACAAACTTTTAAACATATTTTTTAACAATTCATCCAAATCATCTATAGTTTTTTAACGGTTCATATATTTTGAATGCGTTGTTAGACGGGGTCTTTTGAACTGCGCTCAAGTCTTTCTAATTTGTACGTTCTTGCTATTGTAGTGAAGGTCGTCAGCCTTTTCCTGAAGATGCTGGTTGCACAAACTGTCTTTGCGAGCCTTGGATGCGTTTGCGCAAGATTTTTGTCTTGCGAACAAATGGAACAATGTTACATTCAGATTACAAAGAGCTGTGACATTGGAATTGTTGAGGATAGAAGGCTTGTTTTGTGACTATTGTTGATTTTAATGGCGGCATTTTACAATTATCTGTCGGTGGCTTTGACGTACAAGTTGACGTGTATTTGTTCCATAATATAACTTACTTATTCGAGTAAAGTAACCGAATAAGTTATTTTTGGATGGTGAATGTATTTGCTTTGAAAACAGCTGTTATTGTACGAATGATTGAAAGATGAATTGAAAGTAGCTTCAGTGAGTGAGAAAATAAAGAGTAGAAGGTTAGCGTAGTATGTGATGCGTAGAGAGTAGACGCATGTTACTAGGAGATGTATGGAAATACTAGTGCATCGAAGAAGGGTAAAAGGCAGAAGAAGACATGAATAGAGTGTATGAATGATAATATGAGAGAGAAAGGAGAATGATGGCTGATAGAGGAGAGGGAAGAAGAAAACTTAAAATATAATAAATATGTATCCTAATATCGCTCACCATCAGGTGAATTGTGGTCAAGCGCTAACCTATTCAGAGTAAATAAAAATTTGTAAATAAAAACTTGCTGCTCCGTCTCCACCAAGTATGGGTTAAGGCAAGGAAGACGTATGGATTTGTCTTGAATAACAAACTTACAATTAAAACCCTTACAATACAATTAATTAACTTATGTCTGAGCATGGTTTTATCGCATCTCAGCCGTGATAGAAGCCGGTCATTGATCAACTGATAAACCTTTTGACCGCTGACAATTGACATTTGACCTGCGTTATATGTATTACTGTTATCCAAAAAAAAAACTAGATTGTAGCACTATGATTTATTATTATTTATAAATTATTATTTAGCACTTTTTACAGTATATATCATATTGTCAAATTATGCCTGTGCAGCTTGTGCATTTATGATTCCATTAAATTGTGATTATTATATTGCCCCACGGTCACCCATCCAAGTATATTAACAAATCGTGCTAGACTGCGTCCTAATGTTAACAACACAAATGATCTAATGTTGTATTGAGTGTTGGGTGTAGTATTACCTCAGTTACAAAATGTTACCAAATCGGCGGCGGTAGACTGTTATCATCGGTTGCCGAAACCGGTCGCTCGTTGAGCCATAACTACTGGTTTAATCTATGCTTCAAGTGGCACGGTGTTGCAAGCTTCATGCCACAAATGTTGCACAAAATTCTAGTTGGCTATAAAAAAGAAAAGAAGAGGCGGTGAAAGTAAAAATATGTCAAAAAAGAATATTTCGACTTTGACTTTGATTTAGAAAATAACAAACATTTTGAAAAAAAAGTTGCTCTTCTTACGATAAAAATTTTATACTAAAAGATCAAAGCTAGTTTAACAAGTTCTGTTCAATTATTTGTTTTATATTATTTTTTTCTTAAGCTTCACTTAAAACACATAATCTCACTTAATAAACCTAAGACTAATTAACTTAGTTGCCAGTACATGCCTTCTTTCGTGTCCATTATTCAGCCTTGCACTTTACAATTTCGTTCGTAATTATTAGTTTGACACTTAACGCATCGATGCTAGATCATTAATAAGTAGTATAATATGTCTATATTACTGGATAGAAAGCGACTTATAGGCAGACCACCAGGCCGATGGATCAAAGACAGACGGTCCATTGAGGGCCGTGAAGTCCAAGTTCGTACACACTGGCGTAAGAGCTATACCCAGCAGAGGGTAAATGTAGGCTGATGATGATGATGATGTCTATATTTCCCCCTCAATCTGGGGGTACAGCCGTCGCTGTAGCAAGCGGCCGGCGCTCGCCGTTGAAAGTGTGCCGCGGCGGCGATGGGCAGTCACCGCGCGCGGCCTTGCCCCACTTGCCGTTAACGCCGACCATTACCTCGCAGACATTAACGATGTTAACATTAACACCGCCCGTGTACGTATTCACTCGCGCCGCTATTGTCACTTCGATGACATTGAAATTTTACAAACTAATTTTAGATCCGAATCGTTACTAATACGGTCGTTGATTTTTAGAATGTGTGCTACGAAGCCGCTTTGCATGTGAATATTTCATAACACGCATTGTGATTGCTTAATTATAGTGTTGTAAAATAATTTGAAACGGTCGTAATGTTACTCGTATCTGTGAGAAATCTACATTCACGTTAGTGCTAGACGAGTGATCGCGTGGAGCGGAGTGTCTGACTGCAGTGCTTGTTTGCAGGTCCGGATCGACGCGGCCGCGCCGCCCCGACCGCGCCGTGTACGTCCCCAGAGCGCTGCGAGCGAGCGAGCAGGCTCCGGACGACAAGCAGGAAGCCAACAAGCGCACCGCACCCGAACCCAAATGCCCCAAATCGCCCGCTGCCAGAGATAAATCCGCTCACGGAACCCCGAGAAAGTCCATAGATAAAAACTTCTGCAACGTGTACACTCCGCCGCATCTCAGGAGTCAAAGACCTCACACCGCGCCGAGCATAGAGGACCAACCGGCCGACGCGGCCGAACCCGCAGCCTGCCCCGTGCCAAATACCGATAGTGCAATATGTTACAGTGATAATAGTTATAACGAGGACGGCGAGAGTTTTTATATAGGCGACTATTTCGCGAACGGTCAGCTCGGGTTTTACCACCCGGATTACTACGCGGAGTTCGCTAACGGACACTCCGACAAAAGTCACTGGCGAACCAATGAGGCTGACGAGAACATGGCGGTGAACGAGACTCAGAGCAATATTATCGATAGTGAATATATTTATAGCAAAGACGAGGATGTCGAGAAGAAGGAGTTGAAACGGGCGTCGCAGGAGATCAACAGAAGTAGCAAGAGGATCATCAAGCAGAGCTTCCACTCGGACGTGCTGGTGATATCGGATCCGGCGGAACATGACGCCGACACGACTCCGACGGACACAGCTCCTCAAGTGGAAGAAAAGCAACCCGAACCGAAGAAAACCAAACCAAAATTAGAGCCAAAATTGTCATTGAAACGTGAAGAAAACGACTGGGACGCCGTTTTCGATGACAGCGGGGAGTGCTTAGATCCTTCTTTACTGGAAGAGTTGACATCGACAGTGGGCAAAGTGCATATAACGAAAGCAAAGAATAACTACGATCAGTACCAGACTAAGGGGCAGCAGTTGTTGTCGGGGCCTTACGATGAGGCTTTCGGTCACGTGGTAGAAGTGTACGACTTCCCCAGCGAGTTCAAGACGAACGATCTGTTGTCGCTGTTCAGTGAATACAAGGATACAGGTTTCGAGATCAAATGGGTGGACGACACGCATGCGTTGATTGTCTTCAGCAGCGCTAAAATTGGTAAGTTAATATTTATGCATGATTTTATATTTTTATTTAAACGACTGTCTATTCGCATCTTAATGTTACTCGCCAGTGTTGATTATTTTTGTCTGATAATGGACAACTGTCAGTCAGTAAGCATGCACTAAGCTAGTACATAATGTGTACTATATGTTTGCACAAAAACCATGGTTTTTTTTTAACTACTAACTAGCCACATACTAGATTGCATAAAAATATTCAATTAAGATTTTTTTAAAGATTCAATTTTCGCGATAGAAATGAAGTGAAATTTGATAATTGATATAAAGTCTTATGTTCTGTAGTTTGATTTGTCTAATGTAGGAACAAACGACTGTACGGTCTAAGGGATAAGAGGATATAAGATAGGGTTAAGAGATTAAAATACTAAATACAATAGTACAAGTAACTCCTAAGTAAAATAGGGATATAATTTTTTTAATCCAATTTTACACATAGCCCGCAAGATCTTTGACAAAGGTTTAAACTTTGCATTTTCATCCAATTTCCTTGCATAAGGAAAGCGTAACTGTTGCCCGTAATAGGCAGTAATGATGCAGCTTCGATCATTATTTCCACGGATAATTAGTCGGGTGCACACATAACTACAAGCTGTGTTTAACGGTTCAATACGCATTAATTGGCATTAACTGTTTACTTAAAAATATTATTTTCAATGCATGGTTAGGCTACATAGTTACTCGTACATTTGAATCCAATCTATGCAATCAAGCGTTTTTAAATATTTATAATCAAATATACTTATAACAAAGTGAACTATTACAATTTGTGATAAGATGAAATAAAATATATTACTTACTTTCCAATCACAATACATTTCGGGAAGTAAATGGTTTCCAATAAATAAAAACCGAAATTACATAGAATATGACCCAATTTCGGATCACAATAAACAGATTTCAATGATTGGTTTATGATTATTTCACAATCAAACAGCTGAACCAAATTATTATTTTTTTGTAGATCTATAGATCTATATAATATTATAAAAAGGAAAAATTTGATTTTTTGTTTCTTTGTTTGACGCGAATAGGCTCCGAAACTACTGGACCGATATGAAAAGTTCTTCACCGTTGATTCGAGAATAATGTTAAAACTAAATAAAACCTTTAATATGTATAAAATACCTTTGATATCTTTTTTAAATCTAAATACGTGAATATACATGCCACACTACTTCTCCTCAGAAAAACACAAGTTTTAACTAAATCACCAGTCAGATAGAAACTTGAAGCATAAAATTCCCTTACCAAAGACATCAACGCGTGTTCTCTGCCACTTATTTTTTCAACTTGTTGATTTGGCACTTCCTGCGATGCCAATAGGTTTCATTCACGCCACATCGCGTGTGGGGGACGTATCTTTAATCATTTACATGTATGTGGGGCATTTTGTGTTATTAAAGGTATAAAAAGCTATTAGAATATTTCCTTATAATAGTATTGTTTCATACTAGCTCATACCGCCCCGCGATATTAACCGTTTTAGTACAGGATTACGAGTAACCTTTATGTTAATACAGGGTTTAGACTGTCCCCATACCAAATTTCATCGAAATCGGTTCAGCTGTTTGAGCTTAACTCAAACGGCTGAGCCGACCGAGCTAACGAAGAACAAACACAGACCTACATACATACAAACCAATTTTCGGCTTTATAATTTTAGTCGTAGTAGTTTAAAATTATGTTTATGAAATTTGGAGCTCCCTAATCTATAAAGTAGTATAATGTCACAAAGTCTTCCTGGATGAGTAATTAATCACTTGCAATACTTTTTATCACAAAGTTAAGACTAGTTTGAGAAATTTTATGGTTAGTAGGGCAGACATAGGCAGAACATGAACATTAACTTATGTGGTTTCCAGCGAACTACCATGAGTGCAATAATATAATGTACCGGACGCGTCTCCCGTACTAATGATAGTGCGGCCAATTAATGGACGTTTGGGGAACATATCCATAACATAAGCAGCCCATTATACGTTCCCTCTGATGGGACTCGAGGCCTTCTCTCATGAGGAGAGAGATATAGACCATAATCTAAGCAAGAGCGGATTGGCGGATGACACACGTCTTCAGATATTATGGTTCTCAAACATGTCGGTTTCCTCGCGATGTTTTCCTTCACCGTAATATGTGTGCAAATCCACACATAACTTGAAAAACAAGTCATTGGTGTAAGGCCGGGATCGAACCAGGGGCCGTCTGATTGAAAAGCAAACGATTTACAATCGAGCCTCATTCGCTAATAATACACACGTACAAATAGTTAGGCGCACTGCCCTTAGTGCTCGGGACGCGTTCGGCACATTTTATTTTCGCACTAACAGCACAGATTACTAAATAGCTACTACGCTAACAGTAGTGATCTGGACACTTCAGAGGTTAACAGCGCCACCTAACGGCCTACTTATTGTTCTAAAAATAAACAATATTTTCATCTCACGTAATACTCAAGTAACCGGCATTGCATTAACTACCTACGGTTGCAATACAGAGTCTGAAAGAATCGCAACTGCAGGCACATCGATGGCACAATCGAGTCGAGTTTGCGCAATCGATTTACTGCCAAAATCGAATAATGGACGCACGACCGTTGTGCTGTACTGGAGCTTGTTAACAAACGATGTTCCGAAGGTATGGTCTTAGTGATGCGATGTTGCGATTAATTCAGCTTCTGTATTTGCGAGAAGAACATAATAAGATTGTTTGTATTGTTAATTTTTTATCTTCATTATATTGCATATGAGCAACATCTTGTAATTAGCCCTAAAGTTTATGTATGCCCTTTACTCTATTTTGACATTTATTTCACAGATATATGTGTCAATCTAGCGATTTTCAAGGCTAGAGTAACCAGTTTCTTCAAGGAAAGCGCGCTCCGCCTTAGATCACAGTATAGCTTACCATTAGGTGAATTGCAATCAAGCGCAAGCCCATTAAATAAAAAAATAATAATTAAAGAAGGTTCTCAATTCGTCGCACTTATTTATTGCATTTTTACCCGATTGCGATAGTTAAGTTTCCTCGATAATTGCAGTCGGTTGGACCGATTCGCCATTTATTTGTTCTGTAGGTATAGTTACCATACTACGGAAATACGGACTGCATATAAAGTGCATACTTACTCATATCACATTTACCTTGCTAAGTTCCTTATCCACGTAATTAATTAATTCGGAAGCTTCATTTAAGTAAAATCTTATTTACGCTTTCCTATTATTATGTTTACCATACGACGAATGCATTTTTTGAATATTTTAAAAGTTCATTTGTCTAATAAAGTTATTGTGAGCATAAACACGGTGGTTGGGCCTTATCTATCTGGCCAACAACAAGTTAAGTTTTTTATAAGTTGAAACTCTGTCTATAAAAACACCTTCCGGCGGTTTTCTTCAGAGACAGTTATTGCAGACTAGCCATGCTCCACTTTAGATTATGTTGTCGCTAACTCGTATGGTCTTTTTTTTTAAACTCGTATGGTCTAGCGTTGTCTTCTCTGCAGCCTCCTTGAGAATCATTTATTCCAAACTAGGCATGCTCAACCTTTGTTTACATTGTCGCCAACTTCTGTGGTAACACGCCTGCTGGTCATATGCAAGTAAAAATCTTGATTTATTATCAGTCAAGTTTGTTTTCTTAAGAAGATTAAAAAGAACGAAACCATTCGAGTTAGTGTAGTGTTGTGTTAAATCTTAAGTGATAGCGAAATCCAAGGTGTTTAGTGCTGACAATAGAACTCATTAACAAAGTGAACTCGACTTAATAGAGACATTAAGAAATGTGATACATGTGTTTGTGAACACATTTTTAGAGACGCTATGTACATAATTAGTAGTTTATGTTAAAGTAATACTATTTATTAACTATTTATTAGCTGAGTAGGCTAGATTGTATCAATAACTTAACGAGTATTTTAGATAGATAGAATTTTCATAATCATTTTTCAATTATTTATTTAAATTTGTATATTAGACTATATTATAATATTAAAATAGATTATAGTTTTATTAAGGTATTATCGCGTACCTCGCGCATTCCCTTAAAAATAAAATAAAGTTAAAAAGTTTGTTTTCAACTTTGAACCACACACCACTTTTGATTTCGTTAGCGCGTGCCACTTTTCTATCCGTTATTATTGATTCAGGACGCATACATTGCTGCCTTGACCTTGGAGCTTTGTTTCGCCGTCTCTTGGCAAGCGGCGTGTGTTACAAAACAACCGAAGACGCCTCACGCACGCACGATGAATGCAGCAGTGGCAGGCAGTAGTTCAGTAGGCTAACTGTGTAGAGAATGCGGGTCGTTATCGCTATTATGTATTCAAATTGTTATGGCGTGAGAATTACTTTAGATACCAGTTCTTGGTGACATCTGCTCTAACGGGGTTAGCTGCGTGAGCCTTCTTTATTAACTTATTTAATTAGTCACGTAGATTAGTTTTGATTTATTGGTTATTTAGTCAGTTTTATTGACTTTTGGTATAATTCGTCAATAATGTTGCACCCCATTTCAATTTCATAAGTCGATACACGCAACGACATCTCACGAAAGCATTTATTTTAATTGGTACGATTTTAAACCAGAGATTGAGTGCCGCTACCGTGGGTCGGATAACGCGTTAAATTATAGGTCCCGAAAGATTAACAAGTGTTAGTACAAGCAATCGTTAAGCCAAGTCAGATGCCTTCGGGCGGCTTGAAAACTCTCGACATCGTCTCAAATGAGCTTAGGCACTTAGCTCATACGAAGAAGATTTGTCTTTAATTAAGCTACTCCAAAACCTTCCCTATTCAACTATTGTGCTTCGTATTATCATCATTTACAGCCAATTTTCTTACCGGGATAGATCTGTCTTCTTCCAAAAAATGGTTTACCTTTGTTCTGGACCACTCTGGACTTTCAGGCCACACAAGTGTCTCGGGCATAATCATACTTTATTTATTATCTATTTATTTGATACTGTCACAGACAAAAAGTTGACAATTACAGTATTACTTAATTAACAACACCACTATAAACTTCAAGTCCTATTACGAATTTACACATCAACTTTCATTATTAAAATATAAACACAAATATAAATATATAAATTACATACTAAAGCGATCCACTTAAAAAAATATGAGAAAAAATTAACAACATTTTGAAAATTGAGGTAAGGTTTAGATTAAGTTATTTCATTAATAATGATGTTAAGATTGAAGAAAATTGTTTCCATCGATAGCGCTTATAGCTCCGCTAAGGAAATCTGACGCGATCGTAAAAGTACGGTCGTTGCAGACAGTCTTGGGATGGGTGACCTTGCACAATATGTAGATGGCCTCCGCTACAAAATGGCGGGGGATTATTTTTCCAGAAATGCCTATATTATATGGGTGTCAAACGAAGGGGCTTGACTAATAACTGTACTAGTATATGTATTGACATATGCTATATACTAGCTGACCCGGCAAACGTTGTTTTGCCTTATAACTTAGGGGTATGAAAAATTGATAGTAGCCGATTCTCAGACCCACTGAATACGCAAATAAAATTTGGTAAAAGCCGTTTCGGAGGAGTACGGTAACTAACATTGTGACATGAAAAAATTTTATATATTTAATATTGTGGAACTTGACATGTAAAGTATAACGAATAGTAGTTTTAGAAATTCTGTGTACAGATTTTGTAGTTTATTAGTATTTTCAGTTGATAATTTTTCAACGGAATAATTCTGCTCTTCTTCTTATATATCGACTAATTATTGTGTTTCGTGTCAACAAAATCCCAGAATTATATAATATATTAACAGTTCGTATGTTGAATGACATTAGCCCATTTTGTATTATCTGTTAAAAAAAGTCCAAGTTCTAAGTTTTAGTTTTACCCACACCGGCTCCCGGTATGTCAACAGTTGCGGCGAAAATGTGTTTATACCGGGAGCCGGTGTTTCAACATACAAGTGGTTCTTATAGATATAACTACTTATATTTAAATTAAATAAGTCAAAACAAGTTGATATAAATAAATTGTCCAGTCCCAAATTGGTAGAGTCTAATAAAAAAATCCACGTATGTTGGGTTTGGTAGTTCGCTGTCGTGATACGAGGTAGGAAGCAGGCCGTTGCGTGACATCACGCGAAGATTCAATATGTCGGTGTTACGTTACATCTACCATTTATGGGGAAATAGGTTTTTCTATATGCGGATCATATGCACACAAATATCGGTACGTTTGTGATTCGTGTGTATGATTCGGTAGAGTTTGGTAAGATTTGTGTTGTAAATTATTATTCAAATTTATACAAAAACTAGCTGACCCGGCAAACATTGTTCTGCCTTATAACTTTTTTCTTTTAATTAAAAAATAAATAAAAGGGGTATGGTAAATAGATAGTAGCCGATTCTGTGGTACCAACTCTCCCTTTTCTCTGCGGCCGTAGTGGCAAGTGACGGGGCCACAGACCTGACCCGTCACGGGGGACCTGGGACGTCGGACCATGGTTGTCCGGCGTCCATTGCACTCAAGGTCCCCGAGGTGGTTGCGGTGCACACGTGGTGCACTGCAAGGGAAGTCATCCCCCGAAGAGGAGTCTCGCAGGCTAGCCGAGGTGGGCGGGGTGGTGGGTTAATGCGAGGAGCGGAACCTAACCCCGCCCTTTTCGGTGAGGAGGCCATCGTGAGGTTTTAGTCGGTAGTGATGCCCTTCTTACATCGAGCCCGACATACCCCACCCACCTCCCCGGGTGTGGTGGGCATGCGTAAATGCATTTACGCACGTAAAAAAATAAAAAAGTATCGCAAACTCTTGTGGTTACGCGCCCTGGTGGAGGTCAAATGTCTAGTTATAAGGAGTAAAAAATAAATAGCTGTGTTCGAAACTAAAAAGAAGGAACTCAACTTAAATAAAATTGTTCAATTAACAACAATGAAAGCGGAATCTATTTTAGACTTCTTGCCTCATTTATCTAGATCGAGCAAGAATACTAACAATAGCCTAGCTAAAGATAAAGCTACTTCCTTGTCGGTATAATGGATTCCATGTTTGGTTTTAAATTAATTAATGATTGGAAGTTAGTTAAATAATAGTAGGTTAACATGAGACCAGCTGAAAGACTCCAAAATGGCTTAGTTAAGTTAATGCTTCATAAACTTTATGTAATGGTAGACTTTGATATAGTGTAACTGCGATATAATATATTCTTAACAAATTAAACAAAACAAAAATTATTAATTAATATGCAGTCAGCTCTGATTAAACAAATAGATTGATTTTACTTTAAATGTGGTATTATATTTTTAGGCTTCCGTACGTAATAGGTAAAAACGAGGCCCTATTACTAAGCCTCTGCTGTCTATCTGTAAGTCACTGGGCTGTGTCTCAGAAACCGTGTTGGCTAGAAAGCTGAAATTTTCACAAGTTATGTATTTCCCGTGCCGCTATAACAACAAATACTAAAAATAAAATTAAAAAATATTACGAGGATCCCCATAAAGAATAGTCGTGTTTATCGTTAATATGTATGTAGATGCATGTTCACGAAATATATCGAGGTATATTAAATAAATACTAAATTTAAAAAAATATTAGTATTTAAGGGAGGGCTCGCAAACAACAAACGTACCTTATTGCCATTTATTTAATATAATGAGACGGAACCCTTTATACGTGAGACCAACTCGCACTTGGCCAATTATTAAATCATTATTATTAACACTTAATGTGTTAATATTTTAATTCTCGTTTATAAACCAGATTGCCGTCAATGTGTATGAGCAAATCTTATTTAATATGTTAATTTCGTCAAACACAACCATAAACGCACAATAGTGAGCCATTAATTGTCTCTCAGACCAATTACAAAATAAAGCCGGCTTCGCGACAAGCTTTATTTTAGCCACAGATCATCTAAGTTGTAGACAGCTCTAGTTGGTTTGTTTTGAAATAGGAACACGGAGCGTGAGGGTAGGAAAAATTTGTCTAACGGCTTTAGTTACCTTTTGGTGTATAAAAGTTTCGGACAGAATTATGACTAAATGTTACGTATCTCGTTTGCAAGCTATGTGCTGAATAACCTTCTACTTTATGGTTAAGGCGAAGATAGGGGCAAAATCTTAATAATACCGTTTTTTCGCTATAAATCGTAAACGGAAAAAATATCGATAAATAGCTTAAAGGCCGTCTAAAGAACCACAATATTTATACTTATTTTGGTAGCTATCGCATTTACCAATATGAAATAAAACTGGTTGATTGATTTTATATTTTCTGAACCAGCTTTATTTCTAATTCATAAGTTTGATTGGTACCAAAATATCAGTCCGTGTGATGCTCGTCCCTGATGATGACGCTCGTAATGCGTCGAAACCCGTTGGACGAATATGCAACGTTTTTCAAGTAGGTAAGTGTGACTGTTTGTTTCGTGAAAATAAATAATATGCCTTACGATAACAGTTTACAAAGTACCAAAATAAGTTTAAATATTCTTAGTTGTTTTTTAGACGGTATAATATTGATACTTTTTACCGTTTACAATTTGTACAAAAAAAACTGTAAATTCAAGATTGTGTCAAAATTAAGATTAATAATATTTAAGTAATGTTATTCAACTATGACCCGTTTTAAATAAATTAAATACATGAATAAACTACCAAAGAAAAGAAGACTGTGTTCATAGAAGAGGTCAGTTTATAAAGTTTACAAAGTCTACTATGCTAGGAATTGTCATACTCTCCAGCCGGTTCTTAAACACAGTCAGAAGACTTTTACAGATAATAATAATAATAGTTTCTTGCAACGAAATGCGATTCTTTAAGTTATACATACTCAAGCTTAGTTTAACTAGGTTAGTCCAGACAGATACATAAATTACATGCCAGGTAAAATATTTTATTGTGATAATTGATGACGATGACCGGCCGCGGGAAATTCTACATCCATTATACTATATATTGCGTCAGCTTTTCTATCTTTTTTGCATGGTATACCCGAGTAAATGAAACATTTTGTAAACTCCCGACTCAATACTTTGTGGCAGCCGCCTTCTTAGATCTACAGATGAGCAGTCAATAAGTATTGTAGTGTGGTCAGCATTGAAGCGTGAGTTTCGTTAGCCTAGTTCGGAGCGGCGAGGTTCGACGGCCTCGTGACGTAACGTGAGCAAGTGGCACGATGGCCGGCCGTAACCACGCGAGCGCAGCTACGGACGAGACGCCTTCCAAACTGCAACGCCGGTGTCGGATACATGATTTGTGGGGTGTACGAGACTCTAGAACCTAACGACGGCTCTAGAAAAAATGCTAGTCTAGGAAACAATGTAGAAATTGATGACAATATAGCTCTAGATGAGTGTATTTTATTTTCAGTGATCAAAGTTTTTTTTCTTTCAAATGTTAAAAAATACTACTTTTTTTGGTAAATATAAATAAAGTTAACGATTTTTATGTTGATTTACATTGAACATATAGGTCATAGACTTTCATACAAATCAAATCAAATATGTAAATTATTACCCTCAAGCCGTACTAGGCAAGCCAATTTACAAAACCATTCTTAAAGTTACTACATAATCGATATACTATTTATGTCATTTCATCCACTTGGAGTCGTTTAGAAGCATTATTGCTAAGAGGCTGTTACAAGAATGAAGATTTAGTTATTTTATGTGACATGATATCAAAAAAATAATTCATGTCCCATTATTAATGACCAACATCTTTGTGATAAATTAAACATGATGGCTATCGGTCTGGGTGTATTTATATATGCATATAAATACACCCTGGGTGTATTTATATATGCATATGTATTATATCAGTTGTGTTATCTATCAACCATAATATAAACTAGAAATGGTTTAGTATGGGTCTAACCAGCCGTGTGTAAAATGTGTTCTGAAAAAAAAAACTCTTTACGATATATAAGATAATTTTTTACTTGTGGTAAACCTTAGGTGTACGTATATGATGACTTAACGCTAGGTTTTTAAATAGAGTTTCTTGTACGTTGTGGGAGAAACTGCGTCTCGTGCTAGGTCTCCTTGGAGCCTAGATAGACTTACTTATAGAGTCTTTATCAAAATATAATGAAATAATAATGGTTGTTTTATGTCAATTCCAGCGGGCGAGGTGTTGTCAACGCAGCGCGCCCTGGCCAAGTGCAGACCGCTGCATGCGGCCACGCTCGAGTCCAGAAACAAGGCCAAGAAGTGCGCGGAGTTCCTGCAACCTTACAGGTATTAACATTTAACATACTGCACTATAGGCTTCCGTACCTAAAAAGTAAAAACGGGACGGTATTAGGTACTAAGTCTTTTTTTTTATATCCTTGATAGGTTAGCGTTTGACTACAGCTAGCCTGATGTTAAGCTGCACTGCAGTCTACGGTGTGGCACGCTTACCTAGAAGATACCTCTCAGGAAACAGAGACTCAGGTAGTGAGTTCCAAAGCTTCGCAGTCCTAACAATAAAGGTCGACGCGGTCTTTGCTCTCTGTCTGTCTGTCACCACGCTGTATCTCAAGAACCGTAAAAGAAAGCTGAAGTTTTTACAAGTTGTTGTAAAGCACAAATATGTTGGCCGGGCCGGTAATCGAACCCGGAACCTTCTGATTGGCAGTCCGGCATGGTAACCTTTACGCCTGCGAGGTCGTCATAATGACGAGTATGGTAATAATGAGCGTGTTCTTTTTTTTATTTATTTATTTATTATGGTTCACAAAACAGAAAATAATCAAAACTATAACTAAAAAATATTAATTAACCAGGATCAAAACTAGATTATTTTCCTAACTATGTATACACAACATGAAAAAATATAAGTATTAGTAAGAAACAAAGAATCAAAACAAAACTACAAAACTAGTTGGTGACAAATAGGTTAAGCTAAGCTTAAGATTTAGTTTAAGTTTAGTTTTATTCTAATTTCAATAAATCAAAAATATTTTTCTTAAATTGACGACCTCGTTAGCGTAAAGGTTACCATGCCGGTCTGCTAATCAGAAGGTTCCGGGTTCAATTCCCGGCCCGGTCAACATCTTTGTGCTTAACTAAATTTGTTGGCTGTGGGTCTGGGTGTTAAATATGTGTTCATATAATATGTATGTGTGTATATGTAGTATATCAGTTGTGTTAGCAACCATAATACGAGCTAGAAATGGTTCAGTATGGGGCTAACCAGCCGTGTGTGAATGTGTCCTAATATTTATTATTGTTATTTATTAATTGGACTAAATAAAAATAAATAAAATAAAAATAAAAAAGCCTTTATTCAACTGCACATATTTACATAGCTTGTCATCTTTCATATTATTATTACAAATGTCATATCATATTAATCGTCAATAAATGTTTACATCGGAATGTCAAGTAATAATTGTAATTGTCGCTTATTATACTATCACATGTCAAACTATATAGGTAATTTATGTCAAAAAAAATATTAAGCGGATCCATCTTGAAGTGCAGATGTCGCCTCGCTGGCGTAGGCCTCCCCCAACTTCGTCCATAGTTTTCTGTCCCGAGCTAATCTCATCCAGTTTTGTCCATGTCTCTGTGTGAATACATCTGCCAATCTTCGGTACGGTCTACCTCTACTTCGCTTGTCCATTCTGTAATTTTCTTAGTCCATCTTTTGTCAGTCATCCTTGCAATGTGTCCAGCCCAATTCCATTTAAGTATGCGTATTGTTTTTATAATATCTCTTACTCTAGTTTTGCGTCTTATAATGCGATTACTAATCTTAATTTAATTGGACTAAGCTACTAATAAATATATGAATGGCGAGGTGATGGTGGATAAGAATATGATTGTATTGGCGGTCCCCCCACAGACAGCGTCCGGAGACGTGCACGGCGCTGGCGCGGCGGCTGGTGTCGGGCGCGCTGGGCGTGCGGCTCAGCACGGCGCGGCAGGAGCGCGCCGAGGAGCGCCGCCTCATCACTATCGCCAAAGGTGAGTGGGCTGCTTCTACCCATTTAAGTGACGTAGAAACTTAGAGTTTTTAGTCTTTTAGACAGTTTTTTCTTGTTCAGTTTCAGTCCTCTACGGATAATCTGCTTATTGTTCACTGCAGCTACAGTCCATCCGAACATCTTAATAAGGAGCAAGACCTCGGGTCGCAAGCGCAGTATTACCTAAGATCTATCTCTCTCTAACTATAGCGCGCTCTATCGACGCTTAACCTCTTGTTGAAAATTCTACGTGTATAATTCGGTACACGTAGCGCCGTCTATTGGCATTTTCTTGCAACGACTTCACTCGGGTCCCGCAATCTACAATCGTTCAATCACTATTCGACTGCAGCGCGTTGAGGAATTTGGCGGCAGCTAGGCTGCACGCTCGATTTGCAGCGCCATCTAGGTTTCGTTGGTAACTATGGCAAACTTCCGCGGCACGCTTTATAGTGTGGGAATCAGCAATCATCTCTAGTATTCTGATCCCTGGCTTTACTGTGGTCTACTATGTACACGCTTGCCTAGAAAATGCCTATTCTCTCTAGTATTAATACATATTAACTCAAGACCCTCAGGTGGTACTTCTTAGGAAACAGAGACTCAGGAAAAGTATTCCTAAAAATTTACGGTGACGTTGGCGTAAAGGTTACCATGCCGGACTGCCAATCAGGAGTTTCCGGGCTCGATTCCCGGCACGGCCAACATCTTTGTGCTTAATTAAATTTGTTAGTTGTGTGTCTGGGTGTTAAATATGTACCTATTTATATAAAAATTATATATGTATGTATATGCAGTATATATTATTATCAGTTGTTTTGGCTACCATAACACAAACTAGAAATAGTTCAGTATGAGGCTAACCAGCCGTGTGTAAAATGTGTCAAAAAAATTCGAAAAGAGAATTCCTAAAAATTCGAAAAGAGAAAAATGTTAAGTCTAAGAAGTAAAACGCCTCCTGCGGGTTGTCATTGCAGGTCTGATCGCCCTCATCATAGAATAAGAATAATAAGTAACTTGCCTAGAAGGAAGCTATTTCCTCTAGATTATAATGTTTGCTTGTTGTATGTTTCCAGAGAAGAAGCGTCAGGCGGCGCTGCACAAGGAGGCGGCATGGGACGGCTCGCTCGCCAACCACTCCCTCGACACCTGAGGTAACAGTGTGTGTACGGGATACAGCTTCAAATTATTCAAATATTTATTGAAGCAAACAAATTAACATTAACATTTGAAAAGGTAGCCCTGGCTTCTGTGCTAGTATGCACGGTGTTACAGAAGCCAGTGCCTTCTCAATTTTACAAACAGAATGATTATACTTATAAACTAGCCACACAAAATAGTATAAACAAATACTAACGCAATACTATACAATAAATACAATACAAACACAAAACTATACAGTAAATTCAAAATACAAGCCAAATTAAGTTTAAAACATATGTATGATACGAAACATTTAACTTGACATTAAATTAGCGCCTGTAGCTAAATTAGATCCCGTTGGCGTAATGGTTACCATGCCGGACTGTCAACCAGATGGTCCCAGGTTCGATTCCCGAAACGGTCTTTGTGATGAACAAAATTTGTTGGCTGTCTGGGTGTTTAATATGTATCGATATAAAAGTATTTATGTATGTATATGTAGTATATCAGTTGTGTTAGCAACCATAATTCAAACTAGAAATGGTTTAGTATGCGACTAACCAGCCGTGTGTGGAATGTCCTAACATTCAAGCATTCAAGCATTTTGGCTAGCGCGCTCCACCTTAGATCGCAATATCGCTTACCATCAGGTGAATTGCGATCAACCGCAAGCCCATTAAAATAAAATTTAAATAGTATTATTGTTTATTATATATATCACACTGTATAGTATAATCGCCCTCTACGTTTATAATATTTGTGTTTGCAGGAACACCGAACCGCTGCCGAGGATTCTGCCGCGCTTGTAAAGTCTAGATCAAACCAACGCGTTAAGCTTGCGGTCGCGGTTGCGGTCAGCTGATTTGTATCAAGTTGTAGTGATGTTTTCATATCTATGAGTCCTCGCATTAACTTGTATCAAATGAAATTATTTATTAACCTCGCATCGCGCCGTATTGGGCAAGTCAATTTACTGTAGATCAGTCTTAAAAATATATTTCTTATTCCTTAGTCGTATACCTAATTACTGATGTTCGTGACTCCCCTGTAAAATTCGTACATTGGGGAAGTTCTAATGGGCAAGTAAGACGTGGTAAAATATATATGATATATATGATCCATAGGAATTGTTTAGAAAAAAAAGTTTCTTTAGTGACCAATCAGATACGCATATACGCGTTCTCTGATTGGTCAGAAAACGCGTATATACGCATATACGCGTTCTCTGATTGGTCAGAAAACGCGTATATACTCATATAGGCGTTCTCTGATTGGTCACTCATCGTGCACGTTACCGCGGACGCGAAAGAGACGCGTTGGTTTGTTCAAGACTTAAAGAGTCCAAATATCGTAGTTATATTTAAAAATGCTCTCAAATAGAAAGTTTAAAAGTAAACTCTATCGTATGTTATAGTTGAGAATAGAATATTTTTGTAAAGAGATTTCTCATCGAATATGACGCCCAAGAGGTTTTCGCCTTTAAGTCTGTGTAGTAAGGTCTAAGATTGAATGCTTTAGTTTGTAACTGTGACTCGGTTTCAAGATTCTTGGCTATGTTTATTTTTTTATAATGTCAGAGACAAGCTAGATTGTTTCTAATGCTAAAACATTATCATGTATTTCAATTGTGTTGTCTTTTCGGCAAAGGCCTTAACATGAGTAGATAAAAAACATATCCGGGTCATAATAAGATAAGAATTAATTAATTCGATATCATATTTTAGGGCCTTCGCATGCGACGTCGTAATATATCGTATTACGAGTGGACTTTGAATTTTTGCACTCGTTCATACACTGTGAAGGAAAATATCCCACACTCACGTGATCCGAAGACTTCCGATACACGTCGACCTTTGGAAAGAGACAATCGGCTAGTTTCGGCATCGTAGAGCGTTATCTCTGTCGCACGAATTACAAACAGTCCGGTATCTATTAGGAACTGTCACATAGGTAGTGTGCGATAGAGATGACGCTCTATGAAGCCGTTATTAGCCGATTGCCTCTTTTCAAAGGTCGATGTATAATATTTATCGCTGGGTACTGTACATACTAGGCCAGTATGGTTAATCATGTTCCATACATAGAAGCCTAAACAATGGAAACATAAAGTGAGCTACTTATGTTTATACATACTAACAAACAAACGCCCCATTTTTTTAGACTATCCATAGCTAAAGATCTTGATACCGACTCATAACTTGTGATTATATATTTTTCCTTTTTGACTTTTAGTTCTTAGGTTTTAAAATAAAATCTGTTGACATTTTATTCTAAGTTTGAAAATAAAATTTGTATGTTGTACTATGAAGTGCATGGTTTGATTTACAAAAGTAACAGTATTTTGAAATCTGTCTCAAATTTTTTGTAAATTTAGTATGTATGTAAAAGTGATATGTTTGTGTATAAATAGTATTGTAAATACCAAATATTAGTATGTATTTATTATAAATACTCTTTTTTAAGTTGATGTACTCAGTTGTTTTATTATATTTTATATAGAACTACAATCTACATAAGCAATAAGATGTTGTCTTAAATTTCAATTTAGTTCTATAAATAGACTGTATTTATTATTTTCCGCTTAGTTAAACTTCCTATATATTTGTGTTTGGACTATTTTAATATTTAAACATCTTATATAACAGTGATATTGAATCCACTAGGATATGGTAATTGTTTATTTACTGAATCATATATTGGACTGAAAATGTTTAGGCAACCCATTTGCAATATATTTACTGCCATATTTAAATGTATATTCAATATTTTTCATTCATGGTCGATTTTTATGGGATCCTACTATTTGTGAATCACCATTTATGAGATTACTCGTGAATTATGTTTTATTTACTCAATATAATTTTAATTTAAAATTGTATACTATAAAATATAAATTATGTATACCGGCTTAAATATTTTCTACTCAATATGAAATTAGAATTGATTACAGGTAACTAATGCAAAGTATTTGAAGGGTGGCCTTAGTGCGTATAGACAGATTACTTTCATTCTACAACTTCTGAAAATTAGCTAGAAATACAACTGTAATAAAAAATATCGGTCTAGGAAAATTAATGTAGAAGCGTTTTTTCATGTGATAGTCTAGATGTGCAGTTCGATCCAACTTGAGAGATTGAATAGTTTAAATCTCAAATTATAGTCGCAATTTAAATTTATTGCTAATTAAAAATTAAAAAAAAAAAACTCCACAAATGATTCTAACAGATGTCGATACCTTTCGACTGGGTTGATTAAGTAATCAATAGATGGCGCTGTACCCCTAAGTGAGGCAAAACAACGTTTGCCGGGTCAGCTAGTCATCATATAGAAATAAATAATATTTCTTTAGAATTAAAATGACATGGTGCGTCAGGAAAAAAACATGGTCTATGGTTGTGCAAAATTGTGCCACAACTATGTTATGTCAATTTAGACTTGAATATTTCGAGAATTGAGATCTTTCGATGTGATTATTAACTCGTTTAATAAATTAATGGTACTTATGTGAATTTTAACTTTAACGTTTAGTAATTAAAGACTTCCGAAAGCAAAACATAGATAGTAACTTTGACCTAAAATTGGTTTCAGCAGCTTCTACAAAAAAAAGTAGTGAGTAAAACGTACCTGTGGTTCTTTCTACGTATTAATGCCACCCTTTAAATAGGATTTGCATTTGTGACCCTTTACTCTTAAATTAAGCGGTGTGTTTGGTCACTTAATGAATTAAGTTATAAAAATTACGTTGTGAGTATCGTGCCTTTGTTGTCTAGTCTTAATAAATTAATTAATAATAATAATAATGGGCAATCAAACCTCTTGGCGTTCTTCGTTATGTATATTAATAATATAGAGAGAAATATTAATAATAGTCAAATTATTTTTGTAAACTTCTATTGAAGATATCGATCGAAGTTAAGATTCGAAATTGACGAAAAAGTACTTTTTATAGTAAAATAGTATTTTACTAAATTATATACCGTAGGTGTAATGTGACCTACTTATATTAAGATTACGTTGTGAAGAAAGATATCTTAATTCTACAGTGTAAACTCTATATAACGACACTGAAGAGTCTGTGCATTTTATGGCGTTATAGAGAGTGGTAGTTAAATGGAGAGAATGTATCATTGTATGGAATATAAGCTAAACCAACTAAAGCCAATTGATTTCGACGCTTTAGAGAGTTTGTCGTTAAATTGAGTGACGTTACATGGAGTTTACATTTTACTTAAAAATAGGGCTTATTTTTGTTGGTTCCCTCGATATCATACGATTATTAGGTATGTGACATAAATTTCGCTGGACACAATTTTTTTTAAAAGATGCGTTGCGTATCACATATTTCGCAATTGACTATTTTTTTTTCTGCATTATTGATAGAAAAGGTCAATCACTTCTGGACTTCAGCAACGCATCTTTTTTCAATTTCGTTAGCTCTATTGAATCTAGGTGATTTTTAGTTATATCAAAACGAATTAGTCAGTTATTTGCATAATATTATGTGAGAAGCTATTTTTAACTTTAATACTTAAATTTGGCATACTGTAATTTTTTTATTAGTGATTTTGTAATTTGTTCTTTTCTTACTAGCCAAAAAGAAGAGCGGTTACCAAATTAGGTAGATAGCCAAAGATCTGAGATCATTATTTTAACAGACTTCAAAACCAGGAGGAGGCAATTCGCGTCTATGTTTTGTTTTTGTGTTTATTACTTTATAACTCCATCTTTGATGTACTGATATTTCTTTAAATGGTTTAGGACTTAGTTCCTGAATGGTCATAGACGAATTTTATCGAAATCATTTTAGTATTTTCAAAATTGAAATCGAATTTCCAAGTTTTAATTGTATGATTCAATGCATGTTACAATTATGCAAATTAAATTGATAACCCGACTGCACCGAATTTCTAAAGCAATTTCTAAGCAACTCAGCCTTCTTGGGAGCCAATATTTCCAGACTAAGCATACTCATACTATGGCCAAAGTTCATGAGTCACATGGTTAAGCGCTCTACTGATCTAATGCCTGGTAGTAATACTGCGCGAATAAAAATATATTTTTGCTCTTATGGCTATATTTCCCAGTGTTGTATTATATTCATGGTACCATTATGAAGGTAAATGCAACAACCATATAAAACTCAACATATCCCGTAAAACAACCCTTTGCAGTCGGGTATAAAATACAATGAACTAATTGAATAGAGATAAAATTTTACTTTTAATATTTTTCAATACACTTACTAAGCACATTGTAAAACACAAAAAAAAAACTTTTGTAATCAGCAATACCAACTTTTATAACTATAATTTTACAGCGAATACTAAATAAATGGCTGAATTTTAGCTAAGAAATATTGTGTAAGCAATTTTTTTTCATCGGTAAATACTTTTGTCAAGAATATATTTTTAATTTTATAGTGAACCGTCCACTTGACACAGCAATAAATATTGTGTATTATATTTTGTTTTTTATTTATTTTATTCTTGTTTAAGTACACAGAGTTAAAGTTATATATCACTAGCAGATCGTCCCGGCTTCGCACGAGCTATAAAATAATCTAAGTAGCAACGAGAAACAAAATATGTATAGCCTATGTTACTCAGGGATAATGTAGCTTCCCAACGGTGAAATAATTTTTCAAATCGGTCCAGTATTCTCGAAGCCTATTTGCGTCAAACAAACAAAAAAATTAAAACTTTTCATCTTTTTTTATTAGTATAGAACTGAAAATTTGGGAGAAGCCATTGGTTCTTACACAGTTTCTTAAAACTACATTGAGAGCCTTTGGATTCTTATTAAGTATATCTAGTGTAAATTTATGTAACCATTGCCAAATAAACGTATTTTGATTTGATTTGCTTTTGAGTTCTGGCTACAACATGGTACTAAAATTCGTTACGATGGGATGATACAGTTCAAACTGCAAATAATAAATCTTCTGTAGTGTGTATGAAAAAAACTGTACAGTTTGTCTGTATGTGGGCACTATGGAAACTGTTGTTTTAACTGCACCTTCCGATCGAAACTATTTTCGTAACCTATGTAACAGCCATTACTTGCACTTATCGTCAAAGGCTTTAGGCAGTTTTACATCTTCAAAACACAACTTTAACTTCCTGATATTGGGACTTCGTAGTAATATTTACAGTTATAAAAAAAACTACCTTTTGAGAGCCAGCCCACAAATGCATTCTTGTTCCAAGCAGGCAAAATAAATGCTACATAATATAAGTAGTCCAATACGTCCCACTGCTGAGACTCGAGACCATTTCTCACAAAGAGAGTGATATAGGCCATAATCCACCACCATGTAGCCAAGTGGGGTTGGCGGATGACACATATTTGCAGATATTGTGATCCTCAAACATTCTGGTTTTCTCACGAAGTTTTCCTTCACCGTAAAGAGAGTGCCAGTGTATTATAATCAGACGACCCCTGGTTATCCCGACCCTACACCAATTATGTACTTATTTGTCATATCTCGTTCGTATTTGCTGGCTTTACGGTGAAAGAAATCATGCTAAAACTGCAAATTAAATTGTTCTATTGTCACTGACAGTGACGCCAGATGACAGTGTCTTAAACACGAGGCTTGGAGGGCTAGCCACTACGTCATTTTGGTTCTCAAAAGGTTAAATACTCAAGAACAACCGTGTCTTTTGAATATAACTTTCAGAGTTGAAACAATAATGTGAAGAAAGAATATTGTTATTTATTCGCACGAACAAACGGTCACACTTACTTAGAAAACGTTGGATATACGTCCAACGGGTTTCGACGCATTACGAGCGTCATCATCGGGGACGAGCTTCACACAGATATGAACCCGTTGGACATAGGTACTCTTATGTATATCCAACGTTTTTTAAGTAAGTGTGACCGTTTGTTCATGCAAATATATAATATGTCTTACGATTAAAAAAAAATGTTTTTTATCTATCAATCATTCGTTAATAAATACAAACAATTATTTTGTTAATATATAACACCACTCCTTAATCGTAATATTTAAATAATAAAAAAAATATATTTCCTTAAAATGTGATAGGAAAATTAAATTAGTAGTAATAATGTGTAAGATATTTTACTTAGTAGAAATGATTTTAAACACCAATTCTAAAGGCTAATTCTGTACAAAATAACGTTAGAATAGAATTAGGTAACATTATTTTTGTATAATTACGAACGTTGAATATGAAATAATAAAGTTATCATTGACTAAATATCTAGTTTCTATTTATTTTCCTTATATCCTACTAATATTATAAATGCGAAAGTTTGTGTTAGGTAAGTATGTTTGTTACTTCTTCAAGGTCAAACGGCTGAATCGATTGCGATGAAACTTGACATGGATATAGTTTAGACTTTGAATTAACATAGGCTACGTTTTATCCCTAAAATAGTGGTTCCCGTGGGATACGCAAATTACTTCAAAATCTATTATTACTCCTTCATGCTCCAACGGCTGGACCGATGTTAATGAGTCTTACTATGAAAATAGGTTAGACCACTTTAGGCTACTTTTTATCCCGGATTATCTTATTTTATCCAGGATTAAATTAACGCAGGTAACACCGCGGTGCGCCGCTAGTATAATATACTATATCTGAACATTGCGTGAAAGGCCATTTTGCGGCCTCTATGTATCATCACCATCAACCCGTCTGCGTCCACTGCTGGACATAGGCCTCTCCCAAGACAACCCAATGTCCTCTGTGTATATTCAACTTAAGATTAGACTACTTAAAATTAATTATTACTAGAAAGTACAATATGCTTCTTGCTTTTCAATCCAGTAAGTTTAAACTATTTTTTTTTTTATTTCCACTATTGATAAAATAATTCATTACTTGACAAATTACTAATGCAGTAGATAGTTTTTTTGAGTAAAATTGTTTTGCATAGCTCCATTCAAAACATTGTCACTAAATGCAAATAAAAACAACAGATATTGCGACAATTCATAGATTACCTCCATGTATATTAAATAGTAGATTTTTTAATCAATTCATCTTTATTTTTTATGTTTGTTTACCTCTAAACTGCGTCATCAATCAAACAATTGGCGAAAAACACTATTTTCAGATTGGTCTAATAGATATAAATTTAGCAATATCGGTTCTGTATTCTGAAAATTTAAATTTATTTTCCATTTGCATACCCCAATTTAACTATCACAGACTTTATATACGCTTTGGGCTAAAATAAATGCACGATATTTTTGAATTCGACAATTTCAACTTCTGGTTCGTACAAAAGCCTGTGTAGATCAGCGAACTAGAATAAATAGAAAAGTAACTTGGCCGATAAAATGGCTCCACGCGTAATCGTAAAATTCCGCAGTGGGCGGGGCAAAACAGCTATCCGCGCGCTCACGTGGGGTCACATGGTGTGACACGGCACCTATCGCGTGCGAGCTTTGTGTGTGTGTTTCGTTGGGATAGCAGTATAATTGTGTGCGTAGATAGATGCAAATTCTAAGCGGCAATTGTATAGAGTTACTCTTCCGTTTATTTTAGTTCGTTGCTGTAGATCTTTTGTGTCAAAGTCTGACAATTAATAAATGTCTGAAGATAAATTGCCACCTTACACGAATTCTTGATAATAATAGTCGAGGCAAAGATTATGTCAGGTAAGTATTATAAAAAAATCAAAAGTAGTGCAATTAAAAAAAAGGCAGAAAGTCTGTTTATAAAAATATTCTTTAAATAGGATAAAGCTGGAATGCGTGAGTATGCATGTTTTAGAGTGTTATAGTTTAATATGTTTTTTAAATGTAATTTATTTGCCGGGTTAAAAATATATGCACATCTGGTAATAGTTAGGGCATATCTGAGGTATCTATAGACAGTAATCTGTACAACAGACAAGCGGCTGTTTTAGCACTTCGAAGGACGCACCTTTGATCATGATTATTCAAGTGTAACAAATTAACTGGTCATAAATTGACTTTTTTATAAGATGTATAGGCAAGCGCTTGATCGAAACTCACCTGATGTTAAGTGATGTTGCGATCTAGGGTGCAGGGCGCTTGCCTAGAAGAAACCGACTACTGATTAGTTTTGATTATATATTATGATCTTCTTTTAAATCTTTCTCTATATTAACTTTATAATAATGTTTCATTTCTGCTTTTATATTAAATTAGTTATTACCTACTTATGACCTAAAGGAGGTTCTTAATATATGTTTTACTTGCGATGAAACGGAGACCGGATATGCACATATCATTTTATTTCAGGGGGTATAGGTGCATATTACAAACCAATGTTGCCACCTACATATCTCCATAAATACTTTTCCGATTTTATAGCGGTGTTCAGTAATGAATAAATGAGTTTGATCGGTATATGTTCTTATGTGTGGTGTCATGGTGATAATTCCCCAGAGACTGCTGCAGTTAACATGTTTTTAAATATTAATTATGTGTTGTGGGTTTTATTTATTTATTACTATTATAAATTACCGTAAGCAATGTAAGTTTATGGACCATTGTTTGACTTTTACTTAGATATCTATTTTATTTCCATTTATCTACAATTGACAAACAATCGGAAATCCAGGTCAGATTTCCGATTTCAGCACATTTGCCTATTTTCATTCATTCATACGGGATATTTCCCAACATCAAGTCAACCATTGAAAGCTCATTGTTCCCTCAACAAACATAGAAACCAATACATATAAATGCTACTAACAATCACCATTTGCAGATCGTATTTTTCCTTGCTTCGGGACACACGACGATGTGAGAAAAATATGAAAAAAATAATCGGGATTTTTATTTTCGGAGTGTTCTCAACAGTGGCATCAGTGTCTTTACAAGAACAGTTCTATGTATCTCAGAATTCAAAAGGAAACCTAGAGCCGCAAACTACTGGATATGTGTACAAACAAGTTGGTAATAACCCTGGGACGTTATCTACGTTCGATTCAAAAGAAATTAAAAATATTCCGTCTGCATTTAACAGCGAACCGGTTTTGAAGTCTCTTGCTAACAGTAACCTACAATCATCGGTTTTGCCTCAGCGTCCAGTTTTATCAAATGTCTATTTTAATCCAGTAACATCTTTTCCAAACGATTTTCTCCTAAAAGCAAACCAAGGATCTACATTTGGTTCGGAATTCCTACCAATGAAAATTAAAACTGACTCTATGTACCAGGAAATAAAGTCTAAGATGCAATTTCCTCTTACTCATACGAACCTGGGATCTAGCTACAAAGAAAATAATGGAGATAAAAGTACTGGAATATCTGAAGTGTTAACAGATTGGTCATATTTTCGCAATCCTAATGGTTACGAGCATATGAAAATCGCTGCAGAAACAGAAAGAGCAAAGGATAAACGCTTTGTAGCGGATGCAGCTAAAATTATCCCAATTCATGAAGACCTGTCTCATGACATACCGAATTCAAAAGAACCCTTGACTAACAACGAAAAGTCGGATATTCCCATAAATGACCACAATCGTTTTCGGTACGATGACTTTATAAAAACTACTGGATTTGCAGACCCGGGAAATGTTTTTAACGGTAAATATTATGGAAACATTAATCCATATAAGGCTATTGGAGAATGAGGTTAACTTTGGCTGATTTTTTATTTGTTATGTACTTCTACGAAAATATCTTGTTGTAATTAAGTACTATTTCCTTTTTATTGTCTTTTATATTTTTGTAATAAAATTCTGGAATATGTTTAATGTATTTAATTCAGACGAAGAACGCGACACACCTTATTACTTTATAATTTACCCGTTGTAGTAGTTAATTTAAATATTGCATGCAACTTAATGGACATTCAAATAATTATGTCCAGTTAGTTCCATGTATAAGTTGCACAAAGAAGTTATTTAATTTGAAATGCACTATTTTAAAATCAATTATTTCGATTTCTATTTCTATCAGGGTTTTGGGGAAACATTGGCAAGGCAGTTAAGAATTTTGACATAACTTCAACAGTTTTGTCTCCGATTTTGTTAACATAGGTACCCAAATCCCAGGACCGAATCGAGCGAACCTGCGTATTTTTTGTATCCCCTTCTTTACTGTCGTCCTCGTCATAGTCATTGTCTGATGAATCTTGAGATTTGGTACCTTTTCGTGCAGATATCGTAGTTATTCCTTCGTCGTAGTAGTCTCCGGATTCCTTGGAATACATTACGGCAGGTCCTTCTCGTTTTGTTTGCCGATGTTCATTCTTTTCAGCTATTTTGTCCGGGATACGGATTCCTAAGTTTTCGGTATGTGTGTTCAATGTTTTTATGCTAATTCTAGGTACCGAAGGTTTTCTGCCGCTCAGAAATTCATCGTGGTTAACGTCGAAATCGTAATCGTCCAAACTAAAATCTTGATCTTCGTTGTCCCCGGACTCGCTTGAGAACAGTAGAGCTTTCATCTTATTCATTTTCACTTGGAAGTCATCATCGTAATCGATTTCGTGAAATTTTGGTATTGGCTTTTTAACTAGGACTCTTTTTTGTTTATCGCGTATATCTTGCGTCGCTGTTTCAGTTTTCTTATCACTTTTCTGTGCATTCTCTGTTGAATCTCTGGCTGCGCGGATAAAATTAGCCGGGGCTTGCGTGTTGCTCGATATAAAGCTCATGTGTCTTTTGTTGAAGGATTGTAAAAACTCATCACTCACTGGATCTTCCTTAGAGAAGCCGGTCAGGAATTCATTATCGATATCTCTCGCGAACCGTATGGTGGGGTTCGGGTGCTCCGTTTGAATCGCTTCCAAAGATTTAGTTCTATTTTTGTGAATTAGTCGCCCATCTACAAATATCAAGTGGATTAATACTGTTACAAATATAAGCAACTCTGTATACATATTGTACTTCCTCGTCTCAGCTATCTGAGTGATCGACTGGCTATTTAGTTTTGTTTTAACATAAAATGTAAACTATGAATGTTTTAAAAATAGTGACGAGGATTACACGATGCACACGCAGATTGACTCAATGAGAAATCGATTGACTAAGATAATTTGTTTCCATAACATGATATAATGTTATGAAATTTGTAGTCATAGTAGATAATAACCTACCTATCTCAGAAACAAAAAGAAAAAAATATCTTCTATCCAGGATGCTGTTATAGATATTATTTGACTATGTGCAAAGTATGTCTATTCATTGATGATAGTATGTATTTGTTTGTTTGTCTATTGAAGGAAAAATAGACCATTGTTGGTTGTCGACACTAGTTTATAAAACAACATGCACTCATATCTCCAGTGTCAGACCGGAGTCAGTTAACATGGAGATACATTTAGGTGTATTTCTCTGTTTGATATCTTCCGTGTTTACTTTAGTCATAACAAACTGTAAAGAAAATTTTGCCCACATGTCCATACAGAAACCTAAAAGTAATTCGATTGCAGAGTTTCAATCAGTGCAACGTAAACATTTTTCAGGGAGCAAGCACAGAGCAGAAGAAAATATATTAGAAGCGCAATTTAAACTGGGAAACCTATCCCCGTACGTGTTTCATAACTCGAGGAGCGAAAGAAAACGTGAGAACGAAAGTCGTCAGTCGTCTACAAAACTAACAAACAATGTGACGGAAGCGCCAGTGTCGAAATCGATAGATGTAAAAACTCGACACCTTAAACAGCACGATCGTCCTTCCTACAAACATAAACATCGCCCGCTAGCACCGCACCCTTGGTACCACAGAACCAACTTGCTTGGACAAAACTTAAATTTTCGCCAGAGAAATCTGTCGAAACCACTGCTGCCTGAATATAAACCGAGTCAAACAAATCATAACTACGAGTCCCGACCGGGATCCTTCAATGTGAATCTTTGGCCGTATCTAAAGAAACAGGAAAAATCTAAAGCATTTATAGAGATGGGTTCCAGAGGATTGAATGGCAACAACGAAGTTTCTAAGAAAAAGTATGTATATGATTCTACCAGAATGTTGACTCCTGTCTTTACCGGCTGGATGCGAAAACTGTTTTTTAAAAACGGCTTGAGTGAAATCTAGATATTATTCTATTTTTTACAAGAAATATAGAAAAATTGTGCGAAATAGTGTTCTTGCTTTTATTACGGCAGCAATGGGAAACATACTAGAAAGAAGAAATGCCTATAAGTTACAAAACGTTTTTTATTTAACTACTAAATTAAATAATAACCCAATAACCTAACCTAATTGTATTGAGTAGGTATGTCAAAGTTTCGTTTGGAAGGCCTTGCTATATAATTTTTATGAATCAGGTGATGGAGTCTGTTAAGGCCTTATGAGTACCTATAATAGCCACGCGTACATAGATTCGCTCCAGTCTTCGGCAGTGGAACGCGGCGCAATGCACCGTAAATGAATACAGGGTTTTTTATTATCATTGACACAGAAGTCCATTGCCCAATCTAGAGAGCGCTCTCGAATCGGCCCATTTATGAATGTCAACGCTCGATGCAGTATTATGTTCACTATATAAATAGTACTCTTGACCTTTGTCGTCATTACTGCACCTAACGCTACCGCCAGAAACATGGCGCTGCCACGCGCAATAGCGCCCTTGCTTCTCGTACTCGCCGGCGGCTGCTGCATGGAAATGCGGGAGACCGTGGAAAGGATGGTCATGGTTAGGACCACGGGTTCCGACCTCCAGCCTGCGGCTACGGGGTACATTTACAAAAAAGACAAGGACGGGCCAGCGAGCGTCGTCAAACTTGGAGAAAGTGAAGTCATAGACCATTTGTCAAAAATATACGCTAAGCCAGAGTCTTACGCCGCGCCCGTTCCCGCCGCAGCTGGACCCTTCCAGGAGAAAGACGCTGACGAGACTAAAGCGGCGTCACAAGCTAGCGAAGCTTACATAAAACCCGTCGTGGAAAAATCAGAAGAAGACGACGATGACCACATTCCAGGAATAGCCCGTGAAGACTATGCTAAAATGTTTGAAGGTTACGGCGATGTCTTCGGTGATGATTTCAAGGATTTCTCAGACTATTTGCACGGTGCAGGACATTATGGACACAAAATTTACCACGATCGCGGGGGAGGCGCAGATTACGGCTTAAAGAATCATCACGAATCTGGTGACAATGGGTACAAAGGATATTTGAAAAGTCACAAGTATGGGAAAGGGGGCGCAGGAGATTATCATACTGAGAAGTACGAGAGCTTCTCAGTTTCAGGAAAAGGCGGTCACGAGAACCATTACGGGGAGGCCGACGACAATGGAAAGCACCACGAGAAGGGTCTCGGATATAAAGGAGGAGATCACGGACACAAGGCCGCTCACAGTGAAGGCGAAGAGGTCGATGGATATCACAAACATTTCGACAAGGACGAAATCAAGAAAGATCACGACTTTTTCGATGGAGAAAAGCACGCGGGAGACTTCCACAAGTATGGAAACGGACACGAGCAACGCGGATCAGACGCCGCAGGATTCGAGGAAAGAGAGTCACACGAGTCGGGACATGATGAGAGTGGTTTCGGAAAGGAAGGTGGCGTTCATGAGGAGTCCGGGGATGAGCAGGACGCCGAGCACTCCAGAGAGCAGGGACACGAGGCCTCACATCATCACGACGGAGATTTCGGCTCTAAGGACGCAGGATATGCCAGCAAGGGCTTCGGGTTCGAAGTCAAGCACTGATTGGGCGTTGTTGCATGTGATTGTTATAGTGTTGTTAATTTTGGTACCTAAGAATAATTTGTAAATATGCGTGTTTGTAGATATAAATATAAGCCATATAATACCGATCCTAATTATGTTTGTATTTTTTACTCTATCTTTAGTCAAGAATTATATTACAAGCCTAAATGTTTACTACTTACTCGGTTTTTTCATCAAATATCTGGATATGGAGATTAACTCTATTCAGGCATTCATTTTAAGAGTTAAATTATTAACTACAGCTACATACATTTTGAACATCTTATGAGTTAAATATATGAGTCATCTTATCAGATTAACCTTGTATAATGTGAGGAATGAACAACACAGAAATCTAGCTTTAGTCATTTACAGCCCACTGCTGGGACTCGGGGCCATCTCTCACAAGGAGAGAGATATAGGACATAATCCACCACGCTGGCCAAGTGCGTGTTGGCGGATGACACATTTCTTCCGCCTTGTGTCCATCGCCGTCGTAGTCCTCGAACATGTCGGTTTCCTCGTGATGTTTTCCTTCACCGTAAAGCGAGTGCAAACACACATAGGTAACTTGAAAAACAAGTCATTGGTGTAGGCCTGGGAGTGAAGCAGGGGCCATCTGATTGAAAACCAGACGTTTTTCCCACCGAGCCACACTCGCTTTCAGTAATCTATAACAGTTAATCTATATACATTAACTTTCCTAAATCTATATGGGTTTACAGATTATTGTAGTCCGTATAACTTGAGTCAGTAAATAAAGTACTCGAATTCAAAATCAAATTCGTTTATTTACATAAATGACACTTACAGATAAACCAAACGTATCACTTAGACTAGTAGAAATTTAAACTAAAATAAATTACAATATCTACTAATACTCGTATTTGAAAAGTTCATGCTTATACTATATACTTCCAACTAATAATATAAGTGTGTTAGTATGTGTTTGTTACTCCTTCACGCTCAAACGCCTGAACAAATTTTGATGCAATTTGGTGGGGCGATAGTTAAGACCCTGAGTTAACACATATTATATTTTTTCCCGGATTAGCGCGGGTAATACCGTCGAGCGCAGCTAGTTAATAATAAATTGTCTTGATGATACGATAGACTGACATACATACTATGTGCGTAAGTATATATACGTACATATGTGCGTAAGTAAATATACATATGTGCGTAAGTGGGTATAGAAATAATTTGACGACGTCGTTGGCGCAATGATTACCATGCAGGACAACCAGAGGCTCCCGGGTTCGATTCCCGGCACGGCCAACATATTAGTGACGAACAAAATTTATTGGCTGTCGGGCTGGGTGTTAAATATTTATCAATATAAAGTATGTATATGTAGTATATCAGTTGTGTTAGCGACCATAATACAAACTAGAAATGGTTTAGTATGGCGCTTACCAACCGTGAGTGAAATGTAAAATTATAATAAAAATAATGATTTTGGTTGTTTATATTTGAAATATTACAATTGGTACCTAGCCAGAGTCGTCGTAATTTCCAAATTCGTATCAATTTCAAAGGTTCGAAACACGGAAAATATCAGAAGAATAAAAATAGGTTTAAATCACAATCATTCTGCGGCTATGTAACGTTTGATCAAAGTAATTCTATTTACTTTCTATTAAAAAATGTTTTTTGAAACAATAAAAAAATGAGAATATTATTTTAGGGTTCCCCCTGCTTTAAAGATAAAAACTTTAAAAAAAAAAATTACAAATACTAAGGAAATTACGAAATTTGAAGCATTTTTTATTCTATCATTATTATGACATGTAGTAGAATTCTAAACATTCACTGATTATTAAGTTGTGTATTAGGTTGATACAAAATATAAAATTGATTTTTTAAACAAACGTGTTTTTTTTAAGCTAATGGTACGGAACCCTCCATGCGCGAGCCCAACTCGCACTTGGCTAATTATTTACATCTGGTCATTTCACCAACAGAGCACGTTACCACACAAGCCAACGACACTATCGTAAGGTGAAACATGCCTAGTCAGGAATCTAATGTCTGCCATCCAACTAAAGGAAATGTCCCGATGCAGATGCCTTTTTGGTCACTCATCCAAGATCTAACCGCATTAACCGTTGCTTAACTTCGCGTCGGATTACTGCTTCAGACAGTTCTAAGCGAGTTCATTATTATAATTTCTTAACTTTTTTGTTATAGATACAGCTACTGACGCGTAACGTCTTTAATTAGAATCTAATTCAACTGTTCTTATCTCTAGTCGAATAACGACTTAATCTAAGTCAACTGTCCTAATGTAAGTCGAAAATCGGCTGTACATTTTTATAATAAAAATGCGTATTAAGTACATTATGTAGAGAGCACCGCGCCTACTCAATCATTTTTTGCACGTTCGCGTGTCTCGCCGGTCTTCGCGAAAGAAAAACATTTCACGCCTATTTGTTTTGCGGTTGGCGTGCCCGAATTATTACTTATTGCACAATGGCCAATTTTTTTCATTACCGCTTCTTTGTCATTCATAACCTCGTCTGATAAGCAATTTGTTACATGGCTACAAGAAAGGTGCGGTGACACACTCACGGTCCTCTGTTTACAGGTTTGATATAAATATTGAGTAACAGGCTTATCAAATTATTACAGCACAGTCATCAGTGCGATACGGATCTCGAGATGGTCGACACATTCCTGAGCTTGTTGTTCGCTAGCGCCGTGGTGTCGGCGGTGCAGGTGCCGCTAGGGCCCACTGGCTACATCTACCGGAGTGACAACAACGGCCCTGCGAGCCTCATTCAGCTCGGAGGACATGGCTATCAACAGCCTCATGCTTTCGCTGCCCCCATACCCGTTGCACAACCCCTCAAATATATCGAAGCCTTCGACCTCGAGCCAGCGCCTTTACCTTATGTCGCCGCTCAGCCTATTATAGTTGAAGACATCGAAGAAGATGAAGAAAATGGAGCAGAAGAAGACGGAGGAGATTTAACCGGCCTCCATCACGGTCATTCATTCGAGAAGGGTGGCGGTAGCGACTACGGCGAGAAACATCACGCAGAACATGGTGAAAAGGGAAGCAAGGGCTACAACTCCAAGGCTCACCATGCGAAGGGAGCTGCAAAGCACTACGGAAAGGAACACAAGGAAGGTCATTACGCTGAGAGCGAAGGTGAAAAGGGAGCGCACCACGACGAGGCTGAAGCCCACGGCAAGCACCATGAGTCTGGAGAACACTACAAGGGAGGAGACCACGGACATAAGAAACATTTTAGCAAAGGCGAAGATGTCACTGGATACCATAAAGTGTTCAACAAGGACGAGTTCAAGAAAGACCACGACTTCTACGACGTAGCCGACAACAGCGGCCATTTCAACAAACACGAGTACGAGAAGGGACATCACGGATCCGAAGAAGGCGCTCACAAAGAAGGTGGACAACACAAATCTGGATATGACAAGGAAGACTTTGGCAAAGCTGGATTCCATTCCAAAGGGCATATAGATGACGCAGAGGCAGGCCATTCTGCTGAGGAAGGTCATGACAGCCATTACCATCATGAGAAGGATTTCGGCAAGAAAGGAGGTAGCAGCCACAAGAAGGAATACGAATACGCCGATGAAGCCGATGATAATGATGATGACGACGATGAAGACGATGACCACGAATAGGCCAACGAATTGTAGTTCCTGTAAATACGTGTTAATAATTTATAACTAGCCATTTTGTTATGTTTGTACGATGATAACGATGTAACGTTTTGTAACGCAAATAAATACGAATGAATAAAATAGAGTTTACTTCTAACAACCCTGTAGGTAACCGAATAATGTTTTACTAGAAAAAATGTACTTAAGAGAACTTACTGAAACATATGACCTTCTAATATAAGCACTACCCACAAATTTAGCTTTGCTTGTCTTGTCTATTAAATATTATTTTCAACAAGTAATCTACAATCTAATAATATATCTATAGACCGAGTAAGCGAAGTCTCCGCATGAATTGGCCAATTTCGCTTTCCTCCGTCTGTATGTTTGGGTATTGATTCTCGCGTCCATGCCGTAATTTTGAACCAATCGTGACGAAACCACAGAATAATAACTTGTACTTCGTACAGAAGCTTCACTTCGCAATGGTTTTCAAAGAAATATGAACTCAATCTGATAAACAATATGATTTAATTTAGCTCGCGGTCCAGTCAATCACGTGATCATTTTGTTGCCTACCAATTTCTTTTCAAAGAAATATGGGCCTTAATTCACTATGCTACGGGTCATAATACGTTGTACATGGTTATACGTAGTACTAGTTATTATTCTGTGGTATTGAAAGAGCCACGGACTATGGTTGCTTACTTCGAGAAACTACTTCATATGCCATCTAGCGCGAATAGAATTCCATAGGTATCATCTATAGTATCACCGAAAATATTTTGCATTGGGCTCTTAGTCTAAGTTCGTAAATGTACGACAAATGAAATGCAACTCGAATGAAACGACTAAAATATCTTTTTTATTGTACTTTTAGGATATTGGAATAGTACGGGGAGAAACGGTTTGTAGTTTGAATTAATTTCATATTGTAATCCAGTCGAAATAGATGTCAGCGTCTTTAGGTAACAAAAAAAAGTTAAATTTCGATCACGATCCGTATTTAAACAATTAAATACTGCACAGTATTTTTTTGCTTTTTTTCGTTTTGTGTCCATCTTGCAATTATATAATGAATCAGTCAAATAACACAGAATAATAACTAGTACTTAGCAAATAATTAAATTAAGTTGAACGTGGTCGAACATATAGCGCGCACGCGTGTGTTTTCGTTCGCTTGTGGCAGCCTACTAGATTGGCCACTCCGTAGTGGCCGCCGCCCGTAGGTATGTTTTTAACACCTACACGCGGAGTGACACAGGCCTGACGAAACTTAGCATACAGTTCATTGGTATACCCCCTACTTAGAATTTTACAGCCGTTGGCGAAGCTTTTGATTGCGGGATGTTTCCTAAAAAAAGAGGTCGATTTTAATTATATTTAGCAGTGTGAAGAGAGAACAAACACTCAAATATTACTCTAATTAAAACTACGAATGTAAAATTGGCCAGTCATTCTACGAATACTTCTTCCGCAATTATAACGCCTGGCAAATATTACCATCAGCCTTGTTTTATGTTGTACCAGCCCAAAGAGGATTAAATTCAAGCAGGCGTGCTTGCTTATGTTTTTATCTTTCGTATGTATGGGAGAAGCTAAGTGGTCAAGCTGAGGTGTCTTTTGAAGTCACCCTCCAAGTCTGGCACTTAAGTCACTACTAGCAACTGTCACCACTGCGAGCTATAATGACCACTGTCTATGGTATTTTTATTCACTGTCTATGGTATCAGTTGAGACTGAAAGTGAAGGTCATTCTCTTGAATTACTTTTTTCAGTCTCTGATGATGATGGGGATATATCGAGTATATGCCAATATTATAATCGCACAAGCCGATTGGCTTCGGCCTTTGCTTGTGAGGAATGTAAAACTTTGGAATTCCCTTACTGAGTCTCTGTTTTCCGAGAAAGAGAGTTAGAGTTAATGCGTATTTTCTAGGTAACTTCGTAGATCATAGTATTGTATAACACCAGGCAAGCTGTGGTCAAACGCAAGCCTATAAGATGTAAAAAAAATATATGCACCTACCTTATCCTGTTACCCTAGGCGTTACGTTATAAGGGAGTACTAGGGGTACGAACCTTCGGCTGGCCTTAATTTAGCAAAGGGGAATCACCGGACAGATGTGTCTGGAGAAGGCTACTCAACTGTCAATGCTCGTAGTTTGGACCAGTATTAACTCGTAATAATAATTTTGTTTGTGATTAACCAATCACAATGAAGGCCGGTGGTGAATAGTGGGTTTGTCGCCACAAAGAAACCTCTTTGCTAATCTACGCATCTATATTTTTAGCAGAGATTGGGGGCTAAAATTCTACATAAAATATGTAAATTTTCTTTTCATTACCTAGATACCTCCCTGCGTTTGTATGTTCAGAGGTTGACCAAGGAACTATTCTTGTACTTGAATGTTCCCATTCCATGATTATAAAGAAATGTGATTAATGTTAATAAGGGAAAGGCTTATAAAATATTTAGTTACGTTCGTGTCTATTGCTAAAAAAAACGAAAATAACTTTACACTTTTATGCAGATATTTATCGAAAATGTAGTAGTAAGTAAATTTTACTATGTTATTACCGACTTTATAAACCCTAACAAATGTTTCAGCCTTATAATTTAGAAGTAGGTTACTGCCGTACCGGTAATTTAAAGGCGAAGTGTGTGTGTATGTTTGTTACTCCATTACACTCAAACAGCTGTGCCGATTTGGATGAAATTTCGTATGGAGATAGTTTAGGTCCTGGCTTAACACATAGGATATTATTCCCAGATTTACGTGAGATGCAGCTAGTAACCCATATATATGTACATCGAATTCGACATGCTCAATTTAATCTTATGAACATCGTGACGTCTGTAGCGTCTTTTATTTTTATTATTTTTCCCACTTGATTGAAAAAATTAATAAACTGAATACTATACTTAAAAAAAAACATTATATTTATTTTTATTATACGAACAAGATGGTTCTAAGAGAGCGGTTTGGTGATTTAATAAGTTGCCAGATACATATAATATGTACGTAAGTCAAATAACCATAATATGTTACGAAACCTTTCCCTTATAGATTCAATAGCTTACTTTCAGGTTTTACACTCAAAACGTTCGTAGTAAAACTACTCTAGCTGTATACCTGTAGCAATTACGTTATTACGTTATTACTAGACATTGATATAATTTCTGAGTAGTATCTGGTGACCATTCATGCCTGCGCGGTGCAGAGCCAAATCGGAACCTTGACCGATCCGAGTGGTTGCGCCGATTACCCGCCGCTGAGCCGTAAACAGAACATTCATCAACTCACTCGTCGCGGGAAAAAAGATCCTTGCTTGCTTATTTTAACTAAACGCCTATATAAGACGACCGAATTCCATGTATGTCAGTGTCGCAACCTTCTTCCATTGCGCAAGAACGAACAAAAAATTAGAACGTGATGCAGAAGCTGTGCTTGTTGATATCGGTGACGGCTTACTGGGTCGCGGAGACTGCGCCGGCGCCGGCCGGACTCGGCACGCTTGAGTTCGACCGCCTCGACACTGACCTGAAAGACTTGAAGTACGAGGTCGAGGAAGAAGACTTGGATGACTTCTCGAAACTACTAGACGAGGCCGACGGTAAAGACAAAACAAAAATCAAAACATCCGGCTTCAAAAAGAAGGACGCGTCGAACAAAGGATCGAAGTCGAAACATAACATTGATGACTTGAAGAAGTTTTTCAAAGCTGCCGGAGCCCACGATAGTGGGACGTACGATGACGACGAAGTCTACGCGCTAGCAGAAGCGTTCGCCGGAAATGCTGTAGGAATAAAAGGAAACGAAGACCGGAAATACAAGAAAGGAACAAAAACTCGGGGCTTCCACCGCGTCCATCACAAAGATGAGTATAAGAAAGACAAAGTCTTTTACGAAGACGATGAAACCAGCGGTACGATTAAAAAAGTCGGCGCAAAAGGATTTGGAAAGAAAGTGGGCGCAGGAGCGAAGATAGACAAGGGTAGTTTTCATCACGACCGGCAAAAGGGAGTGTTTGGAAAACAAGGCTTCTCAGATAAAGGCTTTTCCAGTAAGGAGTTAAGTGAATTTTCTGATTCCGAAGGCTTTGATGGAACTTTTTCTGATGAAAGTTAATTAAATAAAGTATTTGAATATGTAGAAAAATTTAAGTATTTTTATAGAATGGAATTCAGTTTGATTATTATATTTCATTAAATAAATAATATGACGAGTTTGTTATTAATGTGTATTAAGTATTATAAAAAAAAAGTATCAAAGTCACGCTCAAAAATTACGTACGTGAAAATAAGGCGTAGGCAGAAAATTGATCTAATTCATCGTAAGTACTCTTTTAAAGTCTTACTACAAAATTATATTGATTTTGTCATATATTTATTGAATGAAATCAATTTATTTTACTACTAAAAGGCTTTTTTGTCCCATTGTTGTGCAAAATTTTCCCATTTCTTTTTCTTTTATTTTGTTTTTTGTATTTATTTTTAATTTTTATTTTTTTTCTGTAGTTAAGTGCCTGCTTACTTATATCTTCGACAATGTCTTTAAATAGACTCTATACAATAGAATAATATATTATTATGTTTCTTATTAAATTTAAATTACTGTTCCTTCCTTTGATTTATCAAAAATGTCTTTATACCTCTACGCATGTAAAGATTTTAGACAATTTTTACATTTTATTCTGTTCGAATTGAATGTCAAAAGAATGTTACAAAATACAAAACCATAATGTTATTAATTGGTTTTTTGTATTCAATCGTTCTGTCGAGCAAAAAGGTAAGTAATCAAAATCAGACAATATAAAGCGCCGCAGCAATCTTCCTGTCTTTTTGTCGTAGACGGAGAAACCAATTTTTGTGAAGTTCTTTAACCCGCCAATCAAAATCGCCAATGACAAAAGAACTTGTAACCAAGACTCGACAAGTTGGTTCACTTCAAAACTATAGCGTCTATAAAAAAATATTCAATGGTGAGAACCAAAATCCAAAAATAATATAGACATAATATGAATTACTCTGGCCAGTTGATACAGGGACGCTTCGGCCTCTCGGTCTACATTCTATCATTAGGTCTACATTACACCCTGTGATAACAACTTTACACGGAATGGTTAAAAACTTTAACTTTTTCGAATAAACCGCGCCCGCCAATATTGAACCTACTTTTTCTGTTATTCGTGGAACCTACAGACTAAACGATATCATAGTACCTAGTAGTCGATTATTTATAGTTATTTCAGTCGATAAATCGATCTCGTGATGATCGATGTAAAACGTCTCATCACTATAAAAAATAATACAACTCTCTATGGTGAACTGTCATTGGGCTGTCAAATTGTGAACTGTCATCGCAGCGCTCCTTAGTCTATGCGTCATTCGTCGCAGAAAAAGTCGTGAGTCGTGTTTGTGTAAATGATTGTGAAACAAAGAAAATTATACGAAATAAATGAGGCTCGGTAGTGTTTTACTGTTTAACTTTACTCATGAGTACGGAAGAGACTCTGTTAAATCTCGACTTCGACAAGCCGAACACATTGAATGCACCGCCCGATGACGGTGTGGTATCATTGTCGAGCAGTTCAGAAGAAATCTGTTTAGTGCCAGAGGTCGAGTTCGAGGGCAACGTGGATTCTCCAGGCGTCAACCGGGAGTCGCAGCCGCTGCTCGGCGGCCGCGGCGACTTCGAAGTTTCATATAATCACTTTCCAGGTGAGACAGACGACGACTCGCGAGTGGGACGTCAGTACGCCTAATTAATAGATAGGGGCGACATCACACCTCAATATACACACGATATTGCGTATGATACTACTCAATTAGTTTTAAACACTTGTATGACTTCGTCTAGGCATTGATATGGCTTCCAAAACGGTACAAAACTGGACATGCTCCCAAAACAGTTGTTTTCATAGATACCTACATGATATTCACCTTGACGCACGTTGCTTCTCTCCCTTGACACGCAAATAACGAATTCGTATTGTTTTACAAGTGATTTACGCATGTTATTGATTGTGCTAACTTCAGCTTGTTTTTAATTCATGAAAGTGTTTTGCCACCGCTGTGAACACAGCAACAGGCTTGAGGTTTGCAGCGAAGCGGAACAATTTGTGCTGTACAGTTTTTCAGTTAATTTGATCACCTATTTTCAACTATGGATTTATGTTTTCAATGTGGTAAGTAGTGTATATTACATTAAACATCGGCATCTTACACATTTCCTATTTAAATCATTTTTCAGGGCAAAGTTTCAGGTATATTTTACTACCCATATGGTAGTGTTTTACTGAATTGTGTTTTCTTGCTGTAGGACTGTCAATTGTTTGCTCTTATCAGTCACAAAAAATGCTTCATTTATGAATTACAATGCACTATAGATGATATGGTTTCGTTAATGCAATGTCATGAAATACTCATATAAATTTAATCATTTATCATATTTTTGTAAATAGACTGTAAGAGATATGGAAAAGTCAAAATTGAAAACCATTTTTTTATTATTATTTGGTTAAACCAAAAATGTTTACTCAAAGGTGCCAAAGAGAGTTCAATCAATACATCTTCACCTTCAAAATAGTTACTTTTTAACAAACCATTTGTAAAATATTAGTCGCTAAGTGACAAATCAACTGTCGGATAAGTCACTGATAATTACCGCAAACCAGTTTTGGTATGGAAATTAGCTTAATAATTCTCAAGGCAATATTTTTTATTTATTACATTACATGCACATTATATTACACAAATAAGTTGTTTGACTTGTTAATAAATATTGATCTTATTATTTGAAACTAGATAAAACTAGAAATCTCCAATAAATGTTTTGAAAATTTAATGCAACAAGCTGGTGACATTAAAAATTGATAAAATATTTTAATTTATTCAACATGGAACTAGACAGCTGTATAATCTTAGCCTTGTAAAAATTACTTTAGTTTTTTAAAATCACTTCCTGTTGAATTTGAATGCTGCCCATAAATCAGCCTATATTAAAAAAAACTACTTCATTATTAGATTTTACAATGGTAAAAAATCACATAGATACTTTTTACTTGATTGTTTAGATCATACTCCTATTAATATTATAATTACAAAAGTTTCCTGTTACATACTCTGAAAACTTTAAGTTAATAAAATTAGGTACCTATTTATTTTCCAACAAAAAAATTTGGTACAAATATTATTACTCGACAACAATTAAACAAACAAATCCTAATCTATTGAGGGAATGTGCTCAGAATGCCGGTAGCAATACCACATAGAATACCAATGCTCAGTTTGTGGCCAAAATATAGGCAATTCAATTCATTGTAAACTCTCACTTTTAAGTTAATTAATAATTACTAATTATCTTTAATTATGGATATAATTACTAACTATTTTTAATTATGGATTAATGTGGCTAACATATATTTTTTTGTATTGTCTATGTACTCTAGGTCATTTGAAGTGACCTTAAGTGTTACTTCCGACATTGAAAGTAATTGGTAAACTTCTTAATACTTATCTGTTCTAAATATTTGACAGAGTGCAGTTTCTATAATATTGCTAGATATAGATTATTTCAGTCAATATTTAGTTTCTGGAGTGATTCTTATTTCTTTGACCTTTTGTGTTATCCTTTACCTCCATATACAACAAGACTTTTTTTTTCACACACGGCTGGTTAACTCCATACTGAACCAATTCTAGTTTGTATTATGGTTGCTGACACAACTGATATACTACATATACATACACACATATTTTATATATAGATACATTTTTAACAGCCAATAGATTTAGTACAGCACAAAGATGTTGGCCGTGCTGGAAATCAAACCCAGAACCTTCTAATTGGCATGTTAACCATTACGCCAACAAGGTCGTCAAACTTTCTAAGGGTGTCATATTATATTGTCTAAAGTATGGTTATAGTGTATTTGAGAGTTTCTATTTTCTTTGTGTATGGACACATATACACCACAACCTCATTCTGACGTGGTTTTGTTATAAACATAATTCTCTTTCTTAATATTGAGATATATTTATGCAAACAGCCTTGACAGATAATAAAAGGGCCATCTCTTTTATACCATCATTCTTATGTACCTTTGTAGAACAGACATAGGCAATTGACCTTATGACGAGATTTTGTAGATATTATCAAAATTGTTCAAGTAGTTGTCAAGTCATGAGCTCGATAAGTTTTGTTATTAGATGAAAGGATAGTGCAAATAAGTACATAGTTCCGAAGTCATCCATTAACAGAACTAGTTACTAGTATATTTTATTTTCCACAACAATAAAAAAAAAACAAAATCAAAATGTTTAAGTATTTGAGCAAAGGTTACATAATAGTAATAAAAGAAATAGGAATCCAAAGGCTCCCAAAGTAGTTTTAAAAAGTGTGTTATGGGAGCCAATGGTATCTATCTCCCAAGTTTATTCCACGGTAACATTAAACTAATGCTAAAGTACCTACTATAAGGCTATATAAAACAATTTATTAGCTAGTTACATTATATTTTACGCCGTTTTTACTAAATGTGTTCTTAATATTGCAACAAATAATTTAATTGAATACAAATATCCTAATTGTTTGCATCTAAAGCAAAAACTGTAGTACTAACGAAATAAATTGCGCCATATTAATAAGAAAACCGACCTCTTTTGCAACCTGCTGTAGGAGTTGCTTACAAACTATGCAAATTATTCGAACTCATTTCTATATCGGACCTATGGAATTCCGAATTTCGAAGCCATAGAATTATGTAACGTCATTATAAAACCTTCGTGCCACGATGCCCTTCCTCTGAAGGTCAAGGACAGTAATCACGCGTCTCCCTAATATGACTGTCTGAAGTCTTGCGAAAACGTTTAGGTATTTGACGACCTCGTTGGCGTAATGGTTACCATACCGGACTGCCAATCAGAAGGTTCCGGGTTCGGTTCCCGGCACGGCCAACATTTTTGTGCTGAACGAAATTTGTTGGCTGTTGGTCTGGGTGATCAATGTGCATCTATATAAAATATGTATGTGTGTATATGTAGTATATCAGTTGTGTTAGCGACCATAATGCGATGTAGAAATGGTTCGGGATGGGGTTAGTATGGGTCTCAGATACAAGTTTAGCAAATAACAATAAACTGTTTTATTTCTGGATGAACAAGGTTAAATCGGCGCAGCTAAGTAAGCTTATTAAAATAAATGGTCAACATTTCAGTTGACTATTACTATATTATACATCAGTTTTGTATTTTTTTTAATGAATGTATTCCACTCTACTATTTTTAGTCGTTTAATTAGAATGACTCTGCGCCTGTAGATTCACTGACATTGGTGATGCAAAGTTAGGCAATGACAAATGACAACCTTTAGATGGGGTGGTCCATGATTAAAGTCGGAGAGGTATTTATATCTAGGCGCTATAAGACATTTAAACCCCGGCTGCTATATTTAGTATGGAACTCTTAATAATTTATTAGAAGTTCTTCGGCGGATTGAGAATTCGACACCAGACTTTGGTCTTCATGAAACCCAAGCAACCATTGAAATTACTCAGTCAGTTAGTAAAAATTAAATATCAATCCCTATATACATACATACATACAATGTGGAAACGAAAAACTTCATGGCTGGACCCCACCATGGAAAAGCATAAGTAAAGAAGAAGATGATAAGTAAACTATAGTTTGTTATATCGCCATAAATCCCTAGCACTTTGGTTCGTCTGAATTGTCAATTATTGGTGGCTACGATTGGTGGACGTGGTATGCGTGTCATTTGCGACGAATCAGACACCATAAATTGTAAATACTCGAATGTATAATTAATTAATTAGCTCCATTCAATGAACATTCCGATTGATGACCATAGTATTACTCGTATATTCATACGAGGATGGAGAATATAAACAACCCAATATACGTTTCCAACTGCTCTCGAAGCCTATCCATCATTCTGGACAAGTGTGGGTTGGCGGATGAGGCACATCTAATGATTTTCTGGTCTGGTTTGGGGAGCATGTGGGTTTCCTCACATTATCTTCTTCACCAAATGAGCGACAAATTCCATACATACCTAAAAACAAATAATTAATCGAGAGGGCCGTATTCAAATCGGACGGATTGAAAATCGCACGTTTCATTTAATGTAACATATTTTGTCCAGATGACCCTCAGTTCAGCGAGCTGATATGGCAGGCGGAGGTGGCGATAGACAACGGCATCTTCCCCGAGAGGATATACCAGGGCTCCAGCGGCTCTTACTTCGTCAAGAACCCGGGAGGGGTGAGTGGACAACTGCATTACATTTTTGCTTTATCATTGCCTCCTAGTCCGTATTCCACATTTCAGGCAGTCGTGAGTCCCCTAGAAGAATTTCATTACGGCAGTTTTTTTCTTGGGCAAGTATATCATTGTGTGGGCCCAAGTCCTTTGACGGAAGACACAAGTCTTCAGATTTTGTGGTCCTCAAACATGTCAGTTTTCTCACGATGTTTTCCTTCACCGTAAAGCGAGTCTTAATCCACACATATCTTGAAAAACAAATCATTAGTGTAGGGCCGGGATCGAACCAAAGGGCGACAGTTCAAAAGTAGACGTTTTTCCATCAAGCTGCACGCGCTTGTTGTTTTATCATATAGAGTGCAAAAAGGATAAAAAACTTAAGTTTGCATATTTAACAAGTTATTTGATTACTTAAAGCGTATCGATAATATTAAAACTTTCCTGACAAACTTAAAAAAAATACATAAATAATACATAAAAAAAATGATATCATAACAAAAAGTTACTATAAAATAGAAGACTACATGACGGAACACTAAAAAATTAAAAATAATTAACAGGGTTGCTCATCTCCAGTAAATAATTGCAATGCCTTATGGGTGTTTGACTTTATAAGGTAAAGAAGTAGTTAAATGTTAGCTATGTAAGTTAGTTAGTATGTTAGTTATGTAGTAACTAACTGTTGATTTATTTGAGAATCAGTCAAAAGTATTGAGAGTTATTAATAACGAGTATGAAAGTGTAACGATAGTGCGGCTGTGGGTCATGTTACGGTAAACTGATATAGAAATTCCTTGTCTAAACCGAGCATATTATGCGATCCAATCTTACTTCCTACTAATATTATTAATGCTAACATTTGTAAGGATTGATGGACGTATAAATGTTTCTCACTCTTTCACGCTCGACGGCTGAACCGATTATGATTAATTTTAGCTTAGACGCTGAATTAACATAGGCTTATATAATAGAGCTGATCTCCGAAACCGTTGTTAAAAACTACAAATAACAAACTTTGTGTACATACAAAAATAATTATAACAATTTGTATTCTAATGTTCAAAATATCATAATCATAATGATGAATGTCCTGATATGTGAATGTATGTTTTGCCTCAATAAACGATTTAGGTATAAGGTTAATAGTTATCCTAGGAGTCGACACTATGACGTGGTATTTTATTTTATTGACGTAGTAGTGGTCACCGACAAGAAAAGGTACAGTGACCTTCGCCGTTTGCAGTACTCTCTCTATTAACTTATAATAATAAATTTTCTAGCGGCATATTGGTGAGCCGTCCCTTTAATGACTTGTTTTTCCAACACCAGTAGAGCCACCTTAAGTCGAACCTCGATCAAAAACCTCCAAATGTCGAAAAAATGTTTTGTTCCCTTCCCTTCAAACACCAAAACCTAAATTACTTGAAATCTTAGCCCTCTGTTTGTCAAAATAATCACCGAGTCCCTCCAAGCCATTCTGGTACATATTTTCACTCTACAACACGAAAAATTTAATTTGACCTCTGCATCTCGAACATTACCGACTTTAAGAATTAGCCGACAATGTGAGTACATTATTGTTTCTTAGAAAACATTTAAAGAGTATACGATAATAAATTTATAGCTCACGTAAACACGTGTTTGCTTGCTTGGTATCAGGTGTTCAATTTTGATTTCATTTGCAAGTTAATTTAGCTTAGCAAGTCATTAGTTTTCGACTTAGTTAGAAGTAGTTTGGTTCTACTGCAATACACATCAATTAGTACAACAGAAGTCGAAGTCGAAATCCTCCATAAGTTGAAAACTCTATAACTCGAATTTTTTGGCGTCTCCCTTGATGTTCGACTTATGAAGGTTCTACTTTATGTGTTTACTTGCGCTGGCCTTATGCTTATCTGCCTGCAATTCTTATCTGTAATACATAATAATAGGAAAGCTCGTCTGCTCTTTCACACCAAAGAAATATTATTACTCGAACGAGTCACACCACATTGCATAATGATTCATTGCTCGTTGTTTATAATATACTGTTCGTTACTCGGCTAGTATCACGACAATAAGCATAAACTGATTCAGTCGTGGGGATGGAGATGCGTCAAGACCTAATTCTTCATTTGGTACGACTGATACATTTTTTTCGCCTTTTCAATTATTTCACAGTTTGTTCAAAAGCGAGTTAGGTAACTTGGCTGGAGAACGTCTGCTTTTCAAACTGAAAGACCTTTGTTCAATCCCGGCCCTACATCAATAGCATATGTAGATTTGCACTCACTTTATGGTGAAGGAATCCGACATGTTTGAAGTCCACAAAATCCGTGGACCAGTCACAGCTAACATTAGGCGCTAAGAATAAGAGTGATAACAGATCTATAAGAGATATAAACAGAACCTAAGGTTATTAAGAAGTTCTATAACGTAGGAGTTATTAACGTAGATTCCTTAACACTGCACTTATACAAAACACTGGCACTGAAAAACAAACTTCCACATCCTTTCCATTTCCTTACGAAATTCTTCAGATTGCAACAATAAATCTCGATTCTTTGTTCGTAGCGTGCGCATGATACATTACTTATAAACCTTATCGTTGTACGCAATACGAGATAATACATATAAACAATAACACAAATAATATCAGTTATCACAAACATGCTACTTTATGTGTTAATTATTTTGACCAATATCTAGGTGTAAAGTCGTTATTTCTGTACAGGGCATATATGACTAGGAAATAAGAAGGTGGTCTGGTGCCCTGCAAACTACTTTTTAACGCTTTGAATAGAAAAGAAATGTATCTGAATACATTTTTTGGATAAAGTGCTAAACCCGCTTTGAAGTTATCTTTGCAGATTTAAGGAAGACAATCGAAATTAATGCGACCAGTTGATACGAACCCGAACAGAGGTTATCTTTTTAGATTTAAGAAAAAAATAGATAAAAAGGCCGAACTTTAGGTGCTACATATTTTTAAAATCACATTGATTATAAAAATACAAACCTTTATTTTTTTAACAAGAGAGTGGTTCTTTGGTACAACCGTCTGCTTTTCAATCAGACGGCCCCTGGTTCGATCCCATCCCCTACACCAATGACTTGTTTTTCAAGTTATGTGTGGATTTGCACTCGCTTTACGGTGAAGGAAAACATCGTGAGAAAACCGACACGTTTGAGGACCACAAAATTCGAAGACGTGTGTCAACCGCCAAGCAGCACTTGGCTAGCGTGGTGGATTATGGCCTATATCTCTCTTCTAGTGAGAGAAGGCCCCAAGTTCCAGCAGTGGGAACTTATAGTGGGCTGCTTATGTTTAAGTTATTTTTTTTACAGAAAATAATCGGCGTGTTCAAGCCGAAAGACGAAGAGCCGTACGGCCGGTTGAACCCGAAATGGACCAAATGGATGCACAAGCTGTGCTGTCCGTGCTGCTTCGGCCGGTCCTGCCTCATCCCCAACCAGGGGTACCTGTCCGAAGCGGGCGCCAGTCTCGTGGACGCCAAGATTGGACTCAAAATAGTGCCTAAAACCAAGGTGAGATAGATTAAAAAACTCCTTATTGGGCAAAGTATAGGTACTAATTGTACAAGGTACAACAAATAAAGAGTGTGAGTTTATTTATAACTAACTACCCTCTTTAATCCAGGAGATAAAGAAGTTGATCCGGGATAAAAACTGCGCCCCGCGGTGTTACCCGCGTTAATACAGGAGATAAAGAGGTTAATAAAAATTAGCCTATGTGTTAATCCCAAGTCTAATCTACCTTAGTAGTAAATCTCATGAGAATCAGTCCAGCCGTTGGAGTGTGAAGGAGTAACAAAGATTTTGAAGTCATTTGCGTATCCCACTGAAAACACGTTTTGGGATAATAAGTAGCCTATGTGTTTATACAAAGTCTTATCTATCTTCAAAATAAATCTTATCCAAATCAGTCCAGGCCTTGGAGCGTGAAAGAGTAACGTAGATTTTGAAGTTATTTGCATATCCCACGGGAACCACAGTTGTTTTCGCGATAAAAAGTAGCCTGTGTGTTAATCCAAGGTCTAAGCTATTTCCATACCAAATGAAATCAAAAAAGGTTAAGACGTTTGAGCGTGGCTTCAAATTGTGCGTGAAGAAATTTTTTTTAAGATAGGACAGGTCCATACCTGTCCTATCTTAGCTGTTCGATTACCTACTTACTATCTGAGAATCTTTTTAGATTTTCGTATATTCAGTTAGTTAACTGTTAATTTCTACATGTAAAAGGAAGTTCTTTTCGAGCTAAAACGTATATTTTACCACGGTCTCTTATGAAGCACTGCTTTATTACGGATATTGGATTCGATATTTTGTATAAAGCGTAGTGTCGTAAAAATTGCAGCAACAAAATGAACTTGCGATTAAACACGTATGACAAAGTACGCCGATATGGTTTAGTGGTTAGTGAATTTTTTTATTATTTTTATTGATGAATAGGCTTACGTTTGACCGCAGCTTGGCTGATGTTAAGCTTAACTGTGGTCTAAGATGTAACACGCTTGCCCAGAAGGAACCTATTTACTCTAGATTTGAAGACCCCCAAATTGTACTTCTCGGGAAAAAGAGACTCAGGAAGAGAGTTCCAGAGCTTCGCAGTTCTCACAATGAAGTTCGAAGCAAAACGCTTTGTGAGAATCTTTGGAACTTCGACAGTGAATCGATGTCTCTTCGAATAATCATAATAAACACATAGTTATATATTTTTGTGGTGAGAATAAAGAAATAGATGGACTCTGTTATGCATAATGTATAATTAGATAGATCTAAGATTGGCCACCAACTTGCCTGAATTTAAGCGAAGTTGTGGCTGAAGATGTCACGTTGATCTAGAAGAAATCTGTTGAGCGAACAGATTTCCTTGCCTTGAATACGCCCAAGTTATATTTCTCAAGAAACTGAAAAGAAATAGGATAGGTAGCCTAAAGCTCACCACTGCTGGAACTCGGGGAATTTTCTCGTTAAAATAGAGGTGAAGCTATAACTCACCACGCTGACCAAATTCGAGTTGGCGTATGTTACACGTGTATATTACACGTCTGCTTTTCAATCAGACGGCCCCTGGTTCGATCCCGGCCCTACACCAATGACTTGTTTTACAAGTTATGTGTGGATTTGCACTCGCTTTACGGTGAAGGAAAACATAGTGAGGAAACCGGCATGTTTGAGGACCACAATATCCGAAGACGTGTGTCATCCGCCAACCCGCACTTGGCTTGTGTGGTGGATTATGGCCTATATCTCTCTCCTCGTGAGAGAAGGCCCCGAGTCCCAGCAGTGGGAACGTATAGTGGGCTGCTTATGCTACACGTGTGCCGATTTAATGTTGGAAGTGACTCACATAATGCACATGTCTCTTGGATCATGCGGGTTAGTCTGTGATGGAAATTAAATAAGTCGAATTTGAAAAAGGTTGAAAGGTCTACCTCTTCGTGTATTTTTTGCCAATCATTTTTAATTTAGATGTGTAAAAAATAACATAACATTTTTAAACCAATTCTGAGTAGTAAAGCGTGTTTTCTTATCAACGAAATAAAAACAAAGAATTGATAAAGGTTTATCGACTTGACACTTGAGTTTCAATATTCATAGAAAATAATATTTAGTGTGCAAATGCGTATAATAAATACGCAATTAGAAAACATTAAATGTATGATGAAATAATTGTTTGAGTTTATAAAAAGAAAACAAAAACAGAATAATATTCAAAACATATTACATTTTTACAATAAAATAAAAGGCAACCTAAATTTTTATATCTCCTAGATTTTTTTTATATTCCATAGTATTTTTCACAAACATAGTTTCAATACATCAGTATTGAAAAAAAAATGTTTTCATTTAGAGGTACATATACTATGTAATCAAAAACTTTAAAATCAAATAAAAAGAAAAGTTAACTAGCAACAATTCAGCACTTTCATGAAAACAGTAGTGCAGAATCGCTAGTAAACTACAGTGTAAACTATATAGGGACACTGAAGGGACTGTGCATTTTATGGCCTTATAGAGAGTGGTCGTTAAATTGAGAGAAGGATGTATCATTGCATGGAATACAAGCTAATCCAACTAAAGCCAATTGATTTCAACGCTTTAGAGAGTTTGTCGTTAAATCGAGTGACGTTACGTGGAGTTTTCACTGCATTCTTTAAAAATTTGCTTTATGCTTTTTTGGTAGAGAAACAAAACACAATTAAAATTGGTATAAGCATATTCGATTTTAATGTTGTTGCTTACAGAGTATACCTCTAAATGAAAACATAACTTTTCAATATTTATAAGAATTTCTTCTCGCAAAAGTGTCAACAGTTATCAACAACGTATGGAACTGTCCGCAAATCTATTGTTAAACCAATAGTACAGTTAGTTGGTAATGGCATGTATTTGTTTGGAGGCTTTACGCTAGGTCGTGGACCTAGTTTATTATACAAGAAATGTTACGGCCCACTTCTAGGCTAATTCGAAACTTTGCCTATTGTGTGAGATGAAATTTGGCAATGAACTTGGACTGAGTTTGGTAGAGCTGGACTGAATGAAGCGAGAATGCAATTTATTTCCGAACCACTGACGAATTCCTCTGTATTCTTCTCGCATTAGACAAAAGCGAATGGACGGAAAGAATTATTATATTATTTATAAAATGAATTTTGATATCATTTATATGAAATCTTATGACAGCTTGAAATACCAGGTTGAGGAAGATCTGAGACTCCAGGCCGATTTCGTCCCGGCTGCCGTTAAGCCAAGTCAGAGGCCTTAAAACTCTCAACACCAGAGCTCGGCCCTTAGCTCATATGAAGAAGAAGGAGTTACATGTTATCCATCGGAGTTATCGTCAATAATGACCCCAGCCCGAGATAGTTATTATTAGCCATTATAGTAGGGGAGCCGAAGTGGGTTTTTTGTAGAATCTCGAGCGCGTCAGATTAAGATATGGGAGATACCTTGACCCCATTTGGGGTTACCCCCACCAAATTTAAGCTTTCCCCGTTGGTGGGATATTCTTTAATAACGACTGAAAAAAAAGTTGTATGGCAAACATACTCCAAATTGTCAGATTAAGCTAATGAAAGTTATTAACGTCCATATGAGTGTATATTAAAAAAATCTGACAATTTAAATGTAACACTTGGGAGTGAGAGGGTCTCAAACATTCAAACTTTGATGCCAGGTAAATGCCAAAATTGTAGATTTATCTTCAAGAAGAGAGTTTATGCATATTAAGAGACTTGTATAATCTGCCGATTAACACAAACATAATTAAAAGAAAAACATTGCTTAACATTTATAAAACTTTTAAAAGTGCCTGGTGGGCCATCGGTGGACAGGATAGGTCTCATACAGTTTTTTTTTCATGTTATGATATCTACATATGTATGCAATAAGCTCCAAACGTGCTCGAGTAAGTACACATTTAGGCAACCACCAACGGCGAGTAAACGGTTAACTATCGACTATTTTCTCGAAGAAACGTTCAATAGATATAACATTCTGTGTAAATAAAAGAGATGCACATACAATTAGTGACTGTTCACACTGCCGGCGACGACTCGCTTTACTAGTTTTATTGCTTAAGCGACGAGCTTTCAAAAATAAACTCGCTCAGCAATACTCGCCCGCTTCATCATTTCTATCTTATTCATTTCGTACGCACGTTTGCACAGGACTGAGCGAGTGGCACGAGTAATCGCTCGTCGCACTTACACACTCGCTTATAGCCCGGCGACAAAACTATGAAGACTACACTCGCTTCCCGCTGATCGCCAACTCGTTTATAGTTTCTAGTTCTACTCGTTTCTCGTTCATCGTCGCCGGTGGGACCACTGCCTTAGCTTCGTGGGCTCCCTTACTATTACAGTTATCGCTATCCGAGAAACCATATAACATCCGAACAATGTATATGAGAATGTAGCATTTGACCTACACCGTCTGAGACACTTAATATAGTCTCATTATATTATTATTATTATATTAATTATTCGCATCTTTTCAATTTAAATAGAATAAGATAAAATAGTTTCTTCAAGTCATTCTACTAATATAATAAATGCGAAAGTTTGTGTGTGTGTTTGTACTTCTTTACGCTCAAACGGCTGAACCGATTTTGATGACATTTGGTGTGAAGATAGATTTATAACCCCTCCGTATTATTATTAACAAGAACAATTTTCTACACGTTTTTTTAGGGTTCTGTACCTAAAAGTTAAAATTAATACATAATAGTAATAAATATTAGGACATATATCACACATGGCTGGTTATACTGAACCAATTCAAGTTCGTCTAGAAATGGTTCAGTATGGGGACTTAGACTCCGCTGTCTGTCTGCCTGTCACCAGGTTGTATCTCATAAACCGCGGAAGCTAGAAAGCTAAAATTTAGTTTTACGTATTTGGAAAAACTTATACTGGTGGCGATTCAGCGGCACACACGACTAAACTAAATTTAAAGTAGCTCTGTCTCTTTTCGTCATAAATGACCAAAAAGAGATGGTACGATCTAAACCATAGACAAAACATCTAAAATCACGTCAAACACGTCAGATTTAGAGCTGATACAATGGGGTGCGCTCTAAAATCGCTTAAATTTCATATTTGACGTGATTTTAGTTGTTTGGTGTGTGGTTCAGAACGTGCCGTCTCTTTCTGGCCCCCTAAGATGAAAAGAGACGGGGCTTCTTTAAATTTAGTTTAGTCGTGTGTGCCGCTGATTCGCCACCACTAGTTCTACATTAACCTTGTATATCGAGTCTTCTCTGTTAAAGATTAATTAATAATAGTAGCGACGCGACGCGAGTAGATCGTACTCGAATCATGATTAAAACATGTTTATCATTATTATGTATTAATTTGCGAGACGAGGTCAAATCGTTCGCCTTTGCAAATGTTGCTTCTTAAACCTGTTATATAATTAATGAGAGCGGAGTTCTTTTTTGTTGCTACGCTTATCGGATTAAGTAGAAACTGTTCAAATATTTGAGTTTGCAGATATCTTTTGCCAATACTGCATGCCTTAAGGCGAAGAGTGTGAGGGACATAAAAATATAACTTATAATAACCAGATAACCTAACCAATAAAATAAAAAAGTCTTTATATTCAACTGCACATATTTACATAGTTTGTCATCTTTCATATCATTATTACAAATGTCATATTAATCGTCAATAAATGTTTAAATCGGAATGCGCTAATTATACTACTACTATTGCATGTCAAATTACATAATGAATGTCAGAATAATTATACAGCGATTCCATGTCAAGTTTATTTTTGATGTCAATCTTCTTTTAGTGCAGACAGAAAGAGTGCTTTCTGAGACACAAACTGGTGATAGACAGTGGAAGAAAAAGTCGTTACATGTGTGTAATGTATGTATGTAGTTTAAATTCAAAAGTTAAGAAACTACATATTTGTCAGTCAGCCCTAAGGTTAATTTATGGTTAAGGTTTAAAGACTTTTATTTATTTCTCACAAAAGATTACATTGATCACACAATTTTTTTTTTTGTCAGCTAAGGCTTATTTATGAATAAGGTTTAAGGTTTAAAGAATATATTAAAATGTATTTATGTCAATATAGGTTTATACATGTCACATATTAAAAACGAATACTAATACTAATCAAATAACCCACCCCTGCTCGCCCCGAGTTTTAAAGACAATTATTTCTCACAAAAGATTACATTGCATTACACTACACCTATATACAATTCTCAACAACGCACCACAACAAACAGGAATGGTAATACATTTATGTAAATTGGTATGTGCGCTGTAAATGGTAAATGAAAAATGCAATAAAAAAAAAATGGTTGCCTGTAAAGTCGGTTTTACGGGCGAAGATTTTACGTGACAACGTCAACGATCATAGTTGAGTGGGAGAGAGACGCAAGGCATTCGGCGGGCCTCTCTCTCGTTCGGTGACTCATCGTAACGTTACCGGGCGTTACACTTTTTCATAAGTGACTCCCAGCCGCAACCTAATTTAAGACGTTGTCACGTCAAAAATATTATATTCTATTGATCACTTACGTGAGAACATTTATGATTAAAATGATGTTGTATCGTCGGCAGGTGGTGAAGCTGGTATCGGAGACGTTCAACTACCTGCGTATCGACCGGGAGCGGTCGCGGCTCAAGCGAGCTATCACCGAGCAGTTCCCCAACCTGCGCTTCAACAGGATGGGCCTGCCGCCCAAGGTATATATCCTACACCATAATAAGCATAATATACAGAAAAAATAACAATCTGTCAAGTGATGAAGAATGAAAGGTGATGACCGATTATGGTGGTCCGTTGGTTGGACTGTTATATAGTGTTCTCTGTTTTGTGTTGTCCATTCAAAAAAAAAAGGTGAATCATTTGCCGATCATAACAAAAAAGAACTCAGTAATTTGCGTAAGCAATTTGTTCAGCCTAACAATGTCTCTGACAACTAATGTCAGAGGAAGTATAGACGGAACGACAAACTAAAAAAAATAAAAAGGTGATGAACGAGTGAAAGAGAGATGAATGGGATTTGTATATCATACTAGCTGACCCGGCAAACGTTGTTTTGCCTCACTTAGGGGTATGAAAAATAGATAGTGTGGCTTATATGACACGTTCGTAGATTTACCATAGCAGCGCCATCTATTGATTACTTACTCAACCCAGTCGAATGGTATCGACACCTGTTAGAATCATTTGGAGTTAACAGATAATTGTGACTGTCAAATAATAACAGACAATAATTAGCAATAAATTAAAATTGCGACTATAATTTGAGATTTAAACTATCCTATCTATCAAGTTGGATTGAACTGCACATGGTGTGCGAATTTTATTATAATCGGTTAAGTGGTTTAGGAGTCCATCGAGGACAAACATTGTGACACGAGATTTATATATATTAAGATTTACACGAAACATACGGTCACGACCGTTTGACGCTCGTAATGCGTCGAAACCCGTTGGACGTATATCCAACGTTTTTTTAAGTAAGTGTGACCGTATGTTTCGTGTAAATAATCTATAAGTGGTTAAAAGGTGATGAATGAGTGAAAGAGGGATGAATGAGATTTATATTATATTTTTATTATTGTCTTGCTTTTGTTTAATATTTTTTTATTGTTATGTTAATTGTAATAAGTGCATGTTCTAGTTTTTAAGTTAGTAATATAATAAACATGGATGGTTTGGCTAGAATGCTGTAAGTATTTGTTTATAGTTAAATATATGAATAAATGAATATGAATAAGCAGCCCACTATACCTTCCCACTGCTGGCACTTCGCATCTTTACTCACAAAGAGAGCGATATAAGCCAAGCTGGGCAAGCAGATTGGTGGATGACACATGTCTTCGGATATTGTGCTCCTCAATCATGTCGGTTTCCTCACAATGTTTTTCTTCACCGTAAGGCGAATGTAAATCCACATATAACTTGAAAAACAGTCACTCAGGTGTAGGGCAGGGTTCGAACCAGGAGCCGTCAGATTGAAAAGCAGACGTTTTTCCACCGAGCCACACTCGCTTTACTACCTCTGTACAACCTATAAACACGCCTTTTACCTTTTATTATACTGGGAAAATCCGGCACCGACCCAGACTAACAGCTAACAAATTAAGTTTTTTTTTTTTGACACATTCACACACGGCTGGTTATCCCCATACTGAACCATTTCTAGCGCGTATTATGGTCGCTAACACAACTGATATACTACATATACATACATACATTTTATATATAAATACATATTTAACACCCAGACCCACAGCCAACATATTTAGTTAAACACAAAGAAGTTGACCGGGCCGGGAATCGAACCCGGAACCTTCTGATTAGCAGACCGGCATGGTAACCTTTACGCCAACGAGGTCGTACAAAAATCTTGGCTGTGCCAGAAATTGCACCCGGGACTCTCTGGTTGGCAGTCCGGCATGTAACCATAACGCCAAAGAGGTCATCAAATGCTTGTAATATTGCAGGTGGGGTCATTCCAGCTGTTCGTGGAGGGATACAAAGACGCGGACTATTGGTTGAGACGCTTCGAACAGGACCCGCCGCCCTCACATGTCATGAACAAGTCAGTCTTACATTATAATAATATGTCAGTCCAGACGGAAGACTGGTTGCAAGCAACCAGCGCTGGTCGTCTGATTTATATAATAAAAGTTTGATATTAGGCTGGATTTTTAAAACATTTGGGTTATACGTGAAAACTTCGTCGAAACTACTAAACTTACATACACAAAACTCTTTGGTAAGATCTTGTGCCAATTAAATAAAAAAAAAGAACAGCGCGTGCTCGCTCCTGATTGGCCCTGCGCGCGCAGCTGCGTTCTCATTGGTTAGATTTAAATAGCGGCAAGTTCTTAAACTATTGTCAGCTTTTACTCTTGTTGTTTGATTAATTGCATAAGTGAAGATTAAGTAGTGTATGCGACTGCACATAACACGGGAATTAAAACACTCGTTACTCGAGTTTCATTACGCTCGTTTCATAAATTCACACTCGTGTTTTATTACCCTTCATTATATGACAGTTGCATAAACTTTCAAATTTCAGCATTTCCACTTTAGGGGACGTCCATAAATTACGTGAGATGTTTTTTTTTATTTTCTGTCCCTCCCTCCCCCTCTGGTGAGATGTCGTGAGATTTTATTCAACCCCCTCCCCCATCCCCCAATCTCACGTGAGATTTTTCAAAATGTGGGTTTCTGGCGTGTTTACGCCACATTTGCGTTGGATTGTTATTGGTAACGTTAATTAAGATTAACGTTACCTATAACAATTCGGAAATTCTTAACTCTACACGTGTTTTGCCTATCCACAAGGCATCATCAGGAGATGCTGACTCTTCGAACGACAAGTCGAGAGTATGATGATGCCTTGTGGTTAGGCGAAACACGTGTAGAGTTAAGAATTTCCGAATTGTTATAGGTAACGTTAATCTTAATTAATCTTAGTTAATTAAGCTTGGTTAATTGATCTTAGTTGATTTTTCCTTTACTTGTCTTAATTTGGATTTCGGATCACACCGGAAGTACACTAAATATGTAATTTTGTCATCTATTTACAATGGATTTCCGCAAAGTAACGCCTGAGTCAATAAGTTGTATCTTTATTGATATACTTAATTGACACATGTTTCCAGATTCCAGCTGCAGTTCGAGCGGCTAGTGGTGCTGGACTATATAATCCGGAACACGGACCGCGGGAACGATAACTGGCTCATCAAGTACGACGCGCCCGCGGAGCCCGGCGCAGACGTGCACATGATGCAGCCTTCTGTGAGTACATTATGTCAAGTCAACCAAACCTTAGGGCGGCTTGAAAACTCTTGACACCAGAGCTTGGCCACTTAGTTTTTTATTAAGAAGAAAAATTTTACAATTATATGGGTAATATAACATGTATACGGGCATGTTACTAGTATAAAGGTCATGTTACAAGTATACATGGCATGTTACAAGTATACAGGTCATGTTACAAGTACACAGGTCATATTACAAGTATACAGGTCATGTTTCCAGTATACATGGCATCTTACTAGTATTACAAGTCATATAACAAGTATACAAGCCATGTTATAAAACGTATACGGGACATAATACAAGCATACAGGAAATATCACAAGTATACAGGTCATATTACAAGTATACAGGGCATATTACAAGTTTGAGTGCGAGCGATAGACAACGCACTTTCAAATGTTTTCTTTATTGAATCGATAATAATCTGTATGTGCATATGAGGCCATGAGAACCATAGTGGCCTAACTAATTTTTTACAATATTGTGTCTATGATATTTTCCAGTTCAAATTCATCATTTTCATAGAACCAGAGTGGCCTAAATTAAAGATAAAGATAAGATAAAAATAAATTTATTTGTGGTTAACTTAGGTGTACGTACATGATGACTTTAGCGCTAGGTTATTAAAAAATATTTTAGTTGTACGTTGTGGGAAAAACTGCGTCTCGTGCTGGGTCTCCTTGGAGCCTGTTTACCGAGCCGCAGTTGTCCCCGCTCCGTTAGGAGTACATACTGAAACATATTTTTTAGAATAGATACACACATACCTACAAGATTCACAACACAATAAATTGGAACATTAAAAGGTCAAATAGAACAAAAAAGTAATAAAAAGCATGTATTCTGAAAAGTGATAGTTGATTTAAAAAATTCTGTTTTTATTTTCTATGATACTCAAAAAGCTTGTCCATCAAATTAGGTCACCATGGTTCTCTTGGCCTCATTATTATGTATGTATGTGTTGTAGGAGTGGGGTAACTGCTCGGTGCGGATCGCGGCGATAGACAACGGGCTGGCGTTCCCGTTCAAGCACCCGGACTCGTGGCGCGCCTACCCCTACCACTGGGCGTGGCTGCCGCAAGCCAAGCTGCCCTTCAGCCAGGAGACCAAGTCAGTTCCTTACGCTTACTAATACTCCTTTGTCGTATACCTTATTAAACCACAGTTTGGGTTGAAAACCAGCTAACAAGTACCTTTTAGGTAGTCTCAGAATTAAGCGTCTTTTGTCCACAAAGAAAAGATTGATTGATTTTGTTATTCAATCCATTTTATTTATTTATAACCAACATAATAATGATATAAAAAAACACTCAACTAAAACTTAACCTACAAAAGTCCAGAGGTAGAGGAAAAGGTGCCCAAAATGCTGGCAATGCTGGCATTTTTTATTATCCAATATTAATAACTTATAATCCAATCCCACTTTGGATGTTTAGGTTAGTAGGCTATCCGACTAATATTATAAATGCGAAAGTAAGTGTGTGAGTTAGTGTGTATGTTTGTTACTTCACCCTCAAGCAACTGATTTGATTTGCATCAAATGTGGTATGTAGATAGCTTAGAGCCTGGATTAACATAGAGGCTACCTTTTTTCGGATTAACCGCTATATAAAAAGCTTATATTTGATGGACATATTCAAACAATTCGAAAGATAGGTAGAATAAAAAAATAATTAAAACACTCACAAAAAAAATACTCGAGCACACATACACATAAAAAGCTAGTGCCTTATCTGGCGCTCTTATCGATAAAAGCGATCTCTTCCAGGCATCCAATTTTAAGAAACTTCCATTTCTTAATTATGATACATATGGGTTACTTAGTACAAATATAAAATTTGTTTGGCTTTGGTAATAATACTACTTTAAATTTATTTCCAGGGAATTAATTCTTCCATTATTATCAGATATGAACTTCGTTCAAGAGCTCTGCGATGAACTACACGTCTTATTCAAAGTAAGTGTTTGGATATTTTTATTAGTGAGGCAAACGTTGTTTTGCCTCACTTAGGGCATAGACAAAATATACTAGAGAAGACCGCTAATCACGAACAAAAAATCGTACATCGCAAAAAGCTCAGAATTACGTATTATTACCAGGGGGCGCTGCTAAATAGCCCGGTGACATGAATATCTCAACAGAACAAGGATAAAACTAAATTATAATTATGCTATTTCAGCTCAAAAGCCCTAAGGTATTTTTTAAATATTATAATATTGGTCAAAATCTATTTAATTTATTTCGAAATAAATTTAAAGTTTAGTTAAGTTTCCCCAGGCTATTGAGAGATGGCGTTACGATCGATTGAAAGATAGAATTCGAATTAACGCGTCCGCTGTACGCTAGATAGAGCTTTTTAATAAAGTTAAGCCAAGCATTGACGAGAAAATGGTATGATAAGTATCTATTGAATAATTATTATTTATATCAAACATACTTTGCGATAATTTTGAATTTATATTAAATATTCCAGTAATTCGTGTGAAAAAACTGTGTGAAATTATTTCTTCATCTAAAATTGTGAATTATTTTCTTGATGACATTGACAGCTTATACCATTTTATTTATTGGCTTTGGTAGTTGTGCCCATTAAACTTCACTAAATCCTTGACCTTTTCTGTAGCCTATGAAATTCTACACAGAGCTACATACCATTCTTCGATTTGCAAGAAAACATGGCAAGATTTTATAAAATCAATAGATTTTTAAATTTAAATATAACCTACAAAATCTTCTATTTATAATCATTTGCAGCGATGGTAATTTTGAACGATTTTTTAGTAAAGCTCGACTTATTCAATCACAATTGGTTAATTCTTTATCCGTTCGAGTTACGATGCCACAGACACATACTCGCACAAAGGCCAAGAAACTGATAATATCCTAATTTTTTTTCTATATACCTAAACTGCACAAACGAATTCTAGGCAACCCGTTTTGAACGGGTTGCCTAGAGCTATGAGACTTGGCGCGTGTCGCCTTTCGAGACAATTGGTACAGTTTGCAAAAAGAGCGAAAATATAATATTATTTTTTACAAAGATAACATAATGTAGCAACTTAAATGATATGTATCGACATCTGTTAGAATCATTTGGAGTTAACAGAGGATTTTGACTGTCAAATAATAACAGACAATAATTAGCAATAAATTAAAATTGAGACTATAATTTGAGATTTAAACTATCCTATCACTCAAGTTGGATCGAACTGAACATGGTGTTCGAATTTTATTATAATCGGTTAAGTGGTTTAGGAGTCCATTGAGGACAAACATTGTGACACGAGATTTATATATATTAAGATAGTACAAATGTTTACTTTTAGTGTTTATATGTTATTTTTAAGAAATGTAGCGCTTTAGAGACTATATGTCTCTGTTATGCTATATTTTTAAGGAATAAATAAATAAATAAATGTTTATTTAAGGGTCTAAAACAAGAAAGTAAGTAGGCTTCCGTACCTAAAAAGTAAGATAGACACTAATTGCAGGACCACGGCATACCTTGTTCAAAAATAATTACAAAAATAAAGCAGCAACGACATCGCTTCGCTTTCTCAGAACTTTGGCTTGTCGGCACTTTTATTATAAACGATAAAACAATAGAAAACTAATCCTTCTTTTGTTTCCGGTCGGCGTTTTAATCTTCGTGATAAATAGGGTCTCGTTCAACAAAAAAGTCAACATCAACAGCCAACTAACAGTAAACAACCATCAATAGGTATGTCTAGATGTGTTTAGCTGTCAGTTACCAAAATATTCGTCGGAAGTCTACTAACAGAAAAAGTGATAAATGTAGTTTGTATTCGAAGCTTTTAATTGTAGCTATCAAGATAAGTCCATTGTTTTTTACTTTTTTTCTCGTTATGGCAGCACTAGTTTCAATACTCCTGCCCGGCTCATCGCAAATATCGCAATCTAACACGACGCAACAAAGCACAAGTAAGAGTGGCAACGCCTCTCAAAGACTGAGCTGCACGAGCTGGCAACGTAACATTCTTATGTCACAAATATCTTTGTTTGTTCAACGTGGCCATAGTTATTTATAATAGCGCCATCTGTTAGTTTTTCTCTGTACTGCAATGAGGTTAAGATTTATCTGAGATGTAAGGGATAACCAGCCGACACTATAATTTTGTATTCAGCCTCAATTCGGTACAAGTAGTGACAGCTAGTGTGCTTGAACGGAAACCAAATCGTTGTATGGTGCTTTGTACTGGAGCTGTCTGTCTACTTTAGTATATTTTGTCTATGCTTAGGGGTATGAAAAATAGATAGTGTAGCTTATATGAAACGTTCGTAGATTTACCATAGCAGCGCCATCTATTGATTACTTACTCAACCCAGTCGAAAGGTATCGACATCTGTTAGAATCATTTGGAGTTAACAGATAATTGTGACTGTCAAATAGTAACAGACAATAATTGGTATAAATTAAAATTGCGACTATAATTTGAGATTTAAACTATCCTATCTCTCAAGTTGGATCGAACTGCACATGGTGTGCGAATTTTATTATAATCGGTTAAGTGGTTTAGGAGTCCATTGAGGACAAACATTGTGACACGAGATTTATATATATATTTAGATTTCGCCGCGATGGCCGCCACTAAAAATGTTCAGTTTGGTTTTTCCAAGCTTTGAATGAACACTTGTTTTTTCCGTCCGCAGCAAGACAAGGGGTTCGACAAGGGTCTGTTCGAGCGACAGATGTCCGTGATGCGGGGCCAGCTGCTCAACCTGACGCAGGCGCTCAAGGACAACAAGAGTCCCGTGCAGCTGGTGCAGATGCCGGCCGTTATAGTCGAGAGGTGCGCACTACTGCTTGTTCGTTTGAACAGCAACTATTGTATTAACACTAACTTGTTAAATTAAATGATATCGTTATATTAATGAATTAGCCTTTAAATGGACAATGTTGTTTTTAAACAACATACTAAAAATCACACATAAAATTGACCTTCTATTGTTTTTTTTTTTTTAATTTTGCGCAATGTAGTTTACCAACAACACTCACATTATTGCTCATTTTTCCTAGACAGTACATACATGTCTATTACACAAATATATTTTTTTAAAACGTGAAACAAAAATCTTCCAATTAAGGGTTAAATATTTAAATAAATACAAAACAGTAACTTACGACTACGTCTTGCATTTCTAATGAATATTATAACTGCTGAAGTTTAACGTTGGCTTTATGTTTGTACTTTTACGGCTGAACCGATTGGGGTGAAATTAAGTATAAATATTTTTGGATATAAATGACAACATTTGTTTGTAAAATAACTGTTAGATCCGGTATCATCCATAGTCAGTTCTCACTATAACTTACCAAAATTACATGCACCAATCAAATTACATCCCATCTCCAAAAATTACATCAATATCGCACTAGTAGTTTTGAAGCTAACACACAAATATCCACTCAGGCCAAACGCATATACCAGGTCCGTTTCGTTACTGGTGAAAAACTAAAAACATATTTTCTTAAAACATAGTTCCTCAAACATGTCGGATTCCTCACGATGTTTTCCTTCAAAAGTCCGTTTCCTTTGCGTTAAAGCGAGTACGAATCCAAATAACTTTAATAACAAGTCATTGGTGCAAGGCCGGGTTCGAACCAGGGGCCGTCAGATTGAAGAGCAGAAGGTCCCCCACCACCGAGCCACACTCGCCTACATACCTCATACCAAATTATTATTATTTAGTAAAAAAGGTGTTTAAATGTTTGCCTGTTCCCAGGTCGAAGTCAGGTACGGCGTCGACCCGTTTCTTCGACTCGTTCCAGCAGCGGTTCCAGCACAAGTCGCCCTTCTTCTCGTGGTGGTGAGCGCCCACAACAACAGGTGCCTATCTATCTATCCTATATCTAAGTCTATAAATCGGCCCACGACAGGGCAAAGACCGCCCTACCGTCCATCCACTTTTATCTGTCCTGGGCAACGGTACCAATAAAATTAACCTATTGACTCAGGCAGTTCAGCGGAAATACACTAAATGTTAATCTTTAATATATATAAATCTCGTGTCACAATGTTCTCAATGGACTCCTAAACCACTAAACCGATTATAATAAAATTCGCACACCATAAGCAGTTCGATCCAACTTGAGAGATAGGATAGTTTAAATCTCAAATTATAGTCGCAATTTTAATTTATTGCTTATTATTGTCTGTTATTATTTGACAGTCACAATTATCTGTTAACTCCAAATGATTCTAACAGATGTCGATACCTTTCGACTGGGTTGAGTAAGTAATCAATAGATGGCGCTGCTATGGTAAATCTACGAACGTGTCATATAAGCTACACTATCTATTTCATACCCCTAAGCGAGGCAAAACAACGTTTGCCGGGTCAGCTAGTATTAAATATAGAAGAAGTACACAATAAGTTGTTTGAGCCAATACAGAAACCTTCTGACAGCATGAAAACTCTCGACGCCAGAGCTTTACCACTTAGCTCAAACGAAAAAGTAAAATCTTGTAAACTAACACAGTATTTTACTTTGTTTTCAGATGTTATGAAAATGGTGAAAGTTCCACAGTGCAGACGCAGTTATTGAAATAGGAAACACAATTTGTATGTATATGTATGTAAAATGTAGATTAGAGAATTTTTTAATTATATAAAATAACTAGGAACTGCTAAAGTTAGGTTACATATAACTCGCATTAATAAAGAAAACTTTAGAAAGTTATCTTCCTCTTGGTCATTCATTTGTTTTTCAATTGGGAGAATATCAACTTTCAAATAGTTTCTTTACTAACTCGTGTTACGTTTATACTGATTAATTTATGTTTGAACAATATTTTATGACGATCTGTCCGTTCAACATTTTCAATTTGTTTTTATTTTCGAGGTTTACAAATAATCGTTACGACAAAATATCAGATATTTATATAACATAGATTAGACACTGTGTTTGCATTTTTTTTTAAAATAGGAATTATGTTTTTTCGTGTATTTGTAAGTAGTTTGACTCTTAAACAAGGAGCCTTGATGATATCTTTTTCATCTTTTTTTATACTCTTCAACTTTTAGCAGAATCTTTTCTTTTCTCTCCTATGAATTTTGTATTAAATAAAATATATAAAAAGTGAAAATGCATAAAACCAACTAAAATCTATAAACTCAATGTCAACACATTTTGTTAATTTTTTTTTGTAACATTTATTTGATACAAGAAAATAATGCGAAGTTTAAATTACTATTTTATTTAACTATACAGGGTTCCGGGTAAACTAACGCATAACCTTTTTTAAAAATATTTTACATGTACATGATCTATAATAGACAAACAACTTTTGTACTATATATACCTTTTGAAAATCCGTGATAAAAAAAGCAATATTTTTCTGGTTGTTTGTCTAGACTAAAACAATCTTCAGAAGGTAGTGCGTTAGTTTCAAACATGTCTTCAGATAGAAATACGCAAAAACCGGTAACTTAACCTTAAAATACAGCGTCTCCATACATTTTTTTAATGTTAAAATAACACAATTTTTACGAATGTTCTCTTGCCAAAATTACAATGTTTATACGAATATTCACAATGTTTACAATAGTGGATGACATTTAAATACAGTAAACGTACTGTTATTATTCGGTCTACCTCCATTTAACCCTAGGGAACGCATAAGGTATACCTAGGACCTAATACCTAGGGATGAATGTGCCTAAAGACAGTCATCAGTCGGTGATGCTTTGTAACTAGCATTTTTAGCGCGTAATAATTTCCTTTACGCGATTCAGAACGAGCGCTGTGATTGGTCGCGGGCGGTGACGTCACTAGTTGTATCTGGCGTCACTCGTAACAAATAACCCTGTATGTCTAACTTTAGCAGTGTAAGGTTGCCTTGAGACCGACTAGTCTACAACTGAAATGTTATTTTGTACATTTTTTGTGAATATTAATTAAAGCCGTAATTTACCCAGACGCTGTAGCGACGTAGCCATAGCTATCAAATGGAGTTGCCAAAGTTGCGTCAGTTTTGGCGACCGCTTGGTCACTGAGATAAACAATGGTAGCCAGTTGTATCTAATTTGGCCACGTCACCAGTTGACATACACAGAGGCTCTAGCGACGCCGCCGGCTACGTAGCCATAGGTATCTAATGTAGTTGCCAAATATAGCTGTGCGTCAGTTTTGGCGACCGCTTGGTCACTCAGTGAAATAATGGTAGCCAGTTTATATAATTTGGCCACGTCACCAGTTGACATACACAGAGGCTCTAGCGACGCCGCCGGCTACGTAGCCATAGGTATCTAATGTAGTTGCCAAATATAGCTGTGCGTCAGTTTTGGCGACCGCTTGGTCACAGAGTGAAACAATGGTAGCCAGTTTATCTAATTTGGCCACGTCACCAGTTGACATACCCAGACGCTGTAGCGACGTCTCCGGCTACGTAACCATAGCTATCTAATGTAGTTGCCAAATATCAATACGCTGTGCGTCATTTTTGGCGACCGCTTGGTCACTCAGTGAAATAATGGTAGCCAGTTTATATAATTTGGCTACGTCACCAGTTGACATACCCAGACGCTGTAGCGACGTCTCCGGCTACGTAGCCATAGCTATCTAATGTAGTTGCCAAATACCAATACGTTGTGCGTCAGTTTTGGCGACCGCTTGGTCACTGAGTGAAATAATGGTAGCCAGTTTATCTAATTTGGCCACGTCACCAGTTGACATACCCAGACGCTGTAGCGACGTCTCCGGCTACGCAGCCATAGCTATCTAATGTAGTTGCCAAATATAGCTGTGCGTCAGTTTTGGCGGCCGCTTGGTCACTGAGTGAAATAATGGTAGCCAGTATACCTGTTTTGGCCATGTCACCAGTTGTTGGCTGGACAGACTCCACGAAGAGAACCGTTGGTTATTATTGGTGACGTTGCTAAGGGACGATGAGGGAGTCAAATACCAAGCATTTCAATATTAATTGTTTGGTTCCGTAGCCAGCGAAATCGCCATAGAGTCGGGTCAGTTAGGAAGCTTACTCCTTAAACTCTAAAGTTGCCAGTAAGACATTGAAATTTTTAACTTGTAAATACTTAATTTTCTACACTTCTCTGTATCTAACAGTTGTATTAGATGCCAAAATTGTATATTTTTTTTGTAAGTGGATTTTCAGCATTGATCGTCAAGTTAACTTATAATTTACCTCTCAACTTCTTTGCTCTTGTATTTTGTTTTAGGTATATTTTATTAACTTGTGTTTATTTGTTATTATTTTATTGGGAGTAACCACGTAATGCAGGTAATACCGGTTGCTCGATTTACATGAGAGTGAAAGAGACGGACCATATATACCCTTCTCTTTTGTTCTTAAGTCAGTTGATATCGTCTAGCTGGTTAGCCAAATTGGAAATGGAATGTTGAAACAGAAACTTCTGAAGTACACTAAAATGGGGAAATCGTGATCATGGACAAAAATATTTGTCGATGACAAAAAAATTAGTAAAATAGTGTAACGGTTGCGAATTCATAATTTGAGTATACTGAAATGTCATTATAGTTAGGGTCAACTCAGAGGGGGAAAATCGAATAAGCGCAAATTTCGAATTCACCATTATTTCGATAAAGTGATTCACTTAATTCTTCTGAGATAAAACCAAGATTCAAACGCGCGAGCATGCTGCGGAAATTTGTTCATAATATCGTAGAAGAAATATGTTTATTATTTTACGCAGATAAGGGTGAATTTACTGTGACAGAGTTAACCTTTTGATGCGCTTCAACTCAGTGCTAGTATGAGTTGACCGTTATATAGTCATTTCTATTTCCAGTTGGTGGTTTCCCAATTTAATTATAATGTCTATGTGATATATTATTTTTTAATCAATGTATCAGTTTATTGGTGTTACGTAGCCTAGGTTTAGATATGATCATTTTTTAAACTGACACTTCTGAATCTGGCAAAAAAACGAACAAGCGAATAAAGGCAAATTTATAAATAAATCAAATATTCCGTATTCGCCATATTTATCAAATAGTCGAATAAGACAAATACATTATAAAATATACCGTCTACGCATGGTAATTGTTTGCCGAATATGCCGAATACACGAATAGGAATGCCTGTAAGTGTACCATTGTAATATAAAAACTTTATAAGTACACTGAAAACCGAAATCTTGATTGACGTAATAATTTTTAATAGATCTTATGAATTGAGTTCTGTGTCATAGTTTTTTTAAACCAAAGCATATCAATTTGGTAAATTTACATTCGAATTAATATTTTCGATTGGATGCCTTTTCTATGGTCCAAAATAGGAAAATTTGATACTTATAGTTCGCGTCAGTAAAGAAAACATTTGAAAGTGCGAATCCTCTTGCTCAAACACTTGGTTATTTTTTATACAATAAATGGGCTAGCCCTTGATCAAAACTCACATGATGGCGAGCGACATTATGATCTGAGGTGAAGCGCGCTTACCCAGAAAAAACCGATTCACTCTTGCTTTGAATACCGCCAGATTGTAGCTCTCAGGGAACAGGGAGCTTGGCAGAATATTCCACACCTTCGCGGTTCGCACTATGGAAGTAAGATGACATGAACTTTCAAATGTTTTCTTTATGGACTCGAGTTAAACTTACCATCGTGTTAGCGATTTGCGCGCCCTCTGTTTAACATAACATAAGTAACGTACAGTGTTAATAAGTTCTATCCTTCTAAAATTTAGTTCTCGAAAAAGGTTTGTAACTGACGCAAAACCTTTTAAGGGCTTCGGTAAGTCTAGACAATCTTTGGAATTTTATTTTAATAAAAAAATGGTCTCCAGGCGGCATTATGTATGGAGAAATAAATATTATTTTTCACGTAAATGAAACGAAATGAAATAATTTTATTTGCTTAGCCACAAGTAATATATAAACATGCAAAATATTCAAAGTTTCCCTTGTAGGCTACTGTGCCTTGTGTGCAATGTCATTAAATGTAAAAAATAATTTATTATTATTAAAGTATTTCCAAAAAAACAGGAGTTGTTTTCGGTTGCTCTTATTTAATTGTAAAAAAACACAAATTGTTTGTCTAGACGTACTTAAGTTGCCCTTAAAAGTTTTTGTATAAGTTACCCCTAAGCCCTGTATAGAAAATGAGTTGTCTTATACTTTCTCTATAAAGTGTTTGTAAAAACACATGAATAGTACAATTGTCTGTTCCATAGTTGTTAATGGAACAATGGTGATTCGACGCGCTCTGGGTATTCAACTAACGGTTATTATAGTAAACTTGACATAAATACATAGTTTAGGTACGGTTCTTGAGTGGTACCTGATGGTGATAGATGGACAGACTGATAGCGAAGTCTTAGTAATAGGGTTCCGGATCCTGATACCCTTTGTGTGAAGAATTCTAATAAAGAAACATTTACCTTGACTCCTACGCTATTAGGGAAAAAGACGTATCTAACTCAAACTTAAATATTAAACATAAAAATACCAGTAGATGCGACTTTTTTTATTCTAATTATGTGTACATCTCGATTTTGAAAAAATATACAGTTACGTCTTTTTTCTTATGGCGGCAGCCCTTAATTTGAAATTGGTGTGACAACTATGATCCGTTGTTTAACGAAAGTTTGAAAGCATTTCGTTTAAAGGGCTATACCTCAGCTCATATTCAGATTTCAACTATAATTCGTCGCAAGCACAGCTCCATGCCATAGGTATACTAGCAGTAGCCATATAATAGCAGTAGTGGTGTTCTCTGCGACTGAGTGAGCTTGATCGACGCCGGCTGCGGTCGGCAGTCCACCAAGTTTGATGTATTCGTAAAGATATGTCGTAAAGGTATGTTTTGATTTTTATAATCGCAACTTATCATGTTTGCCGGGACAGAAAAGCGTGGGTCATTGGGGGAGACCATTGCCCAACAGTAGGACAATATAGGTTAGATAAAAAAAAACTTATCATGTGAAAACTTAACGTAGTAGCATATTGTTGAACCGGTTTATGTCAAAACCTTACTTTGTTAACCGTTCGTATATTGAATGACATTAGCCCATTTTGTTATATCTGTTGTAAAAAGTCCAAGTTCCAAGTTTTAGTTTTACCCACACCGGCTCCCGGTATGTCAACAGTTGCGGCGAAAATGTTTTTATGCCGGGAGCCGGTGTTTCAACATACAAGTGGTTAACTACCGTTTGTCGAATACCAGAGATTGTCGTTAGGAGTAATCTAGACGGGGCATGTAACGATCAAGTAAATAATTGAAGGTGTTATATATATAATGTATGGTATGTATACTCGATGTGCGAGCGAGACGGGTGCTTGCGAGCTGAGACAGCTGCGTTAACGGATGTAAAGAGGTTTTGTACGGAAAAAATAAGTTATTATCTTTTCTTTTTCCCTTTCTACTATATACTGGCTGATTTTGTGTAACATTTTGGTACTAGCCTGTATGTTAAAGCCAGATCTATCACCGTGACAAATTTCATCTAATTAAATTAATTAGTTCCACCGGTTAAGTATGTAAGAATAACTAACTACATTCATTCACGGTCAGAAAATGTAATGTAAAGTAGACTTAAAAATATTTTAAAATCAAAGTCTACATTACATTTTCTGACCGTGTGTGAATGTAGTTATTCTTACATACTTAACCGGTGGAACAAATTTTTAAACTGTTACGAACTCACTGTATCGGTATTATAATAGTTATTCAACTGCAGATAAGGCTAGCCATTTTTTTATTTCTTTAATATATAATGGCTTGAGACGTCTTATAATAAGCTGTCTGCTTAAATATATACCTACTATTCTTTTTTCTCTTTTCTTGCAGAAAAAACATCTAGTCCGATATTTGTAATTGTATTGTATTCTTGTACCTATTTATTAGACCATTATTTTGTCCGTACAAAACTTTTGACGTTTGAATTCCATTGTAAATAGTTTTAAAATAACTTTTGTTGATAGTTATTTCATGTTTATATGCATTATTTAATTTTGGAAAAAATATAAAAAATATAATCACCATTGCATTTTATCAGAGTTGTTTTATTATTTACCTTTAACTGATCTTTAAGAGTTCTAAGTTCTAGTAACTAAATAACTAAGAATTAAAGCTAAATGTATAAAAGGATCGTTTGTAAACCTTTGACACTAGAGTGTCATTTCTTGGTCAAGTATACTAAAGAAAACACATAAGAACTGTATGTACATTATATTTAACAAACTTCATTACATATAACATAGTTAATGCATCTTCATTGGTACTATGATGGTATATTACATTGTATAACTCGATTCAAGAAAGAAAACATTTTAATATTAACTTTCTCTTACACTTCTTCGTATGAGCTAAGTGGCCAAGCTCTGGTGTTAAGAGTTAACAAGCCACCTGAAGGCCTCAATTGGCTTAATGACCTGTTTGTACTAAAACTAAAAACTAAGCCGGGACCTACAATTTAACATGCCATTCGACTCACAGTGGCGCCCAGATAAAAATGCCATTTTTTAAAACGACAGTCATTTGCATGGTCATCTATCTAAACACCATCCGCATCGATCGTTGCTTAACTGCGATGATCGAGTCAGATCACCTTAGCTAGCCGAGCACAGGCGCTACACTCATTAGGTCAATATACAAGCGAGAGGGCATTAACTATTTAAACATTTTCTTAATTGAACCGTGTTTGTACATTACATTAATATTGCAAACAGACCCATTGACTATTTCTTTTAACACTACCAATAATAATTCTAGCGATTCGATACAAATACTTAACTAGGTAAGTAGGTACATAGTTTTTACAAGTTCAAAAAATTAGGTGTTAAGAGTGCAGGCAAAAAATAAATTAAATTACTTTTATTTAACTAAAAACATGACAAGTTTATAATAATACTAAATTTGTGCCATACTGTGTTGTATAAAAAATATGATTATACTATAAATCATGTGCAAAACGTGGTTTTGACTGGCTATTGACTTAAACATACATAGATACACTAAAATAAACTAAGACAATTTGAAGATTCAACATTATAAACTTCAAAACTAAAAAGTAAAACAATAACCATATTGATACATAAAATAAAGCAAATACAATTTGAAAATTCAACATGAAAATACTTCACTAACAATAAATATGACCTGTACGTATGCCTCGAGTGAATAAAGAAAACTTTTGAAAGTTGTTACCCATTCACTTGCATAACAAAATGAGTGCAAGCAAACTTTCAAATATTTTCTTTATTTAGGCAAAGAGCCATACCAGGGCAAAGTCTTAAATTTACAATTTTTTCTTATAAATCATAATAAACTGTAAATAATATAGACAAAATAGCTTAAAGATCGTCTAAACAACAACTCTTAGAATATTTATATTTATTTTGGTACCAATCAGTCTTATGAATTAGGAATAAAACTGTTTTAAAAAAAAAACATTCTTTGACGAGTTTTTTTTTTCACTTTGATAAGTCCGATTGGTACCATAACAACATAAGTTACAAAATAAAAATATTCTTATTATAAATATAATATAAAAATATTCTTAGAGTTAAGACGGTCTTTAAGCTATTTTGTCTATATTATGTATGTATTATGTATACAGTTCATAATTTATAACGAAAACACTGTAAATACAAGATTCTGCCTATAACATTGCCTTAATTTTTGTATAACCGGCTACCGCTAAAATTAACGTAAGTAATAGCCGGTTATATAAAATTAACGTAAGTTATAGCCGGTTATATAAAACTAACGTAAGATATAGCCGGTTATATAAAATTAACGTAAGTTATAGCCGGTTATATAAAACTAACGTAAGTTATAGCCGGTTATATAAAATTAACGTAAGTTATAGCCGGTTATATAAAACTAACGTAAGTTATAGCCGGTTATATAAAATTAACGTAAGTTATAGCTGGTTATATAAAATTAACGTAAGCTATAGCCGGTTATACAAACCTTATTCAAATATGCTTTACGAAAGCTCCGATACAGTATTTTCTTCATAGACGCGTGTAATACGATATTGACTTTGGACTAAACAAAGTAGTTTAGTCGTTTTTACGACTTGTAAATACGAATATTCATGTAATTCAAGACTAGAATGACTACAAGTGACACACATTTTAGCACCCCATATATATACAGATAAATACATATCTAAATTATTAAACACAGATAAATAATACAATCCACAAAGTGCTATTAGCTGACCTTCTACACCGAGATTGGCTTGCTGGATTAGCGACCACCGGTTGAGTAACAAAGGGGAGAAGGCGCCCGTATATCAACGTAGAGACGACCCGGGCCAGTTAGCTTAGCGACCTAGACCTAGTTTCGCGCTCACTACATACATTTGATCAGTCTCAATCATACACCTTTCAGATAATAAATAATATCAACCTTGTTTTGTAATATGAAATTGTTTATCTATTAAATGCTGTTTTCGGCCTAAGTTAACTTGTATTATAAAAACGGCTGTCTACATAGCAGGAATAAGGATTAAACAAGACTGATTCGAGATTGTGTTGTTAATTTTAATAACAATTACGCAGTACGCGTAGCACAAGAGTTTGAGTTTTCCTTTTTTATGTAATAAAGGATTTTTTACCACAGTTTGCTTGACTTTAAATTGAGCTGTGATCTACAATTTAGCGCACAATACCTTCACTTGATTTAAAGTGCACAAAATGAAACTTCTTAGGAAAGTCAAGTACAGGATCCCCAGGTCCTTATAGAGTTTCGCACAAATCACTTTACGAATACTTCAGTACTCGTAAAGCTATTAATGCGAAACATAGGGATTATTTCTTGGTGACACGGTAACTATAAATGAATAATATTTCATTTTACGAATTCAAAAAAAATACTAGGGTACAGATATCTATGGTAAAAACAATAACAACCAAAATTGTCTGTGGTTAGGTTAGGAAACAGCTTAGGTTAGGTTACAGCAACACTCCCAGGTGTACGTATTCACAGATGCACTGCAATTACAGCTCATTTAGACAGGCATCGAATTCGGACTCGATGCGGGCAAGTGTGCTAGATGACAAAAGATTCCATACCTAGAATTCTAAAGTCAACGCAGCCTGCTCCAGCTAATATGCGGACTCCTTTATGTTCTTACGTATTTTCATACTAACACTATATGATTTTCACATGTGAACTTTCAGACAAAAACACTGAAGATTTACGTCATTTTTGATATTTTTAAACGGAGACTGTAATTTTTACTTTTTACTAAGTTTATGTAACTAGCCTTTTTAAATCCGGAAACATTACCTCCGAGAGAAGACTTTGCAAGCAAATCTGTTTTTATGTATAAGTAATATCTACCGATGCGCGTGCGCAGTATGTTGGTATTTGACGAAGGCGATGGCGGCCAGCTCCTTGCAGAACTCCTCGAGGACGATCAGGCTCTCTACCAACTGGTTGTGGTCGCCGCTGAAATACATATTAATAAGTGAATGAATAATTTATTTTTTGGGGCAAGGATGCTAGGCTAGGCTTTGCTCAAAGAAATTGGGCAAAGGCTTAACAAATCAACCGGTGACTCCCGCTCCGGATCCTTCCTGGTGCAAAGGATAGCGATTGCCATTCAGCGCGGGAACGCTGCTAGTCTGATGGTCACCTTTACACCAGGAACTATTCGGGGCGGGTTATTTATTTAGTAATTTAATTTAATTTTGTCATTTTAACTATATATTGTGCCATACATAAATACTTCATATTTATTTTTTAAAACTATTGTGGTATAAAAAAAAGTTTAAAATTTTTTTGACTGTCTGGTGCGTTATAACTTCGAAACACCGGATTTGAATGTGGTTTTCTCACGTGAATTACATATTATTAGTAGCGCTGTCTAAACTTTTTTGTCAAGATCAGTTACGTGAAAAAGAAAATTATTTGAATGGTTAGTCGAAAAATTACTTTAAACACTGCGTTTGCAAAACTTTAAACAAAGTCTAAAGCGGTTTACATAAACGTATTTAAGAATAAGCTAATATTATTAAAAAAATTGTTGTCAAACAAATTTTTTTAACTTCAGGGTGGTTGCTAGCCAGTGTACTAGAAAATGCCTTTGCCATAGTTTCCTCACGATGTTTTCCTTCACCGAAAGCTCAGCACACGCACTGAGCTATCATAACTCCAAAACAAACGAAAGCATACAATTTATCGAAACACGGCATACAGAAACACGAATTTCTAACAATTAGTACAAAAGTTATTTGCCCAGTCGTTATAAAACCGCCCATAAATAAAGGTTTTGCTTTAGTTACATGTAACCCTCTATAAGAAATATATTAGTAAAACAAAAAAATCTTACCTCTCATCGTAGCTAGGGTCCTCACTCATCAAATGCTGTCTGATATTTTCAATAACCATCTTGTAATTCCTCAACCTCGGTATTTCTATGGTCAACTTCTTCGCCACTTCTTGTAAAACTTTGAACAGAGTAGGCGTTTTCTTAGCAGTCGGTAACATGGGATTTAATAGATACTCGTGCAAAATCGGATGAGGCATCAAAGCCAACTTTGAAATAATGGACGTAAGGTGCAAATTCACTTGATAAGGTTGCGACGGCATATTGCCCAATAACTTGAAAATCATTTTGAAAAACGGCCCTTCGTCATATTCTTCCTCGACGTTCGTAATTGAAACTTCTTTTTTTAGAACGAGTTTTTGTGTGAAATGATTGTCTATTGTTTGTCCTTCTAATTTGGTATTATCTATGGTTCGATCCTCTGATCTTGGATTGTTTATGGTTCGATCTTCTGGCTTTTTATTGTCTATGGTTTCGTTTTTTTCTTGTATTTTGTGTGTAGGCTCGTCTAAATGTAAGTCTGCTTCGGGTCGACTGTCGTAGCTGTGTGTAGAACTAGCTGTGGTATCTACCCAGGGCTCCGTAGGCCAGTTGAATGAAGACGTTATGTCTAGCCATAACTGAAATGATTAAATAAGGGTTCAAGTTTTAATTATTTCATTTTATCGTAAAAAAGTGTGTGACAAAAAAAAATAGCAAATTAAGGACTTTGGATATGTGAAGCTTGCACTACATGAAAATTATTAAATTGTCAATTTTAACGAAAATGTGTGACAAGAAGAAATTTAGCAAATCAAAGACTTTGGATATGTGAAGCTTGCACTATATATGATGTAAACAGCTTAGCAAGTTTTATATTAATTATTAAATGGTAAATAAATAATTAAGAATTTACTTACACCACTACTTCCAATTTGTATATCCGTTGTAAGTATGTGCACGTCATATTTTGATAATTATTATCATTATAAGTATCTACAATAATACTAGCTATCGTTTGTTCTAAAGGAATATCTAATTACTAAGGATAAGGTTGCCACTTTTCTGCACTGTTAACTATTTATTTTTATTGGAAAAAAAAGTCAGACACAAATTGGCGTATATATTACTTTGAAATTGTTTTTTTTTACTCTTAATGGGCTTGCGCTTGATCACAATTCCCCTGTTGGTAAGCGATATTGCAATCTAAGGTGGAGCGCGCTTGCCCAGAAGAAACCGGTTCACTCTTGCCTTGAAAACCGCTAGATTATAGTTATCAGGGAACAGAGAATTCAGCAAAGAATTCCACACCTTGGCGGTACGCACAATGAAGGTGGAGGCAAACCGCTTAGTACGCGAATTAGGCACCTCCACAGTAAAATGATGCCACCTTGTGGCTTATATTTAAATTTTATTTATTTCGTCACCTTAATATTTTTTACAGATGAAATTTGTATCTAGCTGAAGTTATTTGTAATTTATAGCAAGATAGAAAGAGATTGAAATGTATCTTTTTAACTTACGGTATATGACGCCACATAAAAATAGTTTTATCTGACAAATATTCAATTCAATTTAGACATCAAAAATAATATGTTAAAAGCGCAGAAAAGTGTTCTTAGAGTTTAGGACCATGGCAGGGGCGAAAACGAGCAGGACATATGTACAGAAGAAAAGACAGTTAAATTTTGGATGAGATTGCAAAGCTAGTTAAGGCGTGAATAAACTGCGGCGGTCACAAAACGATTTCAACAACGGTCATACGATTGCATGTCTTTTAAAATGCATTTCACTTTGCAAGTGACACTTAAAACATATGCGATATATATCGCACACGTACCCAATTAAAAATTCTTTGAACGTTATCATTATTTTTCCAAATCGAAATTACTCAAAGTCCATCCCATCAGAGTATTTAGTACAAGCTTTATTATTATCTTCGAAGTTCGAGTTGCATTAAAACCCAAGTTGTTTTAGTATTAAATAACGATTTTCTTGAATCTTTAACGTCGCCAATTGCTACTCAAGCTCGTAGCAGCTCCCAGTGAATACTGGGTTTTGTGGCTGCAAACTAAATTTATTTCAATTGTCATCATCGATTAATCAATTACTTTAACCAATTACTTGTGTGTGCACAATAAATGTCGTTAATTTTTTAGAAAATAAAAATGGTTGCCTGTAAAGTTGGTTTTACGGGCGAAGATTTTACGTGACAACGTCTGCCGCGTGCTGCGCGCGCGGCAGACCGATCATAGTTGAGTGGGAGAGAGACGCAAGGCATTCGGCGGGCCTCTCTCTCGTTCGGTGACTCATCGTAACGTTACCGGGCGTTACACTTTTTCATAAGTGACTCCCAGCCGCAACCTAATTTAAGACGTTGTAACGTCAAAAAGTCTCTCACGTCTTATTTAGAACTTTTTCTAAAAAAAACATTCGATGTCGAATGTTTTCGACATCGAATGTTTTGTGTGACCGTGACCGTTGCCGCGTTGCGAGCGCGCCAGTTTATTTGCCCCGTTAACTGGTCGTCAGCTCGATACCTGGTAATGGGTATGCGCGTCGTGTATGTAATGCTCGTAGTCCGCTCCCACCGGGTCGGAGAGGATCGCGCGCGGCAGCAGCAGGAGGAAGCTGCAACAACCACCCGCCAGTCAACACACCACACTCGCTCTACACTGTTCTCACAAGTCTACACGTCTACTATGCGTGCCAACTAAGAATAGGATCGCGCTTGCTTCAACTTCACACGATAACTGTCAATAAGTACTGCTAGCAAAGAAAGCGTAAAAAAGAAATTTAAATTTCTTTTTTACGCTTTAAAAAAGTAAAAAAGAAATTTAAATTTCTTTTTTACGCTTTAAAAAAGTAAAAAAGAAATTTAAATTTCTTTTTTTTTTGGTACATAGTTATAAATTTAATAATTGTATAATTATTATATTCATGTTAAAAAACTATTCTTGAATTTTATTACTGGATAATTTTAGATTAATTAATTATACAGCTACGAAGTAGCCAAGGCAAATTAAAAACACTTAAAATAAATCACGTGACGAGATATTGGTTTTGGATGGTTTCGCTTAAGTGCTGTAAGCAGTTTAACTCTTTTTATTTGGTACAATAAGAAGTGCCAACGATGTTTTTTATTTAATTGTTATAAATATTCTTTTACCTACAAATCCTACTCATTTATAATTAATTTGCCGTAAAATGTATAAGAAATAGCAAAACAGCGTACATTAAACATATAAACTGAATATAATTTGTTTACAATTTTTGTTGCACACCATACACTTTTGTAATGACGTTTGCGCGTATTATTGAGCAAGATGGCGGTTTGAGAGTCCTATTCTTAGTTGGCACGCCTAGTACTGTATAAGCCAAGTCAAAGCCCTTAGAAGGGCTGAAAACTCTACAGACGGCTGTCCGAAACGGTTACTATTGTAACTAAGTATATACCTATTTATTACAAATAATAATATATTGACTACTTATAAGTTAGTAGGTAGACATTTTATTATTCTATGACATTCCCTATTTATTTTATTGACTTGTAAATTGTGAATTTATTAATAAAGAACTTTGACTTTGACTTTGACTTTGACAGAGCCTGAGCTTGGCCACCTAGCTCATACGAAGAAGTTTACTGTATTATAGTTGCTGCGCACCCGCGTTAATCCGGTTTAGAATGTAGCCGGTCTTAATCCAAGAGATAAGCCAGACAAAATATTGAAATATGATCAGCCCTTTGAACGTGAAGGAGTAACAGACATACACACATATATATTTTTTGTATTTATATTATGAGTAAGAAATAGGATAGTAAAATTATCTATGTTAGTGTGATCTTCTTACACAGGGTCAACTACCTACTTTCAAGAATGTTTATTCTAAAACTTTTGAATAATAGCGAAATTAGTAACTATGTACAAATGTAGTCGATAAAAAATTTATCACCATGCGTTAGTGTGGCTAATACTTAAGGCTTAAACGATTTACTAATTTTAATTTTTAAATATTTTTATAAGTGTGTTTATTATATATATATATCCGAGGTCCGAGGAAGGTTTAGGAGTAACATACCAATAAATTGTAAGAAAAACAGACATAAAAACAGTTTCTGTTTATTAGCTTAGTCAAATCGCTTTACACAGAAAGGCGAATTCAGTTTACAAAATAATAAAATAGCAACACTTGAGGTTTGCGTCGACTAAAACATAACGCGAAACGTGGCCACGCGCCTGAGCACGCATCACGAAGCGTAGTGTCACGCGCGTGGCTGATTGCTAATAACCAGAATATCGATAAATAGCGAAACAGTAGACTGTCGACTGCTACGGCGCTCTCAACTAAGCGTAGTTATTACGTAATATGACGAGAAAGACAACGTTTAATCGCTTTGATTAAAAAAAATGCTACTAAGAATAACAACGTTAAGGCTTTCCGAGCCCCATACTAAATGCTTCTCAGACTGGCAACCATTTCCTCTAAGATTTTTAAATAGTAATCACTTAACATAAACTTAAAATGGTCTAATTGGGGCGCGAAATAGGTAATATTATACATTTTTTATCGCAAAACAGATATATCAGCGTGATTTTTTCCAGCAAAATACACATGTATGAGTGCAGTGCAACAACTTAGCTGTTCAGTTGACAGTGTCGCTAGTGGAGATTTGTTGCCACCTAAGAGTGCTGTCGAACTTGTAATTCCAATTTTGGCCACCTGAACAGCTAAGTTGGTGACATGTATACGTATACATTGTTAGTTTCCGTTTCCGTTAGTGTCATTCTCTCTGCCAAACATGAACCCAAGCTTACCATCCGTAGTAATAAATCAACAAAATTCCGATAGATGGCAGGATCAAAAACAGTATTGTTAAAGAGTTTGATGAAATTTATTTATTATTTTTAAATAAATTATTGCTATTTTTATATTAAGTATCGTAATAGAATTAAAAATTTAAAATATGTATAATTTTGTTTGATTATTTGAATGAAATTTAGTTATGTCAATGTCAGTTTGTCATATTTGACATACTTAAAAAAACGTATTTATATTGCAGCAATAATTTTTAGGGTTAGGTACCCTAAGAATGAAATTAATATACTACTGCGATCTTTTCTGTACTTAAAAGATAAAAACGAATGCCTTTTACAAAATATTCGTTGTCTGTCTTTCTGTCACCAGGCTGTTTCTTATACACTTTGATAGCTGAAAATTTCACAAATTATTTGTTTCCGTTGCCGCTATAACCCAAGAGTATACAAGTACTAGATACGCTATAACAACAAATACTAAAAACAGAAAATATACAAATATAAAGGGTGGATGACACGTTTTTAAAGTGTACCTTAAAAGACGTGTTATATTTTGTATTTTTGCTCAATATCAAAAACGATAACAGGACACTAAAGAATTCTACAGAATATTAAGCTACGTATTACCTCTTTTTACTCTATCTTTACAATGACACTTGGTAGATTCTTTCATGATTTCTCTCTTTCTTTCTTTCAAAATAAAATGAATGTTTGATATGGGGTTCCCATACAAAAAACATGTTTTTTCGCCATATTTTAATAATGGTACGGAACCCTTCACGCGCGAGCCCGGTTCGTACTTGGCCAATTATATCAAATTTTTATACCTACGTCTTTTGTTTACCTATCAATATCTTTAACAATCTCATAATTACAAAAGGCTTGTTTGTTTGTTTGTTTGGATGTTTTTATGTTTTTTTGACGCGAATAGGCTCCGAAACTATTGGACTAAAATTAAAAATTCTTACACCGTTGGGAAGTTACATTATCCCCAAATGACATAGGCATTATATTTTGTTGCAAAGGGTAAGAAATTCTTATTAAGACTCCAGTAATGTAACACAAGGTATAAAAAAGAGTAAAAAATTTGTTTCATCGCATGCGCTAAGAAAAGTTAGTTGTGGCGGGTGTCGTTTAGTATGTCTTGAGAGCAGCGGAACCCATATATACAAAAAAAACTTTAATCTATGTCAAAATTATAATGCGATAAAGTTTAAATGTTTGTTCGTAACGAATAAAATATTACACTTCTGAACGACTTTCAAACATATCTCCTAGAATTGATTTTTTTTTATGCCCGTGCTAAGCCGGGACGGGCCACTAGTGTATAATTATATCAACGATACATGTAAACTGCCAGGTGTATATTTATAATAACTAAGATTTCGACAGGCCTCTTACCTTAGAATAATAATAATAGTTTTTTTTTATTTAAAATGAAGCTAAAATAATATCCATCATCATCATCATCATCATCCACAGCCCTTTTTATCCCACTGCTGGGTATAGGCCTCCCTCTGCATGTGCCACCTGCGTCGATCTTGTGCAGTCCTCGTCCAGGTAGGACCTGCGACTATAGTGATGTCGTCGACCCATCTCGCTGCTGGACGACCAACTCCTCGCTTGCCAGTTCTCGGCCACCACTCGGTAACGGCTTTACTCCACCTGTCGTCATTTCTTCTAACCACGTGTCCTGCCCAGCTCCATTTTAGATGCATCACTGCTAATCCGACATCACGAACTTTGGTTCGTCGACGGATCTCAGTATTGCGAACTCGGTCTTGGAGTTTGATGCCGAGCATGGACCTCTCCATGGCTCTTTGTGCAACTCTAATTTTGTGCACAGACCCATCGGTGAGTGTCCATGTTTCGGCACCATAGGTCATGGTGGGCAGAACACATTGGTTGAATAGGCGGGTTTTTAAGCACTGTGGGATCTGTCGGGTAATATCCATAGTCTATTATATATAAATTCCCTGATAATATGTAATTATTTACTTTTCTAATCATTAGACTTGAAGCTGTTATTCCGGATGAACCGATTTTGATGTTCTTAGCTATGTTTGATGATATTCGGATGTCCGCCAAAATAGCGGATATGATATTATTCGCAACTTTCCCAAATGAAATGGCTTACATTTTGGAATCATGCAAAAAATACAACTGTTTCATGCAATATGTTAGATGATTCGTGAGAAAAGTTTTTTCTTGTTACTCGTATCATGTACCCAATAGATTTATTTTTTAATTTCATTTGAGGTTTTAAGGTATGCACTATGAATATTAACATACACGAAAACGAAACCTATTGAAAATATTGACTTTCCCATAATATTCCTTTAAAAAAAAAGAGTTTCGAACAAAATAAAATAGCAAAATTAATAATTCATGAGATTTGAACCATAGTCAATTTAAATCATAAAAATATTTCCTGTTCCAAAAATGCTTCCTCTACGAACGAGCCATATAATCGACAATTGAGCGTTCGAAATTGGCATGCATATTCAAATATGCTGAAGTTCAAGTGACAAAAAAAATTGTCAATGCTAGTGTGAGTGTAGCCGCATCGTCACAGAATAGATGATAGTAGATATGGGTTTATTTGACTTTTGCTACCGACGCCTTAGTAGATGGTGTTTTGTGATGAGCCCTAAAAATAATACATTAACAATAGATTTCGCGTAACGATTCAGAAGTTCTGAAAGGGATAATTTGAGCCGCTAGGATAAAGAAAACATACTTATGAAAATTTAACGCCATCTAGCGGCATCTGAGCACTTGTGGCATGCTAACGAACAGCCTTAAAACTCTCCCGCGAAAGGAGCTCTCTCTTTGAGGACAATGGTGGCGATTCAGCTGCACACGCGACTAAACTAAATTTAAAGAAGCCCCGTCTCTTTTCATCTTAGGTGGCCAGAAAGAGACGGCACGTTCTGCACCATAGTCAAAACAACTAAAATCACGTCAAATGTAGAAAATATAGGCGACTTTAGAACGCACTCACTTGTATCACCTCTAAAACTGCCTACACATTCCATATTTGACGTGATTTTAGTTGTTTTGTCTGTGGTTCAGAACGTGCCATCTCTTTCTGGCCACCTAAGATGAAAAGAGACGGGGCTTCTTTAAATTTAGTTAAGTCGTGTGTACGGCAGAATCGCCACCATTCTCCTCAAAGAGAAAGCTCCTTTCGCGGGAGAGTTTTAACGTTGTTATTCTTAGTAGCATTTTGTTTTTATAAAATCCGCTACTAAATGTTGTTTTAGACTTTTTAAAGTAAAATCTCCGTCTTGACTTTTTCACACACTTGACTCGCTAAAGTTTAGAGAGTCGGAAACTTGCGTTACGTTCCAGTAGGCTCAAACTTTTATACATCACAGACCTTATGGATCAGATAGTAATTAAGATTACAAACGACCTTAATAAAAATAACTTTAATATAAGTAAACTTAAGAAAATAAAAATAATTAACCTCATTAAAAATAATAGACTATAATAGTAAATTCAAAATCAAATACAAACATTTTTTACTAATAAATAATAATTTGTTAATTACAAATATATATAATCTCTTACAATTTCAATAAATTCAGAACTTTACCTTGAGATTAATGCGAAAATTTCGATACTAAATGTTTCATAAATGGCACAATAAACATTTGATATTTTATAATGGGCTAATCTATATAATATAAAAATATACTGTATTCTAAACTACAACTAATGGCAAAACAAAATGATCACGCATTTACTTCTCTAAACTAACTTATTATTACATAGTTATTTACATTAAAATTATAAAAATACATAAAAAGTTGTATATATTTCTTTTTTGTACAAATTTAAAAAATCCCTCTTCCAATAGTTAAAATGTACGGTTTTATTTTTCTTTTAAGTAACAAGTGTTATATTGCTTACAACTTTAAATCAAATCAGTAAATTGTGCGTTTCAATATTAATTAAATGTAAAGTTTTTATTTTGAGCATACATGGACATATCGGCGCTAATACAGGTTCGGGTCCTATTTTTTGTGAGTTTATAGCATTATTATATTGTTAGTATAATTATCTTTAGTGTAGTGTTGCATAATAGTATAAATGCTATATTAATTAATTATTAATTTCTTGAGCACCCCATACCACGAAACTTTACAAATATTGATTTGTATCTGATATATCTATACCTATATTATAAAGAGGAAAATTTCGATTGTTTGTTTGACGCGAATAGGCTCCAAAACTACTGGACCGATTTTAAAAATTCTCTCACCGTTGGGATTCTACATTATCCCCGAGTAACATATAGTATAGTTATATTTTGTCTTGACAATTAATTCATTTTAGAGCCTGTGCGAATCAGGGATGTGATGCTAGTCTCCTAAATGTTATTCCGTAAATTTAGTACTAAAAGTCCATTAAAATGAAACCGAACATTTCCACATTAGGTAAAAATGGTGGCAATTCAGCGGCACACACGACTTAACTAAATTTTAAGTAGCTCTGTCTCTTTTCGTCATAAATGACCAAAAAGAGATGGTACGATCTAAACCATAGACAAAACATCTAAAATCACGCCAAACACGTCAGATTTCGAGCTGATACAATTGTGTACACTCTAAAGTCGCTTACATTTTCATAATTGACGTGATTTTATTTGTTTTGTGTGTGGTTCAGAACGTGTCGTCTCTTTCTGGCCACCTAAGATGAAAAGAGACGGGGCTTCTTTAAATTTAGTCGTGTGTGCCGCTGAATCGCCACCAATATGTATTAATATTATTGGCGGGTGAGTTTGGTGGGACGTATCAGTTGTCACCTTGCGTTACGTCAGAAGCTGCCATTATTTCTTCTATGCGCGCTTTTAGCTTCTCAAGTCGCCTAAAACGGGAGTTAATGTGTTAAAAAGCCACCATCGGTCCGACAAAGCTTTTAGTACTAAAACCTGTTCAACGAGTCTAGCTAACGTTTCTGGCGTTTGATTCGTCAGAAATACCACAGCTTCAATCCATTGCAACGAGCAGAAACTCAGTGAAAATACATAGGTATACAGTTGAACCTGCCCACCATGACGTACGGTGCCGAGACATGGGACTCTTGCTAAGGAGATAGTTAGTAAAATTCAAGTCGCTCAAAGATCCATGGAGCGTGCTATGCTCAGCATCAAATTGCAAGATTGCGTGAGGAACGTCGAGATCCTGCGCCGCACCAAGGTGCGTGACATCGGCAAGACAATCACTAAACTCAAATGGTGCTGGGCAGGACATGTTGCGAGGCAGAGCGATGGTAAGTGGGCCAAAACATTGACGGACTGGAGGCCTATGACAGGCAAAAGAAGCGTCGGTCGACCATTATTAACACGCTGGGTCGACGATATCCGTAACACCACATGCAAGACATGGATAAGAGCAGCGTAAAACCGAAATTCAAATTCAAATCCAAAATGACTGGCGTACAAGAAGAGAGGCCTTTGCTCAGCAGTTGGCGACTACGGGTTGATAATGATGATGGTGATTATGATACAGTTGAAGTTCCAAAGTATCGCTCAAGTCGTTTCGCTTCGAACTTCCTTGTCAGAAGTGCAAAACTTTGAAATTCTCTTCCTGAGTCTCTGTTACCTGAGAAGTACCATCTGGGGGTACCATCTATTCAAATCTTGAGTCAATAGATATTCTAGGTAAGCGTGTAACATCGTAGACCATAGTGTTGCTTAACACCAGGCAAGCTTTGGTCAAACGTAAACATATGTTTACGTTTGACCAAAGCAAATGGCATACGTGTTAATGTATCCAGTTTCAAAAAAAAATATGCGCATAGGCAACGTTCACCAATAACCAATTAAATCAACAATCGAATGGTACTTTTGCATTTTATTTATAACCGAATCAGACGCCAGAAATATATCTATTAGCTCGGCTCGGTGAACAGACTATAGCTACGCCTTAATTTTGTTTATATGTTATTTGTTTTAATTTTGTTTACATGAGACCAATCTGAAAGCTTTATAAAAAGAATAAAATTACAAACTAAAACATACATACCTTATAAAATATAAATAGGATACTAAATAACCTGTTGACTCAGGTGTTACTTTGCGGAAATCATTTTACTGTTTATATTTAATGCTTATCACAGCGGAACTACACTAAATATTCAATTTTTTCTTCATCTACATAGGACATCTTTCTTTTTGAAGTCGGTAAAAATTAAAAATTACATACAATCGAATTAAGATCTTCTTTTTTGAATTCGATAAGAATATAGTGTATTTTTTTACTCTAATGGGCTTGCGCTTGGTCGCAATTCACCTGATGGTAAGCGATATTGCGATCCAAGATGAAGCGCGCTTGCCCAGAAGAAACTGGTTCACTCTTGCCTTGGTATACAGTAGTATATATATCTAATAACTTTACATGTCACAATGTTAGTAACCATACTCCTCCGAAACGATTTTTACCAAATTTTATATGTGTGTTCAGTAGGTCTGAGAATCGGCTACAATCTATTTTCCATATCCTTAAGTGTTAAGGCAAAACAACGTTTACCGGATCAGCTAGTATATATATAAACATACCTGTTAATGACCCTGTGTATGTTGTTGTCGTCTGGCGGCGCGCAGTCGGCGCCGTGCGCGTGCGCTAGTATGTCGTGGATCTGCTCTGACACGTGCCCTTCGTGCTGTAGTTGCGCCATCGCTTCCCTGTACACATACACATATTAAACACATGTAAGGCTATTTAAAAAAATATTTACTAATAAGTTGATCCCAGCGGTGTTACTCGCGTTACTCCGGGACAAAAAGAAGTTTATCCGGGATAAAAATAAGCCTATGTGTTAATCCAAGGTCTAACCTATCTTCATAGTAAATCTCATCAAAATCGATCCAGCAGTTGGAGCGTGAAGGAGTGATATATATTTTGAAGTTATTTGCGTATCCCACGGTACCACAATTATATTAGTAGGATGTAAAATAATAGTAATGATGTTCTAAAGTGGAGCTCCAGATATACATGTCCCTATCCGAGGATATCAGAAAGAGATGGTGCGTAAATAGATTTAAAATCTCACGAGACATTGAACAGTAAGAAAAATATCGCAACGTTTGACTATTAATAGGCAAATAAAGATCCGTGTTCGCGGATCAAAATCATAACGCAACTAGCACACCATTGAAACAAAAAAACTGAATCAAAATCGTTCCATCCCAATCGGAAACTACGATTCCAATGTCACACACACATACGTCTTCACGACACATCGTCTTAAAACATCCTGTTCATTATTCGTCAGGGTTTAAAAACGAATGTAGAGTTGAAACTTAATTTTTTTACATTTTAATAAAGTTTATTAAAATATAGACTCATAACCAAACATGTATATGCAACACCAATGATTAAGTTTTTTCAGTGGTAAATTAAATATTTTTTATTATTATTATTATATAGAAAAGTGGAAAGAGAAAATTTGCTGCACCATTCCGGCTTAGGCAGAGAAGAAAATATGTATAATGCCTAACCAAGGCAACTGTAATATAATTTACTTGTTTCTCTCTCGCTCTCTCCAGAGCGGCATGTCGTTCAGTCTGTCCCGCTCGTCGTCCTCTAAGGGCGGCGTGGTTGCGAGGTACCCGCGTGTGAGCACGCGGGATAATACTAGTCGGTGGATTGTATGCTCGGTGCCTTTCTCGATTATTGTCTGTGGAAATTATACAATAACTGAAGTAAGATTCATTACAAGATGGCGAGAGTTATTTCTTCACATCACTATATTTAAAGAAAAGGTCGTTGTTACCGTTAACACCACCGTTTGGGGCACGTAGTAATTAATTTTGTGTTGTTACTCTTTATTTTGATTTGTACCTATAATCTACCCAGTAAAGAGTTAATCTATCTATTTATATAAAAAAAACACTAGTAACTAGTATTTTGTAAAAAATAATCTATTTGTGGTCACCTCGAAGAACGTACTAAGTAATTTGTTCAGAGAGAATGTAAATAAGGTTAACTCAAAGTACTAAAGTTAGTTTTCTCAAACAGAATGTACATGAGGTTACCATAAAACAATTTAGCTTATTAGCATCAAACATAATGTACATGAGGTTACCTCAAAGAACTATAGCCTATTTACATTAAAGATAATGTACATGAGGTTACCACCAAGAACTATAATAGCCTATTTATTTTAAACAGAATGTGCATGAGGTTACCTCAAAGAAGCTTATTTACATCAAACATAATGTACATGAGGTTACCTCAAAGAACTATAGCCTATTAACATTAAAGATAATGAACATGAGGTTACCTAAAAGAACTATAGCCTCTTTACTTCAAAGATAATGTACATGAGGTTACCACAAAGAACTATAGCTTATTTACTTCAAACAGAATATACATGAGGTTACCTCGAAGAATTTGAGCGTCTCGAGCGTGAGGTCGGTGCAGTCGGTGAGGCAGTTGTTGACGAGAGCCAGCAGCAGCGGCCACTCCCCGCACTCGCCGCCGCCGACCAGCCACTCCGAGAACTCTGCATTATACAACTCTTTATTAGGAGGATGTTAGATGACGAGCTTAACCTAATTGTCACCAGCACAAGGCATCATCAGGCAACGACAAGTCGAGAGTCTCTCTCTCTCACTCTCGACTTGTCGTTCGAAGAGTCAGCATCTCCGGATGATGCCTTGTGGTTAGGCGAAACACGTGTAGAGTTAAGAATTTCCGAATTGTGATAGGTAACGTTAATCTTAATTTATCTTAGTTAATTTATCTTAGTTAATTTTTCCTTTACTTGTCTTAATTTGGATTTCGGATCACAGCGGAAGTACACTAAATATTTAATTGTGTCTTCTATTTGTATTGTTTCTTTCTAATACTGGATTCTTTTTATTTGATCATTTTGTGTACACATACGTAAAAGTAATATTGTGTACACATAGTTAGGAAAATATTCTTGTTTTGATCCTGGTAACTTAATTATAAATTAACTTAGTTACCAGGATCAAAACAAGACAAGTTAAAAGACAAAATAATCAAAACAAGTTATAGTTTTGATTATTTTCTGTTATGTGAACCATAATAAATAAATAAAAACATTATAATTTCACTTTAGACATCACGATGATTGACGAACTATTCTTTAATTAATCATAATTTAAAATTAATTTAAATAGCTATTCAATATCATGAGATAATGTGCATGGTAATAAATTAATCATAATAATAATAATTGTAATAACGAAATGCAGATGAATAAGGGTTTTTTTAACTTTGGGCTTGGTCGTCAACTCGCCTGATGGTAAGCAAAGTCGTCGGCAAGGTCATGGCTCAAGTTGTTTGCCGGCCCCTGTACGTACCGTTAATGAGATGGTGCGAGTCTAGCGCCCGCAGACACTTGGCGAGCACGGCGGTGACCAGCGCCGCGTGGTGAGGAGCCTTCACTCCACACTCCACCGTGCCCTCCAGGAAGTTGTGACGGAACGTGCGGGACAGGTACGACGCTATCGTCGGGTGGCATTCCTGGAAACAAATACAGATTAAGATAAATTTATTCTGGTTAATAAAAAAGACGTTTGTCAACGTGCAATGGAGCGCAATATTCTTGGAGTCAAGTTAAGAGACAGGATACGCAACACCACACTGCGCTCTAAAACCAAAGTAATAGACGTCACGCAAAAAACAGCTCAATTGAAATGGGACTGGGCAGGGCACGTTTGTCGCATGCTGGACGACCGCTGGGCAAAGGCCACCACAGCATGGGTGCCAAACACTACCAGACCTCGAGGAAGACCCAGGAAACGGTGGCGTGACGATCTATGCAAGTTTGATAAGGACTGGGCCACCAAAGCCGAAGACCGGGCTGACTGGAAGGAGAGAAGGGAGGCCTTTGCCCAGCAGTGGGACACAACAGGCTTATAATAATAATAATAAAAAAGAAAATCAAAGTGATAGACGTTTGCCGATGCTCTGCAAGCTTAAATGGAAATGGGCGGGACATCTCGCTCGTGTTACAGATGGCAGGTGGAGCGAACGAGTACTGCAATGATACCCGCGCGACGCGTCCAGGGCGAGATGCCGACCGCGCACCCGCTGGAGCGATGGCATCACCGAGCTCGCTGGTCTCACCTGGACGAGACTGGCAAGACTGGCGCCGCATGGAGGAGGCCTACCCCAAAGCTTGGGTGCCCTAACAAAGCTACTATGTACATTTTTAAAATATTTTAAGGTAAGGGTGATAAATGGCTATTTTATTTTATTGAATACAAAAGAGCTTGTACATAGGATTCTTATATCTATATGTATGGTATGTTGTTGGATGCACTACACCCTGCTGTAGTACTACTAGGATCCTGTATTGTAGGGCCGCAGAAAAATAAACACAAATCTATACCAATATTATAAAGAGGAAAACTTTGATTTTTTGTTTGTTTGTTTGACGCAAATAGGCTCCGAAACTACTGGACCGATTTGAATAATTTTTTCACCGTTGGGAAGGTACATTATCCCCGCTACATAACATAGGCTATATTTTGTTTCTCTTTGCAACTTAGATTATTTTATAGCCTGCGCGAAGCCTTTTTACTTAACAAATCTTAATAGAAAATAAAGAGATTTTTTTGATTTTTGTGAGTACCTTCATTAGAGTATCACAGTAGTCAAGCCAGGAGAAGAAACTAGTCAACTCCCGGTATCCTGGGAATTTGTTTAGCGATTTGTCTCCAAAATCTTGCGCCACGTATCTGCAATAGAAAATATAAGGATATACTTGCCGCATGTTGCCAGGATTGGAATGTGTGCTATTTTCATTTATAAGGCAGTGTAATTATTAATATCACACATTTCACACACAACTGGTCAGCCGCAAACTAAACCATTTCTAGTTTGTATTATCGTAGCTAACACAACTAATATATTACCTACATAATTACATTATATCAATTTATATTGAACACCTAGACTGACAGCCAGCAAATTTCGTTCATTACAATGATATTGGCTGTGTCGAGAATGTTCCTCTGGCTGGCATTCCAGCATGGTTACCATTATGCCACCGAGGTCATCTTTCTTTGGAATAAAAAAAACTCTGGACTTATGAGGCTGACCCGATGAATGCTCTCCTAATATTTATTAACATATACAATGTGCTGGCAAGCTCCAAGTTAGGGTCTGCCAGTGTTACAGTTCTATTCTGTGTCAGTATACAGTTTCTCACCTCTAAATTTTTTGAGGGCTCGGCAGGTAGAAAAAGGTCTTTCTCTAAATTTGTATTCCAAGCACTATCCATAAGCTAATCCAAATGTTGATCACTGTCTTTCAAATAAAAATGCAGTGTAAACTCTGTATAACGACACTGAAGGGCCTGTGCATTTTATGGCGTTATAGAGAGGTCGTTAAATGGAGAGAATGTATCATTGTATGGAATACAAACTAATGCCAATTGATTTCGACGCTTTAGAGAGTTTGTCGTTAAATCGAGTGACGTTACATGGAGTTTACACTGTACTAGCATTTACTTACGCCCAAGTAATATTAAGATGGTCGACATCGCTGGGGTCGACGTTGGCGGGCAGACTCCTGTACTTTACGGACAGTTTGTCTATGATGGCTTCACAGGCGGGGCTGCAGGATGTCACTAGGTTAGCTATATCGTCCTCGGGGAGAGATGATACTATCATTATGCCTTCGCATGCTCGGAGAACCACTTGGTTATCCTGAAATGGAGAAGATTTTTTTGTAAAGTTACGACTTTTAGTCTAAGTTACTAAAGGATTTAATATACCCATAAGCAACATTTGCTATAAAATCTGTAATCTTTATGATTTTTTTAAGTAATCATGAATAAAACAACGGCACCTAAAACTTTTTCAAAACTTTACAATTTCAGAATTTAATTATATTCATTATCACTCACTATCGCATAACATGTGTGTGATAGTATTCGAAAATAGGCGTAGTATTTTTTAAACAAATACTCGCCGTTGCAAAGTTGTCGAATGCTACCATTGCCCTCAATAATTTATTATTGCAAACCCACCTGACACACTTACTGCTGAATTTTCTTTAGAAATATTAGGAACTGAAAATAAATACTTATTTTCGTCATGTTAACTTAATAGATTTAAGGAATGCTTATTTAACTTACTGCACTATTCAAATAGGACAGCAGCAGATCAATGAGCAGAAACTTATCATTATCATCATACACAGTTTTCTGACTTCTATTTGAACCATTCTCATCCACGGAAGAACTTGCCGTTGCATTATTATACTCCTCTTTAGAATTATTTCTGACTATAGACACACTTTGTAGAGGATTAGGTGGAAGATCTACTTCAAATAGGGGATTCTTCTTTGGCGTTTGCTTTTTCGGTTTGATTGGTATGAGTCGTTGAATATCTTCGGGTATGCTGAGTAGAGATGACTTGTCTTCCACAAATGGTGTTGTGAATATGTTTGCCAATCCAGGCTCTTGACGAACGAAGCCACAGAGAGTCAATAGTAGTTCAACTTCTTCTTTTTCTGTAGGTGATGCTGGGTTTTCATTGCATTGGATTAACATTCTCTGAAAACATGCAAGTCAAGTTTAGGACCATGTTTTACGCGGTACAGCCGCACAATAAAAATTGAGAGGCACGGCTTAGCCGTGGTAGAAGTAAGTATTACACGAATTAAATTCATAACTTCATCAACAATTAATAATATTGATAATATAAACTTTAAAGATTCTAGATAATTGTTTAAAAGCTTTTTTTTTTCTTTCGAAAGTACTCCACTTTTTGAGATTACTGACCCGAAAGGTTTCAACTAATTAGGCTCTATTATTTTCTAATACTTGCAGGATTTTTCCTTATACACTATTTTGCTTGCTATACAGCCTTAAGAACTCTATAGATAGATAATAATAACATATAATTGACTCTTATTAGTTGATCTAATACAGCTATTTAATAATCAGGTTGAGAGCAAATGATATTTGGTATAGACACAGCTTAGATCCTGGAGAAATGTATACGGCATATTTTTTTTATTAAATGGGGTGTATATTTATTTCGTCGATATCATATACTAGGATGTTGCTTATTGGGAATATTAAAAAAAACATGTCTTTCTGACAGCTGTGTAAATAAAATCAAGAGATAAATAATAAAAATTCAATTGCTAATTAGTTTATTACAAAGTTTCGAGTTTGGTATGTTTGGGTACCTTGTAAAATAGTCCAAGTGTGAAATCAATGTTTCCTAAACATGTAGATGATAAGATAAGAATACCATCACTGTATGAGCCTGGCTTATTTATTAATCTGCTGATAAGAATAATGTTGAGTGTGCTTCATGCCATTACAATTATTAATTGAATGATTGAAGTAGCTAATTATGTTTTTTTACCTTCATTGATTTCCTAATATAATATTATAAATGCGTCTTTTGTTTGTTTGTGTGTCTTGTTGTTGTTTGTCACTTTTTCATGCTCAAACGGCTTAATCAATTTTCATAAAATTTTGAGTGAACCAGCGAACTTGTACATTCTAGTTGGCTGGTGTGAACATAGTTTAGAACCTGGATAAACACATAAGCTACTTTTATCCCAGATTTATGTAGTTAGCACTGTGGGGTGCAGCTAGTTAAATATAATTGTACTTGTATCTTCATACATATTACTATAAGTAGTTAGACAATTTATCATCTGTTTAAATAATAAAGCTAAAGATATTTTTCTAATGTTTATACCTTATTGTATGCTGTGCTACTGCTAATATTGTAAATTCAAAAGTTTGCATGTGTGTCTGTGTCTTTTTGATAAAACAGGTCACCCAATTAATATCAAATTTACTACAGAGATAGCATAGACTATGGATTATTAAACATGTACCAACTTTTTACTCTGGATTAATGCAAGCAACACTGGCTAGTGATAAAATGAACCAAAATTACCAAGAAATTAGTAAAATTAATAGATTAAGGGCATGATTATGATTGTACTGTGCCACAGTTTGATTGTGGATTCTTATAGATCTCGACAAAAGAAATCAAGATGATGAAATAAAAATTTTCAATATCTTGCTTAGTTTCAGAGATATCGAGACATAAAAATCGAAAAATATAAAATTTACTATATTTAGCAAGGTTAAGTACTAAGTATCAGTCTTATTGCAGTTTCAACCAAACCTAACCTAGTAATCTATGCATCAGATTTTTAGCGCTTCGCCGGCGCTGCCGCGGCACATACAAATAATCTAGTTTCTTTTTTTAATTTTTTTCGATTTTCAATCCTCAATATCTCGGAAAGGGAGTGAGATATCGAAAAAATTTATTCCTTCATTTCGTTTTCTTTCTTCATGATCTATAAGAATCCACCTTTAAATCGTGGTGCCGTATGAAACGTAATCTCCCCAGGTTATGCCAATACTAACCTGCAGAGGTCTGTAAACGTGTGCACTATTAACACAAGGCTGTCTGGTCCGTCGCAACAAGGCTGTCCCTGTACTGAGGGCCAGCGCCCGGGCCCCTGGAGGCCTGTCTGCTGCAGCAAGGGCTGTCAGAGCATCCAGGAGGCATACTGATCGCTGGACTATAGCTTCTAAGCAGGGACCTACTGTACCACCCTGTTGTTCTTTCTCTTCATCTACTATAAGCTGTAATAAATATAAGAAAAATATGATTAATATACAATAAATAAATAAATAATAAATATTATTAGGACACATTTCACACACGGCTGGCTAACCCCAACCTGAACCAGTTTGTGTTATGGTAGCTAGCACAACTGATATACTACATATATATTTAATATAGACACATATTTAACACCCGGACCCACAGCTAATAAATTTAGTTAAGGACAAATATGTTGGCCATGCCGGGAATCAAACCCGGAACCTTCTGATTGGCAGTCCGGCATGGTAACCTTTATGCCAATGAGGTTGTCCAAACTATCACTTAATAATAACTGGTCTGGTTATTAAGTAGTGTTATTCATAGATAATCTTGCTCAAGGCTAGCAATAATTGATCAAGGTCTACACTGCAGTCATGCACTGTTTACTTGTAATTTACATACAAAGTGTGGGTAACTCTCCTAAAGTACACACTCTGAATTACATTATTACAGCTTCCTTTCACATATTCACTACACATATTTAAACTGTACACAAAAAGTAGGCTTAAACTATGGCTATAATTGTGTTTTATTAGATTGTTTTCTTTCTAAAGACAAATTCACTAAAACAAAGAAGTAAAGCTGTTCTTAATAATGCAGAAAGTAATTGTAATTTCAACTTTTAGAGATTACCTGCAGCATTTGGTGTAGATGGTGAGGTATCCTCGTATCCTCAATATGAACTTTATTAGAATCGTCATAGTTCTGATAGAAGTTCAGTATCATTTTCCAATGATATTCGAAGTCTTCTAACCGTGTCGCCGGCGGAGCCAGCTACAAAGTTAAAAGACATTGTAATTTAGTTTTACAACCGTGTATATTTACGTGTTAATCAAGAAAACAATAAATTTTCACGGTATACTTACGACATCGGCCGCTGTTTGCAAAACATCTGAAAATCTGCTTAACATCTCGAGTGGCCCTACAAGATAATGTATTATATTGGAACTAAGTATCTGATATTGTATTTATGCCATTCTCAAACGTTTTACAAATATTCTTCGCGAAATTCTGAAGAAAAACAATGAAAACAGCACTGAATAACGAATGTGACAAAATGGCAAATGTATGAAAAGTGACAGTGACACTTAATTGACATGACATTAACTTTTTTAGCTGCTGCCAGACGAAAAATTCGAAGAAAAGGGCGGGTGACTTAATTTTGTCATAAAAATGTTCGTTTTTTTTTTAGTTATTTTTAAATTTATTTTTATCATTACTTCTAGTTTCGTATTATTATATAAATTATAGGCTAGCCTGAACTATCACTGTAACATGTGGCTCTACTCTCTTTCATATCTTTTTTTATTTAAGCTTTAACGAATTGCTGACACCAAAATCCGCTAAACCATTATCTGGTAAACTATTACATTAAAGTGAGTACTTGAGAAAAAAATACGGTTAATTTAAATTATCTTTTAACATAACATCTGATAGAGTAATTTCTACTCGTGGTCTAGCCCACATACGTAGGATAAACGAAAGACGAGCGAGACGAGACAAAGATACCTACATGGTATACTTTTTAATTTATTGACTAGAATTTCGCAACGTGATCATAAAGTTGTAGCTTCTTTCATCAGATCAGCAACTTACGTGTATACAAATGAGTTTATCAACAGTGTATTAATTTGAGACCAAAATCTCAATTGAATGTAATTTTTAAAATAAGGAAAGTACATATAATTATGCATCCCTATAAAATATTAAGGCTACCTACCTCATAGTTTTATTATAATTCTTCAGATCCAGGAATGATGTGAAGAAAACCCTGAGTACTAAAGTAATTTAAAAATATAGACTCATGTATTCTAAACAAAGTCATTTCTTCTCATTTCTTTATTATTCTTGCAACACATAAAATATTTAGACTTATTAGAACAAGGCTTATTAAACCTACTGTCGCCTGTAAATAATTTAAAAAAATATTTACATGAAAAAAAAAATGGTTGCCTGTAAAGTCGGTTTTACGGGCGAAGATTTTACGTGACAACGTCTGCCGCGTGCTGCGCGCGCGGCAGACCGATCATAGTTGAGTGGGAGAGAGACGTAAGGCATTCGGCGGGCCTCTCTCTCGTTCGGTGACTCATCGTAACGTTACCGGGCGTTACACTTTTTCATAAGTGACTCCCAGCCGCAACCTAATTTAAGACGTTGTCACGTCAAAAACACATGTTGAATATTTCGAGGATAGTCCATAATGGCTACCACCACGCTGGCCAATTGCGGGTTGGTGGATCACACATGTTTTCGGATATTGTGGTCCTCAATCATGTCGGCTGCCACACAATGTTTTCCTTGTGTCAAAGTTTTCAAGTCCACACATAACATGAAAAACAAGTCATTGGTATAGGGCCGAGCTCGAACCAGGGGCCGTCTGATTGAAAAGCAGACGTTTATCCCACCGAGCCACACTCGCTTTAAAAGGACTTCTTCGAAAGAACAAGTACTTCTCAGGAACCTCTACCTGAGTTTCCTGAGAAGTAGTTTCCTGGTTCGAGCCAGGCCCTATACCAATGACTTGTTTTTCATGTTATGTGTGGACTTGAAAACTTTGACACAAGGAAAACATTGTGTGGAAACCGACATGATTGAGGACCACAATATCCGAAAACATGTGTCATTCACCAACCCGCTCTTGGCCAGCGTGGTGGTAGCCATAAAGGCCTATATCTCTTTCTTCGAAATATTCAACATGTGTTTTTTTTCATATAAATTTTTATTGAGGGTTTCAAAGTTTCTTCATCTAGTTCATCGTTTCTCTCTTTCCCTCTAGGTGTGGTGTCACGTGACGTCAGCGCTCGCTTGCCGCGAACTTTTCGGTGCACGCAACGCATGTGTTGGTACATAATGGACGGTTTTTGGAAGACTTTGCCGCAGAACACGCATTTGTGTTTCTTCTTTGCCGAGTGCAACTGAAACAATTTGTTATTATATTAACGAGTTTGTGGCGTCTCCTGTCATAATTCACGGCCCGCTACCAATCAGAACGTTCGTTCTGAATTGCGCAAGCGGTATTTACAACGTACGTAAGACTGGTCCCTAGCTACAATGCATGACCGTGGGAAGGCCGTCTCCGGACACAACATCTATCCGGAGACATATCCCTAGATGGAGGCATGCCGACGTGGCTTTATAGGTGGTTCTGACAAAAGGGTGACATTTTATTAAAACCCTGTATAAGATTAAAATAAATAATAAAAACAAAAAAATATTACGCTCCGACTAAGTACAGGTCGGTCCAAGAAGAACCGATTTGAATTTAGTTTTTAGGGTTCTGTACCTTAAAAGGCAAAAACTGGACCCTATTACCATAGACTAATAAATATAATAGACGCTCAATATCTTGTTTAAAATTGTACCACTTAAAATATGTGCCTTCTGTTGCGTGAGATGTCGCTACATGTATCGAATTATCAAATTCAAATAAATCGGGTACATCATTATGGACATCAAACCTCGAATCTTAACTACTCGTATTGGTGGTATTGAATACATCAGATAGATGGAGCTTATAGCTTATCTCAAGTTAAACTGCACGCGAGTACGTTTCAACGTGGTCGCATACTATATTTAAAAAGATTTTCGTGCGGCATTTCACTATACTTGCATGAATATGATTGTTCTGACAAACAGTAACTTACCAGTTTACACTTGATTTGACGTTTTGGACGTTGTCTTTTAGAAGCTTTTATAGTTCTGAAATAAAGAAAGCTTTATTTAATAGATTCTCTACCGAGGGGCATAGTCAAGAAGTTTAAAAAAAAAAACAGAATTTAAGCCGGTAGAGGTTAAACCATTTGAACATTAACGTACACGATGAAAAACATCGAGCCTAATAGATCACCTTGATCAAGTACCTTGGTATCAATTTTTTTTCTTATATAATAATAATTATATCTTAAATAAGGACTTAATAATATTTTCTGTCATCTGGCCCATTTATTAAATAGCTCCTATTGTAGCTTAAAATAATTACATTAAATCACTGCTCATTTAAGTACAATAGAATAATACAATAAAATAAAGCCTAAAAGATCATCTTGAGTTATTCCCTAACTAAGATATAATATTTTTTTCGGTATCCAAAAAAAAATCCTTTAAAAAAACATTCGGACTAAAAGGTCGTCTTATAAGAGTTTTTTTCTTTATCTTTTAATCTAAGTGTCAGAGAAAGTAAAAAGCAGAAGATCATCTAGGTATGAGCATGTAATGCGTAGAGAAGAGATGCATATAACCAGAAGAAGTACGGATCTGAATTTACGAAATATCAAAGGTAGAAGTCGACCTAGGAAGACGTGGATAAATGGTGTAAAAGAAGAAAGGATATGAACGAGAAAGGAGCGAATATAGAGATGCCGGCTGATAGAATAGTCTGGTCTTCACTAAAGCTCGTTTTTTTCTTCCACACTGTAGAAAAAACTAGGATTACCCGATCCACACTGTGTGGAAGTAAAAAACTAACACTACCCGACCCCACATAGTGGGAAAAGGAAGACAAAGAAGAAGACTTGTTTTGACTTCTTCGTATGAGCTAAGTACCCAAGCTATGTTGTCGAGAGATTTTCAAGCCGCCTGTAGGCGTTTTTTTTTTTGCTGACCTCAGGTTTGTTTGGGGTTGAGGAAGGCTGACTGAGTCTGCGGGCGAGGGTCGCGGCGCGGGGGGAGCCGTGTGAACATCTTGCACGTGCGCCGCGTACACAGCTTGCGACGGGAATGTGACGTCACACTTCCTGCACGGGACCTGCTCTATAGCCTCCGGGGGCAGTGCGGGCTCGTCCTGCGAACAGAACATAAAGCATAAGCATAAGCAGCCCACTATACGTTCCCACAGCTGGGACTCAGGGCTTTCTCTCACGAAGAGAGAGATATAGGCCATAATCCACCACGCTGGCCAAGTGCGGGTTGGCGGATGACACACATCTTCGGATATTTGTGGTCCTCAAACATGCCGGTTTCCTCACGATGTTTTCCTTCACCATAAAGCTAGTGCAAATCCACACATAACTTTGAAAAACAAGTAATTGGTGTAGAGCCGGGATCGAACCAGGGGCCGTCTGAATAAAAAGCAGACGTTATTACCACCGAGCCACACTCGCTTTCTAGCCGTACTCGCTTTTTGAACTGAACATATTAGATTTTTTTTATAATATTAGTTTCACACACGCGGCTGGTTAACCCCACACTGAACCAGTTCCTGTTCGTATTATGGTTACTAAAACATCTGATATACTACGTATACATACATACATATTGTATATAGATACATATTTAACACCCAGACCGACAGCCAACAAATTTAGTTAGTATAACACAAGTCGAGCGAACAAACAGACAGGTACCTGATGTATCTTAGCTTAGCGTGTAGCACGAGCGCGTGAGACGAAGTAAAGCCCCGGCCACAAGTCGTGCATACATATTGTTTCCGCCCGTGGTACTTGGACATGTGCTTGAAGTAACACGTACGCCATCTGTAGACAAAAAATGCACTTTTAATATTATAAATAATTGGCCAAGTGCGAGTTGAGCTCGCACATCAAAGGTTCTGTACCATTGTCGAATGAACAAACACGTTTATTGTATGGGGACCCTCTTAATATATATTTCTTTTTGTTTTAGTATTTGTTGTTATAGTGGCACGGGAAATACATATCTTGTGAAAGTTTCAGCTTTTTAGCTATTACGGTTTCTGAGATACAGCCTTTTTTTTTACTCTGAATAGGTCAGCGCTTGACCACAATTCACTTGATGGTAAGAGATATTGAGGTCTACGGTGGATCGCGTTTACCTACAAGGAACCGGTTCACTCTCGCCTTGAAAATCGCTAGATTGTAGTCATTGGGGAACAGGGAATTCGACAAGGAATTCCAAAGTTTGGCGGTTCGGACAACAAAGGTGGAGGCAAAACGCTTAGTGCGTGCCTTAGGCACCTCAACCGTAAACCGATGCCGCCTTGGCGTTTCCCTGCACGGTGGTAAAGCACCATCTCTGTTCTAGTACATTTTTATTCTTATTCTATGATGGGGGCGATCAGACCTGCACTGACACCCCGCAGGAGGCGTATTGTGCATTTCCCTATACCAGCCTACCCAACCCATCCAAGCTCCTTAAAGTAGCGGAGCACGGTCTTGGGTCACTAGGATACTTGTTCCACTGTCATTGCGTCAGTGTCACTGCCTTCATGCATCCCCAGCACAAGGGGCTATCTGTATTACCAATTTTGTGATGGTGATAATTTAGATCGCAGTGGCCGGTCATGCTTCCGACCATCTAGTACAGAACGAGCAGAGAGTCAGTGAAGAGACACCGATACAGAGTTGAAGTTCCAAACTTTCGTACAAAACGTGACTGAGGACAGTGAAGTTTTGGAACTCTCTATCTAAGTCTCTGTTTCCTGAGAGGTTTCATCCGGGGGTCTTCGAAAGTAGAGTTAATAGGTAGGTAATAGGTATCTTCCAGGTAAGCGTGCCACATTGTAGACTATAGCGCAGCTTAACATCACGCAAGCTGTAGTAGAGCGCATACCTATCAAGGATAAAAAAAAAACATTGTTTGGTGCTCGCCTGGCTAGCAAATACCCTTTTTAAATTTAATTATTCATTGCATTATTATCATTACAATTTATTATACTATGTATTATATACTAGCTGCGCTGTCGCCCACGTAGCTCCGAAGTTAAAAGTAGCATATGCATTAATTAGTCTAAATTATGTCCGTACCAAATTTTATGGAAATCAGTTGAGCCGAATTAGTGTGAAGAAGTAATAAACTTACACACTCATACAAACCTTCGTGTTTATAATATTAGTTTATAAAATACGTTTAAGTAAACTGCATTCAACTTTGTTTAAAAGTCTGTGTTGAGGTAAACTAATTGACCACAACTACTTTTTCCATTAACCTATTTTGACGAAAGAAAACCACAATGCACCTAATTGTATTAAATCCACCTAAGAAAACCGCTTCAAATCCGTTCAGTAATTTCGAGGTTATAACGTACCAGACAGACAGGCAAAAGTTCCTAAAATTGTTTTTTTTTGTTACTCTTCTTTCATCAGTTTTTTTTTAATATTTAAAGTACGGGCCCTCGATTTTGACTGTCTTATTATATGTATTATTTTGCAAATTATACCCCAAATAATGTCGTCATAGTTGTACCATTATTGACGTCACGGCCTTAGTCACATGGCATTTGAACAGCGTTGTACATTAACTTACTTGAATGTAGCACTGCATTGATCGCAGCTCAGCTTTTTGCCTTCGTGCATGGCGTAGTGGGATTGCATTGTGAATCTGAAAATATTTTACTATTTAAATAATATATAGGTACAGTTGAAGATGGAACCTTATGCTGTCAAGGGGACAGATGACTTGATGATTACATTAAGTGTGTAAATAATAATCATTGTAAACTGTTCACGTAAGGCATCTTAATATTTTCGCGTAGAAAACGGTCACACTTACTTATTATTAAAAGTTGGAATGAGTCCAACAGTTTCGGTGCTTTCCGAGCACCATCTTCAGGGGCGAGTGTTACACGGACCGCCGCCGACGAGATCCGCGCGTGCACTCGCTCCTGAAGATGGTGCTCGGAAAGCACAAAATAGGTGTAAATAATGTTCGAACTATCCCCATATCCCTAACAGAGGGACAAAACAGGATGACAGATCGGGAAAATCACTCTTTTTTACGACTTCAAAAAAGAAGAGAGCTCTCTATTGTATTTTTTTAGGGTTCCGTACCCAAAGGGTTCGAACGTACATCTTTTAAATCATGATAACTGGTAAAAAAAAACTTGCATGATGAATTTTTGTTGCCGCAACAAACGCTAAATACAAAATAAAGTAAAACACGAATCTATAAAAGGAAGACTACACTGCCCTTCAATAGAGGGCGCAAGGCTTGATTATTAGTACTACACGCTATTCAAACTAATTAAATTAAAAGATATACACAAAAAACTAATATTTCACGGAGTACAAACGCGATTTATTGCCGCTTTAATGTTATAGATAATTGTACCTTCGTTCGGGAACACGACTTACACTTATTAGAAATAAGCCAATTATTAGAAATCTGTGATTTTAAAAATAGTTTTAATCATCTATCTAGGCAAGAGAAATTCACAATAATTAAAAAAAATATGTTAATTATTTAAGGTTTTAAATAATATTTGAGTTTTTTATATATAATTTTATTGTAAAAAACTTAAAAGTTAAAGGTATATTGTAATCATACATTTAATTTTAATTCTGACTTAGCTGTGAACTGTTGAAATTTAAAGAGTTATTACTACTTAAATAAATAAAATGACTTTAAAATGACAAGACCAATGTCAACGCCATCTAGTATGTGATAACAAAGTTACCTGTAATATGTGACTATGGGGCACCGTTTACACTTGTACACGGCTTTATGTGTTGCTGAGTGTGTGTTCGCCGTAATAAGACGTTTGCCGGGGCGTACTTTGCATATAGGGCAACACTGGCCGGCGTTCTCTGGCCTTTCCTGGACAAATAACATTTTTGTACAATGTAAACTCTATATAATGACACTGAAGGGACTGTCCATTTTATGGCGTTATAGAAAGTGGTCGATAAATAGAGAGAATGTATACAATTATGGGATACAAGCTAAACTAACTAAAGCCTCGATTTCGACGCTTTAGAGAGTTTATCGTTAAATCAAGTGACATTACATGGAGTTTACACTGTATTGTCAAACTGTACAGATGGTTATGGTAAACTGTATGGTTTTACAAGTACTTAAAAAGGTTTATTCATTAAATATGAAAACAATCAAAATAGTAATTTCATCAATTAATGAAATGAAATGTCATATAAAAAAATCTATTTTAGTTATCCTTTTCTAAAATGATGACATAAAAAAATTGGGATGCTGTCCTAGTTCGCATATCCCTTTAGATAAACGAAAATCAAAAGTAAAATTATTGTCTATGGAGTCAGGTTAGGAAAATCTCGTTGGCATAATGGTTACCCTGCCGGACTGCCAACCTGAGGGTCCCGGGTTCGATTCCCGGCACAGCCAACTTCTTTGTGATGAACTAATGTTAAATTTGAAATATGTAAAAAAAAATATTACATTATATCGATGCATATTTAACACCCAGACCAACAGCCAATAATTTAAGAGTGTAAAAAAAAGTGTCCAAAAAAGTTTACGGACGATAACGACATAAGAAAACAAGTCAACACTAGCCAATAATAGAGTGGAAGAGAAAGTTCTGTAGAGAAGTAAGAACTTTTTTAAATAACTTATTGACTCAGGCGTTACTTTGCGGAAATCCATTGTAAATAGAAGACAAAATTAAATATTTAGTGTACTTCCGCTGTGATCCGAAATCCAAATTAAGACAAGTAAAGGAAAAATTAACTAAGATTAACGTTACCTATCACAATTCGGAAATTCTTAACTCTACACGTGTTTCGCCTAACCACAAGGCATCATCAGGAGATGCCGACTCTTCGAACGACAAGTCGAGACTCTCTCGACTTGTCTTTCAAAGAGTCATTTCATGTCTTCTATTTAAGAACTTTTTAGTTAAAAACATAGTTTTACCTCATGATGATCTTTAATATGGTACTCCAACTCCTTTGCGTTCTTCTGTGGGGTATAGCATATATCGCACTTGTACTGAGCATTCACGTAGCAATCGTATGTCTTACGCTGTTCAAACTCTTCTACCTGGAAGGAACAATCATTTTAAGGGGACAAAGGGTAAACACGGAACCTTCATTCTAATTTGAAATGAGGTAAAGAGACCTGCATTGACATCTCGCGTATTGTGAACCCTTACCAGCCATCCAAGCTCCTCGAAATATCGAAGCATTGGCTACGAGTACAATATTAATAACAATACATACTCGTACGACATACATACTCGTATTCAAAGGGATTATTGAGAAGAAGGCCAAGAAAGTTATAGGTAATGACTCCCTGTGCAGTGCGAAACTTAAAAGTTTGGAGCACCGCCGCATTGTTGCGAGTCTGTCGGTATTCTACAGGTTGCATTTCGGTGAGTGTGCGTCGGAATTACATGAGTTAATTCCCCCGGACCCTTTCCATTACCGAACGAGCAGGGAGACTGCTAGGAGACACCGTTATACAGTGGAAATGCCGAAAATGCGTACTAAGAGATTCGCTTCCACGTTTATAGTACGGACGGCCAAACTTTGGAACTCCTTGCCGGAATCCCTGTTCCCACTGAACTACAACCTAACTGTCTCCAAGGCGAGAGTGAACAGGTTTCTTCTAGGCAAGCGCGCTTCATCTTAGACTGCAATATCACTTAATATCAGGTGAGTTGTGGTCAAGCGCAAGCCTATTATGTGTAAAAAAAAGTTATCATACGCCAATCATATCATTCATTTAATTCTCCCTTCTTATTTGCAGCCAATATCCCGGACACCAGGCCAGACGCTGGTGTCGAAATGTTCCAAACCGTCCCAAAAAAGGCTGACTTGGCTTTAGGCGAAGACAATATGAAAAAAACTGGTTCGAAAAACTTAATTTTAGATTTTATAAACCAGTTTTATTTCTAATTTATTTATAAATCTGATTGATACCAAAATAAATAAATAAATAAATATTAGCAGGGTGTCCACTCTAAATCGACAAAACATTTCCCTGACTTTTCCCTGACTTTCCCTGACCACTTCTAAAATTTTCCCTGACCTTTATAGCTGTAATTTTTCGAAGTAAAAATGTTTCTCTTGCGAATGATTGTAAGAGACAAAAAATTATGTCTTCACAAACACTCTTAGAGATTTATGTTATTGGCTTCCCAAGGTGTCCAACTATCAAGGTGAAAATTTTCAACACAGATAGATTGCCACACCATAACCATACCGTAACATACATACACCATACCCACAATTAATTATATCGAACACCACCTTACCTTAATTAAACGATATTACCACCAGCCATTACCTGGGTGTAGCCTACGACAAGGTCAGCGTTACGTCCGTTTTTTTATTACTGTCACACAATAAAAACTTATGAATTTAGAATGCTGGCCCCAAAAAAGTTTATTGAATTCGAATTTCGAATTTTTCATGAAAATAAAAATATATGCTTTTTAGAATTTTCCTCATTTTTAAATATGGAGTGGACACTTAAAGATGACCGTGTCGCGGTTATTGCATTGCATCTTTGCGATTACGCGCCAACGCAGATTTTCGACTTACTGAAAAATTTTAATATATCCAAAAGATTCGTTTATCGTACCATAAAACGATACAATGAAGACTCTAGTGTAGATCATGTGACAGTGACAGATCAAGAAGTGGTCGACCTCGCTCTGTTAGGACTTCAGCAGTGATAAAAGCTGTGAAGGCGCGAATTCAAAGAAATCCCATACGTAAGCAGAAACTGTTGGCCCTTTAGATGGGGCTAAGCAGGACCACGGTGAAAAAGGTGTTAAATGAAGACTTAGGGGCTTAGGGCATATCGGAAAAACAGAACATAGTTTGGACGCTCGTTTAATGGCTCCTGAGACTGAAGAGATGCCGCGCTTTGTTGAAGCGGTACGCAGGAAAAAAGCGTCGCGAAATTATTTTTTCGGATGAAAAAAATTTCACCATTGAAGAGAGCTACAACAAACAAAATGATAAGGTGTACGCACACAGCAGTGAAGAAGCGAGCAACCGTATTCCGCGTGTCCAACGAGGTCATTTTCCATTCTCGATCATGGTTTGGCTGGGAGTCTCTTATTGGGACTTAACTGAGGTAAATTTTTGTGAGAAAGGCGTAAAAACGAATGCAGTTGTGTATCAAAATACAGTCCTCAAGAACCTTGTGGAACCTGTTTCTCATACCATGTTTAATAACAGGCCCTGGGTATTCCAAGAAGATTCTGCGCCAGCCCATAGATCGAAAAGCACACAAGACTGGCTGGCGGCGCGTGAAATCGCCTTCATCCGACACGAAGACTGGCCCTCCTCCAGTCCAGATTTAAGTCCGTTAGATTACAAGATATGGCAACACTTGGAGGAAAAGACCTGCTCAAAGCCTCATCCTGATTTGGAGTCACTCAAGGCATCCTCGATTAAGGCAGCCGCCGATATTGACATGGACCTCGTTTGTGCCGCAATAGATGACTGGATTTTTTTGTATTTTTTTTTACTTAATCTATGATAAAAGAACTGTCATTTTCCTCTCTAATTAGCTGTTGGAATATAAATATGCAAGTATAATTATAAGAAGTACTGATGACTGATAAGATAATATTTTTTTATTTATGCTATACTTTTTTAGACTTTTGCATTAATTTTAAAGATCAATCATCAAAAAGTCCTGGTATTCCCTGACTTTTCCAGGTAGAGAAGTCATTTCCCTGACTTTCCCTGACCCTTAATAGCTTCCCTGACTTTTCCCTGACTTTCCCTGACCTTCCAGGTCCGTGGACACCCTGATTAGGGCACATTCACACACGGCTGGTTAGCCTCATACTGAACCATTTCTAGCTCGTATTATGGTTGCTAGCACAACTGATATACTACATATAAATACATACATATTATATATAAATACATATTTAACACCCAAACCCACAGCCAACAAATTTAGTTAAGCACAAAGATGTTGACCGGACCGGGAATCGAACCCGGAACCTTCTGATTAGCAGTCCGGCATGGTAACCTATACGCCAACGAGGTCGTAATAAGAACCACTCTAAGAATGTTTAATTCTTATGGTGGTTCTTTAGACAGTCTAGCCGGGATCTACAATATTACGTGTCATCCGACTCTGGATAATAGAAGCAAAGGTACTGCGCAATCATTGTTACATATTACGATATTTACCTTCATTTCATAAGTGTTCAAATACTGTATATTAAATACAGACTTATACTTTTCATCCTCTTGATATCTTTGGTAGAAACTCTGAATAACTCTTATTAATTTGTTTGCTGGAAAAAAAAATATATTCAGTATGATACCTTTATACCCCTCAGAAAACTCCCGACAATAATACTCTATGGAGACACCATATTGGATTTGAAATTAAGCATAGATTATGTGTTCTATTAGTTGATCCCTTAAAATATTTTTAGCATAAACTACCCATTATACGGTACTGGGATTCGGGGCTTTCTTTCACGAGGAGAGAGAGATATATACCATAAACCACCTCGCTGGCCAAGCGCGGATTGGCGGATGACACACGTCTTCGGATTTTGTGATCCTCAAACATGTCGGTTTCCTAACGATGTTTTCCTTCACTGTAATGCGAGTGCAAATCATCACACATAACTTGAAAAAAGTCAATGGTGTAGAGCTGGGTTTGAACCAGGGGCCGTCTGATTGATTAAGTTTTTCCCACCGACCCAACTTACCATACTTATATGTGCATGTGTGAAAAAAATATGTATTAATTAGCCATTTTATGAAGGCAGCCATTTTATATGTACTCGTATTTTCATGAACACTACGAAATATAAACAAAAACAACAACGTAGGTTCATCCGTTTGGGAGCTACGATGCCACTGACACACACACAGACACGCGCGCACACACACACACACACACACACACTCACTCACACACACACGTACACACACATACATACACAGACAGGTCTTAAACCTTATAACACCTCGTCACTCTTACGTTAGGTTACGTTTAAAGCTTGAATTTAGAATACGCAACGCGGCCAATTCGCCCCAAAAAAAGTTTTCCAACCTCTGCACTTGCAAGCATACTGCAGACTCCTCAGGTCTCGGCTGGGGCACCCCTCTCGCAGAGTTGCGAGGACCCACTCCTTGTCTATGGGAGTTCCATCCTTCGCAAAGATCTGGTCAATATTCGCAAGTTTCTTCTCCAAATTAAATTTTATACTGGAATTTGACAAAAAAAAAGTATTAATTATTTACAACATTGTATTGCTAATACTGAGTATCGTAAGACACAGCTAATAAAAAAAGCTGTGTTATAGACGACCTCGTTGGCATAATGGTTTCCATGCCGGACTGCCAACCAGAAGGTACCGGGTTCGATTCCCGGCACGGCCAACATCTTTGTGCTCAACTAAATTTGTTAGCTGTTGGTCTGGGTGTTAAATATGTATGTATGTATATGTAGTATATCAGTTGTGTAAGCAACCATAACCATAGTTAACCAGTCACCAAGTGTGAAATGTGTCCTAATATAAAAACAAAAATATTGTAGTATATACCTTTCCACATCATAATCGTAGCCCTTATGTTTCCCTTTCTTCTTAACAAGATAATTTTCTTCATCACTTTCAATAGCATCAATGTCCATCTCCTCCACCGACTTTAGGAATTCTTCACGCATCCTTATCTCATCATCGAGACTATCATCATCATCCGCACATATTACATCATCATCCCCTACGATCTTTCTACCGTTTGCAAACTTCCCAACACTAGATTTACCATGCTCTTCATCAATATTCATACTTTTGTCCACGTTATTTTCAGACTTGATTTCAACAGCACCTTTTTCAATATCAGCACCTTGTATATTGATGAAGACATTATCACCAACTTTTTCTACTTTTATTTCTTCAGAGATTGGTTGACTCTCTTCAATGTTCTGTAATTGGGTAAATTAAACAATATTGTAGATTGCTCCCATGTCTGGGTGGACTTACAAAACTTTACACACATATAGATCAAACACATCTGTAGATCAATCACTACATTGCACTGTACTGTAGGATATTTCTGTGGAGATGTGTTGCTAGCTTGGCGATCCATATTAGACTGCCACGCCAATGTCCTACCGACAGTGGCCCTGACACCCAATAGATATGCCACAGCCTGTAGGCTATTGTCTATAGACTATCATACCTCGGCCACAGACTATACATACATAAACTGTACACTGCAATTACACTTTGGACTATCACTAGTAGACTCAGTAACACTGTTTTAAACTCGTTTGTTGACATACTTTTGATGAAACATGATATATTTAGCACATAACTGAAGCATTCATTTACGCATGTATATGCTGTACCAATTTTGTTGAAATTCGGTATTGTTCGGTGCAATAAGGTTCTTAAGTTTTATACTAGATGGCGCCACTGGAAAGATTAGCACACCCAAATGGTGTGTCGCATAATCTTTCCAGTGGCGCCATCTAGTACTATTGAACCTTATTGCACCGAACAGGTATGGACATGCAATAGACTCTGGATTACATTTATCACGCCAGATAAACGCGGCGAAAATAGGCGCCACTCTACTAAATTGATATTGAAAAATGAACACTTACTTGTTCAATTTTCACAGACACAAACACAGGGTCTTGCGCGACTGGATGTGAATCATCTCTATATACAAAATTGTAATGCACATCTGGCGGTGTGTCAGTCTCGTTGAAGACGAGCAATGCGACCCGCGAGGAGGGGTTCCAGCGGCCCAGGGATGACGCGGGCATGAGCGTACCTAGTGTGCTGAGGGGAGGCCGGTGCTGAAACATATATAATTATACATATATTTTATATTAGGACACATTTCACACACGGCTGGTTAACCCCATACTGAACCATTTTTAGTTCGTATTATGGTTGCTAATACAATGGATATACTACATATGCATACATACATATTTTATATAGATACATATTTAACACCCAGACCAACAGCCAACAAATTTAGTTAAGCACAAAGATGTTGGTCGTGCCGGGAATCGAACCCAGAACCTTCTGATTGGCAGTCTGGCATGATAAACATTACGCCAACGAGATCGTCATTTGATTTATAGGTAAACAGCATGCTATGATAAAAATATTCAAGAGTTGTTCTTTAGACGGATTTTCTCAATATTTTTAACATTTATGATTTACAAGCTGCGCCCGCGTTACGCGCGATAATCCGGGACATAAAAAAGTTGATCCGAGATAAAAGTAGCCTATGTGTTAGTCTGTCGTCATAGTAAATTACATCACAATCAGTCTAGCCGTTTGAAAGTGAAGAAGTAACAAACATACACATACACCTATATACTTACACACAAACTTTCGCATTTATATTATTTGTAGGATAATGAAAAAACTGTAAATTCAAAATTCAATGACCTGCAATTAAGTTTTTCCTTTTGTTTCTTTTTTGTTCCAGTCACTTCATATATTTAATTCTCTTTCTATGTCTAGTAAATTAAGTATTTGTATATTATGTGTGTACATGTTATTTCTTTTTTAATGTTTTTTGTAATAAAGGTTCACAAGACAAATGTATGATAATATAATGATGACAAATGTTCTAATTTAGTACTTATGAGTTAATGTTTATAAATTTAGCGCTTTAGATATTAGGTCCTACAATGTTGCATTGTAGGACTTACTAAAAAGTCAAAAGAAATAAAAGAATATTTGAATTTTAATTTGACTGGATGTTGCAGACTGAATATTCAATCAAAATGAGATAACACTTGCTCTAAAAATAGTTACTATACAATTATTATGCATAGGCAGTGCCAAGTATATACATACATTAAGTTATAGCAGCATACATTAAGTTATGGCAGCATACATTAAGTTATAGCAGCATACATTAAGTTATAGCGGCATACATTAAGTTATAGCAGCAATAATAATAATACTTTAATAAGTACAATAGCCCATTTATGAAACATTGGATTACAACAATAATACCCTAAGTTTTTTTCATATACATTAATTTATTTTTGCTGTTATGTTGTCAAAAATGTATGCTCTGTTATTTTTAACTGTTAATCTTTATTTTTAAATTTTTATCTTTTCTGAACACCGTGTATAAAAATTGTACCTACTTACTCTATGGACTTTGTGTCTGACAATAAAGATTTTATTATTATTATTATTATTAAGTTATAGCAGCATACATTAAGTTATAGCAGCATACATTAAGTTATAGCAGCATACATTAAGTTATAGCGGCATACATTAAGTTATAGCAGCATACATTAAGTTATAGCAGCAATAATAATAATACTTTTCTAGGTATCTTAAATTTCAGTAAAACTTACACCAGCTCTTGTTTTTTTCCATTTGTGGTATATTTTCAATGACCTCTTGCATTGTTTATAGAAATTGTAGAATTTCTTCAACAGGTATTCACATTCCACACAATAGACAACAGAAATTGGTAGCTAAAAAGTAATTCTATTATAAATTCCATTATATTTTACTTTTTTTTACTATTGTAATTTTCAGTTATTAATTTGCTTCACTGAGTAAGTGAATAGACAAGCACCAGTATGCTGATGTATCTATATCACAGTCTAAATAATATGTCTACAACAGTATGTATACCAATTTTGATAATTTATTTAAACAGTCCATATAATGTCTATAATAATGACGGGTTCGATTCCCGGCTCGGCCAACATCTTTGTGCTGAACTAAATTTGTTGGCAGTGGGTCTGGGTGTATCTATATAAAATATGTATGTATGTATATGTAGTATATCAGTTGCGTTAGCAACCGTAATACGAACTAGAAATGGTTCAGTATGGTATTAAACGGCCATGTGTGGTATGTTTCCTTATATTTATTTTATCTTTTACCCCTAATATCTAGGTATTTGACCAGCAGAGCACCTAATCACACAAGATTGTAACACCCTGGCCTTAGGGGAGCATGCCTAGTCTGGTAAACCTGGCGATCAAGGAGGCTGCCGGAAAACACTGCTAGTTTTTTTTCTAACTCAAATAGAACAAATCTAAATTCAGCCTTTGAGTCAGTTTTAAAAGCGAAATCTACGCCAGTCATATCGGTTTAGCGCTGCTCTCATCTCTCGACGACATCCGTAACATCACAGAATTTGAACTTTCTACTTACAGAAAAATCACTTAATTCATCGTGAAATTCGACTAAGTCCGGATTTATAGATTTAAGCTTTTTATCACAATTTAAACAAAGTATACAAATGTTCATGGTTAGCTATTGAATAAATATTGTTAGAATGTAATATTCATTCACATCTCAACTCAAACATTTAATTAACCGAATTGTTTATTATTTTAGGGACATAGACGTTTGCAGCCGAAAATGTTTGTGCTAAATTTTGTGTGACCATTCCAAAGTTAATAAAGTAGTCGCAACTTGCACTCTTGGCAAAATCTGCCATACTCATAGAAAAAAATCTACTCTACCGGACCTTCTTGACGAAAAAAATATGCATTCATGAAAGTATAAGAAACATAAATTACGTAGCTGCGCCCGCAGTGTCACGTGCGTTACTCCAAAGCTAACAGAATCCCGGATTAAAGCGGGTGACACCGCGGGGCGCAGCTGGTAACAAATAATGTTTTGCCAAAATGGCAAAAATTTCCTAGAAACGACAATACTTTCATACACAGTTCCAGCAAGTTATCAACGAGCTGTCAAGTAGTGTCGTATTGAATCGTATTTCACTAGATTCTCGAAATAATCGATATTTACATTTGGCTGTAAATATTAGAATGCAGCACTAATTTTATAAAATCATTGTCAATGTCACGGATTAGAATAAACTTCAATGCCAATTTCATTTTTACCCCTTCTCTGCTCCGTACTTATTTGAATCGAAAATATTTTCATTCGCAAAAAGATTGTGAATGAATTGCACGTTCGTCATGTGTGCTATGCTGATATACTAATTAATTAAATCAACTCGACAGGCGTCTGACGCTTCCTTATCAAATACACTACATGCTACGCTAATAGTAAACATGTCGTCTTTTCTCAGTCATCGCGTAGAGAGTTATGTTCAAGTGGAAGATGCTACAACAAAGGATAATGTTACGTATTACAAAATCGTGGTAAAAGTAGGGCCTGTGCATTGGGACGTGTATCATCGGTACAGTGATTTTGTAGAGTTGCACGACCGACTGGTGGCGGACTATGGGGTTTCTAAAGACCTCCTCCCACCAAAGAAAGTTATCGGAAATAAAACGACAAAGTTTGTGGAGAAACGACGTGATGGGCTGAATGATTATTTGAAAAATGTCTTTAACTTCTTGAAGCTTGCGATGCCGTCCGAGCTCGCGCACTTCCTGGATTTCCATGTGTATGATATTTTGTATTTGCTGCAAGATTTGGCCAAAAAACTGTTTCTGGAAGGTGATAATTTACTGCAGAATGGGAAGTCTCACAAGTTTTCTCCATTAGAGGTTTGTACAAGGCTGAGATATTGAGTTTTGTCAAGTTGAGTCTAAACTGTTGTAATGAATCATGTGAATTATTAAAAATCGTTTTGAAATCTCATAAACATTCATTGTTTATGTAAACTATTGAATTATGTTTCCACAGCTCCATGCAATAAGTGAACGGCTGAAAATGGAATGTCCACCAACAGAGAAGCTGGATCAGATGTGTGACTTTAGCCACATTCTAGACTTCTGTTCACAAGTTCAGTCTCTGAGTATAGAAGGGAGCTATGAGAAACTTGGGACCAGTAACATAGTGCCTAATGAACTGCAGTTTGACCTTGTCTCCTTTAAATCATTGCTGCATTTAAAGATTATTGGAGTACCCATGGCTTGTATAACAAGTGTTGGTAAGATATACTATTTATGATATGTTTTTATTTTCGTATTCATTTATTTCTCTTACTTTTAAGTTTTTTACAATAAATCATATACAAAATAGAATTCAAAAATATTATAAGAAAACCAAAAAGTTAGCATGTCACTGGCATTGAGGCAAGGCCCAAGCTACTGGCTGTAGGAGCTACAGGGACAGAAACCTCCAGACCTTGTTGGCGCAATGGTCACCATGCCGGACTGCTAATCAGAAGGTTCCGAGTTCAATTCCCAGCTCGGCCAACATCTTTGTGTTTATCAAAATTTGTTGGCTGTGAGTCTGGGTGTTAAATATGTATTTATATAAAATATGTATGTATGTATATGTAGTATATCATTTGTGTTAGCAACCATAATACAAACTAGAAATTGTTCAGTATGGGGTCAACCAGCCGTGTGTGAAATGTGTCCTACTATTTTATATTTTTTTATTTTAATGACCCTTGATCCATCCATCTAGAGAGAGCCTTTTGAGATGTTGGTTGAAGCTCTTCTTTATTTATTTTTACCTCATTTGATATTTTAAATTAATTATAGATACTCTTTGTGCTTATATACCTAAGCATAAAGAATAAGATATACATATGTATATTATTATGTGATGAATAGTAATGCTACAGTGTCATTTGATCAAGAAATGTAGAAAATAGTTTTTAATTTGTATCATCTAACAAATCAAAACACACTTAAATTCTTTCCTATTAATATTTCGTGAATAACTTCTTCATTAAGTAGTTAGTAGTTAATGTTTTTGTGTTACAATTATTATTTTTGTTTAAAATTAATATTACTACTACAGTAACAAATATGTAGAAGATGATGTCATACATAACAATATTTCTATAACCACTGTAGCAATGTTATCTAGTTTTGAATGTATTTACATTAGATTTACATGAATGCAGCTAAATCAACATGTGGCTGTACATTAACAACATTTGGTATAATTTATAAAGTTTCAAGGATAGTTTAAAACTGGATATTTTTTATCAATTTTTATCAATCAAAGTCAATAATTACAAAACGTAGGCTAAACCCAAGTCAAGAACAAAACGTAAGCCTACACATTGTCAAAAATGCCACTCCAAAAAGCTCCCTATCCAAACATGCCCACAAAGAGGCCGCGCTGAATGGGTATTGACACTTGCTATGTCAAAATCCACTTAGCCCGGGATCACACCCCCTATCCTTTAACCGCAAACCAATTTCGGTAATTAAATTCTTGGCCTCTGTGCACCACAAGCTCGCCGTCTCCACCGCTAAACCCACAAAATCGCAGGAAACTACCAAATAAACATTAAAAAAAAATATTATTAAAAGCCTGTTTGATCCCATTGTTGGGCAAAGGCCTCCCTACCCACTTTCCATTTGTCCTTATCTAGTGCTATTGCGGACCAATCCTCCAGGTGTTTGTCAAGCTCATCCCTCCATCGCTTTTTTGGTCTGCCGCGAGGTCTTGTATTGGCCGGCGTCCATTCGGTAGCAATTTTCGCCCACAGATAGTCTGGCATGCGGCAGACGTGACCAGCCCAATCCCACTTCAAATTAGAAGCTTTTAGGCTTCACATCAGCTATTTGTGTTAATAAAAATAAACATGTGTTTAATTAAAACATTGTATACCTTATTTATATGGTTTCCCTCGTTCCAGGCACACTCCGTGAAACCCTTCAGAGCTTATCAGTGCTAATAGCAAGTGTGAGTTCACTCAACGAGTTCCTACTAGTGGATATACTGCATAAGGAACCTTCCAGTATTGCTGATACTGTGGTAAGTATATTCTTTGTATGAGCTAAGTGGCCAAGGTCTAGTGTTGAGAGTTTTCCATGCACCTGAAAGCCTCCGACTTGTCTCGATGACTGATTGTACTAAGGCTAACAGTTGAATCCTATAATTTCACCGACCCGACCCATGTTTATTAGAAAATACTACTTTTTAAAAGTCTCCAATCCAAAGACTGTCCGCATCGACGGTTGCTTAACTTTGTTGATCGCATCAGATTACTACTTCCTATGGCCATAAACCCTGGGTGAGCCTCATCTACTAAACTATGTTATTTTTTTGCGATTTCGGGCCAAACTTCACCTCACGCCGTTTTCAATCTTCCTCAACACGAACATCACATGTTTGTACAGTGTTCTTGAACAGTCAAGAACACTGTACAAACATATTATAATAAGCTTATGATAATAAAGTATTTTCAAAAAAAAAAATACTTCCTCAACACCAGAGATCCACATTTTAATTATATAACAGTTAAATTATATAGAGTAAAATTATATATTTAAATAGTTTTGCATGGAATTTATAATTCTCAAAATGCATAAAAAAGATTCGCCATTTGATAGATACATAGAATATTCTTTATTGGACTCAATATTTTCAATAAGGATACAACACAAAAATAACAACACAATAAAATACATTTTACTTAAAATTTGTAAATTTGGGAATTCTCGCTGCGGCGCGGGAATCAAATCCAACACGCAATTGTAGTTATAAGTTTTATCTTCTGCCCCGGTGACTTCAGCCGCGTGTGACTCAAACAACCAGTTATCAATATCGGTTAAGCGTATGTTAGTTATAACATGATAAAAACAATAATTAGGTCGACCTATCGGTAGCGATGCGCTTCACTTCTAACTGTTCAATAGAGGATATACGAGTATACTACTAGTAGCCCGCCCCGGCTTCGCACGGGCTCTAAAATAATCTGAGTTGCAAACAGAAACAAAATATAGCCTATGTTACTCGGGGAACATGTAGCATCCCAACGGCGAAAGTTTTTTTTCAAATCGGTCCAGTAGTTTCGGAGGCTATTCGCGTCAAACAAACAATCAAACTTTTCCTCTTTATAAAATAGTGGTATAGATAACATGACAGAAACATTAATTAGGTCGAACCTGCTGCACTTCTAACTGTTCTATAGAAGGTATATACGTGATGATTATGATTGGTATAAGTAAAGCGAACTCTTTGAGTCACCCCGCTTTAGATCATTTGGACTCATTTTTCATATGAGCTTAGTAGCCAAACTCTGGTGTCGAGTGTTTTCAAGACGCCCGAAGGCCTTTGATTTGGTTTCAAACCATCCGGACAAAAATTCATGACAAGAAAAGACAGGTCCGTAAAAAATATGATTGACTCGAACAAATTGTATGAAACAACTATTGAATTTTTAGTGACTTTTTCCACAAGTTAGCCAGCAAAAATTACATTACGAATGGTTGAAAAGAATCTATAATTGACTTATCATCTAGACTATTCTATGTATGAAAATATATTCAATGTATTTAGTTTAATTTTTAATGTAATATACGGGTCATTCTTAGTTAAGAGGTAATACGTTGTATGAAGTGACGGCATGGCATTTTTTTTTAAATTTCTACTTAATTATATATTATTTTAATAGGAACATTTAAGTTGTAAACGTTTACAAAGTGGCCAGTCAATTTGTTGGTTTTTTCTCGATTTATAAGTTACCAGGGTAGATACTCAGTACAGGGTAGAGACAAGATGCACAGGGGAGGATACTCTATGTACAGGAAAAAGAGGCAGACATATTAAAAACAGTTTTTTTTAAGAATCAACATATTATTTTACTCATTAATTATTAATAATCAGACTTTTCATTTCTTTGCAGTCATTGTTTATAAAATTAAATGTTTCTTAAGGCTAGGTACAAAACAAAAAGGTTCATACTTTTTCTTTCCATCAAAACAAAAATATCTATAATTTTACTATTAATCATATCAATAGTAAATATTGAAATAAAAATAAACAAAACTTAAGTAACAGTATTAAACTTTTCTTGTACTTAAAATATAAAAAAACATTTTAATTAAAAGGTAATTAGAAATAATAAAATTTTAAAATCCATGTTCAAAGACATCAATAGATTCATTAAATAATTAAAAAATATGTTGCCCCTCATTTTTAAGTTTGGGGCAGGAAGTTTTCTTAAAACTTGATCCCAGATAATGAAAGAAATATCTTCATCATTAATTCTGAACTTTTTTCCAGTTTCATCAAAGATTTTACAAAATTTAACTTGAAGTTTATCATCTTCCTCAACACCTGTGCACATTGCAAAATAACGATATTCTGTTTTCCTATCTTGCAGTTTAACCAGCAGAAAATCACTGTTGCAGAATGTTTCCTTTCCAGATGTTGAGGGCTTTAAATTATCTATGTGCAGTTTGCTTTTAATACTGGCAGGCACAGAATGCTGTAGTGTTTCTTAAAGCTTCTTCCTGCGTTCTTGAGATGATTGTTTGATTAGTGGTTCATCTTCTGAATCGCTAGCTCCGTAAATATCATCAACACATAGACGAGGTTGTGTTAGTCGATAATCCAAAGTACCCAAATGAAAATGACAACATAACTCAGAGTCACAGAAGCAGCTCAAACTTTTAATTATCAGGCAATTAGGTATAAGAATGCAACCAGTAACCTGGTGAACCTTTAGTCTGCCTGAAAAAGTCTTTAAACCTTCAGTAGAACCTAATTTTGCTGGTTTTTTTCAGATATGTTTGCATCATCTACGGTAAAAATTTTAATATTCGGGCAGCTTTTCTCAAGGGCTTTAGCTAGGTCATCTATTGATGAAATATTGGTGCCACTCGCAACTAATCTATCTGCAGTTCTCTTGCAAATAGCTCCCACTCCATCAGGAGCTCCCTTACCGTGGCCTGCTTCATGAAAATTCCAAGTGAAATTTTGAAGTAGTAATGAAAACGCAAACAAACATATCTCCCCTGGACATTAAGTATCTCCCCTGCCATCAAAAGAGCCAGGGGAAATACGCCAGGGGAGATACATTTTCGATTGATATCTAAAATAGCCGTAAAAGTGTTTATCGGATGAAATTCACAACCAAACATAACATTCTGTGCACTATTAATAGTGATTATTTAAGTAAATATTAATATTTTAACGAATGACTACTAAATAAAACTTACCAGAGGAGAGACTCCATTCACTCAACACTTCTACACCCAGCGAGCGGAGTGACTAGAATGACCCTTAAAATGGTTGCACAGCCGGCTTATGTGCCGCTTGTTGCTAACTTCACGTTAAACTCTATGCACTCAAGGTCATAACTTCGACAAATTTGCTAAACAAAATTGATTTTTAAACGAAAACAAATGGCCAGGGGACGAGACACGAAATACGAAGGACAATTTTCATCGTCGATATTATTTATCAAAAATTTGAATAAAAGTAATTTTACTTATAAGACACTGTGACTTAGTTATTGTTCTATATAAATATAACAATGATAAAGTAAATGTAGAATTTTAATGCACTCATTTTAACTGGATTACAAATAAAGTCGGGTTGGGGACAGACCAGGGGAGAGACTTTTTACTTATATTGGAACTTATTGTGACTAAACTACATACATTTCTGTTATAAATTTGAGTGAGCAAGAAGAAAACACTTAGTTTAAATCAATAAATAGGTTAATTTGGAAGTTAGTATGGAAAAAAAGTATTTTTTTGTCTTAGCCATTGAAAGTACCTCTTAACTAAGAATGACCCATACATATGTCATAATAACTTCTATCTTTGCGACTCTGCCAGTGTCGAGTATCGGTTGAAAATAGTTTTTTACGGTGGGAGTGAAATACACAGTATTTGTGTTTTTCCTAAAACAAAAACGATTATACTAATTACAGACGAACACAAGGCAGTCACAAATATCTTATATATAAAATTTCCATGTCACAATGTTAGTTACCGTACTCCTCCGAAACGGCTTGACCGATTTTTACCAAATTCTATATGCGTATACAGTAGGTCACAGGTACAGGTAGGAGAATCGGCTACTATCTATTTTTCATACCCCTAAGTGAGGCAAAAAAAAAAACGTTTGCCGGGTCAGCTGGTATACATTTATATATTTCTCATAATATATTAAATATGCAAAATGACTAACTCTCGACATATGACTCAGAAAAGTTAAATTGTTCGAGAGTTACTCGACTAAAATGAAAGTATGTCAAAGACGGAAATGGCGTAATGAATAGCCAGACGTTGGTTAGTTTCAAGTTAAACAATTGTAAAGAGTAAACTGATGCTATGTATTTACATAGAAGACGAATAGTTATAATAAATGCTAGTTTTCATAATGATTTGCTGCTTAAAATTAGAGTTAATTATAATTCTTAATTAAATGCATTTACTCGTATTATATTCAACTGCATTACACTGCTGCATAAAAAGGTATTTCATCGCAACTTTAGGTCGGCGATGATAAAACCTAAATCAAACCGGTTTAGTTCTTTTGTTTTTAGTTACGTTTCGGTTAGGTCAATGACATCTAACTATACACATACTATACATATATATGACTTCCATTCCAATTAAAGCATGAATTTAACTTGCCTTTTTGTTGATGTTTAATAATACTATTTAAAGTAATGACGACTGTCAGAATTCGAACCTGCGGTATCCGGTGTACCGTACCGAATGCCGAGAAATCTCGAACGCTTCCAACTTGTGGAAAGCGATTTACAAGCTTTCGTTTGTGACTTTGTCACAGACATTTTATGTCTTTTTTGTATGCGATTAAGTTCTAACTGAAAATTCGTGTCATCAAACAAAAAAAAGTAAAGTTAGTCGCTACAGTGATGAAGTCGATTGAAAACGTTTTTCGTTATATCCGCCGAAGTATTGCCATCTGTGCACTACAAAATATTATGTCAAATTAATATACAAGGAAGAGATTTAAGATCCTGACCGACTAGGTTGATTGGTTGAAAAAAAAAATAAAGTGCAGGGCTCCGCTAAGACGCTTATTATAATTTCCTTTTTCTTTTAATTACAGAAATGGAAGAAGTTGACCAACATAAACTTCGCAAGCAATAACATCCTTAGCATCGACTGGGCGATCAGACTGGTTCCCGGCCTACAGAAACTGAGTCTATCTTCGAACCGCCTCACGGAACTTTGCGACGTCTCCTCTCTCCACGAACTGAGGATACTCAATCTATCCATGAACAACTTTACAGTTTGCGAGAATTGGCATTCCAAAATCGGCAATATCGTCAAAATAAATCTGTCCCAAAATAAAGTTTCATCCCTCAAAGGTTTTCACAGACTTTATTCGCTGGTAAGATTAGATTTGAGTTGCAATTTGGTCGAGGATGTGGAAGAGGTTCAGCATATTTGTAGACTGCCTTGTTTGGAGTATCTCTGGCTTACTGCCAACCCTGTGGCGTCGACCATAGACTATAGAGTAAACGTCATAGAGCAGTTTAACGCTAGAATGGGCGAGATTTGCCTGGACAATGAAAAGGCGTCGGAAAAGGAAATCGATACGGCAAGAGTGCTTCAGGCTTTAAGGACTGTGAAGGAAGGTAAAACGCCAAGTTTCTTGGAAAATCATTATACGAGCCACAGTTTTAATAAGAGTTGACAATAAGTTAGTTTTTTCTGTGATAGATCTACTGTTTTAATGGACGCGGATTCGCTTGTTAGTCTTAGAACTGACTTGTTGTATTTGCAATTAAATTAATCAGAAAAATATTGGCTTGGCTATAAGAATTTAATTCTGTGGAAAAATTGTATCAGTATTGATATATGTGCGTTTACTATACATTTTGTATTTGATGTATAATTGACCAATGAAGTAATGCCCTAAAATAAATATATGTATAAATATGACTAAAACGAAAAATATGTTCCAAAATTAAAGCTGACATTATAAATGTATATTACTAACTATTAAGCACCTCTTGACATAATCAATAATTTTAATTATCAGTTTTGTTGATTACTCATATAATATATATGTCGTACGTTTGTCGTATTTAGTATTTTACCTAAAAACCTTATTTATTTTAAAATAAAATCTTATTAGTTTTAAACTTTGCAATAAACAATGTCTGGTAAATAAAGATGTCAGTTTCCAGCTCGCTCATAGATTTTTAATGAAAGCAAAAATATGTTCAGAGCTTTTTGTGTACGATACATAAAGTCTTACTTTCGAGACCGTGATTTTGGTGTCGAACTGCGTCTTTATTTTAATAAATTGATTATCAAAAATCTTAATCAAATCTTTTTGAGAATCTGATGTACTCGAAAAAAAAACCTTAATTTTGGTATGAAATTGAAGTACAAATTGTTAACACTTTTTTTTACTGACCCAGTCTAAAATCCTATTTTGTTTTATATTCTTAAGAAAAACTAGTAACATTTATTTTAGGTATAGTAGGTACTTAGCTATTTAGTATTTATTTTAACGCTTGCCCTTAACCTTAGTTCGCTATAAGTGATTGTATCCTGTAAGGGGACCGGCCCCTCTATTCCCCTATGAGAAAAGGCCAAGATAATTGTGATAAGGAATTTTGAACTTTAGGATAAGGTACGACGATTCAATGTTTATTTGAAGCTTAGCTTAAAAACTTTTAAATAGCCTATATTTTTATTTCTTTACACACTTATGAAATGTCTAGGTTTTAAAATGCTAATTCAGATTTCTATTGCTTTTTAGATTTCGTTATTGTTAAAGATTGTGTAAAAATATAAAATTCAATATTTTTGATGAAGAGTAGTTAAATTTATCTATACCAATATTATAAAGAGGAAAAGTTTTTGTTTGTTTGTCAAACAAATAGGCTCCAAACAACTGGACCGATTAGAGTTGGTAATTATAGTTTTACTGATGCTTTGAGTTTCGAATATGAGTTTTAAATATGCAAAAAAATATATATTATTGACATAGAAATTTTCCAAGTTTATTGGATCAAAATTATCACACATTTATTTAAAAATAAACATAATAAGGTTACGTATAAGATAGTCAAAGTAAGTTTTACGGCAAGGTTTTTTTTTTATTAAATAAAAAACACATTTTCAATAGATACATTTCATTGTAAAACTCATTTGTGTTATCCTAATACTTATTTATGTTTTAAATTTCTATTGTTCAGATATTAGTTTCTCCGTTTTATTCATTCCTACAGCTCTGTTTATATATAGGTTAACCGACAAAATTATTAATTATTATTAACCTGTAGTATAACTTGCAATAATAAAGAATACATTTTAAAGTTCATTTTTTCTTGCCCACACTGATTTATGAAAGTGGTTTACGAAACTATTTTTATGAAGGTACAAAAGAATCCCTGAAGAAAACAGCACTTACGATACGACATTACATAGTTCTCAGTGTAAGTGCTGGTAATACAGTGTAAACTTCATGTAACGTCACTCGATTTAACGACAAACTCTCATGTTAATAATCACTGTAATGACTTAGCTATTTGATTTGATGTAACTGTTATGTAAAATATATTTTAGTGTCAGTAAAATTAATTTAAATTTGAATAATGCAATGAGAGGACATGCGCTATTAAATGATTACTTTATTGACTTGTGTTATATTTTCATGTAATATTGATAAGATCCTTTAGATGCATAATAATAAACATATGTGTAAAATATTCTTAACTTGGTATAAAATTGTTAATAAACTGACCTCGAGATAATTATGTTAGTGTTATGTTTGTTGTTATTATTTCTTAAGCAGCGTTTACACTGGCGTATTATCTTTGCTATGACTTTTTTGCAGCTAAACCTATCTGGTAAGTCTCCAACACTTTTTGACTGAATCTTTTTTACCAGTAAATTTGTAAATAAATAACATTAGCATTTTTATAAATTGCCCGGTTTAAAATTCTTCAATTCAAATTCGCTCAGTGTAAACCCTGCCTTAATAAATTGTACTATATTACTAGTATTACTCGTAAAGTATTATTATTGTGATGGGTGTAAGTAGTTTAGTATATTATTTCTATATTGTTAAGATATGACTTTCAATAAAGCTATTATGTATTATTTAAATTTATATTTTTTATTGATTTTACTACCTTCATACTACTTTAGCATATCTCTGAAAATATTTATTTTTAAGCGGAATAAATTACTAATAAATATTTATTACAAAAAAAGTAACAAAAACTTAAATTAAATCACTTGCTTTTACTTGTTAGTGTTTAGGATTTTTCTAGTTTAGGTGATATAACGATTTACATAAATTCAGGATAAAATGAAACGCAAAATTTAACTAGGTACTCATTTTTATTTAATACTCTTAAATCTTACAATAAACTTAAAATACATAATCTTACACTTCACCAGTACTTAAAGTACATAGGAATGTAACTTAGATTTACACACGGAACAAGAATAAACAGATTACTAACTCAACATTCCAATTAAATCTTTGACTACCGTTACATTTTACAAGACATTCTTACCATAAATTATTTAAGGAGAAAAAATAAAAGAATTTGATAACAACTATTATTGTTGTTATCAAATTCTTTTTAAATAAAAGTACATAGATGTCAAGAAAACTGCACCATAGAATAATTAGAGACTACTAATCGCAGCAAAGTCGCAGGTCCTACCTGGACGAAGACTGCACAAGATCGACGCAGGTGGCACATGGTGGTAGAGGGAGGCCTATACCCAGCAGTGGGATCAAAAGTTCTGTGGATGATTATGAATCTGAAGAAATAACTTTGACTATGAAGTAATCCCTGAAATCATGATAAATAAAATTCAGGTATTTCATTAAAAATCGTATGAATAATACAGCAGATGTATTATTATGGATTTCCTTTCTACAAAATACAGTAACACCTAAACCACGAACACAAGTTCTTTCGCATGAGCAAAGCAACATTATGGTTTTCATTCGGTTTTGTTTTTATCCATAGTCAATGGTCTCATTAGTTGAAATACGTGGTATAACCATGGAGATTGAATTGTTAATTTTGTCTGTGGTTACAACTAAAAGGAAACAAAAACTACAATAGTTGTTCTAATTTATTCGTTTATATCTAAATAGGTAAGTAAAAAAACGTAGTCCTATATCATTCCGATATTAAAGCACTTTACTGAAATAACAAACGATTTTCAAAAACAGTGAACAGTGAACAACGATGTTAGTAACTTAGGTACACAAAACATACCTACATAACTTGAAAAAAAAAATATAGCCAACAAATATATAATACAGATATATATTAGGACACATTTCACACACGGCTGGTTAACCCCATACTAAACAACTTCTAGTTCTTATTATGGTGGCAAACACAACTGATATAATACATATACATATTTTATAGAGATACATATTTAACACCCAGACCGACAGTCAACAAATTTAGTTCAGCACAAATATGTTGGCCGTGCCGGGAATCGAACCCAGAACCATCTGATTGGCAGTTTGGCATGGTAACCATTACGCTAACAAGGAACAAAACAGCTGCAGATTTTTTTTAGATCTATATTTTAAAGTACAGTCGCAAGCAACATTCCATTAAAAAACCTTTTCCCAGTCTCTTACACTTGTATTTATGCAGCGAACTAGAATAAACGGAAGAGTAACTCTATACAATTGCCGCTTAGAATTTGATTCCATCTACGCAAACAATTATACTGCTATCCCAACGAAACACACACCCAAAGCTCGCACGCGATTGGTCGGCGCCACACCATGTGGCGCCACGCGGGCGCGCGGGTAGCTGTTTTGCCCCGACCTCCGCGGGATTTTACGAGTGGACGGTGGAACCATTTTATTCACCAAGTTACTATTCTATTTATTCTATTTCGCTGTATTTATGTCTATTTTTATCTATAAAGCTATTTCTAGTAGCTTTAAAACTTATTGCCACAGACCATATAAAATAATAAAGAAACCTATGTATGTCAAACGGGAGCAAAAGATTAAATACAATTAAATGAAAGTTTATTTGTAACTACAATTTGACTAATCACTCAGTCAAATTATAATTACATTGGGTAGTTTATCATAAGTTATTTTTAATGATCTGTGGAATTGCTTTAGTGATGCATTCAATCATTTTCAAAAAGATTTATAAGGAGCTTTTTTTTAAATTTATGAATTGCTGAAAACTTCAATATTTCTTGTAATAATAATTCACATCCTACTTAAACAACTTTTTGAAAATGATTAAGTAAATACATGATATACAAATTAATTACATAAAAAAAACATTATTACATTTAAAGAGTAGCTTCAGAAAGCCTCATTATTATTAGGCTTTTTTTATTATAGTTATTACTATAGATTAAAATACTTCATAGTATTTATTGCTTACTTTCTTGAGTATATAAAAAAAATACAATTTTAATTATTATTAAATGTAAATCTATCTACTTAAGTATATATCATACAAATATTAGCAAAAATATCTATCTCACTGGGCAATTACTAAGTAATGTTATGTGCTCTTAGAAACAAATGCTATTTATTAATATTATTTTATAATTTTGAAGCAGATTAAGAATAATTACTACGGCCAATATTTAACATGATTTTGTTTTAAAAATATATATTTTTTGTTGCTAAGTATTAACTACTTCCATAATAATTAGAGGAAGTTTGGCCATAGTGCAAAATGGAAGAAAATTTCTGGTGGTCACATAACTAGCTAACTTGAAAAATTGTCGGAAAGCAGCTTCATGGAGAACCAGTTGTTTCAGACCAGGCATGCTCCACCTCCAGTGTCGGTCAAACGCTTATAATACGAAAGTCAAGTGAAAAAATAATTTACAGTGAAAACGTCATTTTTAACAAACTAACTAAAGGAATTATTCCATGTTCGGGTTTTAGATTTGTCGTTTTCATTTCATATTATTTATTTTGCGTTTAACTGAAATACATCTTATGTATGCCTGATGATGGCATGCGAGCGTAGACCAAGCGCAGACTCGCATATCACTAACAATCCCCAAAGTTGTTTGTATAGACTCTAGACAAACAACTTTTCCTGGCTACTCTAGACTCTACACATACAAAATCCATCTTTAAAATGTTAATGGATGATTACCGTGAACGTTGTATGTGGTCTAGATGTAGCTACGGTGAATGGTGAAGGCAGCTTACCATTCATTAACTCTAGTGATCTAAAGTTGTTTGTATAGGCTCTAGACAAACAACTTTTCTTAGATAGACTCTACACGTACAAAATCCACCTTTAAAAGGTTTAGCGATGGTTACCGTAAACCTCATATATCATCTGCTTGCTGGTAAAAAAATGGTTAATGCATATTTCATTGAAGGGAGTTCCCCTTTTTGAATTTATGTCGTTTTTTCAGTAGAGTTTAAAAAAAAAAACATTTTTCACTTATACTTAACACTTTTAATTTAGGAATTTGCCACTTAAACAGTCCTATCACTTACCGCATATTACGAGTAGAAAGAGCGTCGAAAATAACATACATATATCTGAATTGTTAAGTCATTGTTGATAAAACAGTGCATTTACCATGTTTTACTAGAAAACAGACGATATATAGACTATAGATTCTTGACAAACTACTTTTCTTATCTAGAGCAACAACTTTTTTAGCTAGATTTTACACATACAAAATCCACCTTTAAAAGGTTTAGCAATAGTTACCATGAACGTTGTATACGGCCTAGTTGTAGGTAAATCATGCGGCAACGGTGAGTGATGAAGGCAGAGTGAAGTGGTATCTCTCATCTGACAGTTCGTAGAGCGGAGCGCGCGCGCGCACGCCCATAGCCGTGGGGCGCTGCGCGGACTCGTAACTTACCATTAACTCTAGTGGTCTAAAGTTGTTTGTAAAGACTCTTAACAAACAACTTTTATTATCAAGAGCAACACTTTTCTTAGCTAGATTTTATACATACAAAATCCACCTTTGGTTGGTTGCCATTGCACGCGATGGTTACCGTGAACGTTGTAAGTAAATCATGCGGCGACGGTGAGTGGTGAAGGCAGAGTGAAGTGGTGTCTCTCGTCTGACATTTCGTAGAGCGGAGCGCGCGCGCGTACACCCATAGCCGTGGGGCGCTGAGCGGGCTCGTAGCTAAGCATCAACTCTAGTGCTCGCACCTGAAAGAAGAATTTTAATTAGCTAGGTGAAAGCGTGGCCATCCGAAGCAAACCTGGAGACGCTCTATTATGGACGAACTTAATAGAATTGGCAAGATCTGGTCTGAAATTAAACATGAAGCCCACGACAGGACGAAATGGAAAGTCACTGTGGACGCCCACTGCTCTACCCAGGGGACCTAGGATTTTTTTTTCAGTGAAGCCGACATTTTTAACAAACTACCAAAGGAACTATTTCATGTTTTCCACCGTTTTCAAAGCATGAGTGAACCGGTTTCTTCTGGGTAAGCGCGTTCCACCTTAGTTCACAATATCGCTTACCATCAGGTGAATTCTGATCAAGCGCAAACCCATCATAGTATAAAAAAAGTCAAGTAAGGCATACAGTATAAACTCCATGTAACATCACTCGATTTAACGACAAACTCTTTAAAGCGTCGAAATCAATTGGCTTTATTTGGTTTAACTTGCATTCCATACATCCATTACATTAAATTAAATTTTTGTTTTTTTTTCCATTCTTGTAGTTTACCTAGTGATATGTCTATGATTTGTTGGTTTGTATTTTACGTAGAAAGTAATATAATTAATGTCGAAAGTAATAAATAAAAATGAAATATTTCAAATGTTACATTCACTACCATTAACGACTTCTATCTATAACGCCATAAAATGCCCAGTCCGTCAGTGTTGTTATATAGAGTTAACACAGTATGTCTAACACAAGGTAAAAGTAATATAATTAATGTCAAAAGTAATAAATAAAAATGAAATATTTCAAATGTTACATTCATTCCCTTTAACGACTTCTATCTATAACGCCATAAAATGCCCAGTCCGTCAGTGTCGTTATATAGAGTTAACACAGTATGTCTAACACAAGGTAAAAGTAATATAATTAATGTCGAAAGTAATAAATAAAAATGAAATATTTCAAATGTTACAATCACTCCCTTTAACGACTTCTATCTATAACGCCATAAAATGCCCAGTCCGTCAGAGTCGTTATATAGAGTCAACACAGTATTTCGTAGGGCAGGTTTTTTTTTTTTTTTTTTACTCTGAATAGGTCAACGCTTGACCACAATTCACCTGATGGTAAGTGATATTGAGGTCTACGGTGGATCGCGCTTACCTAGAAGGAACCGGTTCACTCTCGCCTTGAAAATCGCTAGATTGTAGTCATTGGGGAACAGGGAATTCGGCAAGGAATTCCAAAGGTACCTCGTCAGGGTAGGCGTCCCGGAAGCCGTGCGGGTAGAGGCCACGCTTGACGTCCTCGAGGCAGCGCACGCGCTCCGACTCGGTGCCGAAGGGCTGCAGCAGCTCGAACAGGATCAGCCCGAGCGAGTAGATGTCCACCTTGTAGCTGTACGGCCGGCACTGCACCTGCTCCGGGGACATGTACAGGTGGGTGCCTGCCGACAATATGTATTATTTATTTATTTACTAGCTGACCAGGCAAACGTTGTTTTGCCTTAATAAAAAAAAAAAAAATCTAAATATACAGTAGCCGATTCTCAGACCTACTGAATACGCATATAAAATTTGGAAAAAATCGGTCAAGCCGTTTCGGAGGAGTACGGTAACAAACACTGTGACACGGAAATTTTATATATAAGATTTGATTTATAGGCGAGCAGCAAAATGCTGATATGCCTATATCACACTGAGTTGAAATTAATTTTTTAACAGATCATAAAATGTCCATTGTTCTATGTCAATGTTTAAAGTCCACTGGTGCACTGATCACAGGTTAGCAAGAGATTTTTTTGTTTTCTGCAGCCAGCTATCAAGCCGGTTTTTAAAGCTGTTCACTGACGTAGCACTGACTACTTCCTCAGGCAACTTGTTCCAATTATGAACCACTCTGTTGCTGAGTATATGATGCCCCGTATTAGTCTTGGCAGGATCACGCTGGATTTTCTGGTTATGGCTTCTGCTATTCTCGCAACGATTACAATTTTTAAAGCTGTCTGCTATGTATTTTAATAATTAATACATTTTTAATAATTAATAATTGATTTTGTTAGGATAAGTATGGTAAAGCATGTCACAAATATTTGAAATTCTAGTCCTATTACATGATGTACGACACTCTAATTTAAGTCATTGGAAGGAACTAACCTCCATGACACGGGCGCTCAGTCCAGTTTGAGGGTTAGGGAAAATAAAATATGTACAGCTTTTAATGAAAAAATAAAAATAGTGGTGGCGATTCAGCGGCACACACGACTAAACTAAATTTAAAGAAGCCCCGTCTCTTTTCATCTTAGGTGGCCAGAAAGAGACGGCACGCTCTGCACCATAGTCAAAACAACTAAAATCACGTCAAATGTATGTCATTTAAAGAGCATTCTTTAAATGACATACCTTAGCTCGGCTAGCTAAGGTAATCTGACGAGATCATCGAAGCTAAGCAACGGAGGTGTTAAGATGGGTGACCATGCACAAAACTATCTTTTCTCAAGTGGCATTTTCATCTGGGCGCTACCGTGGGTCGGATGACACGTTAAATTGTAGGTCCCGGCTATAATCCTTAGTACAAGCTGTCGTTAAGCCTAGTCAAAGGCCTTCGGAACGCTTTGTAAACTCTCGACACCAGAGCTTAGCCGCTTAGCTCATATGAGGAAGGAAGGGAGGAATGACATACCGACTCTGTACGTGTGCCGCTGGTAGACGTCCATTACTTCTGGACCCTCCCCATCTTGCGACGTGTCGCCCATCGACGTCACCAGACCGAAATCCCCCACCTGCAATATACAATACAAAGTTAAACTTATGTATTGTCTGAATAGAAAATGGTAACAAGTTTTTATGATATTGTCGCGAAGCTTCCAAAATAGAAGGTTCTAGAAACACCCGAACACTTTCGGGCTTGCTCTCACAAATGTCTGCTGTCTCACTTACACACGTCTACACCTACAACAGCGCCGGTCAGCTCTACTGCGCTACATGTGACCGGGTGTTCAAGACAAAGTTCGGATTTTCCAGCCACTTACGAGCACACGCTAGAAGATAAGCAAGGGTCGCCATCGTCGGATACGACGCGGACGACATCACATCTCTAACATTCTAGTTTGTGTTTATATGTTTGTTACTATTTCACGTCCAATGGCTGAACCGATTAGAAATAAATTTAATGTTTCTTTTTCACAAACAAAAATCCACTATACCACACTAGATGTAGTGTGGACTTTTGACCAGCCGTGCGATATACACAAACTACTTTTAGATTTCAGTCGCACCATACATTTGGAGCGAAACGCCCGACGAGTGGAATTAGTTTTCATTTAATAGCTCTCACAATTATAGATAAGGTCAATATCTACAAAAGTAAGATTCGTTTCATTTCCTTATTACTTCTAGAAGCACAAAATTATATTTTTTTATAAATTCTATTTAAAAAAAAAATCGTACGAACTTTACGTAATCCTGTTTTGGCACTTCAAGAAATCATAATACTGAATTAAAGTAAAAAAAAATTGTTTAAGTGCGAATTTGGCTCGCGCATGAAGGGTTCTACTAGCTACCGTTATTAATATAGAGCAAAAAAATACGAAATTAAACACGTTTATTGTATGTTCCCTTAATATTTTTAGTATTTGTTGTTATAGCGGCACGGGGAAAACATATCTAGTGAAAGTTTTAGTTTTTCTAGCTATTACGGTTTCTTATATACAGCCTGGAGACAGACAGACAGACAGCGGAGTCTTAGTAATAGGGTCCCGTTTTTACCTTTTAGGTACGGAACCCTAATAAAACGGGAAAAAATTAACGGAAAAAAATGAAGTCCTATTATTTACGTAGGATTTTTTAGGATGACAAAATATGCCATTTGACTCCAATACCGGCTTAAGGCGAGATCGCCGTATGTGTCTAGTAGTTTTTTTGACTTGTAACTTATATTTGACTTGTAACTTTGGTGTTATCAATAAATGATTTGTATTTGGGGATAGCAAGCGCCCTGTCGGCAGACCACCAGCCCGATGGACAAACGACATCCGGTCCATAGAGGGAACGCTATGGGTCCGTGGAGCACAAGATCGTATTTACTGGCATAAGAGAGAGGAGGCCTATACCCAGCAGTGGGTAGATATAGGCTGATGATGATGATGATTTGTATTTGTAGTTGTATAATACCTTGACGACGCCGTCCTGCGAGAACAGTATGTTGCTGGGCTTGAGGTCGCGGTGGATGAGGCCGGCCGCGTGCACGTACTCCACCGCCGACACTATCTGTCTGAACAGCGTCTTGATCTGAAAACAAACGTACGCTCTTATACTCGACGACCTCGTTGGCGTAAAGGTTACCATGCCGGTCTGCTAATCAGGATGTTCCGGGTTCGATTCCCGGCCCGGTCAACATCTTTGTGCTTAACTAAATTTGTTGGCTGTGGGTCTGGGTGTTAAATATGTTTGTATTTATATATAACTAGCTGACCCGGCAAACGTTGTTTTGCCTTAAAAATAGATATGTAGTAGCCGATTCTCAGACCTACTGAATACGCATATAAAATTAGGTAAAAATCGGTCAAGCCGTTTCGGAGGAGTACGGTAACAAACACTGTGACACGGAAATTTTATATATAAGAAGATATGTATGTATATGTAGTATATCAGTTGTGTTAGCAACCATAATACGAGCTAGAAATGGTTCAGTATGGGTCAAACCACCCGTGTGTTAATATACTACAAATCATTCTAATCTTAATATATATAAATCTTGTGTCACAATGTTTGTCCTCAATGGACTCCTAAACCACTTAACCGATTATAATAAAATTCGCACACCATGTGCAGTTCGATCCAACTTGAGAGATAGGATAGTTTAAATCTCAAATTATAGTTGCATTTTTAATTTATTGCTAATTATTGTCTGTTATTATTTGACAGTCACAATTATCTGTTAACTCCAAATGATTCTAACAGATGTCGATACCTTTCGACTGGGTTGAGTAAGTAATCAATAGATGGCGCTGTACCCCTAAGTGAGGCAAAACAACGTTTGCCGGGTCAGCTAGTGTAATTATAATAATAATTATTCGACCGACCGACTGACCTCGATGGCGTAACCTTGCCGGATTGCCAACCAGTTACGGGTTCGCTTCCCGGCTCACCCAAAATCTTTGTGATGAAATAAATTTGTTGGTTGTCGGTCTGAGTGTTAAATATGTATCGATATAAAGTATTTATGTACGTATATGTAGTATATCAGTTGAGTTAGTAACCATAATACAAACAAGAAATGTTTTACTATGGGGCTAACCAGCCGTGTGCGAAGTGTGTATTCATATTCATTATTAAGCTCCCGTCCCGTGCTAGCCCTTTTTAAGACAGAGATTTTCAACTAGAGAGTTTATTTTAAACCAGATGAGAACTAAAACCCCTTTTCACTTTATTTTTTTTGACTTGGAGGAAATGCTGTTACGCATGCCAATCCTCGGGCGGAGGTGGCGGGGTATGTCGGACTAGGTGCCAGACTGGCGACCCCTACCGACTAAAACCTCCAAGGTGTTCCCTCTCTGCGCCTTGTCAGGCCGGGAGACTGGAACCCAACTAGTATTCCTCAGTCTCTCTCCCCTATATCTCCTTAAACCTTTAAAGGTCACGGTTACCTCGGTAATGTCTCTGTGTGTTCTGTTAGCCCGCAGCCAGTCGTGCAAGCTGTCCCGGCGACACAGTTGCATCTGTATGTACAGGAACAGTGGCGGCAGCGCCTCCTCTTCAGGGTTACTCTTCACGCACGCGTCGAGAGACCAGTGGCGCGTGTGGCCCTTCTGGAAATAAATACATTCTTTAAAACTTTACACTCAGTATAAGTGAGCTAAGTTGCCTAGATCTGGTGTCGACAGTGATCAAGCCGCCGGGAGGCCTCTGAATTTGTTTAACGACTGCTCGTTCTATGACAAACAGCCGAGACCAACAATTAAATATATTATTTGACCCATGGTAGCGCCTAGATGAAAATGCCACTTTTTAAAAGACAGTCTTGTGCGCTGTCTTCTATTGAAATACTGTTCGCATCAACAGTTGCTTAATCGCGATGATTGTTTCATACCAAAATGAAATTAATACCAAAAGCTTAACATCAGGCAAGCTGCGGTTAAACGTGAGCCTATTCTTCTTCTTTATCTTTACCATTTCTACAAGGTGGGGTCGGCACAGCCTGTTTTTCGCTTCCACGCCACTCTATCAGCCGTCATCTCCACATTCACTCCCTTCTCATATCCTCCTTCACACAATTCATCCACGTCTTCTTTGGTCGACCTCTACTTCCGCTACTTCATACAATCATATTTATACTTCTCCTAGTCACATGCATCTCCTCTCTACGCATTACATGTCCATACCACGCTAACCCTCCACTCTTCACTTTCTCTGACACAGGTGCCACTTTCAAACTTCCTCTAATATGCTCATTTCTTACCTTGTCCATTCTTGTTACTCCACACATCCATCTCAACATTCGCATCTCTGCCGCATGCAACACTCAAACGTGAGCTTATTCATCATTGAAAAAAAAAGGTTGAGTATTAACCTATTGACTCTGGCGTTACTTTGCGGAAATCCTTTGTAAATAGAAGACAAAATTAAATATTTAGCGTACTTCCGCTGTCATCTGAAACCCAAATTAAGATAAGCAAAGGAAAAAATTAAATTTAAAAAAAAAATTTGGTGTGTTCCTCCGACGAAAGGAAAATTTACAATAACTTATTGACTCAGGCGTTACTTTGCGGAAATCCATTGTAAATAGATGACAAAATTAAATATTTAGTGTACTTCCGCTGTGATCAACTAAGATCGAGAGACACTCTCGACTTGTCGTTCGAAGAGTCAGCATCTCCTGATGATGCCTTGTGGTTAGGCGAAACACGTGTAGAGTTAAGAATTTTCGAATTGTGATAGGTAACGTTAATCTTAATTAATCTTAGTTAATTGATCTTAGTTAATTAATCTTAGTTAATTAAGCTTGGTTAATTGATCTTAGTTGATTTTTCCTTTACTTGTCTTAATGTGGATTTCGGATCACAGCGGAAGTACACTTAATATTTAATTTTTGTCATCTATTTAAAATTTACAATATTTTAATTTTTCTTTTGCATATTTTAATTTGGGTTTCAGATCACAACGGAAGTACACTAAATATTTAATTTTGTCTTCTATTTAGGTTGAGTATTCAAATTACCTTCTTCTTTGGCGTAGTACTATCAGTCTTATAATCCACCTCTGGTACCCTTGACAGTCTCGGATCGTTGGACCTTGAGTTTTCAAGACACTTAGAATGGTCACTAGACTTAGAAATATCAAGGGTGCTTCGGTCACCCGCGGGTGCTTCGCTGTCGAACACTATGCTGTCTGAACAGCTTAGGGACCTGTTAACAACAGATAAGATATTCTTAGAATAATTCATGTTTCTACAAATAGAATATATATAAAACTAGCTGACCCGGCAAACGTTGTTTTGCCTTAATAATTATTTCTAAATATACAGTAGCCGATTCTCAGACCTACTGAATACGCATATAAAATTTGGAAAAAATCGGTCAAGCCGTTTCGGAGGAGTACGGTAACAAACACTGTCACACGTAAATTTTATATATAAGATGTAAAATATCCAGTCCTTATGTAAGTAGCTATAAGTATATGGTGCACTTTTTCTTTGACCGAATACCTGTCTGTATACTACTTACTATATTCGCAATAAATTGATTTGAATTTGAAATAAAAGAAATAAAATACCCCAAGTATAGTTGAAGCTACCATTTTCGTTTTAAAATTGATATTATATGTACATAGTTTAGTTTTTTAAGTATGCGTATTTATTTTTTAAAACCAACTTGAAAATATAAATACAGTGTAAACTCCATTCAATGACACTCGATGTAATGACAGACTTTCTAAAGCGTCGAAATCAATTGGCTTTAGTTGGTTTAACTTGTATTCCATATAATGATACATTCTCTAGATTTAACGACCACTCTTTATAACGTCATAAAATTAACAGTCCCTTCAGTGTCGTTATATAGTGTTTACACTGTATGTACATAGTTTAGTTTTTTAAGTATGCATATTACTTTTCAAAACTAGATTACAAATATAAATATTCAATTTCTTTTTTCTGGCACTTTTCAATGGCTTTAAAACGTGAAAAAAAGAAAATATTTGCAACTTCGTGAAAGCTTATTTAAATACATTTATTTATATTTGTTTATACATTTTGATAAAATATTATGGTACTATGGGATTACTGATTTAACAGTTAATATATGTTATAGGTTATGACACAAGAATATACCAGTACAAGAAAGAAGAAATTAAAACCACAATGAAGCGAAAAATGACACGTTAATGATGATTTCGATGTAATATTAAAAATATGATTCGCACCCGTTGATTAGTTTATAAAACAATTATCTGACCATCAGTTGGGTTGACCAAAAATAGGATATTTTTTTAAATAATTATGTGCACAAAAATATACTATATATTGTGAGTGTGTGTGTGTGTATATACTATATTATGTGCACATAAATATATAATATGTATATTTAGCACCCCGAACTCATACTTGGTAGATTATGGCCTATATCTATCTCCTCGTGAGAGAAGGCCCCAAGTCCCAGCAGGGGTAACGTATAGCGGTCTGCTTATGCTAGGCTTATACATAGCACTGGTCTACAGTGGTTTTGTTGCCTTTGATATGATGATGATTTTGGGTCTATTTTTACACACAATTCGTGAAAATATCAATGATTTTGTAAGATCTGCTCGTGTTTTTTTCAACAAATGACTGAAAATTAAAATTTTGAAAATAAATAGTTCAAAATTCAATTTGTAGAAACGAGCAAATTTAGTACTTTTACGAATATATTCGTAATCTGGGCACTTAAAAACGTAAGAATTTGCGATAATATCCAGGGCAACAAAAAAAATTGATTTTTTGTAGAGCTGTGTAGCCTTTGCAATCGTAACTCTATGTCTTACGGTTTCTTAACATCAGCCACATCCAGCGTGAGGTCCGCGAGGGCAGGCGGCAAGCGCTTACCGTCAGGCAGCGAGCGGTTACCATCGGGCGGGCGCCGCGCTCGCGCTCGGTGGACCACAGCACTTCGCCGGAACAAAACAAAAACACACTCAGGCCGACTAAACGTAGACTAAATATTGTTTCTTGTCAATAATCGTTTTCAACACCAAATAGCTGTGATAGGGTGTGAACCTATCAGAAAAAAAAAGTCGTCGTTCTATCCTATATTTTTTTCGTTCTATCTTATCTTCTAATATTAGAACTGGCTCGTTCAGAAAACTGATTTATTCTATGGACGAATCTTTAATATCGGAAAAAGTGTTATATGAATCATGTTTGTCGTGACATGTAATTGTTGAATATTATTATTATTTTATTAGGTTATTAATATTGACATTATTCCATATTGACATTTATTACAAATTAATTGTATATCTTATTGTCATTTTTTAATTTTTGACTTATAATTGAATAATTATCAATAAATGGTTTATCTTGTTTATTATAATTATGTATCCTATTAATAATGTCAGGAACCAGTATACTAGAGAGGATTGCTGGTTCTCTTACAATAAAACGTGGCGCGGAAGTTACCATAATTGCTGATGAAACCTAGATGGCGCTGCAAATCAAGCGTGCAGTCTAGATGCCGCCAAATTCCGCAAGGCGTGCTGCAGTCGCATAGTGATATGATAATAATAATAATCGTTTATTCAGGCAACAAAGAGTTAGTACGTATTTCGAACTTACCATTATAAACTATCAATTTAGTAAAAATGTTACAAATTTGCTAGCCATAATAGTAATACCTGCTAATTGTTATCGCTTGTGGGATGACTATTTATATTTGTATCTCTTACTTGTGTCACAAATAAAGAATTTTGTATTTGTATTTGAATGTGGTAGATCGCGTGACCCGCGCGAAGTCATTTTATTTTTTTCTTTAGATTTATTTGAATTCGATATTTCGGTACACGTAGCGACATCTCACGCAACAGAAAGTACTAATTTGAAGTGGTACGATTTCAACCAAGCTATTGAGTGTCTATGTTATTTAATTGTCAATGATCCTATCCTATCTACAAATATTACAGTAAATTGAAAACTAGTGAGGATGGAATTACTTGACCAGTTTTGTTTAGCATGTGGAAACGGGCGCTAATATGCAGTCACCGCAAAGAAGCTCGATTATCCGGCCTTCAGTCATACGGATTCGCGATTATCCGCACTACAGACAAATGGTCCAAAGTCGTATTATTGCATGAAAGTGACGGTTGGAACTGCCCGCCCTTTCCGGCTTTTTATCGGAAAATCATAAAATCCTATTTTCATTCATACTTTCGATTATCCGAATGCCTAACTACAACAATTAGTCCGGTTAATTGAGTTTCTCCTGTACTTTCTAACTTCTTCTTCGTACGAGCTAAGTGGCTAAGCTTTGGTGTCGCGAGTTTTCAAGCCCCCGGGAGCCTCTTACTTGACTGACTTTCTAACAATGATCGGTGAACGAAAATAATCTTTATGATAAAATTATTCTTTGTACTTTAGTCTACGTTTAGTTTTGAGACGGAAAAAAGAAACAAAGAAAAAGAACACAAAAACACACACACACACACACAAAGAGATCGTTTCAAAACAGTGCACATAATCAACAAAAAACAATGAAACATGTTGGTTAATTCGTAATTCATATGTATGTATGTTTTAATTTAAGCCACATTGAAAACCATGCATTTATTTACAAGCAAATGACAAAACTTTTCAATACAAACCCAAAACATCCATGCACTAGTAACCAAATAAGCGTTGGCTCCTCACCTATTCCTCTTGTTAGGTTCCTGAAGCTTATAGTCCAAGAGTCCGGTGTCGAACGGCTTGTGTAGGTTCAAGATGACACTGTCGCCTTTTGCATTCGGTTTCGCGGGCGAAGACAGGGGCGTTGACGAGTATTCGTCCGACAGTAGAGACTGGCTGTCTAGGTCCCTGAAAAAATATAGTATTTAGTATCACTGTCCTTCTTTTTGTCTGGAAGTTCAGTTCAGTTTTAGCAATAAGGCCGCCATTTTCGGCACTAGTTTTAAGTTTCTTTAATGTTATGTGATAATATATAATAATTTAATGTGATTAGTGTGATATAAAAAAAATATCTTAATCTCTCCATAATCCATCACGCTAGCGAAGTGCAGGTTGGAACGACACACATATTCGTATATTGTAGTCCTCACAAATTTTCTCACGATGTTTTCCTTCACCGTATTGCGAGTGCAAGTCAAGCGAAAAACAAGTCAACCAATCTACAACAATGGTGTAAGGCTGTTCATGGGTATGGGCATATTTTGTTTATGCAAGTAAGAGGACATGAACTTATTTTTTTTCCTTTACTAACAGTGTATATAAACTTCGTCTTAATTATTATTATTAAAAGCCTGTTTGATCCCATTGTTGGGCAAAGGCCTCCCCCTACCCTTACGTCTGAAAGGTCTTAAAAATATAAACTCGCACGCGAAAAAATATAAGCCGCGCCCCACGGTGTTAACCCCGTTAATCTGGGATAAATTATCATAAAGTAGCCTTTTTTATTATTTTTTTACTCCTAACAGCCAGATATAATAGGTGCAGCACGGTGTGTGTGTGTGTGAATAAGTTGTGTGTTTTGTGCGTGCGTGTGTGTTTGTGTTGTGTGTACGTGTGTTACCGTATGAGCGCCTGGTCTCGTATCTGCATGTGCGGCGGCGGCGGGCGCTCCTCCCAAGCGTTGAAGTACCGCACTATGTTAATGTGGTCTAGTTTGGCCAACGCACGCACTTCTCGACGCACACGCTCGCGTTTTGTTTCCCTGCAATCATAATAACTAGCTATTTACAATGCCCCCTCTACCGAGGCACCTGAGCGGTGTGAAGTTAGTGAGGTACTGTCTCCTTTACAAGAATAAAAAAACACTAAAGAACTTACCTTTGTGACAATGTGATTCTCTTCAAGGCGTAGTTGCAATGATCTATATTGTTCCTAACTTCAAACACAACGCTGAAGCTCCCACTACCGAGGCACCGAGCGGTGTGAAGTTAGTCATATATCGTCCCACTTAGAAGAGTAAAAAAATTACATATTAAGGAACTTACTTTTGTGGCAATGTGATTCTCTTCAAGGCATAGTTGCAGTGGTCTATATTGTTCCTAACTTCAAACACGACACCGAAGCCCCCTCTACCGAGGCACCTGAGCGGTGTGAAGTCGGTCTCATATCGTCCGGAATACTCGGGCACTGGGGGCGAGCGCTCGGCCTTGGGGGGCGAGGGGTGAATGTGGGTGATAGCCACGCGGTGAGTCGCTTGGAACTGGTTCGGGAATCTGGGGGTGTGAAATGAATGGTTTAGTTGTCACATGTCGAAAATGCGTGAATTAAAACGAAACGAATTTTAATTGACGCGAACGATGTTTGTTGGCTAGTAAAGTATATCAAATTTCTAGGTTATAAATATTATTCACAGAACATTATTTGATTGTATTAATAGGCAGTCATAAAGCACTTTCAGCTTAGCTTCTTCGCCAGCAATCTTTGTCCATAACGTTAATTTAAGCAACGCTATTATCAAATTAAATCAAAAAATCTAACTTTAAATCAACTATCAATTTAACTTTAGTTTTTGGTGTATAATAAATTAATTATAGTAGTTTATAGTGCTTATTATATAAACCTCTAATATTGCGGCACCAGTTCATTATCAAGAAGCAGTTTGCCTTCGAGCAAAGGCAGTTTGCCATCAGGCAAAGGCAATTTGCCTTCAAGCAGAGTCAGTTGTCCCGCAAAAAACCGCGGCCAGGTTAAATGGGTCATTAGTAACAACTATATCACTGCTATATTCTTATTCAGACTAGATTTACGCTTGACTGTAACTAGCTAAATTGTCAGCAACGCTATTTATATCTAACATAGTAAATACTGAGCAAACCTGTAATATTGCGGCACCGGTTCATTATCAAGAAGTTAGTTTGCCCTCAGGCAATAAATATTATTTCTTATTCAGACTAGATTTACGCGTGACCGTAATTAGCAAGATTGTGAAAAACGCTACTTATATCTAACATAGTATATACTTGAGCTAACCTGTCATATTGCGGCACCAGTTGGTTATCAAGCGGCATTTTGGTCTCGGGCAGAGGCAGTTTGCCCGCGAAGAACCGCGGCCAGATCATCAGGTTCATCAGCAACGCACTCGTAATTGCTATTAGGAGCACTTCCTTCCACCAGAACCTTTGTGAAAATAAAATTTGTTTATTCTTTCGTCTCGAAATTACTGTCAAATGATGATGTGTTATTTATGTTAAGATTGACGTATCTGGATGGATGTGTTGGTATGTATCTGACAGTCTTTTGAACGGTGGCTCTTGAATGGAAATATTTTGTTTTAGTAGAAACGAAGGTTTATGATATAAATTTAGTCAGTAGTATAGTTATGTTCGATGAAAATCGATACAAGGCCGTAGCGCGCCCCAAAATGGCGGATTGCATATTTTTCGCAACTGCCTCGATATGGGCATCAAATGAAAGGGCTTAGCTAGTAGAATATTACATACTATTACAAATTTGGAATTTGTCTGAGAATACGGGAAAGAAGTAGAGATTTATTTATATTTTCTTCGTTTTTGCGAAATTTATAGGACTGATGTGAATGGCATATAAGAAGAAAGGCCTATTGGGAGAGAACCAGTAGATGATGATTGTGAAACTTTGTAAATCGTGGCGTAATAATTGGCAACAAAGCGCCCATTAAATGCAAAAGGACCACAAATAAAAAAAAACGTTTTATTGCGAAAATGCATTTCAAATAACTTATATTTATAGTTCCGTTTAAAACAGCCAACATTTTCGTTCAATTAACCGTAGAAACGCATAACCGCCTTTTTTAATTTTGACGATTTGGTTGCAACTTCAGTGCAATGACGCCATAAGATATACATACTTTTATATATACACATACATACCAGAAAGAAAAACAAAATTTTTGATATATAATGCATATTCGATACAATATTAAAAAAAGTAAAAGTCTGTTAAAAAAATGATTTGCTTCTCCTGTAAAAATAGCATGTTGCGTCATGTGGCCCTTTAGTATTCAAGGAGCGAAAAGTTATAAAATAAAAACAGACATACCACAGAGAATAAACATGCACATGTATATGATGGTGGTCGTGTTCGTCATCGCTATTGTTGTCTCTCTCTGGCGCGTCTATATCCGCCTCTGTCGCTTGCACGGCTTGGTCACACGTCTCTTGTTGCAAGTATAGGAACACTCCGTAGTCGCCTGTTAAATAAATTATGGTAATAGAATAATGCAAGGGTAAAATAATAATAATCAATAAAGAGTTTAAATATATTCTCTCTCTTTCCAAACTCATCCTATAAGAGTAGTTTCATTTTACGTATTTTGTGTCACGTGACCATTTCGCAACGTATGTTTGAATTTGGAATACGTGTCAACTGTCATTTGTTTCAGACGTCTCTCGTGATGACTGTTTCTAAACATATTTTAATTTGGTATGTGTATCGACTGTCAATTGTTTAAAACGGCTCTCGCAACGATTTCATCTAAAAATATTAGTATTTAGAACGAGTAGTTTCAACACATATATATATTTGGAACACGTATTCATTGTCTCACACGGCTCACACGACGACTGTTTAAACACCCTTACGCGATTGATACTTCATAATTACGCTTTTGCTTTTATCTGCATTCAAAATGATGCCGTTTGCGCTAAACCATTCTTTTAGGATCTTCATCGTTTCGTCAATTTTTAGTTAGGAACACATAGACTGTCTATAGTTAGTGATAGCGACTGACCGGTGAGTCCCTTGGCGCCGTGTTGCGCGACGAGTGCTAGCGCGTTGTCGTCGTCAGGCAGGGAGAGGTCGGACCCCGCGGCCGCCAGCATGGGCCGCCCCGACAGCAGCTTCCACGGCACCGGGGACACCGACACCGCCGTCTCCAGCTTCTTACTGTAGAACGGGCTCTCTTGTATGTACAGCTGGGAATAATACATTTATTTACATTACGGCCAAAAACGAAGCAAGTCACATTTAAATAACATTAAATTAAATTGGAATATTATTGTCAATACATATAATATAAGTTGGATACACATCAAAGGTAAAAAAATTGCATTACATGCTGTTTACAATTAACAACCTCGTAGGCGTAATGGTTACTATGCCGGACTGCAAACCTGAGGGTCCCGGTATCTATTTCCAGCACGGCCAACATCTTTGTGATGAATTAAAGTTTTTAGAGGCTGTCAGTTTGGGTATTCAATATGTATCGATATTAACTATGTATGTATGTATGTATATGTAGTGTATCAGTTGTGTTAGCAACCATAATTCAAAATAGAAATGGTTTAGTAAGGGGCTAACTAATTGTATGTGAAATATGTCAAAAAAGTTCCATTCTCGTACTAAATCAATCTGTTACTACCTTTGCGTATTTAAGATAACTTATTATTAATAAGAGCCATGTAAATCACGTGCCAATTAATATACAACGAGCTATTTAGTTCTAATGAGTGAGACATTATACACAGATAAATATAGTGATACTTGGAGTCGACACCATGACGCATTATTTTATTCCTCATCATCACCCTTGACCACCGTCGAAGTAGCAGCTCGACCAGCTAGCCCTTGTGTCGGCAAAAATCCATTACCTGTGTGTTGTGCACGCCTATGTATAAAGACGGTTGTTGCGTGACGCCTGCAGTGATAGACTGCGTAGCTTCCCACACCACGTCTATAGACTGCAGCGAGCCGCCGTGAAGACGCCACATATTTGCTATCGGCGCTTCGAGCTGGAAGAGATATAAAAGCGTCATTATTATCTATGATCTTTATCATCAACTTTTTTTTCCCTAAATCGTTTCTAAAGGTGCTATTTAAACACTAGATGAAATGGTAATTATATAAAAGCGTCTTTATTATTTATGACCTGTATGAACACAATATATTTCTTTAATAATTTCTAAAGCGGTGCTATTTAAATACTAGACGAAATAAAAAAATATATAAAATCGTCATTATCTATAATCTATAATTCTATAATCGTTATCGTCTACCTTTTTCCCCTAAATCGTATCTTAACTGGTGTCATTTAAACACTAGATGAATTGGAAAAGATATAAAGGTATCATTATTGTCTATGATCTGTATGAACCACCATATAAATTCCTTAAATTATATCTAAAGCAGTGCCGTTTGAAAACTGGGGGAAATTAAAAAGATTAAGAAGCGTCATTATTATCTATGATCTGTATCATCTACCTTTTTTCCCTAAATCGTTTCTAAAGCTAAACAATATACAAATAACAAATTAGATATCTCCTAAGTCAAACAATAAGTCCACAATTCCATCGTCTATTTCATTATTATCGTTACATAATTTCTTTTCACAAAATTCCAAACATTTTCTTTGCAAATTTCTCCATTCACCCGCAAGCAGATCGCACTCAGTCATCATATCAAGGAGTTCATTGAAGGCAGAGAGGGAGTGCAGTACAGGAGAATATAAGGAGATAATAATTACGCTTTTATATCTTTTCTATTTCGTCTAGTATTTAAATAGCACACTATTTATTTTAGACTATTTTAATTTTAGTATTTTGACTGTAATATTGTAATTTAATTTAATATCATTTAAATGTAACTTGCTTTGTTATTGGTCTCAGCCGTAAAGCAATGTAAATAAATAAATCTATGATCTGTACGAACCACCATATATTTTCTTAAATTATTTCTAATGTGGTACTATTTAAATACTACTAGAAAAGATAAAAATGCGTCATTATTATCTATGATCGGTATAAACACCAATATATATCTTTAATTCATTTCTAAAGCGGTACCTTATTTTGCTCCATACCGCCTTTAGCTCGATGATCGCGTCAGATCAGCTAAGTTAGCTGAGCTCGAGGCTGTAGATGATGATGTCTATATGTCTATACAGATAGAGAGTGTCACCTTCTGCTGCCACAGTAGGCGGCGGTCGGCGGAGGAGCGCAGCGCCACGTGCCCGTCGTGGAGCGCCACGGCCACGGCGAGCGGGGGCGCCGGGCCCGCGCGGCCGCCGCACGCGCCCGGGGACACCGCCAGCTGGTGCTCCGCCACGCTGAAGTTCCATCTGACATACACACATAAACATCCTACTTCTTCTTCGAGTTCTTAGAGTTTTTCAAGCCGCCTGAAGGCCTCTGACTTGGCTTAACGACTGTTTGTACAAAGACTAACAGCCGGGACCTACAATTTAACGTGTCATCCGACCCACGGTAGGCCCCAGGTGAAAATGCCTTTTGAGGATAGAAATGAATAGGAAACCTATAAATGATAGGTTAGACCTTGGATCAACACGCTACTTTTTATCCCGAAAACAATGTGGTTCCTGTGGGATACGCATATAACTTCAAAATCTATGTTACTCCTTCACGCTCCAATGGCTGGAGCGATTTTGATGAGATTTACTATGAAGCTAGGATAGACCTTGGATAACATAATATAGGCTTTTCTATCCCGAATTAATTTCTTTTGTCCCGGATTAGCGCGGGTAACACCACGGGGCGCATCTAGTAAAAACATAAAAACATTTTATTGAGCTATATACATTTTTTTACATTAACACATAAACTAAGTTTGTAAGTAAAATATATTTTTCTCGTGTAATTTAGATATTGACTTTTTAAAAGTGTCTTATAACATTTGTTATATATTCCTATGTAAATAAATATTGAGCTTCCTTATGAACAGAGGACACTTATTTTGTATTTCTACTTTGGATTTTGTATTTTAATTATAGTCGGGAGCAGAAAAGACGCCATATTCCTTCTTACATTTTTATTGCAATAGTGATGGGTAACACCGACAAGTTGACCATAGATAATAAAAGATAATTAGAGATGGGAAACTATTCGACTACTATATCCAACAATAAATGAATTAGAGTGGTCTGTACGATTTATAGCGAAAAAACTGAAAAATCAAGATGTTGCCCTACATTACAAGATTTTGCCATCTTCGGTTTAACGTAACTCACTTCTCAGTGCCGTGTCTTGGGTCGAGTGCGCGCACGGTGGCCGCGTGGCGGCGCAGCACGAGCACGTGCCGGGAGCTGGCGGCGCGCGCGCGCTGCTCGCTGCTGCAGCCGCGCGTGCCGCACTCGTACACCACCGCGCCCGTCACCGCGTCTATACCCACCCATACCGTCTCTCGGGAACCTGTTGTACAAAACATACTCGAATTATTTCATATATATATACTAGCTGACCCGGCAATCGTTGTTTTGCCTTAAAAATAGAAATGCAGTAGCCGATTCTCAGACCTACAGAATACGCATATAAAATTTGGAAAAAATCGGTCAAGCCGTTTCGGAGGAGTACGGTAACAAACACTGTGACACGGAAATTTTATATATAAGATATATTTGTTTTATTTCATACTAGCTGACCCGGCAAACGTTGTTTTGCCTCACTTAGGGGTACAGCACCATCTATTGATTACTTACTCAACCCAGTCGAAAGGTATCGACATCTCTTAGAATCATTTGGAGTGAACAGATAATTGTGACTGTCAATTAATAATAACAGACACTAATTAGCAATAAATTAAAATTGCGACTATTTTGAGGTTTAAACTATTTTGGATCGAACTGCACATGGTGTACGAATTTTATTATAATCGGTTAAATGGTTTAGGAGTCCATTGAGGACAAACATTGTGTCACGAGATTTATATATATTAAGATATATCATTTTCAACCATAATTGGTCAAGGGAATCTCAACAAAACCGCCCCCTTTCACTATCGGACGAGCAGGGAAACGCCAAGGCGGCATCGGTTTATGGTTGAGGTGCCTAAGGCACGCACAAAGCGTTTTGCCTCCACCTTTGTTGTCCGAACCGCCAAACTTTGGAATTTCTTGCCTAAAACCCTGTTCCCTAATGGCTATAAACTAGCGATTTTCAACGTGAGAGTGAACCGGTTCCTTCTAGGTAAGCGCGATCCACCGTAGACCTCAATGTCACTTACCGTCAGGTGAATTGTGGTCAAGCTCTGACCTAATCAGAGTAAAAAAAAAATGCCTCCTGTTTTAAAAGAAGTACCACAACATCTGACGCAATGACAGTGGAACAGGTATGCCAGCGACCCAAGACGGTGCTCTGCTATTTTAAGGAGCTTGGATGGCTTGGGTAGGTTGGTAGGGGGAAATGCACAGTATGCCTCCTGCGGGTTGTCAGTGCAGGTCTGATCGCCCCAATCATAGAATAATTTACAAAATGTGGGCTATTTTGTGTTATTAAAGGTATAAAAAACTATTAGATTTTTTCCTTATAATTGTATTGTTTCGGGGCATGACCCGTCCACCCACCAATCCTCCCATCAGTGGGTGCACTGGGAATTTTCAATTCCCCGGGTAATGAATTTATATATTATATATTTGTAGCATAGCTTGGCTATTACTATCCATGAAAACCGGATCGGAAACAAACAGCTAAATATACAACAGATGTTTAGTTCCATTAGTCATTCACAATGATATCGAAGTATAATGTTGGTATTTATATTACGAATCTATATTTATTTGTGTCGATACTTTATAATCAGCTTATCGCACTGATAAACTAAACCTACTTTGTGTGTAAGGAATGGATATTCAATAATTATGCAAGTACAATAATAAAGTAAAGGTCGTAGCTTTGTCATAACTGATAAACGTCTTGTAAACAACAGCAAAGCAATATTTATACATATAATGAAAATCTGAGGCACTTACATTTTCAAAAATATTGCTAAAGTTTGTGTCTGTGTGTGTGTGTGTGTGAGTGTGCTAGTGTGTACTAAGATATATACTTCTTCTTCTTCGTATGAGCTAAGTTCTGAAGCTCTGGTGCCGAGAATTTTCAAGCCGCCCGAAGGCCTCTGACTTGGTTAACGACTGCTTGTACTAGCAGCCGGTACCTACAATTTAACGTGTCATCCGGTAGCGGCACTCACGGTAGCGCCCAGGTGAAAATGCCAGTTGAAGAACGTGTCTTGTGCATGGTCACCCATCCAAACACCGTCCGCATCGACCGTTGATTAGCTTCGGTGATCGCGCCAGATCACTTTAGCTAGCCGTACTACGGGCGCTACATTTTTCACATTTACTACATACTGACAAAACGGTCCTCCTATTCTACTAATATAATAAATGCGAATGTATAGTACCTATGTATGTATGTATGTTTGTTACTTCTTCATACTCAAACTACTAAACCCATTGAGATTTCGTATTAACAGGGAGAGCATCGCGAGGCGCGCCTGAGATCACAAAGTCGCTTACCATCAGGTGAGTTATGATCAAGCGCAAGCCTATTTAAGGTGCTATGGAAGCAAAATGGCATATTTTAAATGTATTGTGTTGTAAGTAACAAATAAAATTGGTTAAGTGCGAATTGGGCTCACGCATGAATTGTTTCGTACCATTGTTGTATGGGAGCCCCGACAAATATTTTTTTATTGAAATTTTATAATTTAATTTGAAAGGTAATTAATGTACATTTATACATTCCGTGAAAATTTTAGGTGTCTACATTCTTTATTGATAGATAGCAAAAAAATACGAAAAAAATATGTTTACTATGGGGACCTCGATTAATATTTTAGTTTATTTTTAGTATTTGTTGTTATAACGGCACAAGAAATACATATCTTGTGAAAGTTTCAGATTTTTAGCAATCACGATTTCTGAGATATACCCTGGAGACAGACAGCAGTCTTAGTAATAGGGTCCCGTTTTTACCTTTTAGGTACGGAGCCTTAAAAGCAACTTACCAGCTATAACCAAGTCCTCGGTATACTTGTAAGAGGAAGATAATAGTTGTTCCGCGTCAAAAGGCAGCGGCTCTATGGTGTCTCCACTCAGGCTGTACAGGGTTCCGCGCAGTGATGGCACCAGCCGCACCCATTTGCCTCCAGAAGTCAGCTGGAAAACAGAAAAAAACATACAATACAATATGACTTTATTGCACATCAAAATACAAAAAAAAAAACAGTTACATCAAGAAAATGAATAACAGAGGTAGTACATTAGGCGGCCTTATCGCCTAAGGCGATTTCTGCCAGGCAACCTTTGGATGGATTTAAGTTACGGACAAACAGAGGGTGGTGTACAAACTTAAAAGAAAGCAAAAAAAAAACAAAATAAATAAACAAAAGAACTAACCTAACTTTATAAATACTAAATAAAGATAAATTATACCTACACAAAACTTCACATCGACTTACAGTTTTAAAAATGTTTCTTTTTAGGGTTCTGTACCTAAATCGGGACACTATCACTATGCCAGACTGTCACCAGGCTGTATCTCAGAAACTGTGATAGCTAGAAAGCTGAAACTTCCTGTCAGTTGTATATCGGTTTCCTCATGATGTTTTCCTTCACCGTAAAACAAGTACAAATCCATGCTTAACTTGAAAAACAAGTCGTAGGTGTAGGACAGGGATCGAACCAGGTGCCATCTGATTGAAAAGCAGACGTATTTCCCACTATGTCATTCGCCCATGGTAGAGCCTAGGTGCAAATGCCAATTTTTAATTTTTTTTTTTACTTTTGTGCCTGGTGACCCATTCAAAGACTGTTACAGTCTATTACATTTCTTCTACTCTGGAAAAAAGCATTGTTCTGAAATATATTTATTGTATACAAACATATATATTTTATATATTTTTTTTTATCATTTCAAGACTAACTAAAGCCAAAGTTTTGCCCGAGTTATGTACCATTGGGTACATAACTTGGCCTAAATGAGTGCATATATAAATAAACATGAATAACAATTAAATACTGCATAAAATCAACTAGTCATCACTTTAATTATCACAGATATCAACAAAAAAATCTCTTGCTAACCTGTGATCAGTGCACCAGTGGACTTTTAAACATTGACATTGAACAATGGACATTTTATGAACTGTTAAAAATTTAATTTCAACTCAGTGTGATAAAGGCACATCAGCATATTGCTGCTCGCCTATAAATGAAATAAATAAACTATTTCTTATATTTTTCTCTTTATTATTTTTAAATATTTCATTTATGTACAAAAATATTTACTGAGCATGTATCTTACCTCTAAATTGTGAAGATTGGAATTGAGCAGGGGTTGTGTTTGAATAGCCCACACTCGAAGCCCATTTTCAGATGAAAATGCTGTGAGTTTGCCATCTAGCGTGCTCACTATCATTAAGCTGGAACAAGAATACATTTATATTCTTATTTTTTACCTTATAGTAGAAAATACAGAATACAGAAATTAATTAACCATAAATAACATATCAACATTTCCAGCGTCAATATGTTAAAGGCAAGTCACACTACAATAATTACTTAATATTTAAAAATACTAGTTAGTTTAGTTAAATAAACTTACAAATTAGTAAGTAAGGAATTGAGAAAAGAATGAGTAGTTAAGAAAAGAATTAATATTATGTTTATGCTTCCACTCCCAAAATTTAATATCAATGGCGGAAGTCTTTAAACTGAAGACTTTTAGCTTTAATAAAGTCTAAATCTAAGATATTTAAGCGAGTGTGGCTCAGTGGGAAAACTTCTGCTTATCAATCTGACTGTACTAATAGGTGTATAATAAACTATTAAATATTTATTTTAGATTCAACTAAGAAGGTCATTGCAAATCTGAGATTTCACTTAGTACCCTGTAATCAAATAAATCAAATACTTGACAAATCAAATCAAAGACTTTCTATTCCAATCCATAGAATTGCAGTTTCAGTTAGTAATTAATTGGATAAGCTATCAAGGCCATAGAGTGTGAGATCTTATAGTTTAGATGATTTTTATATTTTTAAGTAGGAAAAGTGTTACTAAATATAAACATATACAGGACAGGAGATATATGGGATGGAAATACAATTTTTTTATGAATAAATGCATTTTGAATCAAGAATAAACTTCCAACATGGACATGTTAGAACTTGTCCAGAAATTCCATAACTTAACATAATTTATTTGAGAGTAACATAAAATAAATAATATATTAATAAAAGAACTCATGGAATTCGGAATGACGCATACGGGCTATTGTTTTGATGCAAGTCCTTGAGTGTTCACGTAAGGTATGTTAGTAGTTTTATAAATATGGCTTTTCAGCTTCATTACATCTATGATTTATATGAGCTAGGATTAAAATATTCGCCAAATAAATGTCTAATTAAACAATGTTTACTTACTCATCGTTAACCGGCCCGTCTTTCCCATTTGTGGGATTACAGAAAGGCAGTGTCTGGACATTTTCATTGGTGCGAACATAACTCACAAAACATGTAAGCACGAATGCGGCTTTCAGTACTATAACTTTCCAATACCAGTCCGACATTTTATTATTGCTAAATTAAATGTGGACATCTCAGTGTTGAACACCGGCTGTTTATTTTTATTACGAAACTTGAGGAAAATATTACAAGAAATAGAAGCAAACTTCTTTCACTCACGAAACTTTGTACGAATGTTGCCAAATTTTGCACACATAATTCAGCTATTCATTACTTGTTTGATAATATTACCTCTACATAGAAATATACCATTATGTATAAATTGGATGGTTCGACCGTAGCGATGAGTCACCACAACGTTTTTTGTTTTCAGCGTTGTATTACCTATCTGTAGAGTAGATTCGCTTATTCACGCGGGCGCAAATCAAAAAGAGCTGGGCTACTTAAAAACGCTGTAACTTTGAAAATACTGGTCAAAATACTATTATTATTGAGTACGCGCATTCAATTTACTATTTTTAATTGTAAAGTTTGATGAGCTGGTGTGACTTATTTAATGCGGCTGAGGAGCTGGTTGCTTATTTTTACTAATACTTATTTTTTCTTATTTTACTTATTTTATTTCGCTTGTAATATACCTACTAAACTTAGGCAAGGTTAGAAACTTAGACATTACCTCATGACTAAAGGATTTCACATAACTTAGGAATGATCTTATTTGATATCCATTATATATGCATTGATGGTAGTTATTTAATTGGTCCTGAATAGCTCAGCTTAGCGACGTTATAGAATCTGGCTATACTAGCTAGGCCACTGAGCAAATTCCACGTAAACTGCTGTCAAATAAATGTCACAGCAATTTTAAAAGTAAACATTTAATTTTTGTCTTTGGGTTGTTTCTTTTGACATTATCATCCATCTGGCATTGACATTGATACGTTTTGGAGACAATCTACGCCGTTCAATCTAAAAATAAAATTGTATTAGCATTTGTGATTACTTGAGTTGAGAGCTCGTTTGATCCTCATAAAACCGTGAGTCTATCTTCATACACGAAGTTTTAAAGCCGCACCGAGATGACTCTGGGAACTTACAACAGACACCAAGCTGATAGGAAGAAGTAAGATTTTTGTATTTTGGGGATTTCTATGTTTTTCTGGCATTTGGATTCTTACCAACATCTTTCGCAGGCAAGCAGCGCTGGCAGCCGCCTTTCCTCAAGGTATACGCTGCCAGAAGTGTCTCGAGTATGGACACTGGAGCTACGAGTGTAAGGGAAAACGCAAGGTGCTTGTGCGACCGTCGCGTACACAAGTTTTCAAGAAAAATATCAAGGCTAAAGAAACAAAAACAGATAAGGACGGTAAAGAGTCTGAATGCTGCAGGTGAGGGAATCTCTTATGTTCTATCCATCTATTCTACAAAATTATCCTCTCATTTAACAGTTTTAATATATTTTTTTCGTATATTTTTCTCAAGTTACCAATTGCACAATACTGTTACATGCTTGAGATTAAACCTTTTTTGTAACTACCCACTTAGGGATTTTCTTTCTAGTCAGTTATTTTATGCTTTCAGTACAAAACCAAATAGGGTTATGCTAAAATTTGTTGCAATACTTTTAAAATTTTAGGTTAAAATTTATTTTAGGTAAAAGTAGTAACATAAAATATCATTGTTTCAGCTCTACAGGGGCTTGCGCTATTCCTAAAAAGAAGAAGCGTGTGGAGAAAGAATCTGAATCTGAAGACTCTGACTCTGGAAGTTCATCGGACTCTTCAGGAAGCTCTGATTCTTCTGATAGTGGCTCCAGCAGTGGGTCTGATAGTGGCAGCGGCAGTGACAGCGAGAGTGGCAGTGGTAGTGACTCGGATACTGGCTCTGAGTCTGAGTCCTGCTGAAGCCATGGCTGGCACTGCAAATGTTAGTCACTGCCACTACATGAGAACTTATGCCTTGATGTGAATTGCTTTACCAATTTGCTCTCTTTCTAAGTTATTACAGTTTAGTTGGTAAAAGAGTATATTGCACAAATTGTTTTACGGATTTCTGCCCCTTTTCATTGTCTTTCTTGATGTTTAACTTCAACTTATAGAATCAGTTTTTTGAATTTGACTTGTAAAATCAGATCCATTAAATTTAACTTGCAAAATATGTTCTCATAAATTTACTGAGTCTCACAACATGGCATAAGTTTAGTTTAGGTATAAGAGGTAAGTATATTTTGTGGATTTGTTTTTTTTTCAATGCTGGTCATTGTTGTCAAAAATTCAATAGAACTTGCTTTCAAGATTTCATTAACTTTTTATTAGATTCAGTTAATTTTTATGATTCCACAAACTTTTATGTAATGTCCTTGGTGGCCATTTTAAGTATTAATAAGCAAATTATTTCAATGTCTGTGTATGTGTGATTGATGAAATTGTTTAATCCATTTATTGTTCCATTTTACCTACTGATAAGCAAATTACTTTAATATCTATAGATGTATGATTGATGTTTTTTTATTCCTACTTTAAAGAGTTGCATTTATTTTTGGATAATTTGTGCTATATTTTAGAATGGGGATGAGAAGTTAAAGTTCTTATTTTGTAGAGAGGCTCTCTTTCAATTATATTGACCGAAGATTTAAGATTGTTGATATTTGATTAAGTTAGGCTCTGGTTTAGTGGTATTGTTAGTAGTAATAAGGCCATTCTCTTTGTAAGCATCAAAAGTTTCCAGTCTGCAGGAACATTTATTCAGGATCTAATACTGTATGTTTGATTTGAAAGTCACATAACTTTCGTACCAGTAAATTAAATGTAACTAGCAGATAGCAAAATTTTGAATGTTATTAGTAAGAAATTGTTGTCAGTGCTGTAAAAATATGCTGTTTTTTTATTTTATCCATATTTTATGTAATTTGATAATGATAATACAACATAAAAGTCAGACTATTGTTTAGTTACCAAACAACTAAACTTTAGTATTAATGTATTTTCTAAGACTGTGTAAATGATTCTTCAAGTGAAATATGTAGTGTGGATGAAATAATTTCTTAGAATAGAAGAATAAATGTTAGAATTTTGATAAAATAAAAAATAATTGGACATACTGGGGTTTTTATTTCAATTATACACAGCTAGTTTGTAAAACCATTTATTATTAAATCAATATGTTTAAACATGAAAAAGTAGTACACAACACGACAAATAACCTTACTTGTACTTAACAATTTAAGGCACTTAGGTCTATTGGAGTGTCTTATACTATAATAGTATGCATTTAGGCGGTTGTCGAGATACTTCAGTATAAGGAAGTGGTACATGAACAAAGGCATAATGGATAAAAAAGAATAAGTACTTGTTTTGTATGCAAACAGGTCCTCTTTCGCCAGATCGGACCTTGATTAAACTTGTTTCCTTGCTTCAAATAAAATAAAAAGAAACTGACTCACCTAGAATAACAGAAGGTATATTTTTATTTGGTCTTACTTGATACTTGTTTTGTAGCACGAGATGAATATAATATGTATATGATGAATCATATCTTAACATGTTATTGGCATTCACTTTTATAGAACTTGGGGTCAAATAGTTCAAGTAATAAAGATATGATAAGACAAACTGAGCTTTATAAAGGATTCACATTGCAAGCAATTATTATCTCGGGCAAATAATCGTTTTTGCACCAGTTAAGTTATCTACTCAGTTTAAAGGCCACTTGGGTAAGTTAACTTGTTTCACTATATATTGTACCTACTTTATTGGATAAGAATCAACAGCTTTAAATTTATTTTGTAGTTGACCTGCAACTAAATGTATCAATTAACAGTTTTATCAATGAAAATCACATATATATGCCCATGACATCACCCGACGGTGCTTATATATGACTTATATCTTAACAGTAGTAGTAGCAGCGGGTTTATTCAGTTAAACCTTTGTGCGTAGACTTTTCCTGCGTCCAGCCAGATGGGCGAGGTGCATTTAAACCAGCCATCAGGTGTCCTTCAGAAAAGCTAGCAAATAACCGACTGAGCAAATGCTCGAAGGCTGTTCATTTGATATTATATAATCGCTGCAAACAGCCAAACTTTAAATACAAGATTTTTAAAGATCTGTGTCACAAGAATTACACTAATTAAGGTCACAACTTTGCCAGTGTCCTTTCTAATTTGAAGTGGGGGTAATGAAACATGCACTGACATCCAGCTAGGGGCGTTTCGTGCATTCTTCTTTTACCAGCCTACCTAAGCCAACCTAGCTCCTTGAATTAACGGCCTTGTGACTCAGGTATATCTGTTACCTTGTTCCGCCAGATGGTATTTCTGTTTGCCAGCATTGTGTATAGAGATGAAGACAAACACTATTTGTATTGAGCAGTAACCGGACAAGGAATACACGAGGCATTGAGCAGGGGCAAAATGGATATTGTATTCAAATGGATATTGTTAATTTATTGATACTTTCCTTTTTTACATAATGCTGAAACATAACCTAAAAGGACATCATACTACTGTATTACTTATTTAAACCACACAGTACTATATTTCCTTACAAATAACAATATTCGAGGTGGGATTTTGATTTGAAGGACATTGAATAATCAATAAATTACGATACAGCTGGTGCTTCGGGCAGTGTATGTATGATGACCTTCCTCTTCTGATCGTATGCAAAGTTATTCATTTTGAATATTCGACTGTCGTAGAAGGGTTTCAAGTCAGAGATGTTTATCTGTCTCGCTCGCTCGGTGAGGTCTCGCTCTGATATCTCGATGGTGGGCTGTGAGTGCTGGTGCAAGCCTCGCATGTACGCTAGCTGGTCCATGGTCAGTTGACGGAGAATGTAGTACAGGAGTTCACTGTGATCTTTCTTGTAGGACAGGTACTTTTGGAACGTCTGGAAACAAAAGGTAGGTTAAATAAATACAGAATTTAATTCAGAAGCTAAAGCAACTGATTTCGACGTTTGAGAGTGACGTTACATGGAGTTTTTTAAAGGTACACAAGGCAAAATATCTACTTCTGTCTATTATCCTACTAATATAATAAATGCGAAAGTTTGAGTGTGTGTGTATGTTTGTTACTTCTTCACGCTCAAACGCCTGAATAGATTTTGATGAAATTTGGTGTGAAGAGATGAGTCAGAACTTGAATTAACACATAGGCTACTTTTTATCCCGAAAACAATTGTGCTTCCTGTGGGATACGCAAATGATTTCAAAATATATGTTACTCCTTCACGCTCCAACAGCTAGACCGATGTTGATAAGATTTGCTATGAAGATAGATTAGGCCTTGGATTAACACATAGGCTACTTTTATCCCGAAAATAATTGTGGTACCCGTGGGATACGCAAATGATTTCAAAATCTATGTTACTCCTTCACACTCCAGCGGCTGGACCAATTTTGATGAGATTTACTTTGAAGATAGATTAGACCATGGATTAACACATAGGCTTGAATTAACTACTTTTTGTCCGGATTAACGCGGGTAACGCCTAGTCTATATCAATATTATAAAAAGAAAAAAAAAATGTTTGTTTGTTACAAATAGGCTCCGAAACTACAGGACCGATTACAAAAATTCTTTCAGCGTTGGGAAGCTACATTGTCCCTGAGTAACATGGGCTATATTTTTTGTCTTTGCAACTTAGATTATTTTATAGCCCGCGCGAAGCCGGGACGATCTGCTAGTATATAATAGCTAGAAGAATATAACTAAGAATATTCGACGCATTGTAAAATGACTTGACATATATACTTACTAGTTATATTAAATTATAATATAATATGTTTTAAATATTATCTACCATAGTATCTATTATTTTCTATCTTGTTGTAAACTATATTTATTTTTTCAGTGCTAAGTAAAATTAATTTAATAGAACATTTCTATTAAAAAATCATTAGAAGAATATAATAAAAGCATTGCAAATTTCGGACATGACAAGATAAATAATAAAACATCTTCTTGACATTTCATATAAATTACATTCAGTGACTCAAAATAGAATTTTCATATTAATTTTATTATGTACTTTTATTATTAGTCTTTATTATTGTGATTTAGTTCTTAAAAATTATATATTCTTAATAAAATGTTATTTGTAAGATCTTGCAATCTTGTAATTTTGCACAATGTAGTTTATAAACAACACTCACATTATTGCAAAAAAGTATAGTAAATTAATGTCTAGTTTTTTTTCAAATTTTTCCTAGACAGTAATACATGTCTATTACACAAATATATTATTTTAAAACGTGAAACAAAAATCATCAATTTATGGGTTAAATGACTTTATTTATCAATAAAAATCTGTATCTGTAATAATATTAGTAGGAAACTTAGCACGAGCATACTATAATAACGTACCTGTCTCATAGCCCGCATGACGCTGTATTTCTGCGTCTCGACAAAGCTCTCGAGCATGGTGCGGATCGCCATGTTGACGTCTTCCTCGCTCACCTGCGACCGGAGGTGCATACGGGCGTGCGCTTCGCTCATTCGGATCACTGTGGAATACATGTAGCATAAGCATAAAGATAATAAAATTAGCCAAGTGCGAGTCAGACTCGCGCATGAAGGGTTCCGTACCATTGTTGTATGGGAGCCCCCCTTAAATATTATGTTTAAATTAGATTATTTAAAAACGCTGCACAAATGCTCACAAAGACTTGTCAATTGGGATAGAAATTGACAATTTGGCAACCAGAGTTGTGACATGGTTGTCACCAGGTTGTGCTAGGACTCGGGGCATTCTCTCACGAAGAGAAAGATATAGGCCATAATCCGGCACGCTGGTCAAGTGCGGTTTGGCGGATGACACACGTCTTCGGATATTGTGGTCCTCAAACATGCCGGTTTCCTCACGATGTTTTTCTTCACCGTAAAGCGAGTGCAAATCCACATATAACCTGAAAAACAAGTCATTGGTGTCATTGGCCAGGATCGAACCAGGGGCGTCTGATTGAAAAGCAAACGTTATTGCCACCAAGCCACACTCGCTTTTCATTATATTATACATATAGTTATGTATTTATATATACTCTATTCGTATATACACACTCACCAGATTCAATATGTCTGACCGTGATGGGCAAGCTACCGGTCGCAAGGGACTCCTGCCGCAGCTGGCTGTACATCTTCGCCACCTTATCTTGATCCATGTTCTGTAACAATACAGTTTGTATTTAAACAAACTAAGATAAAAGTTATTACATAATGACTAAAAATGGCAGTACGACCTCGACACACACAACCCAGACTGGAGGACCATTGCCCAGGACAGACAAAAGTGGATGGACGGTAGGGAGGCCTTTGCCCTGCAGTGGGCTGATTTATAGACTTAGATAGATAGATAGACTAAAAATGGCTACTCGTGACCAAAATGCCAGCTTCTACTTTGCACAGCGGATTAGCGTTGCTATACAAAGAGGCAACTCGGCTGGCATTTTAGGTACTCTTCCCACTGGCACTGGTTTTTTAGATTAGATATACTTTTAATTTTATAAATTTTAGATTAGATTTCCATTAAGTAATATTGAATTTGTAGTAATTAGTTGTCCCCCAAATAATGAAAATTACATTATGATGTTGCAGATCCTGAATTGTGACTTTTTAGTTTAAGAGCAACCATACAGCGCAAAAAAAAACAAATATAAATAAAATATATATAAAAAATGCACCTATATTTTTATTGCCAGATCTGCCTTAAAATAGTAGAATAAAAAATAATTTAAATGGTTTAAATATGTATTTTTTCTTAACTAAATGTTAATAAAACTGATTCCTTGAAAGAAGTTTGCATTATTTTAGAAAAAATAGCAACTATCACTGGTACACTGAAAACCAAATTGAAAATCTGTTGCTTAGCACCTACCAGTGTGTTACGACAGCCTTGACCGTATGGGGACCCCCTTAATATATTTTTTTATCTTAAGTATTTGTCGTTATAGCGGCACGAGAAATACATATCTTGTGAAAGTTTCAGTTTTCTAGCTATTATGGTTTCTGAGATACAGCCTGGAGACAGACAGACAGGGTAGTCGGCGGAGTCTTAGTAATAGGGCCCCGTTTTTAGCTTTTAGGTACGGAACCCTAATAACTAACCTGTAGTTTAGGATGTACATTCTCCCTCGAATACACGATATATTTCTTGAGCAGGTCCTGTGGAAGTGCGAACTCCGGGTCCGGCGCCTCCTGCTCGTCGAGAGTGGCGCCGCGCTGCGTCGGGTGGTGGCGGATGTGGGAACTAACCACGAACCTGGTGGGGCGGACCAGTTGTTACACATACTCTATGTACAAGTTATAGGAGGGAGGGAGAGAAACCACAATATGGCGGAGCCGTGGTCGGCCCGAGTCCGCCATATTGTTGTTACTTATAAATAAATATTAGGACACATTTCACACATGGCTGGTTAACCCCATACTGAACTATTTCCAGTTCGTATTATAGTTGCTAACAAAACTGATATACTACATATACATACTTTATATAGATACATATTTAACATCCAGACCGAAAGCCAACAAATTTAGTTTAGCACAAAGATGTTGGACGTGCCGGGAATCGAACCCGGAACCTTCTGATTGGCAGTCCGGCATGGTAACCATTACGCCAACGAGGTCTGGGTGTTAAATACGTATCTCTATAAAGGATGTAAATGTAGTACATCAGTCGTGTTAGCAACCATAATACGAACTAGAATGGTTCAGTATGGGGCTAAGCAGCTGTGTGTGAAATGTGTCTTATTATTATTATTATTAGCCGGTTCCGTCCCACTGCTGGGCAAAGGCCTCTCTATCCTTTTTTCACTCATCCCGGTTTTGAGCTTTTTGAAATGTGTCTTAATACAAAAAAAGGTTATATTATTGTAAGTGTATTAACTTGGCCAAGTGCTTGTCCATCATAGGGTCGGCCTCGTCTCGCACGACGCAGAGCACGTCGAAACGCGACAGGATGGGCTCGGACAGGTTCACGTTCTCAGTGAAGGTGAGCGACGCGTCGTAGCGGCCGCCGATGGGGTTTGCCGCCGCTATTATAGAACACCTGCACGTGAAAAATTAATCAGTAAATTAGTTACGTACGTTTACAGGTACGTGATTAATAAGAAGTACGTAACCTTTACAGGTACGTGATTATTTAGAGGTACTTAACCTTTACAGGTACGTAATTAATAAGAGGTACTTACCTTTACAGGTACGTAATTAATTAGCGGTATGTAACCTTAACAGGTACGTAATTAATTAGAGGTACGAAATTAGTGATAGGTACGTAACCTTTACAGGTACGTGATTAATTAGAGGTACGAAATTAGTGATAGGTACGTAAAAAATAATTAGAGGTACTTAACCTTTACAGGTATGTAATTAATTAGAGATACTTAGCCTTTACGGATACGAAATTAATTAGAGGAACGTAACCTTTACAGGTACGAAACTAATTAGAGGTACGTAACCTTTACATGTATGTAATTAATTAGAGGTACGTAACCTTTCAGGTACGTAATTAATTAGAGGTGCTTCACCTATACAGGTACGAAATTGATCAGAGGTACGTAACCTTTTAAAGTAATTATAGGTGTCACTGTGTGTGTCTGTTTAGTGATTACCGTGCATGCAGCGAGGTAACGATGCCAGCCTTGGATATGGAGATGGACTGCTGCTCCATGGCCTCGTGGATGGAGGTGCGGTCCTGGTCATTCATCTTGTCGAACTCATCGATGAGACACACGCCGCGGTCGGCCAGCACGAGCGCGCCCGCTTCCAGCGTCCAGTCTCTGAGGATACATAAAGTAGAATGAGTAATGACGACTTCGTTGGCGTGAAGGTCATCATGCCAATCAGAAGGTTCCGGGTTCGATTACCGGCACGGCCGGTTTTGTGCTAAACTAAATTTGTTGGCTGTGGGTCTGGGTGTTAAATACTATGTATCTATATAAAATATGTATGTATATTTAGTATATCAGTTGTGTTAGCTACCATAGCACAAACAAGTATCAAGTCAAGTATGGGGTTAACCAGCTGTGTGTGAAATGAGTCCTAATTTAAAAAACAAAACAACTCTACTTAGACTGAAGTTTGCCAAAACAACCTTAAATTGGCCAAGTGCGAGTTGGGCTCACGCATGAAGGGTTCCTCGATTTAACCTTGATGATCACGTCTAATTATCTTAGTTAGTCGAGCTACGGGCGCTACAGCAAGTATTAAGAGAGAACAATTGAAATTACCTTGTGGTTGGATTTTTCCTAACGTAAGCTGTGAGACCAACAGCGCTAGCACCCTGCCCAGTCGTGAACACAGCTCTCGGTGCAATCTGGAGACAAGAATAAAGTATTATGTATAATTAAAATAACAAAATAATAGTAATATTTTGATGAAATAATTTATTCTTATTATTATATCTTTAAATGAGCAATTCTTGTATATCTATATAATATAAAATTGGAATCTCGGAATCGGCTCCAACGATTTTCATAAAATTTCGTGTATAGGCGGTTTCGGGAGCGATAAATCGATCTAGCTAGGAATCATTTTTAGAAAATGTTATATTAAAAAAAAAAACTGAGCAAAGCTCGGTCAACCAGGTACTAGCTTAATTAAACACATAAATATAATAAAAATTATACATGTCAAAATCATTTAATATTAGGAAACCGAATTAACCGAATTAATAAAGAAAAACCGACCGTACCTGGTGCAAAGGTGCCCATAACACTGGCTGCGTTTCCACACTGAATAGCAATGGCTATCGTATGCACCAAGTAAATAATATTTTATTAAATATAAAATGTTAGCAGATCGTCCCGGCTTCGCACGGAATATAAAATAACCTAAGTTGCAAATAAAAACAAAATAGCCTATGTTACTCAGAGATAATGTAGCTTCCCAACGGTGAAAGATTTTTTCAAATCGGTCCAGTATTTTCGGAGGTACTATTTGCATCAAACAAACAAAAAAAAACCTTTTCTTGTTTATAATATTGGTATAACAGACAGTGGCATGTATTTATATCTGCGAAATATGCTATTTTATAAAAATAGCCTCATCTATTCCAAAAACTAGCTACTGCTTCCAAAACTTTCTATTACTAGAAAAAAAAAAACAAAATTAATGGTATTCATTTGAATTTATTATGTTCTGTGCAAACACTCAGACATAAATATAATATGCAAGTACCAAATTGTCGACTAGAAATGCAGAACTTGGGCCCGCATTCTATGGCTATCAAAATATTTAACAAGTTACCAGATGGATGACCTAAAGCATATTGATTTGTTGACTGTCGGTCTGGGTGTTAAATATGTATCTAAATAAAATATGTATTGGATGTATATGTAGTAAGTTGTGTTCTCTACCATAACACAAACTAGAAATGGTTCAGTATGGGGTTAACCAGCCGTATGTGAAATGTGTCCTAACATAAAAAAAAATATTGATTATAGATAGATAATATAAAAACTTTTCTAACAAACATGAAAAAATTATTAGTGTAGGAAAAATGAACAAAATTGAAATTTGTAAGAAATAAAATAGGGGGTAAAGTTTATACGAAAATTTGCTCATTTCTGTTCTTAACAGTATGAAAATTGCTGTATAGGGCCAGTTACCTTTTCAGTGTATTTGAGGAACTGTGACTTGGCGGTTCCGGGATCACCGCAAATAAGCACGTTAATGTCGCCTCTTACTTTGTGCTTCTCACCTGCAATAATACATACACGTATACATTTTAGGATACACTTAAAAGCGGAAACATCAAAATATTTTATATAGGCTGATCTAATAATAATCAATTTTCTTTTTCTTACACATAACACCTAGGCTAGACTAGCAGGGCGCGTTACTTTACGGATTCCCGACACACATGAGATAGTTTGAAATACTGGACTTTCAAAGAGGCTGCCAGAACACACCATTAAATAATGCTTGGCAACAGATTAAACATTTTAAAACATATAACGCGCGTTGTAAACACCGCTTGATGGCCCTAGCTACAATGCAGGACTGTCCAATGGGGGGATATCTCTGGGACAGAAGTTGTGTTCGGGAGGATATTCCCCGGTCCCTTTGCTAGATGGAGGCAGACCGTCATCGCTCCATAAAGTTTATGACTGTCACTGTCGTTATTCAATATTGAATCGTTTTGTGATTATGAGAAGCATTTCATCAAAATAGGGTTTGGATAATTTACCTGGGTTCTTAGGCTCGCCACCAAACAAGGCCAGTGCCAATCCCCTCTTAATATAATCATGTCCGTATATAGAGGGTGCTATGCTCTGCACTATCCTCTCCCCAATCCGCGGGTCTTTGGAGAGCTTCACAATGTTGGCAACATCCTCGTCCGTGAGAGACTCCACTATATGCTTGCAGTCCTTCACTAAGATGTAGTTCGCTATTATTACTGTTGCAAACACTGGGAAACCCTGTAGGAGAAACAGATGATAATTTCGATATGATTTGATAATCTTCTTATATATGAAATTTCCATTTCACAATGTCAGTTACCATACTCCTTCGAAACGGCTTGACCGATTTTTACCAAATTTTATATGCGTATTCAATAAGTCTGAGAATCAGCTACTATCTATTTTTCATACTCCTAAGTGAGGCAAAACAACCGGGTCAGCAGTATTGATATAAAATGACTTGAAGATAGAAGAAAATCCGAAATAGTGTAGTTCCGCTGTTATCTGATACTAAATTAAAATATGGAAAGAAAAAATCTAAATAACATTTTTTGCAGTGTAATAAAAAAAAAGGAAAAGAAAAAATCAATATATTTAAAAAAATGTGTTTCTCCGACCAACCAGCACACCTCACACTCAATAATATTCCACTCTTAATATTTTGTTTTTTCTTTGCTTATCTTAAATAATTTGGTTTCAGATCACAGCGGAAGTACACTAAATATATCCGATTTTCTTCTAGCTACAATGGATTTCCGCAAAGTAGTGTTTAAGTCAATAGGTTATGACTTGATTGAGTATATAGGGTCTGTAGTTTTGTTAATATTGGTGATTAGGTGATATGACGCGATTATCGAGGTCAAACTAAGTGAGAGGAAAAAGGAAAATCTCATTGAATATCACAGGTCTGCTAGCAACATAATCTTTGTTTTGTGTAACAACGTGACTCTAGGGCTAACCACTCACCTGCTCAGTGTTCAAGGAGCCATCATAGTTGTTAGTATATATTCCTGTGAGGTCCACCTCGTCTCCGGGCTTACAACGGTCACACAGGTCAGCCAGCAGGATACAGTCCTTGCTCCGAGGAATGCGCCCCGCCGGGATCCGCCCTGGGGACTCCTGGATCGTCACCTTCTGATAGTTGCGGTATACTGTCTGTTCCATGTTCACCTTGAAAGAGAAAAATATGTTTGGTCAGTTATATGCTGATTGACGACCTCATTATCTTCTAAAATAAGACACGAATTTTACAAATAAGGATACTTACACTGACCATCCTCTTACTTCTAACAATGCAGCGTGGAAAATTAAGCATGTTTTAGTATCAAACATATTCAGACTTTTTGTCATACATTTCAGTAGTTCAGTATTTTTTAACTATCATTCCTAATCCCTAATCCTCTTTGGTCTCATAAACTTATATAAAGAATTTGGCCTGATAATTGGGATACTTAGTTAATTTATATAATTAAGTACGTAGTTAATTTCAATGTGAGGATTACAAAGACTAAAGTTACAAAGAATATATAAAAATGTGAGCTGTCACGGGACCCTTGGCAGATGTGAAACATCGTCATTTTTTGTAATATTATGGACGTATGCTGTCGCGTCCGCGTCGCCACGGCATGCGTCGCCACGCCAGAAATCGGTTACGGTTATCGGTCGGTACGTGCGTATATAGATGTTACACATCAAAAATTAAATTACAAAGATTTGAATGAAAGTCACAGTAGGTAAAAAAAGTAGTTTTGATTCTGACTCTCTTCTTGCTCAGCTAGATTTTTATACGCAATATAATTGTCTGAGAATAACTTCTTATATAAGATTACTTAGACTTAGATAAGACATATAGTCCATGAGCTTTAGTTTAGTTATGACACAACTACGTATTTACTTGATCAATAAACTTTTCTATTGATAGATATATTTATTTTTTTTACACACGGCTGGTTAACTCCATACTGAACCATTTTAAGTTTATTTATTTATTTATTATATAGATACATATTTAACACCCAGACCCACAACCGACAAATTTAGTTAAGCGCAAAGATGTCGGCTGGGCCGGGAATCGAACCCGGAACCTTCTGGTTAGCAGTTCGGCATGGTAACCGTTGCGCCAACGAGATCGTCAAAAATTGTAGTGCCTACTAAGTACAACGACATTATTAATGTCGTTGACTAAGCATACAGTAAAATATAAGTGTGTTTTTTTTTAAACAGAACGGAAAATTGAATCGCAAAGTATTCTAAATACTATGGTGCTGTAAATAGTTTAGATAGGCTATGATCCTTTGAAAATCCCAATAAGTGTATAGTATATTAAGTAAACTACTATTTTGTAATATTACGAGTACTTCTGTCAAAATAGATAGTTTAAAACTGAACTGAATAAACAAACAAACATATAAACATCCAATCTCACTCACCATAAAAGGCCCAGTGCTCTGACACTCCGGACACGATCCAGGCTTGACCTCCGCATTTTGCGACTGAACAAACGGCCCCAATATATAGTTACACCTGTTACAATCATACTTCACAACGCACAACTGTGGTAACACCCCAGTCGTCGCTGTGATAACTCCCACGGTCCTAACCAGTTGATTGAGATGGAGTTTCCGGAATGTTCTCAACTCTTCTATCAGAGGTAGATCGGATACTCGCACGTGGATTTCTGATGTGACTCTTTCATATGAAGGGAAGATTTGTAGAACTATGTCTTTGGCTACCTGTGAAGGAAATTCGTAGTATAAGGTATGAGGGGGGGTTGATGATACCTTTGAATGGGTTGATGACAAATTGACATGTCCAACTGAGTTCTGCAGTAGGTTGAGGAGCTGTCATATTCATACAAAAGGAGGCCTTCACCAAGCATCAGGACAGGAAGGTGTGGAATAGGTTTAGGGTGAGAAAAAATTACCTTCTCTTTCAATCATGATATTTGAGTTTAATCCCACTTTATTTTAAATTGGGCTTTTACAGGTCTTTGATCTTGGAATGCTAGATGCATGAGTATGTCTGTGTGTGTGCGTGTGTGTATATGTATGAGAGCGAGAGAGAGTATGATAGTGTGTGTGTGTGTGTGTGAGAGAGAGAGAGAGGGAGTATGTGTTTGAGTGGGTGTGTGTGTGAGTGTGTGTGAGAGAGAGAGATAAGGAGTATGTGTGTGAGTGGGTCTGTGTGTTAGAGAGAGAGAGATAAGGAGTATGTGTGTGAGTGGGATTATGTGTATGTGAGAGAGTATGTGTGAGTGTAAGAGAGAGAATATGTTTGAGGGTGAGAAAGAGTTTGTGTATGTATGGGTATGTGAGACAGAGAGAGAGAGCGAGTTTATATGTATGTGTGAGAGTATCCCAATAACACACACCTCGTCAAATATCTGCAGCATCTGGAAGGGCGCCTCGGGCAGGAAGTAAGCGAGCACCTGCTCCCGGCGCGCCAGCACGTCGAACTCCACAGGGAAGGAAGCCTGGTTCAGCTCGCACATGCGCCTGATGCGCTCCTTGTACACGTACTGGCCCTTGCTGTTTGTGTACGTGCGGAGGAAGTTCTTGAATCTAGGGGGAGAGGGGGGAGGGGGAAAGTAGTTTTATTATTATATGTCTTCAATAAGAGTCAACTGGCTTTGTCTAGGCAAGTGCTCCATACTAGACTGCAATATCTTTTATAACATAATAATATAATCCAAGACTTTTGACGACCTCGTTGGCGTAATGCAAATACAAATCATTTATTGATAACACCAAAGTAACAAGTCAAATAATATGATATCATTACAAAAAATATATGATATGTATCAATGTCAATTTTTAATTATATTCTAGTAATATAATATCATTATAATGGTATATGATATTAATCAAAATGTACATTTTCACTACTAAGTCTAGTAATATAATATCAATTAATAGTATATGATATGAATCAAATGTCAATTTTCAATTCTAGATAATCATTTATATTATAAAAAGTTTTGTATTAGTCTTATATTAGTAAAGGTTACCATGCTGGACTGCCAATCAGAAGGTTCCAGGTTCGAGTCCCAGCACGGCCAACATCTTAGTGCTGAACTAAATTTGTTTGCTGTAGGTCTAGGTGTTAAATATATATCTATAAATAATATGTATGTATGAATAATGTAGTATATCAGTTGTGTTAGCAACCATAATACGAACTAGAAATGGTTCAGTATAGGGTTAGCCAGCCGTGTGTGAAATGTGTCCTAATATTTATTTCAAAAAAGAAGTAGTGAGAAACTTTCATAATCTATACCAGTATTATAAAGAGGAAAAGTTTGATAGATTGTTTGTTTGTTAGACGCGAATAGGCTCCGAAACTACTGGACCGATTTGAAAAAATCTTTCACCATTGGGAAGCTACATTATCCCACAGAATAATAACTTGTACTTCGTAATTATCCCTGAGTATCATACTTTGTGTCTCTTTACGACTTTGATTATTATATTTTTATATTATAGCCCATACGAAGCTGGGACTGGCTGCTAGTGATGAATAAATTAGTTGAGTTAGTAATTTATTCTATGTGAATAAAGTATAAGATAACAAACAATATCATTTATTTCCATCAGATGAGTAACCGTCAAGCACCAGTCTATTTAGATCTAGTACATATAAAAAAAACTTAATTAAGGAAGAAAGAAAGAAAATTATTTATTGTGACAAATGAAAACACAGGACAAAATATAATAATTAAAATAGTACACATAATTAACTTTAATTAGTCACAACTCAGCAAAATGCTGGTTTGTGATAAATGGTTGCTCCCCAGCATAAATGATTGCTAGGGAGCAACCAATGCTGGTCTTCCGTTGAGGCTGGCTGTGACATCACATAATTAAGTACCCTGTGATCAGTGCATGACAGCACAATATAAAATTACTGTTTTGTTAACTATATTAGGACTGCCAAATTCTTACAACATATGCACATACACCCAAACATTAAATCAATGACAGCTCAGTCGGGCGTGCTTCGTGAATCCTACCATTGAGCACAATATTTATATTAGGTAATCTGGCATTCTTTGTGAGCCAGATATATTATAGACTAGGCATAATTCACCTTAGGCTGGAGTCTCTTGGAGGCATGGTAGGAAGGTCTTTGTTGTGCAGTCATCTATAGGTAAGATACACAATGATATGAAAACTTACCTGTTAGCAATCTCAGTCCTAGGACCCAGCATAGAGACCCACTCCTTAGTAGTATATCCCTTGGTATCCTCCAAGTTCTCAATACTCTCTATGCCCTCTTGGACTTCTTCATCGGTGCCCATGGCAGCCTTCTCAGCGGCGCGGCGACGCTTAGCGCGCGGCGCATCTCCCGCTTCTTCGTCTGATTCATCTGAAGTGTGGAAATATTAGTCTTATTATTTGCTTTTGATTTTGAATTGATTTTGCAAAAACCATTATTTATTTTTCATCCTTGATAGGTTAACGTTTGACTACAGCTTACAAGGTGCGCTGCAGTCTACGGTTTTCTGAAATACTCAGGGTATTTGAGAAAATGGTTTCTGTATAAAACAAATATAGTGTTGGGGTTATATTGGAATGATTAACCATGGAAACTTGCAATCCTATGTAACAAATAATATAAGAAAATCCGTTCCCCTCTGTGTGATAATTGTGGTGACATGGATGACAAATGAGATAGGGTCATAATGTATGGTCATAAGCTAATCCTACACATTATTGTTGTATATCTAAGCAGTAAAAATGGAAAAGGACTCCGGTCTTGTAACACAGACTGATAACTACTACAAGATCAGAGGCTTCAATAAGCACCATGTATCTACGACAATAAATATTTGTATTTTATTTTATATATATTACTGCTCATGGAATGTAACTGGAACGTAAACTTTAGGGGATAGACCCAATTCAGAGAAGGGATAATATAAATAGCTATCCTGTATTTAAACTAATTGGAATAAGTTGCCCCGAGAAAGTGGTCAGTGCTACAACAGTAAACAGCTTTAATAACCTACTTGATAGTTGGTTTGTTGAAAACAAAAAAAACTTGCTAACCTGTGATCAGTGCACCAGTGAATTTTAAACATTGACATTGAACAGTGAACTGTTAAAAAAATAATAAATAAAAAGTGTGATATAGACACATCAACATAATGCTGCTTGCCTACAAATCAAATAAATAAATAAACTAATAAGCCACTTTTTATGGTCTAAAGATAATGATGCAGCAGGGCAAAAGAATATTTGAATGATAATTTATTACAGACAGTAGGATATAAAATTGTATAAGTTGAGTCAATAAAGAAAACATTAGTAACTTCACATCTTCTTACTTGCATAACCTAATAACTCTTTCGAAAACATACCATATAATAAATCCCGGTCATCTCTCCTCATGCGACCTTCTTCCCTGTCCCGCCTCCGGAGCTCCTGTTCTACTGCTGCTCGGTCCTGTATATCCATAGCATCATAGTCTTCATCATCCAGGTCTTCATTGTCATAGCGATCCAATGCTGGCATGGGGCGGTAGTCTCTGTGGATGAAGGCAAAGACTAGTTTGCAGCTTAATGATTCAGGTGTGGTAAAGAAATTTATTGTATTGTATTGATGACAAAAAAATTCTGTAAGTAGTGCAGATTTATTACACTTGTAATACTTGTAAATAGGCTGGATATTGTTGTCCACATCAAAGTTCAGTCCAAAAAGGTAGACTTGGCACATAATAAAATCTTAACTTTTTACTTCTTTAATAGAACCATTTAGTCAGAATTAAAAACTGATATATTCTCATTAAATTTGCATCTATAGGTGCATATTAGTTCAAATGAAAATGGTCTTTCAAGAAAGAATATTGTAACATTCTTGAGAATGCCGTTTGGGTACATCCTTTGAAATAAGTTCTACTTCATGGTGAAGAATATCAATTTCATGCCATTCCATGTCATATCACTCATGGCATGTGCCTGGAATGGAAACTTCAGGGAAAGACCCAATTTAGGGATGGACCCCATGTAGAGGATTTTGTAACAGTGTTCAGACAGAACCCTCCTCTGATTTTACTAGAACACTGTATAGATTAATAAATATAATATAAGAATAGGTATAGCATTAGCATGCTAGTTCTATTATGGCAACATACCTATTCTGTGTAAGTAAAAGCTTTAAAGAAAAATAAACTAATATGTTAAAAGTTACTCGATAGAAATGACACTAAATGTAATTTAGTTAATAGTAGGTCTTCTCACGCTTCCATGTTATCGTTGAACAGCTCCTCCCCATCACCTTCCTCTTCCTCAGGGTTGTTGTCTCCAAGAATGTCACCTTCATCTTCAAACGGCTCGAATTCTCGAGCCGGTGACGTCATCCGGGACCTGGCCCCGTCACGGTCAGATGGCGACTCGGGGATTGGAGAACTCTGGAATACCACTTGATCATTTCAGAAACAAGAATTGGATACTTGGAGGTTATGTAGTGGATACCGCTTAGGTTACACGAATTTACCTTGGGTAGTGGTTAGCTGGTCTGTAAATGGCTGATTTAAACTGTGGGAAAAGTATAAAAAGTCTAACAAGGAGATTTATACCTTAAACCTGAGGTTTTAACTGACCGGAACATGGTTATTATTCAAGTTGTATATGGTAGTAGTAATCGATAAACTTACCATGTTTATGACTTAATTTGGGCTTACAATAACGAAATAATATCGTTTTCAGCGCAAAATTATACACAAAATAACGGAAAAACAACAAAAACAAATCTTAGAACCGTTTGGAACCAACCAAACAACTTTATTTGACAACTTATACAGCTGTCAGAAAAACGCGCGAAATTTTCGTAATATTTACATTGTCAAGTTACCCTGAATAATTATTGTCACTGTCTTAACTATTTAAGTGTCATTGTCTTTTTGATATATCAAAATTCCATAACCTCAAAGTTTGTATCTGTTTTCTTGATTTCGTAATGTAAAATCGTAATTTCTACATTGGTCCCTAGTAAAAATGGCAAAGTATATAGCACAAATTATTGTATTGGGTGCTCAAGTAGTGGGCAGAGCGTTTACGAGGGCTCTAAGGCAGGAAATAGCTGCTTCCCAGGAGGCTGCGAAGCGAGCTGGTGGAGGACCAGAAGGTGCCAGAAGAGCTGCAGCCAATGCTTCCACTGGACTCACATTAGAAGAAGCCATGCAAATTCTCAATTTGGATAAGTTAGACTCGGAAGCAATCAAGAAAAATTACGAGCATCTATTCAACGCGAATGACAAAACCAAAGGCGGTTCTTTTTATTTACAGTCTAAAATAGTGAGAGCGAAAGAGAGGATAGAAACTGAATTCAAGGAACAGCAAGCAAAACCAACGAGCAAACCTAAAGACACGTCGTGAGACTGGTGCACTGTGATTTAGTTCCGTTAAATTTAATTGTAGACACTTGATTACTTTAGTTAAAACTGCAAGTTTGTAAAATGTGTTTATTACGTAGAAAATGCATACCACAATAGTGACTAGCATACATCAGTCTTCATAATATACAACATTGTATAATTGAAACATTAAAAGGAGAAAAATATGTAAATTAAAATTCTTGTTACATACTGTGCTGATCATAAAAATAAACACAAATCATTATTGTTAAGTCTTCAGTGTTTTCTTCTGTTGCAGAGCAATCACAAGAAAAAGATGAGATCATAGCTGTTATAAATAAGCTCTTATGTCTAAATTCCAATATATATCTTAATAATGTTTGTACCGGCTATCACTTACGTTTATTTTGTCGGAAATTAGCCCGACATGTTTCAGCACAATCAGCGTGCCATTCTCAAGGGCAGGAACACAGCCAATGTATGCACGCGACGACGGCTGCGCCTGAACTAAGGTGTCGGTCTTATCTAAGGAGAAATTTATGGTTCCAAGGAAAATACGAGAAGCCATTGAGATTGACCGACATCCTAATTTTAACAGAGATCGAGGATGGACACTGGCGCCAGCGTGGAGACCGGTCCTTAGTTTATTGGGTGCCCGAGGTGAATTTTTTTATTTTATTCAATAAGTTCAGGCGCAGCCGTCGTCGCGTGCATACATTGGCTGTGTTCCTGCCCTTGAGAATGGCACGCTGATTGTGCTGAAACATGTCGGGCTAATTTCCGACAAAATAAACGTAAGTGATAGCCGGTTATACAAACATTATTCAAATATGCCTTACGAAAGTTTTAATACAGTGAATATATATCTTATTCTACTATAAATGGGTAGATTTTCAAATTTACTTTTCAATACTATAAACAGTAGGTTTTTTATTAAACATTGAAAATCTATCCCTAGATATGTAAAAACTTACATCTAAGATTGTATAAATACTAATACAAGTCATATAAATTTGACTAAAGCAGTTGACTAGAAATTGGATATAATGTGCATTTCCAGTTTGAGCAAATAAAAGATGTTGATTACATGTTTTAAATAGACACCAAACAATTATTACACAATATAGATTATTCTTAAAATCCCAGCTCAAACCTTGTTCCCATCCCGTTTGAATACATTAGGCTTCCTGTAATCTTTATAGAGATTCCTTTCAGTACTTAACACTAGGAGCAATTTAAATGGGACAAGTTTTCACAGCTCATTTAGGCTACAATAATGTTCTTTCATCTTTTAAAAGAGCCAAGATTATTGTACCATGTAAATTAGCCTTTCTTATATCTATGGCAAGATTAAGTGGACTTTACATCCATCAAAATGACAACTTCATAAGGACTGCATTCGGACATACCAATGGTATTACAGAGCCAACCATAGAAGCCCTTTTCAAAATCACACACATCTTTCCACCAGTTGGCACCACTAAATGTCAACTGCACAATTCCAGCATACAAGCCAAGACCTATTGTAAATATTATTATGAGGAATGGGTACAGCAGCACAACTATTGGCGCCAGTAAAAACTTTTTAAAACATGGCATTTCCTCATTAACATGGGTGAAGACATTATACCAAGCCAAAGTGCCTGTATAGAATGAGTAGGCACCTGAAATCAGTGCAACAAAGGGAATGCAAATTAGACTGAATAGAAAGATGTGTGGCCCATTGTAGAGAGAGCATTTTGATATGTCCATCTTGTTATACTCCTCCGCTACAATAGCAGCTTCAATGATTTCCAACTCTTCTCGGGAAATGTTAAGCTTCACATCAACATTTTGTCCTTTCTTCTTACCTCGCTTGATAGTTCCAGTCATGGTCAAGTATCCATCTTTAGAATTGTCATTAAGAGTGCTGTCAACAGAAATTGACTCTTCAGAATCAACTCTCAGAGCAGTTATTTCCGTATCAGTGTTATCGGACTCTTGAACTCCAGTGACAATGTTTACTTTCTTCTTCCTTCGAGCACTGTTTTTCAGGCTATCAGTGAGATTCCCCATTTCTAAGCTGTTATCAGACTGTGTTTGAGACAGACTGTTGGGTGTAGCCGATGAACTTTCGTTGTTTTCTAAATTGAGAACTTTACAGCTCTTGTTGAGTTCATTCTCTGCATCACGGAGGTCTCCATGGCTGGAGCAAGCATCAGATGAGTTTTCATAGATTGGAGATAGATCTATAATCTCGCGGCTGTTGTTAGAAATCGCTTGGTAACCATTTTTCTGAATATGATGTTTCTCAGAGTCTTCTGCATTAGCATCATTCATTTCTTCATCATCATTGATAATGGGCAAGTTTATTTTCATGCTATTCTTAAGTTCTTCTACAGACGCATGGATGGTACCGTTTGTCTCGTGTTCAGTCACTGGCGACAGGCCATTCATGTATTTGACCGGTATTTCGTCCGCTGCTCCCTGTTAGTAATGATAAGTCATTAGTATATAGCTTTTCCTGGATTAATGTGTATTTTGCAGAAGCATACACTTTAGATATTGAATAAATCAGGTCTTCTTTGTCATTTAATACGTAAAATTTGTCAAGTGCTCACAAAGAGTGCATATAAATTGAACTTACTTGTACAGTTATGATGTGGTCTACATGGCCGGTAATCGATGCCTGTTTTTTCCCATTCCGCTTCTTAGGCAATATAAATACAGGTGGCTCTACTTTGGCCATGGCTCTGGTAATCGTTTTAAACTAGTCAAATGGTATACTTAATTCAGAAAAGTTAATTAAATTCCGTTTTGCCGCACAATAAAAACAACAAAGAGCGTCGGCTTACATTACTAAGTGATAAAATTAAAAAGACACCGTGTTATCTTAATTTCCACGTAAGAAAGAGAAAACCTTTGCCTATAAGTAGTAAGATGGAGAAATACAGTAGATAATCAATAGTTAATTTAGTAACCTATTTTATTTAGCCGAATTAAATTTAGCTTTTAGACATGAACTATTTCTGTGATTTCATTGGTATGTTTTTATTCGAGTAAAATTCGATTCCTGTGGAGTGCACATTTCTAAGGCATTTTTTTTATAATTAACTGTCAATGTCATTTAAATAAGGTACATTGAGCCGGAATTTAAACAAATAAATTTGATTAATTTAATAATAAGAACTGTGTCGCTTACATTTTAAATATGCTAAAGGTACTACTAATATTACACGCACTGACATGAGTGCAGTGTTTCATGAATTCTCAAATGTAAACATAACCTAACATAACCTCTTCCAGGGAATGGTAAGCTTGGTGACCGGAGGAGCCTCAGGGCTGGGTAAAGCCACAGTGGAGCGCCTTGTTAATAATGGAGGGAAAATAGTCATCCTAGATATTCAAGGCACGAGGGCGCAAGAAGTAGCACAGAAACTTGGACAAAATGTTGCTAGCAGTAGTGGCTGTGTAAGTAACAAAGTTTAACATAGAATAGCTTCATATAATCATACGAGTCTTCTAACTGTGATAAACAAGTAAACACTAGTATTACTACAAATTCACTTTATTATTATTAATTCCTATTTATTCAAAATATTTGTTTACAAAAATTAATTAATTTATTTATTAATTCCTTAAAAATAAATCCAACTTATATTATAAATGCAATAAATAAATGTATGTTTGTACTTCTACACAATCCAACGGCTGAAGCGATTTCGATAAAATTTGGTAAGGAGGTAGGTAACACCGCAGGGCGCAGCTAGTGTTGAAATAATATAAATATTTTAAAAAGTATTTATGTAATGTATTATTATTTATTACTACTTATTTTCAGGTATCTTCTGAAGCAGATGTGAAAAAAGCTCTAGATTTAGCTAAAGAAAAGTTTGGCAGGTTAGATACATTAGTGAACTGTGCCGGGCAGGCCGTAACACATCAGATTTATAACTTTAACAAGGATAGAAGCTGTGACTTGGAGCATTTTCAAACTCTAGTCAATGTAAGTGTAGTTTATTCTAAAGTAAAATAATTAATGAGATCTAAGAGGTAAGGCTGCCAGGCTCAAATGAGACTGGGCAGGCCACTTGTTCAGGATGCACCCTGACCGTTGGGCAAAGATTTCCATGGAGTGGAACTTTTTAGATGGCAGAAGACAATGAGGCAGGCCGCCAACTCAATGGCGCAAGGAGTTGGTGGACTTCTACAACAACTGGAAGGAACTGGCCCAAGACAGATAAGCGTGGGGATCATTGGGGGAGACCTTTGCCCAACAGTGGGATAATATAGGTTAGATAAAAGATAAATAAAAAGAGGTTGAGAGGGAGATGACAACCTTTTTGGTGTAATTGTTGCTATGCTGGACTGCCAACCAGAGGGTTCTGGGTTCCATTCCCGGCACAGCTAACATCTTTGTGGTGAATTGAATTTGTTGGCTGCTGTCTGGGTGTTAAATATATATATATACATACATACGTATGTAAAGTATTTATGTATAATTATGTAGTATCTTAGTTGGGTTAGCAACTATGTAATACAAATTAGAAATGGTTTAGTATGGGGCTAACAAGCTGTGTGTGATGTGTCAATAAATAGAATTTTACAAAACTATCTGATTTACATACTTTTTTTAAAATGTAATGAATCCTTATATATAAATTAAATATCATAACAAGATATCTCACAACAGTAAATTGTGAGATATCTTGCCAAAATGTTGATAAGATTTTAGTTAATTACTTACCCTGTATCTATCAGTAATAATATATTAAGGTATAAACAAAAGCCTCTCAAATTTTTAATGGTTGGATGTGTACTTAGATTTTCAAAAATGTGGTATATACTGTTTCACAAGAGGGTTTTCAAAAGAGAAAAACAGAATCTCAACTAAATACAACACTGTACTCAGACAGTTCATGTTTTAATAGATGTACTATAACTTCTTCTTCTTCCTTGCCTTATCCCACTCAGGGGGGGGCGGGCACAGCAAATTTTCCTCTTCCACTCTCCTCTATCAGCCGTCGTCTCTACAGTCACTCCATTCACTCTCATGTCTTCATTTACACACTCCGTTCATGTCTTCTTCAGTCTCGTGCCCTTCTTCCTTGCACTTCCATTTCCATACATCTCCTCATCCAAATAGAATCCAACATCATTCAAATGGCACAATGATATAAGTACCACAACATTACAGCACAATGACAGTGGAACAGGCATGCCAGTGAACAAGACCGTAGACCGTAGCTTGGGTAGGCTGGTAGGGGGAAATGCACAAAATTCATCCTGTGGATTGTCAGTAAGAAAAAGGGTTTGTATGCTTACTACAATATCCTCATGCATATTGGACGAATCTCGTTTCAGATAAATACAGTGGGCACATTCAACACAATACGTCTGGCAGCCGGTGTTATAGGAGCCAACAAGCCTGACAGTAATGGACAAAGAGGTGTCATTGTCAACACAGCATCCACAATGGCATATGAAGGTGATATTGGGCAGGCAGCATATGCAGCTTCAACTGCTGCTATTATAGGCATGACACTGCCTATTGCAAGGGATTTAGCGTCGAGAGGCATTAGGGTTGTCACTATTGCACCAGGTTTGTATTTTTTATATAATTTTATCAGGTTCCATATCTAAAAGGTTAAAACGGGACCCAATTACTAAGCCTCCACTGTCTGTCTGCCATTTGGCCAATTATTTCAATAGACTTACATAAATTAACAAGTAGCATTCATCTTTTTAAAGTGTCTCATTAATACTAGAGGTTGACTTATTGAGCCTATCCTGATCTTATGCCATTAGAAATATTTCTTTTACATCGCAAATATTTGCCCAGTCTTATATGTTTGGCAAGTACAACTTCTTCCTGGGCAGAATTATCATATGAATAGTAAAAGAACACATCCTGCTGTGGTTAACTATTTAGTAGTGTTTCCATTTATAGGATATAGTGTGTCTCTCCCTTTTGCCCTTAAATTGTATCTTCAATAGTTTTGTTTTCTAAAACTCATCTCTGTAATTTTGCATGGTGGTAGAGCATTTGTTAATGCTAAGCTAGCACCTACCCTAAAATTGAAAAATCTGTTGCCAAGCACATCAGTGTGTTCAAGCAGACTCTTTGAGAGCCAGTTATTCCAAATGCTTCACCTTAGGCCAAAGTGTCAATAACTCGTGTTGTAACGCGCCCTGCTGGTAAAATGCGTTGTTGGGCTCGCGCATGAAGGGTTCCGTACCATTGTTGTATGGAAGCCCCCCTTAAATATTTATTATATATAAATTTTACTAATTAATTTGATAGCTAATATACATTTGTATATTTTGTGAAAATTTTAATTGTCTAGCAGCTATCGTTATTAAAATATAGCAAAAAAAATACGTTCATTGTATGAGGACCCCCACTTAATATTTTCATATTTTTTTTTTGTATTTGTTGTTATAGCGGCATAGGAAATATATAACTTGTAAAACTTTCAGCTTTCTAGCTATTACGGTTTCTGAGATACAGCCTGGAGACAGACAGACAGAGGATGTGTTAATATCAATGTGGCAAAATATTTTATTTGATAGACGTTATTTATAACCTTTACTGTTTTATCTTTCAGGTGTATTCGAGACTCCTCTCGTTTCCTACTTACCAGAGAAAATGCTGGAGTTCATAAAACGTATGACTCCATTCCCGTCTCGTCTTGGCAAGCCTGAAGAGTTTGCTCATCTGGTCACCAGTGTGGTGGAGAACCCCATGTTGAACGGCGAGGTTATACGGTTAGATGGGGCACAGCGATGGTTCCCGTTGTAGATCGGCTAGCTGTTATATACAGTAAAACCTGTTTAAGACGATTTCACGGGGACTCAACCAAAAACGCGTCATAAGCGGGAAAGCGTATTATGCGGGATATAATAAAAAACGGACTTACTACATATGTATGTATTAATATATATTTTTCGGATGTAAGTATTGTACTTTTAAAATTATGTACATTATATAAAATGTCGTGTATTAATTACTATCAAGTACTACGAAGATTTTAAGGCAATGGTGGCGATTCAGCGGCACACACGACTAAACTAAATTTAAAGAAGCCCCAATTTAAATATGGAATGTGCAGGCAGTTTTAGAGGTGATAGGTGCGCTCCAGTGCGACCAGTGCGCTCTAAAGTCGCCTATATTTTCTACATTTGACGTGATTTAGTTGGTTTGACTATGGTGCGGAACGTGTCGTCTTTTTCTGGCCACCTAAGATGAAAAGAGACAGCGCTTCTTTAAATTTAGTTTAGTCGTGTATGCCACTTAAATTGTTTTCAACGTAATTTAACTTGTGTGCGTCTTTGCTATGATTCAAAGAAGCTACATAGCGTCTTAAATCATTAACTGCTGATAACATGTCATTTTGTTGGCCATTAAAATGTGTTAGGCGTATTAAGCCTTAAATTATGTATGAAAACATTTGTTTCAAGCTGCAGGGACTGATGGAAAATGGCGTATTATGCGGGAAATCGAATTAAGCGTGATCTGCTTAAACGGGTTCTACTGTATACCTGTTTGTATGAGAATGTGCATTGTATCATATTAGAATAGAAGAGACCGGTAGAAGTGCGATATTTTCGAGCTATTTGGTGGTACTGGTCTTTCAATTACATAGACTGGTTCCGTTCGCTGCCATTCCTAAATGAGCATAGCTGCCCGTTGTCCTCATATTTAGAAATGTGGGATAGTTTTAAGTACTAGCTAATAAAAATCGAACTGTTTGTTAAATATCACTATAGTACTGATAAGATTTTTCTGAATTGTTTATGGTTGATGTCTGCATGAATTGTAGTGTACAAATGTTTAATTTTAAGACTGTTATTAAAATGTAGACTGCTGGTTATTTTATTCAAACGTTTTATTTTAATGTTATAGGTGAAATATTACTTAACATATATACAATAGTTGTTACAATCAATAACAGATATCAGATGAGATATAAGAAATATATTACTATATCTAGCAGTTTTCAAGGCACGAGTGAACCGGTATCTTATGGGCAAGTGCGCTCCACCTTAAATAACAAAACCGCTTACCATCAACTGAGTACTCATTCAATGTAAAAGAAAGATCGTGAGAATCGTATGATGATGATGACTAACTTATTTTTTTTATCGAATAGTGATGAGAAAAAATATTCGACTATTTCAAATGTTCGACGTCAAAGTCATAATTAAAACGGCTGTCAACATAGGTTTAAAATTGAATTTGACAGAAATCAGCTGCTGTAGCTAAATGTAGAATTTGCATATTTTGAATTCCTAATGCATGTTTTTGTTATTTATAAGTGGAAAAGAATAAATAGTTTAAGGTGATTACCACTAAAGCAACGATGTGGGTCTTCGGTTACGGATCTTTAGTTTGGAAAGTAGACTTCGTTTACGACTTTAAAGTTATCGGACATATTAAAGGTTATCTGCGAAGGTTTTACCAGCATAGTATAGATCACAGAGGAGTTCCGGAGAAGGTAATAATAATATATAATATAACCTTACCTATTATCTATTTTTTTTTATATAACTCGCCAAATGCGAGTTGAATTTGCACACAAAGCTCTATTATTAAAACAACTGAAATTGCATTTTTTATAATATATTTATTTCCCTCTGTTTTTAGTATGTATTTGTAATTATACATTGTCTGTGATGATTTTAACTATCTAGCTAGGTATTACAGTTCATGAGATACTATTTGATCACAGACAGGCGGATGGACAGAGTAGTCTTAGTAGTAGAATTTCGTTTATACCCTTTGATATGGATTCTTAAAACTATGCATGCGTAAGCAGCCCACTATATGTTCCCAGTACTGGGATTTGGGGTATTCTCTCAGTAGGAGAAAGATATAGGCCATAATCCACCACACTGGCCACATGCTGGTTGGGGAATGACACATATCTTTGATATTGTAGTCCTCAAACATGTCAATTTCCTTATGGATTTTTCGTTTACCGTAAAGCAAGTGAAAACCCACACATAACTTGAAAAACAAGTCAGACATTTTATTACTGAGACTTAAAACTATAACTATAACTAGATATAATATTATTTATATCTTTCCTCTATACTGCCGTCACAATTTAAAAAGGCACAACTAACATTTTGCAAATGTTGAGAAAATCAAGATTAAAATATTTTGCGAATTTTCTTAAAAAAAATACCATGAAGTGTGATTTTCAAATTTGTGTGGATGTTAAAAGTTGACTATGATTAGTATGTATATAACAACAGAAATTAATATATATTTATTTTAATGTATATAATTAATAATTACCTTATTAATTTTTAACTTAACATAAAAAATTACATTACTAGAGCAATATTACGTTTAAAAGGCACATATAACCAAATATGCCTTATCAATGTAATATTTTGAGAAAAAAAAAAAAAATATTATGATGAAAAGGCACCTTTTCTCTATTGTGCCTTTTCATTGATTTTTTTGTATTCATTAATCAGTAAATTACTAGAATAAACTTTTATTAATTAATATTAAAAATAGTTTCTGACACATATATTTTGTTTATATTTCAATATGACATGTATTTTATTGTGTCCCTGCAATGGGATTGTATAATATATATTACACGAGTAATAAGCTGATAAATTAACAGTGTGTTAGAAATAAAATAAGGTAGTTATAAAGAAATAAAACGTTTAATTTAAGTAGTACAAAGTCTTCAAAGGTCAAATATTATAACAATAATTGAAGTATAACACTTCCAAATCTCTATTAATTAAAAATTAGGGTAACAAAGCCAGTAAAGAACTTTAATAATATATTTCATTAAAATAAAGAAAACATAGCTTACTAAATCAATACCTAATAATTATCATTACAGATGTTACAACTATCTATGTAGCTTCAATTTTTATCACAATCACTAATTGAATTAACTTCCTATAATTATTTTAATGGCACTTTGCATCTTTCTTTCATACTATTAAGAGATATAGTAATTATAATAGGTCAGTAAAATCAACTTTATACTCGTATTACCAAAATTAAACGAAAACAAATTCTAAACATGAAATTAGGAACAACAAGGCACTTAATATTAAACATCATACCTAAATATCGATTAAAGAGACTATAAAAATCAATCTTCCATTATTTCAGTCTTCTTGGTAATGAATCAAATCAACTGCTTGATCATTTATAGGTAATGTTTCCCAAAAAAGCCTTCTGTTTGTGGGTATAAGTGGACCAAGTCATGTGAGTATGGCTGATTTCCTTTAGCTCGTAATACCCCTGGGAACAAGCTTTTGACGTGGGCTTGGTATTCCTTGTTTAATATTTTTCAACTTAAGAAAATCTAGGTCAAAGTATTCGTCAGTACCATGATTGCGTTTATAAAAAAGTGAATTCAATCCTCTGCGAAAATTGACCTCCGAAATATATTTCATATAAGCTCGAGGGTTGGAATTCTTTATTTTACTTGTTGAAGAGCAGTCTTCATAATTGTAAACATTTTGGAGTCCCATCTTTTTCACCATGGTGCTTACGCCAGTGTCAGATACAGCTTTACAGAAGTCTTCAAGTCGTAGATACGCTTTTTTGTTTTCAAAGACCGTTCCACTCTGTGATGAAATTCGTCTGCAGCCATGAAGGTATGGCCAGTCTCCAAGTAGCGTAATGTGATGGAGTCAACTTCTGAAGTTAACTTCTGTGGAGTTTTACAATCTTACCAGAGCGCTGTGCTGACAAGATTAGAGTGGACCCGTCTCGACACGTCAGGCACAACTGACGGCATGCCCTGCTCACCTCTCCTCGCTCACTTCATCTCCGTTCAGAAATGTTAAGTGGTAAAGGCACAAACGTCAATGTGCCTTTTTATTTAACATTTTAAGGTGTAAGGGTTAAAAAGAAAAGTTATAACTAACAGTTGTGACCTTTCTTTCTACGTAAATTGCTCAAGTATCAGTATAAAAAATAAGCACAATTGCCACATGAGCCTTTTATACTTGTTGAACGTCAGTTATGTCCATTCAATTAAATATATAAAAGTAAAAAGCTAAAACTAAAAGTCATATCTAACAATATGCCCTTTTCTTGTAATAAAACTCAAAAAATGGTACAGTTGTGCCCTTTAAGCTTATACTATCTCTGTTAATTTTGTAGCTATAAATCCACAAAAAAACAGGCAGTTAGGCCTTTTTTTCCTGATTCTGAATATATATATAACTCAATTTCACAAAAAATGTTAGTTGTGCCCTTTTTCAGTGACACGGCAGTATAAGCTTAGCGAGCATAGTAACTGAGAAATAGACGGAGTCCTATACCTTGTAGTTTGTATAGAATTTTCTGGAAATATTATTTTTCAACATATTTTTAATTCTTATTATCTCCTTCCAGCCTGGCAGAGTGGTCACCTTAATACCTAGTGATGAGCCTTTAAGTGAAGTTTGGGGTGTTGCCTATAAAATTAGACCAGAAGACATAGACCAGGTCACCAAGCACCTAGACTTTAGAGAAAAGAATGGGTACAGTAAGAAAGTTGTCTCATTCTACCCAGTAGAAAGCAGTGGAGAGCCTTTTGAGCTGACTCTGTATGTTGCTACACAGGAAAATGAGTCTTTTGCAGGTTGGTATAAAGCTTACATTGGTTTTACATAGTCTGTGGCTTAACATTGTTATTTACAGAGTACAAAATATAGAGGTGTTTAATTGTATTTGTTAAGTTACATCTTCTTCAAGCTACACTTCAACTGTCACACAGAGGGGAATCAACTTTTTTCATCATTTATACCAATATTATAAAGAGGAAAAGTTTGATTTTTTTGTTTGTTTGCTTGGCGCGAATAGGCTCCAAAACTACTGGACCGATTTGAAAAATTCTTTCACCATTAACTATATTTTGTTTCACTTTGCTACTTAGATTATTTTATAGTCTGTGCAAAGCCAGGAGGATCAGCTAGTATTGTATAACTTCTTCCATATTCAGCTTGTTTAACCTACAATTGCCCCCAACTTGGATGCCTTTGTTATGATACACTACCACATTAACACTGATGCGTGTGAAAACAGTTGCTACATGGCAGTGTTAATTATGCCCTAATATAGAACTACCTCGGTCCAAGTGCCAGTTAGCACAAGGGCTTTAAAATGCCTTTTTAGATGGCAGCAGGGTTTGTTCTGTAATTTTACGATGAGAACTAAAAAGTACCACTTTTTCCAAGATTATTATTTATTGCTTGTAATAATTTCTTAATAGTACTTAATATGAATAGATACTTTAAATCTTCGATAAAATATATGTCTTTGAATAATATTATATGAATAAAGTTTATACATATAAAAAATAATATAAAAAGTGACTAGATAGATTATGGACTTACAAGTTTACCTCGTTGTTCTTAGAAACCTATTAATATTATGATTGCGAAATTATTAATGCCAAAGTTTATTTGTGTGTATGTTTGTTACATCTTCATTCTCAAACGGCTCGACCGAGTTTGATGAAATTTGGTATGAACATAGGCTAGACTTTAGATTAACACATTGGTTACTTTTATCCTGGATTAATCTCATTTATCCTGGATCAACGCGAGTAACACTGTGGTCGCTGCTAGTTACTAATAAATGTAAATGCAACACATTGTGCATATGAATTTTTATTACTTCTTCATGCTCAAACGGTTCAACCAATTTTGATGAAAATTGGTCAAAACATAGTTCAAACCCTGCATAACACACTACTTTATATCTCGGAATTACGCGGGTAACACATCGGGGTGGAGTTAGTAATATAATAAACTAGCTGACCCGGCAAACGTTGTTTTGCCTCACTTAGGGGTATGAAAAATAGATAGTGTAGCTTATATAACACGTTCGTAGATTTAACATAGCAGCGCCATCTATTGATTACTTATTCAACCCAGTCGAAAGGTATCGACATATTCTGTTAGAATCATTTGGAGTTAACAGATAATTGTGACTGACAAATGATAACAAACAATAATTAGCAATAAATTAAAATTGCGACTATAATTTGAGATTTAAACTATCCTATCTCTCAAGTTGGATCGAACTGCACATGGTGTGGAATTTTATTATAATCGGTTCAGTGGTTTAGGAGTCCATTGAGGACAAACATTGTGACACGAGATTTATATATGTATAATTAAGATAAACCAGTTAATACTAATGGTTCCCATGAAATGGTTTCAGGTCCCTCCTCAATAGAAGACATAGCATCCCAAGTAGTGTCCTGTACAGGTCCCAGCGGAACCAATAAGGAGTATGTGTACAACCTCGCAGCAGCTATGAGGGTGCTGGCTCCTCATGTCAGAGATGACCACCTGTTCCAACTGGAAGCAGCTGTGAAAAGACTAGACCCTGATCTGAAGAAAAGCTGATGAATGATGATGAGGAAGAAGTAGTTAATAATAATTGTGAAAGTTGTTTTTAATTAGTAACATTTACATTGTAAACTCTATATAACGACACTAATGGGACTGTGCATAATATTACATAACTGTACATATGAATGTAAATAAATGTATTTAAATAAGCACGATGTTGCAACTGTTTTTAGCTGGCTCTTTTTTTTCGTAATTTAAAGACAGTGAAAAATGCTAGAGAAAATAAATGTTATATTTATACAGTGTAAACTCTAAATAACGACATTAATGGGATTGTGCATTTTATGGCGTTATAGAAAGTGGTCATTAAAAAGAGATAATGTATCATTGTATGGAATAGAAGCTAAAACCAACTAAAGCCAATTGATTTCGACGCTTTAGAGAGTTTGTCGTTAAATCGAGTGACGTTACATGGAGTTTACACTGTATTTAAAAAAACCTACTAATATAAGAAATGCAAAAGTTTATGTGTGTGCATGTTAGCTACTTCTTCAAACGACTGGACCGATTTTGATAAAATTTGCTGTGAAGATAGGTTAGATCTTGGATTATCACATAGGCTACTTTTTATCCCGAAAACAATTGTGGTACCCGTGGGATAAGCAAATAACTTCAAATTCTATGTAACCTGCTTCATCATGCTCCAACGGCTGGACTAATGTTGATGAAATTTACTATTTTTTATTTATTTATTATTTATTTATCATAATTAGAACCGCATACACGAATTACACTAATGATATACACATATAAAATAAAGATACAAAACAATCAAATTAAATTAAATTAGGTAAATCAAGATTATACATTATCAATTACTATGAAGATAGGTTAGACTTTAACGCTATTAACGGTATCAACTTACAAATATTTTTTTTGTTGAATCGAGATATATATACAAGGTTACAGGTAATTTACGCAAAACTGTTTTAAAGGCAAGAGTTAGTATAGATATCAGATTTCTCTACATTCCTAAACGATTTAAAGCCGTCCTCTACAATATTTTTGCGTAGGTAAAATTTTATTTAACTTCGAGTATGTATTAAATGCCAGCCGCATTTAGCTTAAGGCCAAAACATATGTAAGACACTTTGACCTTTAAAAAAATGTTTTTTGTTACGAAATAAGTTGCCCTTTAATGTTTTCCGCTTGAAAACTTGTCAGTGGTAAATATTTCCTACCGGCACGTTTGTAAATATGTCATTCATTTTCGCAATCACCTGGTTTTAATCTATTCAGATCTTAACCGCCTACAAGTAATAATATTGACTATTTAAGAACCGTATTAAAATAGAGAATAGAATAAAAAGTATATTGGGTCACCTTTTGCATGGTGCCAATAATGACCCATTGTAACAAGCATGACATAGACAGCCCGCATCGAGCATAGCAAATAGTTACGCCCCTCGCCAATAGATGGCGCTAGGTGGAAAAAGCAAGAAAGCTGAATCGCGATGACGAGATTTTTGCTACAAACAGGACAGTCTGCAGTCACCGCACCATTGTTAATTTACTTCCTCTCTAAGCTAGAGAAGGTTCAGGTAATACGGATCTTGCTTCCACCACTGCTGGGACAAGCATCTAGAATACTTGAACACCAACCTTAACTAGAACTGACGCGCGGTAATACGCTTCCACCATTGTTGGGACGTACTACTGCCGGAGTTCTAGTTGCGGTACTTCGGATAAATATTCCTTCGCCCTTTATATGTCAGGCAGATGCCACAGTGATAGGATTGGTCTCTTAAATAAAAACAATCAGCTCGTCCGACTGTGTTTTGATCGACAACCCCCTTACAACTGGCGCACAACGCGGGACCCGGACGTTTGCTGACTTACCCCGAGTTGCCATCTTTCTCACGTGGATTCGCCGACATCTTCATCATCATCATCATCTGCTTCATCATCATCAACTTTTTCATCATCATCATCAATTGACTCTAGGAAGATGACGCGACTCACAGATGAACAGTTTGAGAAACTTCCTAGCATCCGCTTTGCTATGAATACCGCTAAAGTTTGCTCCACTGGGTACACTCCAGCGTACCTTACCTTCGGACGCGAACTTAGGACGCCAGATGAAGTTCAACACGATTTGCGAGAAATTGTGGAGAGCGAAACTTTCCTCGCTGAGCTTACACCAAGATTGCTAACAATGACAAACACCTTGAAGAAGGCACGAGAAATTCAAGAGATGAATGAAGAGAAACGGAAAGAATATCTCGACAAGCGAAGAACAGCATGCCCGAATCACAAACCTGGCGATTACGTGCTGGTTGATAGCCACCAGCTAAGCAAATCAAGCCAAGGATTCAGTGCCAAACTAGCTCCTCGACGAGATGGACCTTACCTCATAACACGAAGGCATGGACCGAGCTCCTTCGAGTTGGCCAATCCAGAAAGCAACTTGTCAGTTGGAATATACCATGCTTCCGCCCTACGGCAATTCAATAAAATGGAGGACAGCCAATTGCCCAAGCCTACTCAACCTATTAGAAAGAGAGGCCGACCAAAAAAGAATCAACTGCGTTACTAATAACCTCCGTGGCACGCTATGTTGATATTGTTATCGCTTAAGCTCATGGAATCGAACCAAATAACATCATTACCAACATTTGTAATTTCATCATCGGAGCAGCTCTCATGTAGGGGGAGTGCAAGAACTTACACCATAGGGTATAAGTACTACTGCTGAAAAGAAGAAAACACCTAACGTCTCCACCAATCACCACGGCACTCAACAGCGAAGTACAACAAACATTTTGCTGTCTCCTCGCCGGGTCGTCTTCGAAGACAGAGGGGGAGACTGTAACAAGCATGACATAGACAGCCCGCATCGAGCATAGCAAATAGTTACGCCCCTCGCCAATAGATGGCGCTAGGTGGAAAAAGCAAGAAAGCTGAATCGCGATGACGAGATTTTTGCTACAAACAGGACAGTCTGCAGTCACCGCACCATTGTTAATTTACTTCCTCTCTAAGCTAGAGAAGGTTCAGGTAATACGGATCTTGCTTCCACCACTGCTGGGACAAGCATCTAGAATACTTGAACACCAACCTTAACTAGAACTGACGCGCGGTAATACGCTTCCACCATTGTTGGGACGTACTACTGCCGGAGTTCTAGTTGCGGTACTTCGGATAAATATTCCTTCGCCCTTTATATGTCAGGCAGATGCCACAGTGATAGGATTGGTCTCTTAAATAAAAACAATCAGCTCGTCCGACTGTGTTTTGATCGACAACCCCCTTACACCATTTTTTTATGCCCGCCTGGGTAACCACTCGCAAATTGAAAAATCTGTCACCAAGCACCTAACAGTCTGTTCCCGCAGCCTTCTTTAGAGCCAATTATTCCAGACTAGGCATGCTCCAGTTTCGGTTCACTCGTTGAGCCTCAACTTACTTACATACATACTTACATTTTAGATAGACGACTGCGAAGAGGGTGTGTGTTTTAGTAGTTTATAAACAACACTCACCTTTATCCAAAAAAAGAATAGTAAATGAATGTCTAGATTTTTTTACTAATTTTTCCTAGACAGTAATACATGTCTATTACACAAATATATTTTTTTAAAACGTGAAACAAAAATTGACTATTTAAGGGTTAAGTTCACAGTGTCTTACCAGGTTTGCGACTACCCCAGGGGGGCTCATCTTCTTCATGCATGTAGGCTGAGCCTATGATAACATAGGCCATAGCTCCTTACTGGTCTGTGGGCCACTCCCCCTACCCCTAGACTTAGGGTTGAAGGGCGTTAACAATATTTGTAACTGCAACTATAATGTTATAATTATTTAAAAGTACAAGTGAAATCGACTTATTGAAGTAAATACTACGTTATCTACATTGTTTCATATTGATAACTGTAATAGATTAGATTGTTAGATTATTATTTTTGTTCTTCAGAAAGCCACTGTTTGTGATTGTTTTAAAGTAAATTATGACTATTGAAAATTTCTAGAATGTATTTGCTTTTACGAGCTTCTTCTTGTAGGTATATTATATGCTATCTTCTATTAAAAAATATATTTATGTAGAAAGTAGGTTAATATATATACATACGTATATTTAATAATATATATATATATATCAGTGATTTATATACCAATGTTATAAAGAGGAGAAGTTAGATTTTTTGTTTGTTTGACGCAAATAGGCTCCGAAACTACTGGACCGATTTGAAAAACTAAATCAACGTTGGGAAGCTACATTATCCCTGAGTAACATAGGCTATATTTTGTTTCTCTTTGCTACTCAGATTATTTTATAACTCGTGCGAAGCCGGGACGATTTGCTAGTTCTATAATATTGTTTGTCTCGAATATGTTTGTAAAAATGTACTTATGTTACTGTATATTGTATGTTATTTTATTTACATATTATGTTAACAATATACATTAAAAATAAACTATTTGGCATATTATTATTTGAATATAAAGTCTCCTCAAGAAGCGAACAATATACATTGATGTCTTATCTATTTTTTTGTTAGAGGAAAAGATACTATAAGTTTATCTAAGGTTAACTATTGTACAATCTTACGACGCTGAAGAATCTCCATTACGCTTCAATTCAAATGTCAAGCGACTTTATCAGTGACTTCACTAGTGGCCGTTATTTTACTCAGTTCAGCCGCCTCATACACTTGAGCTAAGTGTCTGATGCGCGGCAGTAGATATTTCACGAAATAAATCCATATAAAATCAACAATAAACAATTTTGAAGCTATACCTAAGCTCTAACGATTCTCGATAATATCATTAGCAGCAAAAAACAAAGATTTGTTTTAATTTCTTTATAGCTAAGATGATCTAACGCGAACATCGAAGCTAAGCAACGGTCGATGCGGACAGTATTTGGATGGGAAACCATGCACAAGACTGTCGTTTTTTAAGTAGCATTTTCTTCTAGGTGTAGCGCCCAGATGAACTTAACTTGTCATCCGTGGGTCGGATGACACGTTAAATTGTAGGTCTCGGCTGTTAGTCTTAGTATAAGCAGTCGTTAAGCCAAGTCAGAGGCCTTCGGGTGGCTTGAAAACTCGACACAGCTTGGCCTTAGCAAGCTCACACAAAGCTTACTTTAGCTTAGCTTTAGCACTTAGCTCATACAAGGAAAAAGAAGATTTCCTCATAACTCTCAGAAGCACAACTTATTAACATTCTAATACGACATTTTTTTTTCAAACAATAATAGATAGCATTTGTTATGGATTGTAAATATAATTAATATCTTCGCTGCGCTCATCCAAAAGACACAGTAGCTTCGAATTGAGTTACAGCATCTTTGAATGTAACTACTTATCTGCATAATAACATCTGACTCACAAACAATTAACAATCATTTAGCGAGCAAATTTCAACTCTACGCTAATGACTTTACGACACACAATTACGTTATTTTTGCAAAAGATTTCGAGCTATAAAACCGCGATTGCAATGTATTTTTGTGCTGATGATTCATTGTACGATTTCATTGTATTTTCAAGGATACGCTCCTATTTTTTTTCCACTGGTTTTGATAGGCGTGGTAGAGTTTATTACAGTTGCTAAACGCCCGAGAAGCGCTTCGTTCGAATACAGTAAGTTAAATCGAGTGACGTTACATGGAGTTTACAACTCCAAAGCGTCGAAATCAATTGGCTTTAGTTTGTTTAGCTTGTATTCCATACAATGATACATTTTCTCATTTAACGACCACTCTCTATAACGCCATAAAATGCACAGTCGCTTCAGTGTCGTTATATAGAGTTTACACTGTATGTATGGCGTGTTTGAACTCAGTAAAATAGCGCCTTAAGACAAAAATTTGCGTACACTAAAGGATAGGTTGGTTTCCGCTGGACCTCATTCTAGGTAAGACTGTGTCCTGAGATCCAGATTCCCATCCCTTCTTAACAATAATGAAGGAAATTAGCATAAGCAGTCCACTATACGTTCCCACTGGGACACGGGGGTCTTCTCTCACTAGGAGAGAGTTATAGGCCGTAATCCACCACGCTGGCCAAGTGCGGGTTGGCAGATGACTCACGTCTTCGGATATTGCAGTCCTCAAACATGTCGGTCTCCTCACGATGTTTACCTACACCGAAAAGCGCAGTGAAAATCCACATATAACTTTGGTGTATTGCCGGGATCGAACCAGGGGCCGTCTGATTGAAAAGCAGATGTTACCACCGAACCAAACCCGCTCTTTTCATTAATAATTAAGGAAATACCATAGACAAAATGTAGGTAGATACTATTTTGTATATGGAAATACTTAAGGCTAATATTGTTACGGACACTACATTCGATTGACACAGTGGCACTCTTGGAAGGTATATAAATCTAAGCATAACTAACTAGCATTTAATTGCTTATTTCATTTTGGTTGTTTATTGGTCAGTGATTGCTCAATTATTATTTTTATAATGACTTCCTCTATCTTACCACAACTGGCACATAGTAGCTTTATGTATTTTGCTTTCAGTTTTATTACATTCTCGTTATCTACATTTTTATATGCCAGTAGTCATTGAAAACTAAAAAGAAAAACGAGTGTAGCTCGATGGAAAAACATCTGCCTTCCAATCTGACGGCCCCTGGTTCAATCCCGGCAGTCGATCGCGAGAGAGCAATCAATATCAATACGACCACGACCTCGTTGGCGTAATGTTTACCATGCCGGACTGCCAATCAGAAGGTTCCGGGTTCGGTTCCCGGTACGGCCAACATCTTTGTGCTGACCTAATTTTGTTGGCTGTGGGTCTGGGTGTTAAATATGTATCTATATAAAATATGTATGAATGTATGTAGTAGATACATTTCACACACGGCTGGTTAACCCCATACTGAACCATTTCTAGTTCGTGTTATGGTAGCTAACACAACTGATATACTACATATACTTACATACATATTTTTATATGCTGCTATTAATTAGATCCTATTATGAGTATATTATGTAGTTATGTAAACTACTTAGGTAAAAAACCTATTGTTTAATCAGAGAGAATAGAATGAGAGTGTGTGTCTGTGAGAAACCGAAAGTACACATGTATGTGCATAATATTAGACAAAACACATACAGAAAGAGAAAGGAATCTAAACAGTTCTTACATGTTTGATTATCGCCATTTTTAAATAGCTTAGCAAGAAGTATTTATGTAGAAGTAGAATATAGTAATTAAGTAATTATTAGAAGTAATTTATGCTAATTAGCTTATTGTTACTATGTGATAAATTTTGTAATTAAATGTTTTTGTAATTTGTTAATATTTACAAATAATAATTTTGTAAAATTGTTAAGTATTTGTAAATATTTTATAATTTGTAGACTTCTTATCGTGCTTTTGTTTTTGTTACAAGAAAAAGGCAAGTTTTGTAAAAATAACATTTATTAAACTTGAATTTTAGCAAAATATTTGGTTTGTATCCAACTAGCGTTATTATTATCCTGTTCAAGCATAATTATACGTACAATTTATACAAATGGAATATTTATACAAGGAAACTTCCTTTACCAGATAGTTAATTAGGTAAAAAATATAATATATATACACATAACAATAGAAGGCACTGAGGAAACTCGACTTACATCTAAAATGTACTTCTGTTGGTAATATTAAAACGACTACAATAATATATTTAATAGTATTACAAAATCCGTTCCGAAGTTCAAAATAAAAATTAAATAACAGAATGTACGTTGTTACAGCGTCTGACGAGAAATTTGGCACGTCCACGTATTAATAAGTCTTTTTGTTAATAAGGAAATCTACACTCACAATCGCACATGCAAAATTTAAAAGCGGAATCATACCTTTACTTAATTATATAATTAATGATCCACTCATCCAAGAAACACTCAAAAGAAGGATAACATTTACCAAAGAAAGGAAATATCTTTTAAATTGATATAATATGTAGTTCTTACGAAATCTGCCACGCGGCGTGCCATTTTCCTTGTCAGTCACTTTAGTCCGGGCTACAACACATAGATTTGATGTAGAGTTCGTCATGATTCTATAACTTCACTTAGGATTTAGCGATAGGGAGTGTCACATGGCACTTACTTTATCAGCTAGCGATAACCCAACCAATGCATTAAGATAAAATATACGAAAGAACTGGCCCTAATTACCTATTCTCATAAATAATACTAACGATATATATCGTATCCATCGACACAATGTAGGCACCGCACTTATCTTTTACAGTTTTATCGAAAATACTATTTGGTGACGTCAGCGCCTTAACAACCTCGATATCTTTGGCAGGACCGCGACCGCATCACTATCACTGACTGCAATGTGTCACTCTCATTACTTATCCTTCTTATTGCGCCCGAGCAGCTTGTCGAGGAAACTGCGCTTTCTTTTGACCTTCTTGGTCTCCTTGGAGTGGTTCTCGAGGTCCTCGCCTTCGGTGGTCATCTTCTGTATGAGCGCGGGGATGGAGAGGTCGACGACGTGCTCGTGGTCCGGCTGCGGCTTGTTGCCGCCTAGCTCCGGTACATCGTCCGTTTCGTCCAGCTCGGCAAGCGCGCGCTTGAATTCCGCCTCGTCACTTTGACTATCGAGCCCGTTCCGCATCTGTGGTCCGTTTCCTTCCACTTGTTCGCTCTTTTTCTTTTCGAAGACGTCATCGTCTCCCTGTTTGTCGTCTGTTTTCTTCTCGGCGAGTTCGAGGCTGTCGGCGCTCGACTTTGGGACGGAAGCGATAACCCGGGGGCCGCGCGGTTTGGTCGGCGGCAGCGTCCAATCCACCGGCTTGCGCTGCGGAGAGTAGCGCTTCACCAACTCCTCAAACAGCTTCTGGTGATCAACTTTGCTCGTATCGTTGTTGTTGTCCGGCAAGCTCTGGTGTCTCGTCTTCTCCGGGTCCTCGTTCTCTTTCCCGGAGTCCTCCGCCGGTCCCAGGTCCAGGCGAACTTTGCGTACCGGCGTCGGCGTCGTGTACGGCTCCGCGAACGGGAATTTGTAGAGATTGGGGCTTTCTATCTTGTAGTTGAGCACGGGTGAGTTGGGCGACAGGCTCCTGGCCGGCAGCGAGGCTCGCGTGCCGGCGCGGGTGAAGGGCGAGGCGCCGGGCTCGTGCAGGTTCGAGGTCATGAAGTCGCGCCGCATCTTGGAGAGGCGGCGCGTGCGCTCCGTCATGGAGCGCCGGTAGTCGTGCTCGTCCTGGTGCGCGTCCGACAGGAAGTTGTCGGAGTACTTGCGCGGCCGGAAGCCGAGCGGCTCCTCGGAGCGGGGCTCGCGCATGCTGGAGTAGGTGGGCGCGTTGCGCTTGAAGTGCGCGGTGGTCTTGCCGCGGTTGGAGGTGACCACGGGCTCCACGTCGACGGCGGGCGCGAGCGCGACGGGCGACGCCGGCGGCAGGAACACGGTGGCGTGCTGGTCGAACACCTCGCGCCGCTGACTGAACTGCTCCGTACCGATCGCCTCGCGCGACTTCACGCTCGTCGTGGGCGATTTAGCCGTCATTTCCGTCCGATAACAGACCACAACACAATGTTATTGATACTATTTTCCTGTAAACACTGTATATTTCTATTTCGGTCGAGCGCACGTTACGAGTTGACCGGTGGCATCGCGGCCGCGGCGATCGTCCGCGCGACTCGCACAATGGAGCTCCGTACGAGGCGAGCCGTTCGCGTTATACGACTGATCAATAGCGGGCTGCCGATAAGATAGCCGCCGCGTCCCGCGCCACTTCAGCCGTTTCTTTATCTTTCAGACGAACCGGTTGAGTAAATAGAACCGACTGAACACAATCGCGTCCCTAATTAATAGCGCTCGGAGTGAAAGCGCGGCGCACTCGCTGCCGGCGGACGCCTCATTATATAATGAATATTAATACAAATGTCCCAAATACGTAGCCCATTGTCGGGTTCACGAATGCTAATTCCGTAATCGCGTCAATATTTACACGGCGCTACTCCGGCGCGGGCGACGCTCACTGTTTTCCACAAACAACGAGATATTGTGAAAACGTCTAAGCCGCGATGGGCCGAGATAGCGACTGGGCGTCCGTTGCCATTATAAATAGTGGTGCGTCGTGTTAAAGTTGAGAACTGCATGATATTCATATTCGAGGTGGATATTCGTGCTCAGTGAACCGTTAGCGGCATCGGCTGCGATTAGGCTCGCCACTCGATGCAACTGCGGCGTACTCGGGATGTGTCGACACGCGACTCTAGCAATCACGTGTCGGCACCAACGAGTACCCATAGTAATAACTATCTATTAGTTTGATTTTATTTTGACAAAGCTTTCAACTAAAGACTACTGGAATTGGAACGGTTAAACTTAAATCACACGTACAATTACAGTGACGAAGTAGATACACTAACCTATCATTTGAAATTCAATATAAACCGGCATCTAGTTATTAGGTGTAGTAAACGTTATATCATTAGCATTAAGGTTTTACCTATAATTATTCGTGCAACAAGTACCTATACAAGTAGTCCGACTGGACTACAATTAAATTCATGTCAAGGTATTTTTCAGCTCTATATTTTGCACTTAGTCATTCTGACACGTAGGTACCTACCAGTACAGTCAGTGTTATAATTCTTACTCATTGTTCGGTATATAACTACTCTAGCTGGAAAACTAGGCATAGCTTCCATTTTTATTATTATATTTCTTTTTATTTACAGGACGAACAAACAGCTATGATAAATAAACTTATGTAGATGCGACTAAAAATACTTAGCCTAAAACATCGTACTTATGGTTACATATACTACCGACATAGGCTACTCGACGACCTCGTTGAAGTAATGGTTACCATGCTGGACTGCCAATCAGAAGGTCCCAGATTCGACTCCCGGTACGGCCAACATCTTTGTGCTTAACTTAATTTGTTGGCTGTGGGTCTGGATGTCAAATACATATGTATCAATATGAAATATATAATTATGTATGCATATATACATATATGTAGTATATCAGCTGTGCTAGCTATCGTAGCACTAGAAATGGTTCAGTATGGGGTTAACTAGCCTTGTGTGAAATGTGTAAAAAATCATCATTAATTATATTATTCATTCTTCTTATTTCTGTAAAAAGGTTTTTTATATTTTCAATAATTTTATTCCAATCATAGAAATTGCCATAAATTATTTCATAACCTACGATGCCTTTAAACAACTTGAGTTTTTGCCATTGCACTCTACTTTTCAACAGATTTCATAAAAGGAGGATGGTCTCAATTCGTCAGTATGTTTTTTTGCGTTTGTTTCCTCATAACGCGGTCATGAACCGAGTTATTTTTAATCTCCTATTCTACACAAGTTATTTTTACTTGTACAATAAGATATATTCTTATCTCGAATCGCGTATTTATGTCACATTTCTAGTACCGCTTGCCTAAACATACATACGTATTAGAATATTTATACCTACTATCCAGGATACCCAGTTCCAGAATAAAAGGCAAAATTGAATGGCTGGCTCCCAGAGATTTGAAATTTACAGGGGCTCTTTTGATGATATTTAAAACTTCAACCCTTAAAGAGTAGAAATTTGGGTGTGAAGTTTCCTTACGAGTTTATTCATTTCTGGACTTAGCAGTATAGTAACTTAGTACACGCGGGCGAACCAGCGGGTTAAGGAAACTCTTCTTCTTAGTCGTAACTTCATTACTGAAGGTCGTGTCTAATATGGAGTGTCGATCACTCGGTTTACTATGGTCTTCGACTTTTTTCTGTCCTCGGCGCTTTTTAAAGCTTCGGCAATAGGTAGGCCAGTGAGCGTCTTCACGAGGTCTGACCAGCGGGTAGGAGAGCGACCTCGTGCTCTTTTTCCGTCAACTTGGCCAACTACCACGAGCTTTTCGAGGCAATCAGGGTTTGTACGAGCGACATGTCCAAAATACTTGAGAATTCTCTGGTAGCAGAGAGTAGAAAGCAAAGGCTACTACAAAATATATAAATTTAACTAGCTGACCCGGCAAACGATGTTTATTACCTTGTAAATTATTTAAAAAAATAAGAGTTAACAACCCTTATCACTTAGGGGTATGAAAAATAGATAGTAGCCGATTCTCAGATCTACTGACTACGCATATAAAATTTGGTAAACATCGATCAAGCCGTTTCGGAGGAGTACGGTAACTAACATTGTGACATGGAAATTTTATATATAAGAAGATATATTTTGTCAATGCTACTAGTAAAATATAATTTTCGATATACTGCCATATGATGGAAACAAGTTTATGACTAACAGGTAAATAAATATCTCCCATAAATTATGATCAACTCCCACATACAACCACATTGTTACCACTTTGGTGATTTGCCACGGCTTAGACACGGATTGTTCATAAGGAATTCTTTTATTCATATGCTAATTCTCTGATTTTTCGCATGTGAATAGTTTTGGTAAGTACTCACTTTTGTTATTAAAAACTTCTTAAGGCATTTCATTTTATCTGATGATTAAATGGCGCGAAAATTACAACTGCTGTTTTACTTATTTAAAATCACTACATGGTTCTTCTTAGGTACTTTACAATAATATAAACATGAACAAACATATACAGGATATTCACGCAGTTGATCTCATTCGTACCTACTGAAAGAACCAAGATGTGTAATAACTTCATGCGTTTTCCATTTTCCTTGTTTTTGTTTTGGTCCTTCGAGCCGTATACAAATTTGTACTTATCTATTTCGTTCACATAAGCTTATTTTACCTCGTTAGACATTAAGAGTACGTACAATTTTACATAACTATCGTATTTTAGTGTTATTGCTTCCAACTTTTAAAACCCAACGTAACAGATCGATCATAGATCGCATTATGGCGTTACATCAACCGTATATTTACATCGACGCCTTTCTACTAATTCCTTATTTCCTGTATGTTTCATGTTTTACAACTTTCATGAATAACATCTAAAATTTATGATGCACTTTCATAGTTGAAGCAACTTATATCACAACAAACTTTTGAATCTTCATGAAGTATCTGAGCATCAGATAAGTACGTCGGAAACTGGGTAACCCGCCTATTTCCGTCTAATGAATTGGTTCATTTATCCGTGGGCTCAGGGTGCTATTTATAGACCTTTTATTTTTCGGAATCTAACCCAGATGTTAGTCAGCGCCGCTCTCTTCCCATCGTTACCAATATCCCGTATATCCCGTATCTCAGCGAGGTATTGGGAATGGATTTTCTGGATATAATGAATGTATACGAAGTTGAATTATAGGCAACCTACTCTTGGGCTTTATTTTACACAGTACAACTAGGCATTTGACTAGCGCGTACCCACACGAAATAGACACTCTGGTCTACTCACATATGTTCAATATTTTTCGAAGACGAAGAGACGTTCTTTTTTATTTAGACTATAATTCCTAAGCATATGTAGATCAACAGTAAATTGCTAAACACAAAGTTGAAGCGTCTTAATATGAAGTATGTGACTTTCCTAGTTTTTGGTATACTACATGTATACCAAAAACTAGGATACAATTATGAAGTACTAATATATGTAGTACGTGTACGTAAGTACTACATATATGTAGATACAATAAGGATGATGAAGATATGAATAAGAGAAAAAACTTTTAAAAATCTAACCGCTTTTTCGCATTGAATCAGATTAGTACCACCACCACATTTCACACACGGCTGGTTAGCCTTATACTAAACCAATAAAAGTTTGTTATGGTTAACTACATATACATACATAAATATTTTTTATCGATACATATTTAACACTCAGACCGACAGCCAACAAATTTCGTTCATCACAAAGATGTGCACAAAGGTGCCGGGAATCGAATGGTTTTTGTTTTTCAACAATTTGAGCCGTTAACGATTTATCCGATTTGGTAAAGCATTCTGCTTGCATTCTAACCTCCGATCGTCAGAATTTCTACACAGCTGTTTCAATATGGAACCAAGTGATATTATCTTTTTATTAGCATACGAATGTGTGAATGTCTGAATAGCTAGGAGAGTTGTCGCAGTCAATCAGACCATATTGTGGGCGATGAGGTGTCTGTGACGCCATTGTTATTTATAATTATTTACAAACTAGTTCCGCTTTTGGCAGCTTTCTGTCTAGCTGCTATTTGGAAACTGGGGCTTATATTTTTTCTAGATTTCTCGACATGTTTTTAGTCAGGGGAAAATATTTTTATAGAGACAAAAGTTTATTTCTGCTACTTAGACTAAACTTTATAAATAAACAAGGTAAACAAGACAAACCATTTATTGATAATTATTCAATTTTACGTCAAAAATTAAAAATGATGTACAATAAATTTGTAATAAATGTCAATATGTAATGATGTCAATATAAAATAATAATAATATTAATCAATTACATGCCACGACAAAATTGATTAAAATAACGTTTTTTCCGATATTAAAAAATTTGAAGAAAGTTTCCTGAATGAGCCAGTTCTTGAGCTTATTTTTGAAAATACTGTCATTCAATGCATTTGTAATATCCGTAGACAAACATTTATATATATACCATCGGCCATAGAATAGTCGCTTTAGTTCATGCAGTCGTTAAGGCGGCTTGAAAACTCTCCACACCCGAGCTTCACCACTTAGTTCATATGAAGAATTTAAATTCAAATTCTGTTTATTTACATAAATTACACTACAGATAAACCACACGTATCACTTAGAATATTAGAAAATTAAATTAAAATAAATTACAATACTAGATAATACTATTATTATGACTAGGCTTAAATGCTACACGTAAGAGAAGGACAATTAAGAAACAATTAATTAATTTATTTGCACCAAAAGGATAATATACTTTGATTGTAGTAAGTCAAACTTTTTAACCAATATTTTTTATGACTGATAGATTTGCGTTTGACCACAGCTTGCCTAGTGTTAAGCAACACTATGGTCTAGGATGTTACACGCTTACCTAAAAAATACAAAACCTCAAGACGAAAACAGAGAGTCAGGAAGAGAATTCCAAAGTTTTGTAGCCCTCACAAGGAAGATCGAATTTGATTATTTGTTTACGCAAAAAAACGAAACGAAAACTATGTATGCTTATACGAGTATGTTATTTTGCGCATTGGATTTAAAAACGCATTCTACGAGTACCTATTCAGCTCTACAGAGTGCATATGACAATAAACGCCCATATGTACTCATACATATGTGTCTAGTTAAAATCTTATACTATATATCTCTACAGATTGCAAGTGACCATACATGCCTATATGATATGCCTATATGTACTCGTACATACTATACTGCCCTGCTTAGCGCAAAGGCGGTATCTCAATGAACGCTAGTTTCGAGATAATTGAAGTTATAGCGGTGAGTCAGAATCATCTTCACGCGTTATACTTACCGCTAATCGGCTTAGAAAAAAAAGTGTTCTTTTTTAAGAGATTTGGCGGTATTCAAATATATAATATATATAAAATGTATAATGCAATGTACCTAATTTAGAATTAATATGGGTCCTTGAAACCTGAATAAATAAATTTATTATTATTATTAATAAAATTGTTTTAAAAAACAAACAACCGACTTCAAAAACACAACTAAAAAGGGAAAAATAATTTTAAGCCTAAATCAAATCAAGAATATATAAATAGAATAGGAGAGTTTATTTCATGTACTACTTATAAAAAACTATTTGCAATTTTTAGTAATCCTGTATTCTTGGAGTCGGTGCCAGCAAAGAAAGACAATTGAAAATAGTTTTTTTTAACAAACATTAATTTGTTCTTATTAAATGGCACCGACATTAGTTGTGTTTTTGAAGTCGGTTGTTTGTTTTTTAAAACAATTTTATTTTTACATTTTTAGTGGTTGGTAATGATATTTTATTTAAGTTTTAGCTATGGAGAGCCAAATAAACTTCACGATGAAAAAATTTGGCATGTGCCAGGCAGGCAACCAATTGGGAGCAAATCGAGCTGGATGCGAGCGAAGCGAGCTATACGCGAGCGAAACGAGCGCGAAAATTTTCACCGTATTTGTTCCAACCGTTTGAGCATAAAGAAGTTCAAAGCAGCACAAATCACATAATGTTTGTTGTGTCAAAACGTACTAGAACCAAGTGTGAGCAAAAAGAGGTGGATGCGAGCGAAGCGAGCGCGAAAATTTTCACCGTATTTGTTCCAACCGTTTGAGCATAAAGAAGTCCAAAGCAGCACAAATCACATAATGTTTGTTGTGTCAAAACGTACTAGAACCAAGTGCGAGCGAAAAGAGATGAATGCGAGCGAAGCGAGCTATGCGCGAGCGAAGCGAGCGCGAAAATTTTTACCGTATTTGTTCGAACCGTTTGAAGTCCAAAGCAGCACAAATTATAAAATATTTGGAGTGTCATAAGCCCAGAACATCCTGGGGGAAATTCGAACGAAGCGGGATAACTCCTAGCGAAGCGAGCGCGTAAATATTTTCCTTATCCGTTCGTGGGTCTTGTCTATTAATATATCAAATTTTACAGTTCCTTCTTCCACTAAGTATGACCCAAGTGGCCAAGCTCTATTGTCGAGAGTTTTTCAAGCCCCTGATTTAGTTTGTCCCCTGCTTGTACTAATAGTAGTGGTCCAGGCCCAACAAATTAACGTGTTATCCGAAGCACAGTAACGCCCAGACGAAATTTTTTTTATGGAAGTCTTGTGCATGGTCACCCAACCAAAGACTGGCCGCATGGGCCGTTGCTAAGCCTCGATGTTCGCGTCAGATTACTTTTGTTAGCCAGACTATAAGCTGCCGATTTTATGAGCGAATTCTGTATTGCCGTATGAGCGCGAAGAAGTAAAATAGGTTATCGAGTTATTTGGGCTTCCCACGGGAATAGCAATGACTTTTAAGATAAAAAGTAACCTTCGTGTTATACAAGGTCTAGTCTACCCCCTATATCAAATTTTAGCGAAATCAGTGTGTCATGTGTTATTTGGTGCATCCCACGGGAACAATAATTATTTTCGGGATAAAAAGTAGACTATGTGTAAACACATAGTCTAACCTATCTTCATTCCAAATTTCATCAATGTCAGTACAACCGTTCGAGAGTGAAGAAGTTAAAAAGATTTATATGTTATTTGGTGCATCCCACGGGAATAGTATTTATTTTCGGGATAAAAAGTAGCGTGTGTGTTAACACATAGTCTTACCTATTTTCTTCTCAAATTTCATGAATATCAGTACAGCTAAACGAGCGTGAATCTCTCTACATGCGTAAAAATAACCTAACTTTTTAGGTTTTTCTTCGATTTCCCTAGGAGTCCATCATCAGAACCAGTTTTGGTGACAATGGGACCAATTCAGAACCATACTCTTTCAATTAAAAAAAGAATTTTGAGAATCGATCCACAAATGGCTGAGAAATCGGTGAACATACATAAAAAAAAAAAAAAATACATACACGTCGAATATATAACCTCCTCCTTTTTGAAGTCGGTTAAAAATACGGCTGGTTGCCTACACAATATTGGTATACCTCTTATACCCTAAATAAGTATAGGTAAAACTGAGATAGAGAAATCTTTCTTAAGGGTTTTTTCACATTTTTAAACAAGATACCGATAAAAAGTTTTAGTTCATTAGATGCGTATTTTCTTAAGCTATCCAATGGCATATAAATCAAATTTTAGTTTTTTTTTGAGATACCGCTTTTGCGCTAAGCAGGGCAGTATATGTCTAGATAAAAAACTTATTCTATGTAGCTCTACAGAGTGCACATGCCCATACATGCCTAGATGCACATATATGTCTAGATATGTCATACTCATACGTCTGAGTAAAGGTAAAACGGAATATTGTTTAGAATAATGGCCCACCTGGCCTATATCTTATTTATAGTTGGAGCAGTGCTCGCTCCAGTACTGTCGTAGTCATCATTTAGGTGTCGACATTAGATAGGTAGGGCATACAGGCTTATTGCGCAACAGTCACGGATTTTAGCCAATGGCAGCAATCTCTCTTCGAGTCTCTTTTTCCTGAGAAGTATATATATGGGGTATATATATATATATATATGGGGGTCATTAAATCTAGAGTAAATAGGTTCCTTCTAGGCAAGCGTGTTACATCTAAGACCACAGAAAATATTAACATCAGGCAAGCTGTGGTTAAACGGGAGCCTATATAACATTTAAAAAAAAAACTCTTCTCTCTTTTATAAACCTCTGCTATGTGTAGCTAAAATTTATTTTTTGCAACTCGAAGATCTGTTCGATTAGAATACACACTATAATACGAGTACATATATTCACTATGATACATTTTGAATGATATGGCAACCATCACATGACGTTCAAGCGGGGGGTTTTAATTTTTTAATTATGTTTGTATGTAGCTTATTCTATTAAAAAATTGTGAGCCGTCACGGGACGCCTGGAAGATGTCATTATTTACATCAACATTATTTTGTAGTAATATGCAGAAAAGAACATATTGTGAGAGGAACTAAATATGTCATAATGATAAAATATAATATTCCGATAACTTTTCCAGATAACGATGACTATTTATTTTATTTTATTTTCACAAAAATTTACGAATGTATTTCAAATCGTGACTACTTAATTAGTTTGTTTTAAGAAGAATTAAAGCAGTGTCTCCCTGTACCATCATACTATAGCATGGCGACGCGTTGCCACGCCAGAAAATGGTTTTACGTGCGGCTAAAGTCAAAGTCAAACATTTATTGCATAATTAAATGTATGTAACAATATCTTTGTTTAAATAACACTTAATATACCCGGGGTCAGGGTGTAGCAATTTAGGCTATAGATGCTATATAGGCTATTATTCATATGAATGTTTCACATCAATAATTACGTGTAACCCTGTACACTCATTACCCTACCTACGTATTTACCTACTTTACCTAATGACATGGACATTGGTCAAGCGAATTTATTTTCCTTTTGTCTTTGAAACTTACGCTGATTGAGAAGTTTAGTGTAGGTAGCCTCAATTGACCGAGCGAGGGAAGCGGCTCCGCATCTGCTCATCCGATTTTCTGTCATCTGACCATTTGCGTGTTAATATATATAAATATATAATAACTAGCAGATCGTCCCGGCTTCGAACGGGCTATAAAATAATCTATAAGTTGCAAAGAGAAGCAAAATATAGCCTATGTTACTCAGGGATAATGTAGCTTCCCAACGGTGAAATAATTTTTTCCAATCGGTCCATTAGTTTTGGAGCCTAAAAAAAACATACAAATCAAAAATCAAACTATTCCTCTTTATATATTGGTAAAGATAATATATGTATAAACTTTCGGTGAGGGAAAAACATCGCGAAGAAACCATAGCATGGAGGTAAGGCATTTTGCTCACCTGGTTGGCAACCAAGTTGAAAAATCTGTCACCAAGCACCTAACAGAGCTTTCCAGCCTTAGATTTGATCTAAGTTTCCAGCAATCTTCTTAGGATCCAGTTATTCCAGACTAGCCATGCCATAATAAATCAGAGTGTTGCTAACTCGCGTGGTTACGTACCCAGCTCGTAAAATTCCTAGCTTCCCCATTTATAGTACGGACAACCAAACTGTGGATCTTCTTGCCGGAATCACTGTTCCCACTGAAGTATTAACTTACTGTCTTCAGGCGAGGGTGAATCGGTGTGGTCTAAGCAGCATCATCTATCTCATCTATCACTTTACATCAGGAGAGTTACGTTAGAAGAATAAGAATATAAAAATTAACATTAAGAGAATACTATGTTTTGTTAATAAGAGTTGAAATATTAGACCATGAAGTTAAATATTAGGTAGGTAATGGACTTTTGTGCTATACCTAGCTGTAAGTTGTCCGCGGGTTTACCAGCTCTAGAGACCAGAATATAAAAATAGGTTTAAAAAAATGGTCGATTAAAAAGTTTTGGTGAAGTTTTATGTACCTTGAAATTTATATATAAAATTTATAAATCTTTTTTACATAATTATAAATCTTTTACAAAAACTGTAGTTCTCAGAAATTGAGTGCGGTTCGGAGAACTACTCGTTCATAGTAAGTAATTAGGTTTTTATGAGCGAAACAGTCTTAAGTGAAATCAATAGGTTTTCGTGCGTACGTGCTATTCTGTCACTTAATTGGTTTAAGTAATTAGTTGAAACGAAACTGTAATTAAAGAGCAGTGAATGAAGAAACGGGCACATAATTTGATCCAGTATATTTCTTCTGTGTTACTCCTGAAGCCATTTATACAGACGTTGGGATACAAATACACAATTATAATTTATTTGAAACAGAATATTCCGATATCAAAAGCTTCGAAACTAATTCAGGGATTTTTTTACCAAAATACTCAGATACCAAAGGCTCCCGAAACCAAGGTTTTCAAAGGACATGCTTTTTTTCCAAAAAGAAAAAACCTTTTCTGTATTAAAACGTCAGACATCACAAATTTAAACATAATAAAATACACAATTAACTACCTTTAACGACCTTGTTCTTATAATGGTTACCATGCCGTACGTACCTACTAGAAGATTCCGGGTTCGATTCCCGGCACGGTCAACATCTTTGTGCTGAACTAAATTAATTGGCTGTCGGTCTGGGTGATATTTAAATATGTATCTATATCACAGACTTCTAAAAGCTTGAGAGATCCATATAAAATATTTATGTAAATGTAGTATTGTATTAGCAACCATAATACAACTAGAAATGTTTTAGTATGGGGCTAACCAGCCGTGTGTGAAATGTGTCCTAGTATTTATTAATTTATACCACATCTTCTACCATGAAATGTATCGTCATCTCTGACTAATTCGACCAAAATGTCCGTAGGCATTTACATCAAATATCGCAGTTATTCGACAACTAGGAATGAATAGAATGATCTCATTCACGATTTGCATTCGAATTTGGCGTTTGGCCTTAAAGCTGCGAGACCAATGGCCGTGTTGTTTGAACGTGGCCGCCTACGTTATGTGTACATATATATATGCACTATTCTTTCCTTCAAATGTATAAATATACATAAATATATGCACTATTCTTTCCTCCAAATGTATCTTTTGTTGACATAAGTTACAAAAAGTTATTTATCATATTGTAGGTAGTAAAACTGTGCTTAAACATTTTGCGTTTTTAATATACAAATACAAATAATTTATTGATAACACCAAAGTTACAAGTCAAATAATATTTTATCAATACAAAAGTATATGATATGTATCAATTTTAATTTTCAATTCTAATTCTAATAATATAATATCATTACAATAGTACTTATATGATATTAATCAAATGTCAATTGTTACATCTAATTCTAGTAATATAATATCATTACAATAGTACTTAATGATATTAATCAAATGCCAATTGTTACATCTAATTCTAGTAATATAATATCATTACAATAGTACATGATAAGAATCAAATGTCAATTTTCAATTCTAGATAATCATTAATATTATACTAGATGGGTTGCACTTGATCACAATTCATCTGATGGTAAGCGACATTGCGATCTAAGATGGAACGTGCTTACCCAGAAGAAACCGGTTCACTCGTGCCTTGAAAACAGCTGAATTATATTTTCGAGTAACAGGGCTCTTTGCCAAAGCAAAGAGTTCCAAAGACTGGTTTATAAGTTACCTTTTATACAAATATAAATCAGCATGCATCACCAGTGAGGACTCATCTAACTGCATCTACTCGGTGGTAAAAACGTCTGCTTTTCAATCAGACGGCCCCTGGTTCGATCCCAGCCCTACACCAATGGCTTGTTTTTCAAGTTATGTGTGGATTTGCACTCGCTTTACGGTGAAGAAAAACATCGTGAGGAAACCGACATGTTTGAAATACCACAATATCCAAAGACGTGTGTCATCCGCCAACCCTCACTTTGCCAGCGTGGTGGATTATGGCCTATACCTCTCTCCTCGTGAGAGAATGCCCCGAGTCCCAGGAGTGGGGACGTATAATGGGCTGCTTATGCTTATACTAAAATGTAGGTTTTATAATATAACGTAAGTATACTCATAAATTATAATAGTTTAAGGGTGTCTGGCAGAGGGTTGCCACCATAATAACCGTCTGGCAATGAGCAACGCGACTTTTGATATTATTATGAATCAAATGTAAAAAAATCAGGTTTTATACTATAACGAATTTGAGATGGAATTTATACACCTTTGTTACCAGTTATCTGCCAAAGCCACTGCTGCCTCAGCTTCATGTTTGGGTATCATTCTTATCTCTACTAGGGACACACATAGAACAATTTTCAGCTTTTATTAAAAGACGAAGGTCAGAAACTTATGGGCTCTTGCTCTATTATGCAAAAAAAGGGAATACAAGTTCTAACAGCTGGTTTTATCTGTAACATATTCAATCTTTCAGGTTCTTGCTATTTAAAGCCGTAGGAGGGCCTATACTTTTAGAATCTGCGCTTAACTCTAGGCACCGGTGCAGCCGTATAGCTTACCATACAAGAGTCTATGTACATCATGGTTCATACAAAAACTATCATACAATAGCCACGCACGCAACATACGAGTATGTGGCAAAAAATGTAATGCAATAAAAGACCATGAAGTTAAATATTAGGTAATGGACTTTAGTGCTATACCTAGCTGTTAGTTGTACGTGGATTTACCAGCTCTTGACCAGAATGAAAAATTTGGGCGATTAAAAAGTTTTAGTGGATTTTTATGTATAAAAAAAATAACAAAAACATGATTAATCTTTTCGTATTCATGAAAAAAACATTGTCGATATTAAAGTTTTTGTGTAGTTTCTTGTACTTCGAAATAATTATAGTAAATCTTTTCATATTAATGTAATAAACAAAATCGATTTTAAAGTTTTGTGAAGTTTCACTACCTCGTTACACAATTTTTATAACTATCTTTTCATATTAATAAATTATTTATCTTTTAATTCCCTCTTGTAACGCTTGTAGCTCGGCTGATTGGGGAGATCTGACACGATCATCAAGGTCAAACAACGGTCGATGCGGATAGTCCTTAGATAACTGACCATGTAGATACAAGGCTGTCATTTTAAAATTACTATTTTCATCTGAGCGTTACCGTGGGTCGGACGACACGTTAAATGGTGGTCCCAAATAGTAGTCTTAGTCCAAGCAATCGTTAAGCTAAGTAAGAGGCCTTCAGGCGACTTGAAAACTCTCAACACCCAAGCTTGGCCACTGAGCTAATACGACGAAAAAGAATTCCCTCTTTCGCCTTTGAGAAAAGTTTATCCTTTTAATTTCTTCGCACGAATCATATTCAAGAAATGTGTACCTTGACACAGATGTAACAAGTGGCAGTGTTTTACGATGTACGTAGCAACACAGATGGCTCAGCGTAAACATTTGTTTCAAACACATTGTCTGGCACACGTATTAACTACATACCTATTACGCACTGACAATCCCCCCTTTAATCCGCGTTTATGCATTTATTTATTCCTTTATTTCAGGCAACTAGAGGCCCATAAAATATAATTCTTAATATATATACATCTCGTGTAACAATGTTTGTCCTCAATGGACCCCTAAACCACTTAACCGATTATAATAAAATTCGCACACCATGTGCAGTTCGATCCAACTTGAGAGATAGGATAGTTTAAATGTCAAATTATAGTCGCAATTTTAATTTATTGTTAAATTATTGTCTGTTATTATTTGACAGTCACAATTATCTGTCAATTCCAAATGATTCTAACAGATGTCGAGACCTTTCGACTGGGTTGAGTAAGTATTCAATAGATGGCGCTATGGTAAATCTACGAACGTGTCATATAAGCTACACTATCTATTTTTCATACCCCTAAGTGAGGCAAAACAACGTTTGCCGGGTCAGCTAGTACACATATAGGTTAAAAGTACCGAAGTGCTACCAGCAGCTTTTAACCGGGATAAAATTATCCAGGGCCTATTTTCCATACCATTTGGTATGAAAATCATCCCATTGGATTAAACTGTTAGAATGTGAAAATGTGAAGTTAAAGATAGGTGAAGAACGTTGAAGCTATGACAGCTCAGTCGGGCGAGCGGCTGCCTTACGTCCCGTAGGACGTAGGTCGAGCTTACGGTAACAGAAAACACCGTAAGGAAATAATAGCGTGGTAGTAGAGCATTTTCTATTGCTGATTTGTTGAAAAATCTCTTGCCAATCACTTATCGGTGTACTCCGGTAGCTTTATTGAGAGCCAGTTATTCCTGACTTGGCATGCTCCATCTGAGTCCAGAGAGTCGCTGTCTTATGTGGTTACGCGCCCTGTTGGTCTGGTCTACTGCCTAGTTGTTTAGTGTAATTTTTTTTTTTTTATGTCAGATAGGCTTGCGCTTGATCGCATCTCGTTAAGTGACGTTGCGATCTGCGATGGAGCGTGCTTGCCTAGAAGAAACCGATATAGTTCAGAGGGAACAGAGATTCCAATATAGCCAGGTATGACTTGAATATCTCTACCTCGTCATCTAAAAATAAAATAAAAAATGGTCTCTTGTTGAAAATTTAGCCTTCGCCAACAAAATAAAGGTAGGTACTGGATATGCACAATATTATTTTACCTGTTACTTATATTAAGCAGTGCATGTAACAGGTAAGGTCTACAAAAACAACTACATTTATAAGGAAACACTTTGGAACCAGTTGCAATGATATAAATAATCAGTAGGTATACCGATGTAGAGAACGCACCTAAAACCAACGCTACAGATTAACATCAACCTTAAAGTAAACGCTTCAAGGTTGTTATTCCACTGACAGAACGTTTTAGCGACTGGAAGTATATATGCAATTTACTGATAGTAATGATAAGACCAGATGGTTCCACTTGTCCTTTTTAACATAACGGACTCTACTGACACGGTTTACAAGTAAAGGTCTGCTAAGTAGAGGTCGGCTACTTTTCATTGCCTCCAAACTGGAAGTTTGGCATGATATTGAAAGGCGTTTAAGTAACCAGGAAGGTACCTACCTATATATAGAATTGTCTTTATTTTTATTTTAACGCTTAATGGGTATGTTCACCACATACCTATAGGATGTTGTGATCTTCTTCTTCATACAAACTAAGCGGCCGAAGTCTATTGTTTTCAAGCCGCCCAAAAGCCTTCAGACTTGTCTTAACGACTGTTTGTACTAAGACTAACAGTGGGATTTAAGGAGGTATGACCCACCAATTCATCCATGGTGGATGGGCGCGGAACTTTTAATTCCCGTTGGACCCACCATAGTAGAGAATGATATTTTACTAATTTTAGAAATGTTGGTAAAGATGGAACTTCTACAGATACTTACTCTCGCTTTGAAGATGTTTAAGTTGTGATCTCAACACTATGGATCGAAGTTTCTTTCTTTACCTTATTTCTTTCTGCTTTTTTTTTTGGTGACGAGGGGGAAATCTTCGACAAGATACCTGGCTACGATGGGGCGCAGACAGGTTATGTGGGATTTGTACCCACTAAAAGCCCCCCGCTGACCTGCCTCTGTGCTTAACGGAGGTCTCCGGGTTCTTCCGGGAAACACTCCGGAGACCATTCTACTATGAAACACATATTTGTGGTGCTACTGCCCCATATCACCGCTCGCTACCAATCATCGATGAGGAGCTACGTCTGCCTCTATCTAGCAAAGGGATATCCAGATGTTGTGTCCGGAGACGGCCAACCAACTGTCATGCATTATAGCATTATAATTTGTCTATGATTGTATATAGGACCGATCGTAAGCGCGTTATGAACATCGGTTGCGCGATTCAGGAACGAATCTCTGTTTGATTTGTATAATAATAATAATACTTAAGTTTTAAAGTTATTTTTTGACGAATTGTAATAATACACATTTACGCGCTTACAGTAAGTAAGCGCCACCTTGTTATTTTTGTTTCAATAAAACGATCTATATATCTATCTATATTTCTTCTAAGTTCTTTCTATGTATATTCCCTATAAGGCCAGCAAAGTGTGGCTAATTACTCGTAGCTCCATTAAACGGATAATAATATGTTTAAACAGAAAATAAAGAGTTTTTGTGAAAGTAATTCCTTTTATAATTTAAGCGAATATATGATTATGGAGCTTGCAGAATCGTTATTCATGTGTAAACAGTAGATAGTATTTTAAATTTAATAAACATGGAAAACAAGTGCTAATGTGTGTACTATTTTGGGGTATAATATTTATTTGTAAGTTTATTTAATTTTATCTAACTAATATTTTTAAGTATTAAGTAATTATTGTAGTATGACTTGCCTTTAACGTATGTTATTTAGGGCTAATAAAGTCCTGTATTTCTGTATTAGGTACGGATATTGTGCACAGCTCATGCGAAGAACATAATTTACTGAGATCAGTGCTAAGTTAAGTATTATTTTTCGAAAGGTGTATGATAATGTTAGGAAGTTACCTATTTATCAACACCTAACTAGGAAAGCGTGTTCGTTTGTAAATTCAAACACGTAACGCGATATCCGGTCGGGAAAAAAGCCGTTTGAATCACAAGTCCGAATCTAATACATATCTAATATATTTATTTGGATGAATGTAAATAGCACTGTTAACGGAACATTGGTTAGAAATAATGTTTTTCTTTTGAATCGAAGAGCAAAAACATAACAGTTTATATAGACATAGATACAGATTAGATTAAATACTGTATATCTTATTTAATTTAGATTCATATAAATTACTTAATAATATTCTGTCAAGATTTATTCAAATTGATGGCCTCTATACGAGAACGAACATACATACATACGTGCATACATACATACACATACGAAAGAAATACTGCAGGCTTCGCTTCTACTATAAAAACAAAAATCCGAATCTAAAACGGATGTATAATTTTGATAGATAATATTCACAAAACCGTGTCGACTACGATAATTGGTCTATATTATACATATTATGTACAATAAATTTCCCCTCTATTTGTGAAGGATAACTATCGAAGACAAAAAATCTAACGCATAGTAACAACCTACATGCTAAGTTTCGTACAAACTGGTAAAATCTTCCGGCCTCTATTAAAAAATATCAACATACAAACATAAAAAAAACTGCATATTATAATTTTAAAAGGTCTTCGCTCGTTCAACTAAAAGTAAACCGCGGAATATTAATAAGGACACATTACACACACGGCTGGTCAGCGTCATACTAAACCATTTCTAGTTTGTATTATGGTTGCTAACACAACTGATATACTTACTACATATACACCCAAAAATTGTGATTAGCTAAATACGTTCTATCATACGACCTTCCTATTCAGATTTTACGAGTTTGTACCTAGTTATTGAGAAATCAATAATAATTTCAAGATACGGCGTTATCAGCCTGCAATAATTGATAAATAATGATAACTTGTTAGGATACCAGTGGGGTTGTGGTTATGCAACTTATCGTTTGAGTAATATGTTCGATTGCTCTAAAATCTGAATTTAACATTATTTTTTTATCATTCTTCTTCTTCTTGGTATAAGCTAAGTGGCTAAGCTCTGGTGTCGAGAGTTTTCAAGCCGCCCAAAGGCCTCTGACTTGGCTTATAGACTGCTTGTACTGAGACTTACAGCCGGGACCTAGAATTAACGTGTCATCTGATCCACGGTAGCGCCCAGATGAAAACGCCACTTTAAAAACGACAGTTTTGTGCATGGTCACCTACCCAAACACTGTCCACATCGACCGTTGCTTGGCTTCGATAATCGCGTCAGATCATCTTAGCTAGCCAGCCGAGTTACAGGCGCTACATATAGTCGTATATAATAATAATGTTTTATAATTATGTATGGTAAGGTAAAATTTGTTAAAGCCAAAGTTAAGAGCGCAAGATTATACTGGTAAGGGTATGTCGCGGGAAGAGTGGCGATGCATGTGACTAGTAGAGGACGACCTAAGAAGATGTAGATGAATTGTGTGAAAGAGGATATGAAAGAGAAAGGAGTGAGTGTAGATATGACGGCTGATAGTAGAGTGTGGAAAAAAACACGGGCTGTGCCGACCCCACATAGTGGGAAAGGGTAAACACAAAGAAAAATGAGAAGACTCGGAATAATAATTTATTATATCCATGGTAAGATAATTGAATATTTAAAAAGAATTTGCGAAAAGTTCGGGACCTACAAAACTGATCAATGATAAAATTTGTCTGATTTTGATATTGACGATCTCAAAAACTCGGAAATGTTTCCAAGGCACTACAAAAGCCTCTATTGTGGCTAAAATAAAAGATAAAAATAAAATTTAGATACTTTAATTGATTACAACACCAAAGTTAATTATTTTTCACATTTTGTCTTGTAATAACTTAAAATAATCACTATAATAGTTAACTATTATACATTAGTCTAATTAAACATTAAATAATTCTTATAATATATTTGTGACATATCACAATTTAATAGAGAGATACATTTTGTATTACGTTAATTTAATGAGATAAATACAGATTTTCAAGTTTTAAAATATGAGAAAAATATCATGAAAGCATTAAGTTATCACGAATTAAAATGTCTAAAATTAAAATACTTTACGTTAAAACACCTGCATTCTAAATACCTAAAATGAAAACATCTAATGGTTGTAAGATAAAAGATATACATTAAAAATCCATAAAGTTAATAATATCTAAAAGTATTTTGAACGGAGGGGGGTGTTCAACGTTAGGTATTTTAAATTTAGACATTGTAATATGTAACCATTATGTAACCTAACCTCATATTCTTTGAGTGAAAGCACCTAGTCCTTGGAAAAAGGTAGGTAATTTTACTGTGTGGTTTTTCCGCTTAACTTAACTTCATGCTTGATATAAGTAATTATGTTTTTTCTCAATTCATTCTCCCACACCTAATTCTTGGAACATCATTCTTGCCGAAATTTAATGGCCTCATAATCTCAATAATTAATTTACCAACTTAATTTATATTTAAATAACATTTTTTAAATATGGTAAAGTCATTAAAATCGGCTAGTATATATTATAGCAGTGCTATAGCATACTTATATCTCCTTTTCTGCTTTCCAGCGGAAAGATATCTATAAAAAATCAGTGACAAAAAAATATCTGTGTACTTTTCAAAATTAGGTACGACTTGTACATACACACATGCAGACAGACGAAAGCAGGCTAGTTTATGTAGAACCGCTACGCTCACTCGGTAATTAAAACGGAATGTTAAAATAGAAATCACTAGAAGTTACCGCATCTATGATTTAGAGAGAATTTCTTTCATGGCTAATTCGATTTTTAATTGTATACAAGCGACTCGCTCTTGGAATATTTGATCGATTAAATTTAATCGTTTCTGCTCCAAAATTGCGTTCTCTTTGATCAGCCTCTGTTTCAACTCTTGATCTTCGGGCGACATGTTTTCCTTATTTTCCTTGTTCTGTAAACATTCCTGTTTATTTTTCAGAGCGACGTGACTCCTCAGTTTTACGATTTCGAATTGCTCAGAATTTATTTTAGCTTGTAGTAACGATTTCAGTTGCAAATATTCTGCGTTTTCTAGTTCGAGTCTTAGTATTTTCAGTTCTTTTTCTGTGAATTTAGGTTTTTCTTTCACAGGTTCTGCAGGAGGTATATCGTGTTCTGGAGTGTGTTTTGTTTCTGTTTTAAAGTCGAAATTGTCTTCGAATTCCGCGTCGAAACTGGGTTCGAACGCGGCTTCCAAAGAGGGTAGTTTTGAAAATTTCGACTCGAATGTATCGGGAACTTTCGAGTTTTCCGCTTTCGGGAAACTGGGTTCAAAAGGTTCTTGAGTCGTAAATGCGGGCTCGAATGAATCTTGTTTCGGGAATGCTGGTTCAAACGAATCTTGTTTCGTGAAAGAAGGCTCAAATGAATCTTGTTTCGGGAAACTTGGCTCAAACGAATCTTGTTTCGGGAAAGTAGGCTCGAACGAATCTTCCTTGGGAAAAGTTGGCTCAAACGAATCTTGCTTGGGAAAAGTTGGCTCAAACGAGTCTTGCTTAGCGAAAGCTGGCTCAAATGAATCTTGCCTAGGGAAAGTTGGCTCAAATGCTGGCTCTGTTTTTGGGAATGTTGGTTCGAAAGAATCCGCTACTTTTGGAGATTCCTTATCCTGTACAGCATCGCTGGGCGACTTGAGTTCTGTGTCTGTGTGCGTGTCGGTAGTTTGCGAGTTTCGCCGCGAGAGGTCGTCGTCTGCTCGCTCTTCCATCGATGGCTGCTGTTGGGATAAGTTTGGCTCGCACGATTTCTGAACTGTACGGAGTTTTCTCTGAAAAAGGAATAGATATAGCATTAAAATTTCGGACTCAGCAACGACTCCTGACCGAGTACTTGCGAGGTTAATGTGCAACATGTGGTTGCTATCTACGAGTGAGGCTGGCATCTAATAGTGAAGTTATAACATGAGGTTTTCCTTGAGAGTACTGACAAACCCCTGCGGCTTCAACAGCCGATGGTCCCGTACCGGTTCACTTGAACCGGCCTCTTGAATCTACTTCTAATGTCCAATGGGAAGATTAATATATAATAATATGAATGTTTTGTGTTTGTATTAGATTGCTATTTAAGGTTGAAGTTGGAAACGACTAGCGAGGTTGTAACGTGAGGTTTGCCTTGTCAGATTAATGTCTATGAGAGTGGTTGTTATCTACGAATGAGGTTGCTACGAGTGAGGTTAGCATCTACTAGCCAGGTTACAACACGAGGTTTACCTTGAGTTGTGTGACTATCCTCTGCGCCTCCCACAGCTGGTGGTCCCGCGCGGGCGTGATGAACCCCGCGTGCATCTCCGCGTGAATCTGACTCAGCAGCGACTCCTGCTTGCGGAGCTCCGCCGATATCTCCGCTGCTGACTCGGGAAAGTCTGCCGGGATGTTCGCCAGAGGGGGGACGTATCTGGAAAAGTTGATCGGTATTTTATCACATAGTACTAATACGGCATATTCCGGCAAACGACGGACGACCTCGTTGACGTATTACCATGCCGGACCGCCAATCAAATGGTTCTGAGTTCGAATCCCGGCACGGCCAACATCTATGTGCTGAACTAAATTTATTGGCTGTCGGTCTGGGTGTTAAATGTCAGTTGTGTTAGCAACCATAACACGAACTAGAAATGGTTCAGTATGGGGTTAACCAGCAGTGTGTGAAATGTGTCCTAATATTTATTAAAAAAAAAACTTCTTGAGAGGTCATTCCAGACTAGATAATTATGCTCTATACCTCCCGCAAGAGGATCGCTGGTAGCTGGCTCGTATGGTTACACGCCCCTCTGGTTAAAAGCCTAGAAGTATAACGTAAAAAATAATACTGTATGTGCTTTTTAGTATTTTGCATTTATTAAAGCAAAATACTAAAAAAGAGGAGAAGAAGGGAAGAGGAGGATTCCTCTTCTTCTTCCTCTTTCTTGAGGAAGAAGAAGAAGATAGAACTTACTTGGTAAGAGTGACGTCGGGAAAGAGTTTTTCCGACTTGGTGACGAGGTAGGTGAGCAGGTTGAGAGACATGTTCAGCGCGGGACCCATCGCCGACATTATCGTCTGAATATTCGCGTGGTTCATCTGCAATGCATGAAATAAAATTAAAACATGGCGGCCTCACGCTGCGGCGTCTCTATATCTATAGATACGCCATCATATCTATATTCTAGAGTAAGATAAATGTATGTAAGATTTGTTTATTGTATGTTGAAGTATCCATGTCCTGCCTGTGATGTTACAGAGACGACTGGCGTACAAGAAGAGAGGCCTATGCTCAGCAGTGGGCGTCTACGGGCTGATGATGATGATGATGTTGAAGTATGACGCTACATACGAGCAGGACAGTCGAAATGTCAATCTCAAAGATTAGATGAAAGTAAACTTGATTAAAGTGATAGTGTCGATCTATTATACTAATATACTGGAAGTAACCTTTAATTGTCGATTTTTTTTTTAGGCTTAGTAGATCGTACGCTTTAATATGTGTTTTCATTTGGTTGTAATATATTTCATTATTTTAGATATATCAAAGGTTTGCGGCCAGCAGTTTGCCCACGAGGCACAATATGGCGGCTTCACGCTGCGGCGTCTCTATATTTATACATACATCATCATGTCTATATTCTAGAGTAAGATACGTGTATATTACTTGTTCGATAGCAACAACTTGTTCAAAGTGCCTCGCGAGCCAGCTGACGAGACTCAGGTTTGCGGCGGGCAGTTTGCCCACAAGGCACAAAATGGCGGCCTCACGCTGCGGCGTCTCTATATTTATACATACACCATCATATCTATATTCTAGAGTAAGATACAAGTATATTACCTGTTCGTTGGCAACAACTTGTTCAAAGTGCCTCGCGAGCCAGCCGACGAGGCTAAGGTTTGCGGCGGGCAGTTTGCCCACAAGGCACACCATGGCGGCTTCACGCTGTGGCTCCGCGATGGCTGTGGCTTGCTCAAACTGCCCGTGTAGCTCTTGTGTGAGAATCGACTCTGGCAGTTCACTGGAAAAACACAAATTTTAAAGAAAGACGATTAATTAAAGAGCGGACAACTTTCATACTTATATTCGTCTGATATACCAACTTGATGAATATACGTATGTAAAAAGTTTTAACTGGCATCTTCACTTGTCTAATGTAAACTTTAACCATTGCAATATCTATTGGTCGTGAGAATCGACTCTGGCAGTTCACTGGAAGAATACAATACTAAATTTTAAAGAAAGACGATTAATTAAAGAACGGACAACTTTCATACTTATATTCGTCTGATATATCAACTTGATGAATGAAATGTAGGTAAAAAGTTTTATTTGGCATCTTCACTGGTCTAATGTAAACTTTAACCGTTGCAATATCTATTGGTCGTGAGAATCGACTCTGGCAGTTCACTGAAAGAATACAATACTAAATTTTAAAGAAAGACGATTAATTAAAGAGCGGACAATTTTCACACTTAAATTCGTCTGATATACCAACTTGATGAATATACGTAGGTAAAAAGTTTGATTTGGCATCTTCATTAACCTAATGTAAGTTTTAACCGTTGTGACTATCTATTGGTACGTCCTATAAGTTGTTATGGTGAGATAATTCAATTTAGGCCTTGGTACTACGAGTGTAAAGTGTAATTTAGCATCTTAAATTATCTAATGTACCCTTGAAGCATTGTTTTTTCTATATAAGACACATCATAGAAGTTTTTAAACTGAGGTACTTATAATTTAGACCTTGCTACGATGAATGTCGAAAATGCGTACTAAGCGATTCTATTCCACGGTTATAGTACGGACGGTCAAACTGTGGAACTTCTTACCGGAATCCCTGTTCCCACTGAACTACAACCTTACTGTCTTCAAGGCGAGAGTGAAACGGTTTCTTCTAGGCAAGCGCGCTTCATCTTAGACTGCAATGACACTTAACATCAGGTGAGTTGTGGTCAAGCGCAAGCCTATTAAGCGTGAAAAAAAATGAATTTAAAGCTTAATTTATCATCTTCTCTAACCAAATGTAAGATAAATGTAGTCTCTAGACTCGTCCTATTCTGTGCTGAAGTAATATAATTTAGACCTTATTACTACGGACTTTAAGGCGTAATTTGTCATCTCCACTTACCTAATATAAGCTTTGAGCATAGCGCAAGCAACAGGTACGTCCCAGTGGTAAGGGAAGGTGGGGCCGCGGTCTGTGAAAAGTTTCCTCAACTGCTGGAGTTTTATCTTGTCTGGTTCACCTCGGTAGATCTGAGGCGATTTTAGACCGTGTGCCTGTTAACATAAAGATAAATTTTCAATAACATGTTTTTGAATGGGTGTGGAAATTACACCATTTAGAGTGTTAAAGTGGTGTCTCTTGCGGTGCACTTTTGTCACAGGATACATGTTGGGAATTAGAGCTGGTTCTTCAGGTTGATATTAAGAATCGTATTAACCAAAAACTATGTACATTGCAAATCCTGCACATCGGGGTTGTACTTCCTAAAGTCGTGAAGTAAGTTTACGCTCGTTAGTTTTGTTTTTTTTTTTAAAGTTTTTATAAATGTTTAAGTTAGTTATAGTAAATTTACTGTTTTGTGAATTAACAATAAAAGAAAAAAAGGGCATACCGCCAATCGATCTGTAATTTGGTATAATATATAGGTATTTTGACCTTTGGTATATATTTGGTATAATTGGTGCAAGCGCCATTTTGATGAGAGATGCGATGAGAAAAAACGAAGGAGGAGCTATTTTTTTTCGGTGTGCCCTCCCTACAGTTCTTAATCTCCACTGTACACACTTAGTGTTATACAATTTTTGGGGAAATCTAAATGGCCTACATCGGTAAGGAATTCGCGATTATAACCACCGAAATAAAACAGCTTCTCCTCCGTTTTTTTTATTCAAAATGGCGTTTGCGTTAATTTTCGTTACGATATTAGTGATAGGGAAATTAAAATACACCAAATTTAAGAGAGGTCGGCAGTATGCGGTTTCTAGAAGTTTATACCAGATAAGTACATATTTTTTAAGATTTCCACTCGATAAAACAAGAGAAATTGTAAGAAAATAAAAAAATATATACTAAGTATAAGTATATAAAGTCAAAGTAATTTATTGATAACAATACAGTTACAAGTCACACAATAAAATTAATTATAATATGATCAATATTAATGTCAATAAAAATTCAATTATAAAAGTGAAATATAAATCAATAATTTATAATTGACCTTATATAAATAGTTTGTACTATTCGTAGTGTCAAGCCAATTTTAATTTAAAATAAAGTTAGTATGTTGCATAAAATATAGTTATGCAACATACAAAGTTTATTAACCATACCAATCTTCGTTCAAAGATTAAATAGAAAAAAGTAAGGATAAACTGAATTTGAGTTAGATATCTGACAGTAATTGCCATATCCGAGGCAAGGGCCCAATTAACCTTAGGGTCAATTGCATCATTGTGGTCACAGTACATTGCTCGGAAATACCTATTAAAAATGAGGTTAAGCTAAAACATCTCTATGTATAAAAATGAATCCCTATGTCTTCTGGTCACGTAATTACGCGTGAACGGCTGGGCCGAATTAACAATTTTTTGTTGTGATTGTTATTGTCAGAAGAAATTTGTTTAATTATAGAAAAAATACAACATATTCACACTTGATGTCGTGATCCACGGATATAGGGAATCATTTTTATATATCGATACCCTAATTTCAAAAGTAACTAACTCCTCTGCGGGCTATTTACGGGAGAGGCTCAAAACTTCATTGTATTTTTTATTTTACACAATAAAGAAAAACCAAAATCCCGTGAAAAACTTTGGTTTATTTTTATTATTATAATAAAAATAAAGTTATATTAATTTTTATTTATCTACATAAAATAAAATGACGTTTTGAGCCTCTCCCGTAAAAAATCTGCAGAGGAGTTACTAGGTTTGTAAATTAGGGTATCGATATATAGATACGAATTTGAGTTAAACAATCATTGGTAAGAGAGGACAACGTCTGTAGGTAGTCTCGTCACATAGTAGGTAATAAGTATATAAAGAACTAGTCCGATGGGCAGACGACATCTTTAAGCATGCTGGTAGTAAGTATTATATACGTATATAGCATCTTCGTCGTCCACGATGCGCTTTGATGTTCTTATGTAATATAGTACCTGTAAATAGTCGATGCTGTCTCTGACTACGAGAGGCAGGCCGGTGTCGTCGTGGCATCTCGAGCGCTCCACTGACTGGGCGAGCGGCACGCCGAATATCGGGAGAGCCACTGGAAACATGACGTACACACGGTTAGTCCATTTATATTAAACTAGCAGTTGCCCGCGGCTCCATCCAGTGTAGGTCGATTTTTTTGCGAATCGAATTTTCTCAGAATTTTGTTAGCTACAAACCTTCGGAGCCCGAAACCTCCCCCAACGAATGCAAAATCGTGGAAATCGGTTCGTGCGTTCTGGAGTTATAGGAAAATACTTTCCAGTGTCCATACATACTAGTACTCCCAACAGAAGAGACGTATCTAAACTATCAAGAAAATGTACATAGGGCTAAAATTATTGACAATTATATTTCACAATCGGTGATAGGTAACAAGTATTATAGTCAACATCTGATTATTTTCTGAGACATTTTACGCACGGCTTGTTACCCCATACTAAACCAGTCTTAGTTCTTCTAGTTAATAATATGGTTGCTTACACTGATATTACTACATTTACAATACATACATACTTTGTGTCGATACATACCCGTATTTAACACCCAGACCAACAGCCAAAAAATTTAATTCAGCTCAAAGATGTCGGCCTGGAAACGAACCCTGAACCTTCTGATTGCCATTCCGGCATGGTAATTATTACGCCAACGAGGTCGTCAATACTACTTCCATTGTTTTTAAAACTTACGAGTAACATAACAGAACTCACCGAAAGGACATGAAAGAAAAGTGGAAAATAAACAACAATATACATAAAATAGATAGTGAAGTAAATAGAAAAGAAAGAAACTCACTCTCAATAGAAAACCCATTCGCAAATGGATTCATTTTAAGCGACAATTTTTTGGAAAAAAGAAGATCACAGATATTTTTTTATCACAGTAAATATAAATGCCAGAAGAATATCTACAGTGTTTCAAAAGAGAAAATTAACACCAAAGAGTAAAGAGAAATAGAAAAATAAAAAAACTAAAGGTAAATACTTGAAAAACGTCAGCTTGTCACGAAAACCCTTATATTTGTGCATGTTATCTTAGCCTTGTAACGAAAAATTTGTTTTATTTATTCGCGCAAAGATAAAACGACGTTATCTCTTGCAGTTCAGGTGACTGAGGCGACGCGTGTTTCTGTTTTGCATAACTTTTGAAAAGAGTATCTACATCTACAGTTAATCTTTCATATTATTAATATTCATTGCTAACAACTCGACGTGCGCACAATGCCGCGTGTAACTTCATTATTCAGTGTCATCTTGTTTCCCAACAAAAAAAAAATCATAGATTTATAGGCTTAGATAGAGATAGAGATAGATTTAATAAGAACTAAAACTCCTACAATAGTTAGTCATAAGTTTAAAAAGGTGAATTTAGCCTGTAAAACACATTACTTCTAAGATGTTACATAAGTCATTAACGCTGTGTGAACATATTATATAATATTGTTTATGTTAATAAAGAATTTTTAAAATCAAATCAATCAATCTTTACCCTTGATAGGTTTGCGTTTAACTACAGCCTGCCTGATGTAAAGCTACGCTGTAGTCTACGACGTGGCACGCTTACCTAGACAATACTCGTACCTATTTACTCTACTTTTATAGACCTAAAGATGATAATTCTCAGGAATCAGAGACTCAATTTATTACATTTATTTTGTCAATCTTTGTAATTTTGTTTTGAGTATTCCATACATATTTTATAAAACGAGATGGCTAAAAAGCCGAAAATTTTCACAACTTTTATATTTCCGTTGCCGCTATAACAAGCATTAAATAAAAAGAAATGAAAATAAAAAGAGTTTAAATGTTTGAATCTGATGCACTCGTATTCGGATTAAACTTAAAACTACGTACCTACTAAGCGTTTTGCTTCCACTTTTGTTGTTCGATCCGGGAGACTTTGGGATTCCTTGTCGGATATCCTATTCCCTAATAACTATAAGTACATAAGCGTCTGAAGCGCATCTTTTTAGGTAAGTGCGCTCTACCATTGACCACAATATCACTTAGCATCAGGAGTATTGTGTTGACCACAATACTCCTTTGCGCTTAACTATTTTGTGTAAAAAAAACAGAGAATTAACATCATTATATATCATCATTAACATTAGATATCATTAACATCCGCCAACCCGCACTTGGCCAGCGTGGTGGATTATGGCATATAACTCTCTTCTAGTTAGAGAAGGCCCCGAGTCCCACTGCTGGGACTCGGGGCTGCTTATGCTTATGCTACATGAGTTGGATTAACCTTAGAAGGTTGCATTTAATGAAATGATTCACCATCCAATGTAACCAAATAAAGTATGTAAATATATACGAAATGTCACAACAAAGGTCAGCTTATAATACTTACCTACAAGTAAGTATTTTATATGACAAAAGTGTAATATGAATACTTGGAATAATAACTATTTACTTTTTAGGGTTCCGTACCTAAAAGGTAAAAACGGGACCCCGGAGCACCCAGATGAAAATGGCACTTTTTGAAAGGCAGAAGGCAGTCCTGTGCATGGTCACCCATCCAAAGCCTGACCGCATCATCCGTTGCTTAACCTCGTTGATCGTTCTACGGCACTAGGTTCTTCGGCACTAGGTTCTACAGTTCTGTATTACAGAGCATTTTTTGACACATTTTACACACGGCTGGTTAACCCAATACTGAACCATTTCTTTGACTTGTAACTTTGGTGTTATCAATAAATGATTTGTATTTTGTATTTGTATTTCTATATGAATATCTCTTACCTCCTAAGGTAAATATTTCTTCAAACGGCACACCCGAAGTCACCGTAGACGGGACTTTTGTCAACTTCTTATCCTTTTTAACATCTTTGTCCTTGACTTTTTCCTTATCCTTTTCTTTGATCTTCTCCTTTTCTTTATCCTTGACCTTATCCTTCTTTTCATCTTTGAGTTTTTCTTTAGATTCTAGTTTGAACTTCGCTTTTTCTTCCTTCTCCTGGAACAAAGGGAAGGAACTAAAATAATCTAGAACAGTACCAAAAATGCTTACAGACTCATTCATTCTCATATTGTTCTATAGGGCTCCATATCCAAAAAAACCCATAGGACCTCAATGTCACTTAACATCAGGTGAGTTGTGGTCAAGCGCAAACCTATTATGCATTTAAAAAAGACCCTATTACTGAGGCTTCGCTGTCTGTCTGTCACTAGTTTGAATCGAGTCAAAAAAAGAAAACATTTGAAAGTCCATGTTCTGCACAACCAAGCATGAGGAAGCGAAACTTTTAAATGTTTTCTTTACTAAAAATTGTTTTCTTTACTTTTAATGTGAGTTATACATACATACATCTAAGCTCTAAAGACAAAACTACTTTCCCAATCGAGTCCATCCAGAAAAGTCAGGTCAATAAATTAAGTGCCTCTCAGAAAAAAATACGATTTAACGACAAACTCACTAAAGTGTCGAAATCAATTGACTTTAGTTGGTTTAGCTTGTATTCCTTACAATGATACATTCTCTCCATTTAACGACCACTCTCTATAACGCCATAATATGCACAGTCCCTTCAGTGTTGTTATATAGAGTTTACACTGTATTTAATAATTTTAGATGTTATTTTTGTGTGATTTTATGATGTTAGTGCCAATACTGCATGCCTAAAGGCGAAGCGTGTGAGATCTTAAAATTAAAACCTTAATAACCTGATAGATAGATATATAGAGAACCCATTGTCTGCAATTAGGACATAAATTTAGTCTTTATACAAACGTTTTTTTTTCATTACTGTATCTTTTATTTGCCATAATTTCCTATTTTTATATAACTACTAGCTGACCCGGCAAACGTTGTTTTGCCTTAAAAATAAAAATGCAGTAGCCGATTCTCAGACCTACTGAATACGCATATAAAATTTGGTAAAAATCGGTCAAGCCGTTTCGGAGGAGTACGGTAACAAACACTGTGACACGGAAATTTTATATATAAGATTATCAATTAATTGTTGCAATATCTTATATTAATTTCTGCATGTTGTGTTTGTCTGATCAAGTGAAACAATTTGCTGTAAAACCACATCAACTTTAGATAATAACTACATGAATTCTTGTTTCCTATTGACAAGTCTTGTTCAATAAAAAATAAAATAAACATTTTGAATCAAAAAAAATTACAAATACAAGTATTTACAAAAGTTTATAACAGTACGTGAAACTGAAAAAGGTTGTTTGCACATATTGCGTCGCGCAGTCACATTGTCGTCATAGTACCCTCGAGACGCGTGTCATTGGTTAGATAAACAAACAAACCGGAACGCTTATGATGTGTCGACAAAATTTGTTTCGTGTTTTTTTTTCGTCTAAAAACGAGATGATTCTATATGTCTACCAGTTGTATACATGCGAACAAATTATCTCGTCGCACCCGAAAATACAATATTCGCTTTTTATTTTATCTTTTTTAACTTCTTACAGCTAGGCATATGGCCAGTAGGGCGCGTACTCACACGAGTTAGCGATACTATGGCCTAAGGTAGAGCATGTCTAGTCTGGAGTAACTGACTCTCAAGAAGGCTGCCAGAACACACTGCTAGGTGTTTGGCGACAGATTTCCCTCAACTTGAGCGATGTTGCTAGCCAGGCGAGCATTAGAAAATGGCTACCACCATGCTATGGTGTCTTCACGATGTATTCTTTCACTGAAAGTTCGAGATCATTGGCGGAACCCGACCTTCAAGAAGTGAAGAGGCCGCACGCCTGACTGAGCTGTCATCGCTTAAAACCCCTTTTTTGCCATGGAGGGAATGCATTTACGCATGCCCGCCAATCCTCGGGGGAGACGGCGGGGTATGTCGGGCTCGGTGCCAGAGCGGCGACCACTACCGAATAAAACCTTCATAGTTAAATTGGTTTTCTATAGTAGGTATTGTAGATGTCGATGATATTATTGTAGATGAAGTAGGCTTCTTTCTCTTTTTCTTTTTTATGATATAAATTAAACAATTAAATAACTTTCAGTGATTCTCACATATTACGAGTATTATGTCAATTGATACAACTTATAGCGGAGTCAAAATATGGCGCTATTTTTTACATTTTGAAAGCAACGAACAGGCACACAGATAGAAATTTGTGTATTTATAATTTAAAGTTTACAAGTGATAAATGAAAATGTGCCCTCGCTGCGTCTTAAAGCCGGGGGCTGGTACATATACTTACTCTTCAACCACCCCGACCCCCATGTCGCTTTTCTCAATTTGGTGCTAACTCGCGCGAGTTTAGTATCTCTAATTCACGCGAGTCGCGACATAACATATCTCGATATAGAGCATCATAAGCATCCACGACAGCGCTAAGTGGTATGAATATTCAGAACCGCGAGATGGCGGAATGGAATATAATTATCATTGTTATGGATGCATCAATATTCAATGCTGTTTAAATGCTATGCGACTTGCCGTGACGTCACTAGTATCTTATGATAAAATTTGCAAAATAAAAATTCTGAAATATAACATGTTACGTATCAAATGGTAATGATAATAGTATAATGATTAAAAGAAAAATCAGGCGAATACCGCTCCGGATCGTACCTAGCGCAAAGGCTATCCATAGCCATACAACGCGGCAATGCCACGACGTTATGGGTACCTTTCCGTCAGGTTCTATCCGGAGTGGCCTTTTAAATTAATTTTATGAGTGGTTTTTTTTTATTTATTTTTTTATTTTTTTTTAATAGCTTTCAAACTTATTATGTTCTATTTAATGTAAATAAATGAACGTTTTATTAAAATGTATAATGAATAATTACGTTATTTATACGAGTATTACAAAAAGTATTATAGTTTAGCATATATATTTGCTAATTGTACCAAATGTTCCTAGTCACGTCACGGCCCAGGTCGTATAACATTAGAAAATGAAACGGATTGTACATTGCGTACGGAAGCGCAGATTAATCGCCCCCGTATCTATCAGTCTTTAGGAAAATATTTAATGTATAGGATTTTTACTGTCTTATTATTATTATTATTTTTTTACACATTCAACCACGGCCGGTTAGCCCCATACTGAACCATTTCTAGCTCGTATTATGGTTGCTAACACAACTGATATACTACATATACATACATACATATTATATATAAATACATATTTAACACCCAGACCCACAGCCAACAAATTTAGTAAGGCACAAAGATGTTGACCGGGCCGGGAATCGAACCCGGAACCTTCTGATTAGCAGTCCGGCATGGTAACCTTTACGCCAACGAGGTCGTCGTTTACGAGTAAGTTTATTGGTTCTATACCATAACATTGGGAGTAATTAATGGGTTCATTCCCGATGTTGTGGTATATGGCATATGTTGACATTTTTATAATTGTATCTTGCGACATTGCACCTTATTCCTATGCAATTAGTTTAAGCCATTTCTTATTAATTTATTTGTACTTCAATTTGTATTTACAAACCAGCTGACCCAAACTATTTCACAGGCGAACTACTAATGATTGCGCTACATTAAGTGAAACTCATCAGCACAATGCGCCAGCCAAAAAGGTCAGTCAGCTGCAATGCCACAATAAGCAATAATAGGCAGACTTTCCGATTAAAGAAAGAAACAAAAAATATAATAATTTCAGACTATTATTAAATAATTAAATATGCACACTAGACACACATGTTAAGGAGGTTTGAGATGGTACATAAATGAATAAATCAAACTATATTATATAGTTCGATTCCCGGCACGGCCAACATCTTTGTGATGAACTAAATTTGTTGGCTCGTCGGTCTAGTTGTTAAATATTTATCGTAAAAAGTATTTATGTATGTATATGTAATATATCAGTTGTGTTAAAAACCATAATACAAACTAGAAATGGTTAAGTATGGGGTTAACCAGCCGTGTGTGAAATATGTCCTCTAAAACACTGTAAAATGTTCTTTCAGAACGTTAGCAATGTTTTTAAAATAATTTTGTTTATCAGAAATCACTAGACAAAAAAATCGGTAAGTATGTATTAACATCTTGAATGTTTTACTGTGTGCAACAATTTACAAAAAATATAAACCCTAGGCGGTGTTTGTTATACTCTGTCATACCACCTTAATTGCTGGACGAAAAACTATGAACAAGGTTGACTGGCTTGGACGAAAAAAGCTGGCAGATGTCCCAATACATAAAAGGTCAAGGCTCTATTTTAAGTTCCAACGGGAATATGCCGATATTATATCAAGCTTGCAGTATTTCTTTTTGAGTGAAATAAATAACATTCATCTGAACATGTAAAATAATAATAGTTAAAAAAACTAAAAAACACGCTTTTGCAGAAATCTACAAAGTTTGAACGAAATCTGGCCGTTTCCGAAATCAGTTTCTTATAAATTATTGCAAACCGAGAAGCCTTATTCATACCTAATATAACCGGATTACGCTCGATTTTATTCATGCATCATTGACTTTACCACTGTTCAGTTCTGTTTTACAGTCAAATAATAATAATTTCTGATCAAAATATCAAAATATTTTGTATAGTGACATTCATAAGTGTACTTCTGTACCTATATTGAATAAATAAACTGAACTGATCTGCTTGTGTTTAATCAGTTAACTTAAATTCAATCAGAAGTCCTGGAAAAAATTGTTATCTACCCACATTTAAAATACAACACGCACTAAGAGCATCCTTCACATTTTTAGGTAATTAGGCAATCGCGATTAGACCGATAAGACTTATCAATATCAAACACTAATATTTATAGATTCGAAAATATAAACTTATGTACTGGTAATATTCTATTCACTTCACTTATGTAAGATGCTTTACTAAAAATATTTTTCTGATTATAATTTGAATAGAAACTGCTTCCATACAAACACATTGGTAAAAAAAATATGGCCAACAATGAAATATATACACGCGAATGTCTATTACTAGTAACTTCAGACAGATTTTACTTTTTATTATTTGTACAGACACCATAGACACTAACACAATAGCTTTAGAGAAAATAGCGCGAGCGACACTGTAGTTTTTTCCAATAGGTACTCGATTATCCGGCCTTCTGTAATACGGTTTCGCGATTATCCGGACTACAAACCAATTGTCCAAAGTCGTATTTTTGCAAACATTAACCTGTCAGACAGAACAGGTATCACTCCGCCCGCGCCGGTTTCTCAACGGAAAATAAATACAATAACTATTTTCTTCACACTTTTGAATATCCGAATGCCCGACAACAACAATTAGTACGGTTAATCGAGTTTCCACTGTAGTATTTTTTTTTAAATATATTATTTACGTAAATGTAACGGACCTTTGTAAACACGTGACGCAGGTGATGCATGTTTCGGCCGCCGTACACAACTGATCGCCGCGCGATGGATCGCTTACAATGCTCACTCAAGGTTGCCTCTGAACGCTGAACCAAAGATTATACTGAACATTTTGTAAGGCTGTGTTCATAATGTGTTTTCAAGTTCTTGCCAAATAGCCTTAGTGTCAGTAGTACCATTGATTTGTACCATTGATAGTACAAGTGACACAATTTTGTATCATTAGTACCGTTAAAGACTAATGTGGATAAGTGATACTAGTAAACATTGTAAACTGTTCACGTAAGGCATCTTAATATTTTCGCGTAGAAGACGGTCACACTTACTTATTATTAAAAGTTGGAATGAGTCCAACAGTTTCGGTGCTTTCCGAGCACCATCTTCAGGGGCGAGTAACACTCGCGATCGGTCTTCTACGCGAAAATAGTGATACTAGTGATACAACTTTGTATCTCAAGTACCATTAAAGAAAACTTAATATTCCATGTAATTTTAATTTATTTTTAAAATGCATTTTATTTTTAACCGACGAAAGGAGGTTCTCACGTCAAAGCCTGATATGACCACGCATAACTTTTTACTGTGTGGTTCAATTTCGATAATTCTTATATTATAAAGACGAAAGTTTGTAAGTGTGTACAGAATACAGAGATTTATTGGTATAATTATTACTAGCATCCCGTCCCGGCTTCGCACGGGCTTTAAATTAATCTGAGTAGCAGAGAGAAACAAAATATATCCTATGCTACTCGGGGATAATGTACCTTCCCAACGACGAAATATTTTTTAAATCGGTCCAGTAGTTACGGAGCCTAGTAACGTCAAACAAACAATCAAACTTTTCCTCTTTATTACATTGGTTTAGATAGTATAGATGAGTCAAAATGAGAATAAATAAATAAAAATTATTACCACATTTGTAAGAATTATCTTTATAATATTCTGCTCTAGAATAATATGCTTTTAGTACGTAGGATTACACTGATTTTTTTTAAAGTAAATATGTCTAAAAAGCTTCTTTGTTAGACAAAAAGAAGAACCTCCTTAAAATGAGCTCGATATCTTGAAAATTGAGCTGGCGCATGGGGGGTCCCCTTTCCCATGTACCATAGAATGCATTAAAAAGCTTTTCTCTAATTTCATTGTAAATCATAGATTTTTTTTTTCAAATTATTTTTTGGTATCTTGAAGTAATTGGTTTGGTATCTATTTACACTAGTACTGCTATTTACGCTAGTAGTACTAATTAATTTTCCGTAAAGTTCTGGTAAGACTTTTACCCGGAACTTTTATTAACTCAACCCACGAATGATCATAAAATGAAGTACTACAAAATAAGAATATCTACCGCGGCGTATTTCATGTAAACAAAGCCTTATAAATAGCAATGACGAAAATTATTCAAAGGTCCTAAAGGTGAAGGCACATAAGTCTGAGCCGAACGTATCGAATAAAAAGAGTTCTAGAAAGTTAATAAAGTCAAATCCCGGTTTTGATCATAAAACGCTTTCTACATGACATAAATGTACTACAAAATAAGAATAACTGCCGCCGCGTTCTTCATGTAAACAATGCCTTATAAATAGCAGAGACGAAAATTATTCAAAGGTCCTAAATGTGACCATATATGTACATAAGTCTGAGCCGAACTACTAAAAATCTTTACATGAAATTCTATAAAAACTCGGGAACTTGCATACAAGGTTCATCTGAATCTGTCGTCCGCCTCCTTAGCTTCTATTCGTTCTCGGGCAAGTGTGACTTCACCTTAAGCTGCTTGTTGAAGCGTGAAATTTCAACTTTGCAATGTTTACGTTTCAGTCGCTAGCATTATTCAAATTATGGACATTATTTCAAGTAGACGCGGTGACGCGTACTGTGGTCTGTTTTACTTCTTTGAATAATCTATGAGGAGAAATTATATACATAACTAGCTGACCCGGCAAACGTTATTTTGCCTAAATAAAAAAAAAACTAAATATACAGTAGCCGATTCTCAGACCTACTGAATACGCATATAAAATTTGGAAAAAATCGGTCAAGCCGTTTCGGAGGAGTACGGTATCAAACACTGTGACACGGAAATTTTATATATAAGACTAGCTGACCCGGCAAACGTTGTTTTGCCTTAATAATTATTTCTAAATATACAGTAGCCGATTCTCAGACCTACTGAATACGCATATAAAATTTGGAAAAAATCGGTCAAGGCGTTTCGGAGGAGTACGGTAACAAACACTGTGACACGGAAATTTTATATATAAGAAGATATTGTAGACTTTGAATTCGGTTATGTCAGCGTCGGTGCTTGAAAACATTGTATACCAATAATATAAAGAGGTCTTGTGTTCGTATGTAGTTAGTATAATTATTGTTTTTTTTTATGATGGATAGGCAAGCGCTTGATCGAAACTCACCTGATGTTAAGTGATGTTGCGATCTAGGGTGGAGCGCGCTTGCCTAGAAGAAACCGATTCACTCTCGCCTTGAAGACAGTAAGGTTATTGTCTTCTGTAGTTAGTATAATTGTCTTTGTTTCAGGAAAAACACAAAAACTGTGCATTTTGCTCCTACTGTAGCATTTTTTTTTCATGTATACCAATATTATATAAAGAAAAAGTTTTTTGTTTGTTTGACGCGAATAGGCTCCGAAACTACTGGACTGATTTGAAAAAAATCTTTCACTGTTGGGAAGCTACACTATCTCCGAGTAACATAGGTTATATTTAGTTTTCGAAAATATTAGAGATCCTTACAAAAAATCCAATAACGTGACAAAATCCCTTGTATGTCTAGCCCTAGCCCGAGCGAAGCCGGGGTTGGACTGCTAGTTTATAATATTTTAGACCAATAATACCGTTCCCTTTTAAAATGACTAAACCCTCCCTCTTTCACAGTCAGGTAGAGTTTGTATTATTTAACTACAGATTGGCACAAAAATTAAGAATTTATTTATTTAATTTATAGGCGAGCAGCATTATTCTGTTGTGCATATATATCACAAAAACAACGATTTTTTGCTTTACAATCTGTTTCAGAGAAAAGTTGCCTGTAACTAACAAAGTATTTGACTACGGTAAAGCTAATCAACTTTACACAAATAAATACAATCAACTTTATTTTCTCATAAACAAAGCTTTAAACCTAGCTCGCTTACTAAGTTATCCAACAGTGGAGGAAGAATTAAAAGATTCTTGTCCAAAGATAAAGGCAATCAAGAGAAAAATAATGGTGATAATATAAACAGCAAACTCATTATAATCCTGAGACTAAACTGTGAAGTGGTGCACAAGGTTTTCCAGCCAATAAACTGCACTATCACAAAAGATGAATCACAATCATCAATTAGACTAAACTGACACCTATTACAATGTGTTACAGTTCAATTTAGTAACGTAAAGATATCAAGGTCACTGTTGTGGACTTAATATAAAAGAGGAAAGGCCGTTTTTCTTTTGTAATTAGAACTATTGGCTATTCTGTGTCGGACTGACTACTGTGATGTTAATAAACTGAGACTAACCAAATAATGCAGTATAAAACATTTAATTAACCTATTTCTTTGGCTGCTAGTATAAATTGTACTTGTGGTATTATTTGCATGTTAATATTAGCATTGTATAAATATTAGTCTATTATAGTCTCATTTAGTTTTCTTTGTCATATTTGATTAGATAAATAATGGGGGGAAAAGTATTTAGGTATTAGGTATTTATATTTACATTGGTGAGGTGGCAACACCAAAGAGCATTATTACTATGGGGAGAGATGTTACGAGTAGGCGGACTTAGAAAATGTAGAAAGATCTGTTATTTGTATTTGAAAATAAAATTGGTGATGAGATATCGATAATAATAATAGATAATCTTAATAAGTATAATGTAAGCGTTTTGCCTCCACCTTCATTGTACGTACTGCCAAGGTGTGGAACTCTTTGCCAAATGCCCTGTTCCCCGAAAACTATAATCTTGCGGTTTTCAAAGCACGAGTGAACCGGTTTCTTCTGGGTAAGCGCGTTCCACCTTAGATCACAATATCGCTTACCATCAGGTGAATTCTGATCAAGCGCAAACCCATCATAGTATAAAAATAATAATAGTTTAAAAAAACTAAAAAACACGCTTATCTGGCCGTTTTAAGTGGGTCAAAATCGCGCCCAAAGAAGTCGGTTACAAACAAAAATACAAAAATATGAAATAATTTTATCAAATTAGTGTATTGTCATCGGTCCTCAATAAATTTACAAAGTTTCAACGAAATCTGGCCTTTAAAGTGGGTCAAAATCGCGCCCAAAGAAGTCGGTTACAAACAAACAAACATACAGGTGAAGCTAATATAGTGTGTGTAACAAAAAAATCAAAAGATGTTTTTTTGGGTGTTACAAATATGATTAAAAAATGTAGTATAAAATCTCACCTTATCTTTCTCTCTGAGTTTTTCTTTCTTTTCCTTCTCTTTTTTCTCCCTTTCCCTTTCCTTCTCGCGTTCTCTTTCCCTCTTCTTATCTTTTTCATTCAACTCTTTATGCTTGGTTGTATCTTCTAGAACCTTCTCTTTATCACGCGACTTTTCGCGCTTCTCCTTGCTTTTTGTTGGAAACTTGAATGATTTAGTCTTCTTGGACTTTGATGGACTTCTGTGAAAATGGATATATTATTTAAAACAACAGTTTTTTTTATAATTAAATTGTTTTATTATATGTAATTCTGTTATTATTACCCTATATAAGATATGAAAATATTTATACAAACTTTTGGATTAATTTTCAATTTGTTAACATAAATTTTGTTTGTTAACTCAAATTAATGTACAACAGTAAGTCTGAATATAAATTTTTAGGGGTTAGGCAAGGGAGTATGTTAATTATGCATTTATATTACTAAAATCTTGTTTCTACACTGCTAACACGTTTTAGAACAAACTATTTACTAATCAAGCTACATATTATTGTTAAATACAAGTAATTGGCAATTTAGCATTTTAAGATATACACATTTATGTGCATATCTTTAATGAATATAAAATTATTCATTAATTTGGTTTTGTTCTACAAAGTGTATGTTATTACTATATTGACTTACTTAGTGTCTGTGTCCTCTTCAGGTGAACTCTCTCCTTCCAGCGCAGCATATCCTCTATCTTTCTTCTCTTTCTTTTCTTTCCGTCGACCTAACAAGTCTTTTTTACTTGGCTTCTCATGATCACCTCCATCGCTGACTGTCAAATATAGTTACATAAGTAATATATTAAAGAACGAATGTACTCTTATATGCATTACTAAAAGGTTCAATGAACATTCTACTTGTAGTAATGAAATCATACAGCATAACCTAAAATACAAAGGTTTGAATAACTCTAGTAAAAATAACATCTTATATATAAAATTTCCGTGTCACAATGCTAGTTACCATACTCCTTTGAAACGGCTTGACCGATTTTTACCAAATTTATATGCATATTCAGTAGGTCTGAGAATCTGGCTACTATCTATTTTTCATAACCGTGAGGCAAAACAATGTTTGCCGGGTCAGCTAATAAAAACATAAAAATCTCAACCTCCTTGGCATATTCATTACCATGCCAGACTGCCAATCAGAAGGTTCCGGGTTCGATTCCCAGCACAACCAATATCTTTGTGCTTAACTAAATTTGTTGGCTGTGGGTCTGTGTGATAAATATGTATCTATATAAAATATATATGTAGTAAGTCAGTTGTGTTAGCTACCACAACAGAAACTAGAAATGGTTCAGTATGAGGTTAACCAGCTGTGTGTGAAATATGTCCTAATATTTATTTATTTAATGTCCAGTTTACATCATAAACTAAGAACTTGGGTTGCTTCTGTGGATCGGAAGGTTAATTAACATGTGAACATCTATTTATTAGTTGTATGGCTACACAAGAAACTAACATCTATGAGTGACAATAAAAGTTAAGTGATACATCAAGTTAAGGTTATCCAATACTTGGGGTTACTGTTACTGCTATTTAATTGGATTTGTGTGAATTTACAATCCTCTTACTTCTTGTCACTTGAATTCTAAAAATATTTACTGCTTAATTACCACCATGAATGATTGGCAAACTGGGAAAGTTTTAATAAATATCAATAGAAACTTTTAATTCCACAAGAGCTATTGCAGAACTATCCTGAATCAATATACTCACTAAGATTAGGTACATATTGAACTCTTTTATGTAAATTTGATAACAAAATTGAAAAGAAATTTGTATTGCACTTACAATCACTTTCATTGCTTTTTCTTCCACTCTCTGAAGCGTATAAGCCGGGAAAATCCTTTTCAACGTCAGGGCTCTCAAAATCCATGGTTTTATTGAGAATAATTATGTTATGTGGAAAGAATTATCGCTTTCCATTGAAATATTTATTGTTATTTTCTAAATTTGAGAATTTCCAAACCTATTTGCTACAACCACAAACAATGATAATGACATTTATAACAATTTGATAGACATCTGCAATCCATTGCTAGAGAAATCGATATGCATTATTTTAGAAGAGATATTTGAAAATAAAATTGAATAATTCTGAAATAGAAATAGCCCGAAAACAAAATGTACTTTCCGTAAAAAGTTGGTACCAACCAACTTTTTTTGGTGGTGATTAACCAACCTTTTCTGTAAGAAAATAAAATAACCTTTTTATAAAAAACTTAATTGACAACTAACAGCTGCTTTCTTTCGATCACTTTTGACATCTAGAATTTTTGTTTTGAAAGGGTTTTTGAAGAAGGAAAATTTTTAAACAAATCATAAGAAATGGAATGGAAATTAAAATCTAAAATAACATATATGGAAATCTAGAAATTACCCAAAGTTTTTGGCTCATGTTTTCTTAACCGGTAAAGTATTTTGATAGCTTAATACCCAACGTAAATGTAACGACGTCAGCATTAAACATTTGAATATATTTTAATTATGCCTATTTATGCTTGAACGATTTGATTTGCACATTTTCTATATGTTGTATTAAGGTTCTATATGTTTAGTTTCTTTATTATTTCTATGCAATTTTCTCCCCAATCAAGTTTTCCAAGCTTTTGTAAGTGCCAATTCAGGGAACGGGCTGTATAAACTAATAATTCTCCACTATAGGCCAAGTGAAAAGGTCCTTTCATTACAAAAATTATTACCTTATACTGAGAGCACTTATTACTTTTGCAGAAACCAAAATGACAGCATGGTAACAGGCTTCCACTTTCCATAGTTTCAATAGCCCACAAGTAAATAACATTGGATTACACCTACCTTACTAACAAACCTCCAGCCATGCCAGTTACTAAAAAAAAGTAAAGAAATTCCCTTCAACTATATTCTAAAGAATTATAGAAGTGAGAATCTGGTACTAACATTTGGGTTCTATTGTTACAGGCGTATACTATACCAAATGTCCTGGTTCACTGACCTCGCAGGGAAGGCAGAGAGCCTTCTCAATAATCTGGATGAACAGACAGGTGCGGCATTGAGAGGTCAACATGGAAAAAAAACAAAACATGAAAAAAACCCATATTCCAGCCACCCTAACACATTATACACTTACCAACAAGAACCTGATGGTTGGCAAAGGAACAAACGACCAATATCGCGCAATGTTAAAAGGTCACCTTTATTAAATGAAACAAAATCCTCATACCAGCATAGTAGAAAAATGTCCCCTGCAAGAAATACCCGGTCTTTATTCAAAGATTGTCCGGCGGAGCCTGTAGCCCCGAAAGTGAAAAAGTCCACCCCTTTGAGAGTGAAACCACAACCATACAGTTTGAACAATTGTCCTAAGACACTTGTTGATGATGAAGTTAACAGTGATCTGACTGGGCGTATGACTCCAAAACAAAGACGTAAGTATTGTATTTCTTAACCCCTCATGCAAAAAGGATGGGGTGTTATAAAATTGATATGAAGTTGATATGATAAGCGCCCAGGTCTTTCCATGAAAGATATGTGTTTTCAAATACGTAGGCTTGATTACACATATCTATCACCATAAAGGGAGTGCAATCTACACATAACTTGAAAAACAAGTCTTTGGTGTAGGGCCAAGATCGAATTAGAGCCAGGCATGAGATTGACAAATATTTCATTGAATTTAAGTAGGTGTTATCACATCAAACCACACTCGTTTTTTTCATAACACTATTGCTATTTTAATTTTAAAAATGTGTATGTCATGTAAATTTATTATTACACAAACAACCATTCATGTCAAATGTTTCAGCCATTCATGTTAAATGGTTCAGCCATTGAAGAGTGAAAAATTAACAAACATACACACTTACACATAAACATATCTATACTATAAGACTCTTTGTCCTGACCTATTCATTCATTCATCTATAGACAACGCAGAGCCCAAACGGCTGGTCCTAGGGTTGTGAAATTTGGAGGGTGTATTTGTTTTGGTATGCAGACGCGTACTAAGAACGGATTTTTGGAAATTCCACCCCTAAGGGGGTGAAAGGGGGTAAAACAGATTGTATGAAACTTCTTTGTTTTTGAACTTATAGCAATGAAATTTGGAATATGTATAGTTTATGTAAAATTAAAAATAATGGTATCAAGTTTTTTTACCAGGGGTGAACTAAGGGTTTGTTATGGGGGGTGAAAGTTTGTATGGAAAAATCTTAATTTATCAAGTTAAAGTCTTGAAAGTTGTTATGGTAGTAGTTTATTGAAAGGTTAAATTTAAAATTTAAAAACTTTTGCCAGGGGTGCATTAAGGGGGATGCCATTGGGGTTGAAAGTTAAAAATGAAAGTTTTGTGTTTTTGAACTTAAATGTGTAAAATTTGGAGTGTGTATATATTTTAGTACTTAGACGTGTACTAAGAATAGATTTATTGAAATTCTACCCTTAAGGGGGGTGAAAGGGGGTAAAACAGTTTGTATGAAACTTCTTTGTTTTTAAACTTCCAGCAATGAAATTTGGAATAGGTATAGTTTATGTAAAATTAAAAATAATGGTATGAAGTTTTTTACCAGGGGTGAACTAAGGGTTTGTTATGGGGGGGTGAAAGTTTGTATGGAAAAATCTTAATTTATCAAGTTAAAGTCTTGAAAGTTGTTATGGTAGTAGTTTATTGAATGGTTAAATTAAAATTTTAAAAACTTTTGCCAGGGGTGCATTAAGGGGGATGCCATTGGGGTTGAAAGTTAAAAATGAAAGTTTTGTGTTTTGAACTTAGAGGTGTAAAATTTGGAGTGTGTATATATTTTAGTATTTAAACGTGTACTAAGAACGGATTTTTGGAAATTCCACCTCTGCGGGGGTGAAAGGGGGTAAAACAGTTTGTATAAAACTTCTATGTTTTTGAACTTCTAGCAATGAAATTTGGAATATGTATAGTTTATGTAAAATCAAGTTTTTTTGCCAGGGGTTAAATAAGGGTTTATAGGGGGGAGGGGGGTGAAAGTTTGTTTAGATTTTTTTTATTTATAAATTTAACAGTCTTGAACGTTGTTTTGGTTGTAGTTTATATGGTGGTTAAATAAATTTGTAATGAATTAAGGTATGCCATTGGGGTTTAAAGTTCAAAGGGAAAGTTTTGTGTGTTTGAAATTAAATACTTATGAATTGGAATTTAAGTATGTGGTTTACTTAGTAGTATGATTTACGTATTCTTATTATTTATATTAAACTAATGGCTTGGAGAAAACGATCTAATCTGTAGCATCACCACCAAAATAGATAAAACAGAGGTTAACTAGATCTCAGGAATCGAATAAGGAAAGACAGATAAGGCTTATTTTGATATCGTAGCAATGTAGTGTATATATAAAATTGGCACGGGAATAGGATACAATAGATTTTTTCCACAGGTTACGCAAAAAGCGACCTACACGCGGGCGGAGCCGCGGGCAACCTCTAGTGACTTTATAAAATAAGTGGGACTTTCACTTATTTCAGGGCACAGTCTTCCTACAGAGCTAGACATTGATTTCGATGGTGAATCCGAAATCCCTCTCCGTATGCAGAACCTCGAGGTAGAGAATGCGATGCTGAAGAATGAGTTGAATGTCATGAACCGGGAGGTGGCTCAGATGGTGGACAGACTCAAGGTTGCTGAAGAGGGTAATGACGTAGCTAGCTCAGGTACAGTAGTCTTGGTAGCCATAGACTTGTTTTAAACTAGTGCTTTTTGGTTTTAAGTGAATTTTTTTCATAACCTAAAATAAAAAATTGATTCATGGGCCATAATTTTTATGTAATAATGTCATAGATAACATTATATATTTGAAGATTCTGATGAAGATGTCTCGTACAGATTTCTCTCTTTTCTTCTTTAGCATGATTACAAGTAGAATGCTTTGGCTGATTAGGCAGGCCTCTCTATCACTTGTTTCATAAATAGTGGAACCTTTAACTTAATATAACCATTAACTTATTCAGTGTTTTTTACATGATGTATTGACATATACCATATTATATGACGTATAAAATCAAGGGAGAGTGCTCCCTTGCACTATTTATGACAATAATATAAAAAGCTTCATAAACATCGAAGTTGATAGTTCTTTTTGTGTTGTTATTAACAACTGTGAACTACAATAAATCAATCTGAACCACATATAACTCGTTTCAAATGCCATGACGTCACTATTAGAGATTGGTCGAATTAGCATAAATACTAATTTTCTTAATAATTCTAGTAATATATAATCCAAACGAGAAATTAAATTCAAAATTGGTATAATTAGCTGTTCTTAATATTCAGAATTTGAAATTATCTGGGTTGTAATTTGTCATCTATTATAAAAAGCACTGGTTTTCAAAAGTAAGCTTCTTTATAATTAATCTTACATTTGTAGCCTTTAGAGATATTTATTGCTTTTAGATTAAATTGTTATTATTAGAATATTGTAGCTGGGAAAGTTTTTTGGAAAAACAGCTATATTTTCCATATATTTTTCCAATATAATTGCTCTAATTAAATAATTTTTGGAGCATCAAATGCATGTGGCTTACAAATGAGTGTTCTATCTTCGAATATATTTTACCAGAAGCACCGAAGATAACTCCTTGAAAATTATTTACAAAGATTAAAATTGAAAGGATAATGCGAAACATAATTAAAACTTTTACTTCTAACTTTTTCTAAGAATTGTAAAAATACTTTATCAAACCATTATGTTGCCATTTTCAGAACTTGGTAAGACGCGGGTCAAACTCCACGATTCGGAACTTCAAGCGCATAAATCAACCATAGAGAAAGACTCTCTGGATTACCAATTGAAGATGCTCAAAGAAAAAATAGGAGAAATAGCGAAATTAGAACAAAACTACAGAGGCGAGAAACATAGCATGATGACTGAAGTCTCTGCTCTCAAAGATGCTAATAACTATTTGGAAGACAGGTTATTAATGGTTTCCATCCATAATTAGGTTCCGTACCTTTAAGGTATTTATTTTCATGAAAGATCTGACTTGCACTTGCCCTGTAAATCACCTGATGTTAAGTGACCTTGCAATCTAGTCGCTACAAACTATAATTTATTAGAATTATATGTACATGATTGAATTATATAACAGCCGGGACCTGCAATTTAAGGTGTCATCCGACCCGGAAGCGCCCAGATGAAAATGTCACTTAAAAACGACAGTCTTGTATGTGGTCACCCATCCAAACACCGTCCGCACCGACCGTTGTTTCGCTTCGATGAACTCGTCAGAACATCTTAGCTAGTCGAGCTACAGGCGGTCAAAAAAAAAAACAATTAAATGTTCCAGAGTAAACGACCTAAAAATGAAGGTGGAATCGTCAACAGCAGAGCAGCATAGACTGGAGAACGAACTGCGTCACACGCAATCCCTCATGAAAGGGCTTGAAGATGAGTTGGCGAAGTCCAAGGCGGAGAACCAGAGGCTGGAAAAAGATTGGGACACATACAAGTTGCGTGTGAAGAGTATGCTCAATGCTAAGGACAATGAGATCAAGGCTATGCAGGATGGCATTAATTTTAGCGAGGAGGCTAAGGTTTTGGTCGAGCAGTTGGAAAGTTTGAGGTGAGACATCGAAAATTTTACTAATATTACTAGCTGGCCCAGCAAACGTTGTTTTGCCTCACTTAGGGGTATGAAAAATAGATAGTGTAGCTTATATGACACGTTCGTAGATTTACCATAGCAGCGCCATCTATTGATTACTTACTCAACCCAGTCGAAAGGTATCGACATCTGTTAGAATCATTTGGAGTTAACAGATAATTGTTACTGTCAAATAATAACAGACAATAATTAGCAATAAATTAAAATTGCGACTATAATTTGAGATTTAAACTATCCTATCTCTCAATTTGGATCGAACTGCACATGGTGTGCGCATTTTTTATAATCGTTTAAGTGGTTTAGGAGTCCATTGAGGACAAACATTGTGACACGAGATTTATATATATTAAGATAAGATAAAGGTGATCATTTGCGTGTGACTGTGTGAGTGTGTTAGATTGTTACTACCTCGCACTCAAATAGCTTAACTGATGTCAGATGTGATTAAATCTTGCGCGTTTTTGTGTAATTACCGAAACTCTATTACTTCATATCTCAGCAGATTGACCAATTTATTAATGTTTCGTAAATATTTGAGGACTAAGGTACTTAATTGCTATGTGAAATATCATTAAAATCTACCAGTAAATAGCACTGCTACCAGCTACCTAGAATAAATGGAAGAGTAACTCCATGCAATTGCCGCTTAGAATTTGTATCCATCTACGCACACAATTATACTGCTATCCCAACGAAACACTCTCACACAAAGCTCGCACGTGATCGGTGCCGTGTCACACCATGTGACGCCACGCGGGCGCGCGGGTAGCTGTTTTGCCCCGCCCACCGCGGTATTTTACGATTACGCGTTTTATCCGAACCATTTTATCAGCCAAGTTACTATTCTATTTATTCCAGTTCGCTGCTCTATACATTATTTGCTTACTTTCCAGGATGGAAAGAGACGAACTATCGGAAGCTATCTGCACCGTGAGGAGTGAGTGCGACGGCATGAGACTATGTCTGTCTCAGGTGGAGAGCCGACATACGGCGGCCGAGCGAGTCGTCGCTGCGTTACGAGACGCCTTGAAGGAGGAAAGAATCGCTAGAAACAGAGCCGAGACACAGTACTTTGCTATAAGTAAGGTAAGGCCAAAGGCCGCGTAACGGACTTCCTCGTTTAAAAAAAACGCTAGAATATGTGTAACTACGCCCAAATACGCCCTCTACAGTCGTATTACAGACTTCCTCATTAAAAAAAAGAACACTTGAATATGTTTTTCTAGTCTATTTTTATCTACACTTACAAGGAATAATGTTATTTTCTTCCGTTTTAGGGCTCCATACCCAAGTTTAATGATATTTTTTTATAAACTGTTTTTTTTACTTCATCCAAATATCTAAGAAGGAAATTTCACTTTTGTTTTATTTTTCACTAGCTGCGCCCCGTGGCACCCGCGTTTATCCGGGACAGGAAGAAGTTAATCCAGAATAAAAAGTAGCCTAAGTGTTAATCCAAGGTCGAACCTGTCTTCGTAGTAAACCCATCAAAATCGGTCTAGCCGTTAGAGCGTGAAGAAGTAACATATATGTTGAAGATATTTGCACATCCCACGGGAACCAGTAGTGTTTTTGGGAACCAAACAAAGTCTAACCTATTTACTTAAAAAATCTCACAAGAATCGGTTTATCCGTTTGAGCGTGAAATACAAACATACACACACAAACTTTTGCATTTATTATATTTGTAAGAGAACTGTAGACTGATTAAAATGAGTTGATTTATTGGTAATATTTTTACTTGTTAATTTAATTTATTAGATTTGGAAATTTGTAATGTAATTATTATTATTATTTGACATATGACAATAATGTGATCTATATATTTACTTTTGTAAATATTCTTATACATATTCTTTCTCATGTAATTTATATGTTGACTTTTTTCAAGTGTCTTATAGCTGTTGTTACATATTCCTATGTGAAAAATAAAAGAATTGATGATATATTTTTTTTCTATTGATGAATAGGCTCTCACGGTTGACTGAAGCTTGCCTGATGTTAAGCTTGACCGTGGTCTAAGATGTATCACGCTTGCCTAGAAGGAACCTATTTACCCTAGATTTGAAGACCCCCAAACACTCTCCAAAAGGTATCTGATAAAATACAGACAGACTGGCAACCTTGCGCCTATGTTCAATACATCGCATACATTACAAAACACGTGTTTCCAGGAGTTAAAAAACATGCAGACGGAGACGGGTCAAACGATAGCCAGCCTCCGCACGGCGCTGCGAGACAAGGAAGCCGAGTTATCTCACGTGAAAGAAGCTAGCTCGTCCCTCCGCTCGTCCGACACTAGCGCACTGAACGTCGCGGATTATGACGTCACACAAGATAAAATCATAGAGAATGAAAAGATACACTATTTGACAGAGACATTGGTGCAAAGACAGTCGAAGGTGGATAAGTTGATGTCGGAGAATAATATGCTGAAGATACAGTTGGATAAGTTAGAGGTAATAACTATTTTTATTGATTTTATTTAAAAGAGGCTCATTGGTAGCGATGCTCTTTGCAAGGCAACAGAATCTTGTGCATCGCCGCCTGATGGCCAGCTTTTCAGATTTTTATAGCCTACATTTCGGTGCCATTCGACATTCTGAAATTTAAACTTATTATTATTTTACTTAATTATTATTTACAAGAAAAATTGACATATTTAAAAAAAAACTAAAAATTAATCAAGATATTTTTTTGATAACTATATTTAAATTTAAATTTTGATAAATAGTGAGATTGTGATTGTGAATTTGAAACAGAACTGTAATTGAATAATGGCTTTTTACTTTTACTTTACACTTCGGTGAGTGTGCGACGGAATTGCATGAGTTGATTCCCCCCGCCCCATTCCACCATCGGAAGAGCTGGGAAACACCACCACTGGAGGCCTATGTCCAGCAGTGGACGAGCATAGGCTAATGATGATGATGATGATGATGACAGTGTAACGTAGTCATGGTCTATATACATATACACATACTATATACACATATGTGTTTGATCTATATATGTGTAAAAAAAGTGTTGTAAGTGTACCCAGACACGGGAGAACTCTACAGATACTCTTACAGATTATTGCAAAGTAAAAAAAGTCTATCAATTTTGGAGGACATTTTGAATGTCTAATTTTTTTGTACATTTTTCTTTACTTTTTTTTTCAGTCCAAATTAAAAATGGAAGTGTCGAACCGTTCGCTCGGTCACCATCAAAGCGTAGTGAACGTTCAGAACACCGACATGAGAGCTAGGAAGAGCAACTCTGATGCCGTCATGACAGTTGTGTCGCATAGGATAGCCGCTGTCATCAGGCGACACCCCGTGCTTAGGATATTCGTCATTATTTATATGGTGAGTAGAGACTATTTTGCTGTAACATGCTGAATATACCCAAATTAAACAAAAAAGTAACAAATCTTAATATATATATAAATCTCGTGTCACAATCTTTGTCCTCAATGGACTCCTAAACCACTAACCGATTATAATAAAATTCGCACACCATGTGCAGTTCGATCCAACTTGAGAGATAGGATAGTTTAAATCTCAAATTATAGTCGCAATTTTAATTTATTGTTAATTATTGTCTGTTATTATTTGACAGTCACAATTATCTGTTCACTCCAAATGATTCTAACAGATGTCGATACCTTTCGACTGGGTTGAGTAAGTAATCAATAGATGGCGCTGCTATGGTAAATCTACGAACGTGTCATATAAGCTACACTATCTATTTTTCATACTCCTAAGTGAGGCAAAACAACGTTTGCCGGGTCAGCTAGTAATTTACTAAAACTCACAAGAGGCAACTACGTATGATGGTCGGCATTATTGCCGGCCACTGTGATCTCAACTACCACCAACATAAAATAAAATAAGGGCGACGGACAGCCCTCTATGTCGGGGCTGTCTGGAGGAAAATGAGTCGGTAAAACACGTGCTACTGCATTGTGAGGCTACAAAAAAAACCAAAAAGAGTTACGGCCTGATGATAGCAGCTCAAGATGAAAGTTCGCCTTCCATTGCTAATCTTCAGACAAACAGACCATCTGACGCAACAGTGATGGAACAGGTATGCCAGCGACCCAGGCTTCGTTATTTCAAGGAGCTCGGTTGGCTTGGGTAGGCTGGTAAGGGGGAAAGCACAATACGCCCCTAGCGGGATATCAGTGCAGGTTTTTTTTATCAAAACGGCAGATGTGGTCAAATGCATTTATAAATGGCCAAAAATCAATACCTGTGTTACCTACGCACTCGCCGCGTCCACCAATTAGGGCTTCGTGAGTCCCCATCTCATTTACAGTAGGTATAGGATATAAGATGTAGGTAAGGTATGATAGCCTCAATGTACAAAAACCCAGGGCTGGTCAAATACATACAGGTACCCTTTCACTGGCTTTTAGGCTATAATAATAAAATTTAATCTATGTCGGGAGGTTTCTTAATTTTTAATTTATATTTGTTCTTGTTACAGATCTGCCTTCACTTCTGGGTATTAACAGTGTTGCTAACCAGTACGCCGTCGGAAAATTTCTCACAAAACTTCTCCCGGTCGTGATAGGAATGGAAACTTCCAATTACTATAAGACTTTTTTGATAATAATTAAAATTAAATAAATCATAGAGTAAGGGAGACAAGACAAATTCAAAAGAGTTGCTATTATTTTGTCTTTGAAAATTTGCCCAGTGTTGGGGTAAATTACCCCATTTTAATGGTAAATTAGGAGATTTTAATTTTGATTTAAATTAAATCTTGCCAAGTGTTTTAACTGATTTTTTTAATGATCACGATAATTGAATGAATATACGGTAAATGAAAACGTAAAAGAGTTCAATATCAGTATTCATGTTAAAGCAATTTCTGGAATGAATGGAATGAAGAAAAAGCGAAGTTTTTTTCCAAGGAGAGAAAAGGTCAGTGATGGTTTAAAAATTCCAAGATAGAATAGTTACTAAAAATACTTTGACGCACATTCCAAAGGTTTTATTTGTATAATATGTAAAATGGATTATTTTTCGAAACTTATAAAAAGCTTCAGATATATAGCTCTGCAAAAACTACACTTTTTTTTAAAATAATTAGCAGTCTAAAAAGGAATTCAATCATAATTGATTGGATTTCATTTGAAACAAAAGGTCTACCAATTTATCTTCTTGTATGTTTCACGATAAAAAACGTTGACGTAAAAAAGTTAATTTATACAAAGTATACTTGACTTTTATATTCTTTATTTAATTGGCCATATCTCATGTACCTGCTATGCTTAGAAATCTTTATATAATTTTGTCATGTAATTAAATTATTGAAATGAATTAGTATACATCATGGTTGTAATTGAAGGCATCTACGGAAAATTGTTAATATTATTTAATACTAAATTATCGATTCAAAATTATACTTCTTTGTACAAACTTATTCGTTACGAGAATATTAGAATTAGAAGACACTTAAAGGCAATATTGCGATGACAGCTCAGTCGGCTGTGGGGTCGCCTTACGTGCCGCAGGACGAACGATGGATCTCCGCCAATGAGCTAGAGCTTTCGATGCCGGAAACCATGGCATGATGGTTGAGCATTTTCCAATGCTCGTCACTTAACAGCCACCCTCAAAATTAAAAAAAAAAACTCTCGCCAAGCACCTAACAGAGTGTTCCGGCCTCTTTGAGAGCCAGTAATTCTAGACTATGCATCTCGACTAAGCTCGTTAAGCGCCCTGCCGGTCTAATATATACCTGTGTAGAGTATGAATTAGAAAAAAAGAAAGAAAATACGTTCTTGTCAATACAATAATGGTGGCTTGGTGGCATTTAAACAGTGAACTAGAATAAATAAAAAAGCAACTTTGCCGATAAAATGGTTCCACTCCACCCAGGCATTTTACGTGAGTAAAGAACCGCGGTGGGCGGGGCATAACTGTATCCGCGCGCCCGCGTCACATGGTCAGGCACGTAGCGGCTAGTATAGGTGGCGTGATCTTGATGCGACCAATCGCGTGCGAGCTTTGTGTTTGTGTGTTTCGTTGGGATAGCAGTATAATTGTGTGCGTAGATGGAATCAAAATCTAAGCGGCAATTGTATGGAGTTAGTTTACCCTTCCGTTTATTCTAGTTCACTGTATTTAAAACTAGAAAAGTGCCGGTTGTACTGCCAGGAACCAACCAGCCCCAACTCAGCACAAAATCCTTGTAAAGGGCAATGTTCTATGATTCCGATCCATATCTATTAAAATACTAATACTAGTTTTCTTTGGGCGCCTTCTATTATGTTAAAAATGTACCTAAGATGTCTTTACAAGGCATTTATACTTATAGGTGACACTGTTGTTATAAAGCTGATTGAAAATCAAAATTCGGCTTAGAAATTTTCCGGTGATATTGTATAAATGTTTGTTTCTGTTTTTGTTTGTGAATGGGGATGCGGGATAAATATATTTTACATTACTATCAATTTGTGTTTTATTTCATTTAGTACATAACGCCAATGTATTATTTATGAATATAATAATAACATCTTCTGATTTAGGAGACATGGAGCATTTAGACTACTATGCAAAAGCAAGGTTAACTAAGGTAAGAAAAATAATAATAATAAGAAATTTTCTAAAAAAAAAACACTTAATTTCTTTGTACTTACTGTCGATCTGTAAGTTTTTAAATTATTTGATAATTTATTTAGCTATTACGGTTTATGAGATACAGCCTGGAGACAGACAGACAGCGGAGGCTCAGTAATAGGATCCCGTTTTTACCTTTTAGGAACGGAGCCCTAAAAACAAGGGTGATGTACAGGTATGCAACAATTACAGGGGAATAAAGCTCATGTCACATAGTATGAAAGCGTGGGAGAAAGTCATAGCGAGACGATTGAGAGAGGAAAGTGAGGTATCACAGAACCAGTTTGGGTTTATGCCGGGACGCAGTACAACGGATGCCATTTTTGCACTTCGCCAATTATGCGAAAAGTACCGCAGTGCACACAAAAACTTGCACATGGTGTTCGTTGACCTAGAGAAAGCGTACGATAGGGTGCCCCGCGAGGTTCTGTGGTGGAGTATGAATGTGAAAGGAGTGCCAGGGAAATACCAGCGGCTTGTTCGGGCAATGTACGGTCGAGCCAGTACTTATGTACGCTCCGCAGCTGGCGAAACCAACGAGTTCAATGTGGCTGTAGGCTTGCACCAAGGGTCTGCGTTAAGCCCCTACCTGTTCATCTTGATAATGGATGCCTTAACATCGGACATACAGGAGCAGGCGCCTTGGTGTATGCTGTTTGCCGACGACATTGTACTCGTTGGAGAGGAAGGGCATGAGGTACAGAGGAGACTGGAGCAATGGCAGGGAAGATTGGAGAATGTGGGTCTGAAGATCAGTCGAACGAAAACAGAACACATGTTTTGTGATTTTGGCGGATCTTCAGATTTCACACCAATTGCCTTAGATGGTGTATCCCTGCCAGTCTGCTCTGACTTCAAGTATCTCGGCTCTATTCTCCAAAACGACGGCGATATTGACCGTGACGTAGCGAACCGAATAAACGCTGGGTGGATGAAATGGCGACAGGTCTCAGGAACGACGTGCGATCGAAATATGCCCCTTAAACTTAAGGGGAAAATTTACAAGACGATCATTAGACCTGTCGTATTGTATGGATCTGAGTGTTGGGGAACAAGAGTAGGGCATGTAAGAGGAGTGCATGCGGCGGAGATGCGAATGTTGAGATGGATGTGTGGAGTGACAAGAATGGACAAAATAAGGAATGAGTATATTAGAGGAAGTTTGAAAGTAGCACCAGTGAGTGAGAAACTGAAGAGTGGGAGGTTAGCATGGTATGGGCATGTGATGCGTAGAGAGGAGATGCATGTTAGTAGGAGATGTATGGAAATGGAAGTGCAAGGAAGAAGGGCAAGAGGCCGACCAAAGAAGACGTGGATGGAGTGTGTGAATGAGGACATGAGAGTGAAAGGAGTGAGTGTAGAGACGACGGCTGATAGAGGAGAGTGGAAGAGGAAAATTTGCTGTGCCGACCCCACCTAGTGGGATAAGGCAAGGAAGAAGAAGAAGCCCTAAAAATAACAGTTGAATAAAAACTTCTTGCGCCCAATGGTACACCTACTTCTTTTAATCCGATATATCCTCGATGTATTTTTAGAAATGTATAGTCTTTGTTTAAGCCCAGGTTTTAAACTAATCTTGACCAATCAAAATATACCTACATAGGTATGTTAATACATACAAAAACAACTTACATTTATTAGAATGTAGCACATTTTTTAATTAAATATCACAAGAAAAATCTGTTTTTTTTTTTTATCTGGAGATTAAGCTTCATCTAATCAATGTATAAGAAATTCCAGCCTTGATTCATTTTGCATTAGATTTTTTTATTTTATTGCACAGGACAAAGTTTATTGAAAAGCAATAACAGAATTGGTTTTCTTAATAAATATCCTCATAGGTTAGATTCGCAGTAGTTCCTCTTAACTTGTTCTTGGTGTGATGTTAATTATTGTTTTTCCATAATTTGAATAATAAGGAAAATTATTATTGTTTTGCCGCATAGGCATAGGTGACTTGGTTTGTCCAATGCCAGCGAAGTGCTCGTAGGTACGACATTTTTTTTTATGATAAATGGGCACGGAAGAGAAAAAAAATGGGTTTACGTTTGACCACAACTTGCCTGATGTTAAGCTTGACTGTTGTCTAAGATGTATCACGCTTGCCCAGAAGGAACTTATTTTCTCTAGATTTGAAGACCCCCAAATTGTACTTCTCGGGAAAAAGAGACATTTACTAAAGTAAATATAATAAAATATAACCAAATATATTGGATAGAATATTATCAAAGTTATATAAAATACAAATAAATCCCACCAATGTCTTAAACAATATTAGCTTTCCTTAATCCTACTTCCTACTAAATAATTAGGAAATTTCGTTAGTTCCTTTTTTAATTGTGAATACTTCGATCAAAATTTAATCAAAGGATGAATAGGCTCTCGTTTGACCGCAGCTTGCCTGATGTTAAGCTTTACTGTGTCTAAGATATCATCATCGCTTGCCTAGAAGGAACTTATTTACTCTAGATTTTAAGATCCCCAAATTTGTGTGTGTAAGGGTGTAGGTTTATTAGATACTTCTACAGTACAGATTTGGATGAAATTTTGTATGGAGGAATTGGTTTGGATTGACACATAGGTTACTTTTTATCCATATTAACACAGGTAACACCGCGTGATGTGACTAGTTGTAATAAAATCTCTGGAAATTTGCGATAAAAATGTTGCTTCTTTATTAATTTTTTCGCTTAAGGCATTGAATTTTATGTGTGAAACAGCAGATTTTTGTTCATGAATTTTCAGTCGAACAAAAGTTACTTTTCTGTACGTACCAAAGTCATTATAAGGATTTGCGTATGTTACATTACACACTAAATCTGCTCGATAGTCTAGAAGTACCTAATAAGGTACTGGTATTTAATATGTATCTAGTATTAACAGTAGCGGGGTTAACACGGCACGAGGATTCATAGTATTTCCACCTTAATAGCATGGTAACAAGGATCAATATATCTTATACAATACTTCCACTTGACGAGTACACATTTTATATATATCATTTTATATATATTTTTGACGACCTCGTTGGCGTAAAGGTTACCATGCCGGTCTGCTAATCAGAAGGTTCCGGGTTCAATTCCCGGCCCGTTCAACATCTTTGTGCTTAACTAAATTTGTTGGCTGTGGGTCTGGGTGTTAAATATGTATTTATATATAATATGTATATATGTTTGTATATGAAGTAACTATCAAATGTGTTAGCAACCATAATACGAGCTAGAAATGATTCAGTATGGGGCTAACCAGCCGTGTGTGAACGTTTCCTAATATTTATTTATTTATTTATATTTATGCCGCCTTTCCCCACAGATTCCAAGTAAAACGATGACAAATACACTTCGATTGGCATATGATAGGGGACAAACTTCGCCTGATTTGGAGGTGCGGAAAAAAAACAAACGTAATCATTTTGAGTTTCCATTTTTAAAACGAAATGAGAAATATTGTATGTGTTGCAAACATTGTGAAGAGTTTCCCGGTGGGGAAATTGTCTACTACCCGTGCTTGCCCTGCTGATAAACAGGTGAAGGAAAGAAAAAAGTTTTATTTTCGGGGAAAACACATATATACAATTATTAATAAAAACGTGCATACAATCTAATGGAAATGTCACAGGTGTGTACCCGAATATGTTATTTCGACTAACTAATTTACATATTGGTTTTACCGCTTCTTCGTAGAAATAATGTTCAAAACACCTTTTTACTACATGTATATAGATCACTTTTTAAATTGAAATATGTATCGCAATATGTATTCAATATTGCGAGGAAAACATGGTTATTTCGAACATCTGTTTTCCTTGTCTGTGCTTAGCTAAAAAGAGGTATTGACCTCTTACACCTTAATACGAAAAACGTTGCGAGACCAAAACTGACATTGATGGAATAATTTAATACACCTCGGCGTATTTGCAACGGGGGTAAAAAAGAGCAATCTTATTTATCCCTTAGGTGCTAAAGGGATAAATAATACTTAACTACTGTCGAGTCGCTCAGAATAGCAAGGTTATATTCTTTACAACTGATACACTGGGCTATTATCATTGGCAATGGCGGCTGTTGTCAGTGACTTGACTACCAGACTTGAGAGGCAGATACATTTTCTCTTAATTTCTTATTGTTCGAATATAAAAATGTACATACATATGTATTTAGTTCAAAAGGAATATTCAGGTAATCTTCGAACGTAACCGCGCGAATTATCATCCGGTATTTTTAGGGGCAAGCACGGGTAGTGGACAACTTCTCCGGGAGAGGCAAGAATCTGTTCGTTTTTTACTTTTACTTTAATAGGTTTTTCATTTTAATGCTGCGTTTGAAGTTATATTTCTGTAATATTATTCAAAATCATAATATATTCTCATCTTATATATAAAATTTCCGTGTCACAGTGTTTGTTACCGTACTCCTCCGAAACGGCTTGGCCGATTTTTTCCAAAATTTATATGCGTATTCAGTAGGTCTGAGAATCGGCTACTGTATATTTAGATTTTTTTTTTATTAAGGCAAAACAACGTTTGCCAGGTCAGCTAGTTTTGTTATAAAAATAGAAACTCGAAATGATTACGTACATTCCTTTAATTTTCCCACCTCGAAATTATTTGGTTGTTTGTTCCCTACTATATGTCAATCGAAGAGTAATTGTCATTGTTTAGTGTGGAAATAGCGGCATAACATTTCCATGATTAACATCAAGTGGAAACATTGTATAAGGGATATAGCTCCTTGTTACCATGATACAAGTATTAAGGTAGAACCACTGAGAGGTGGAAATATAGTGGATATAATATCAGTCCTCGTTCCGTACTTACCCCGCACTTGAAAGATTCAATTGTAAGGTCAAAAAACCCATTGAACACAATGACTTATCGTTGACTATCTATAACGTCTCTTTTTTATTTTACGATCGTTAATTTCTGCGTAAGTACAATCCATTTAACAGTAAGTTACCGAACGCGGGGAAACTATGTAATTTATTTTGCATTAAAAATTTGCGGTTCTTCCCGTTGACCAAACTTTTAGGCCAAAGAAGTTTGTCCATTTTTTTCCCAATGGCCATCCTCATAGTTGAATTTGTCCCACTGTAGTATACTCGTGACTTAAATTGGTAATTGTAGATATATTAGATACCTAGTGTATAATGCAACATACTTTAATGATGAGAGGGAAAGCATTGAAGTAAATATTTTAGTAATAATTATTTTTCTTCGTATGAGCTAAGTGGCCGGCCTCTGGTGTCAAGTTTTTAAGCCTCCCTCACCTTTTGAGATATACTTAACGACTTCTTGTACTAAAACTACCAGTTGAGAGCAATAACTTAACGTGTTTTCCGACCTATGAAAGAGCCGATATGAAAATGCAAGTTTTTAAAATACAGTCTTGTGCATGGTTCTACATCCAAAGACTGTACGCATCAACCGTTGCTTAACATCGATGATCGCCTTAGCCGAGCTACTATAGTAATTAAAGTGTGTAAAATATTTACACGTATGTATATTTTTGAGGTCACAGCGATGCGGGATAAAAATACCATTTCGCGTTATGACGAACAAGTCTCGGTCATTATCACAAACCGGTCGACTATAAGGCCTTTAATCTATAATGTGGTCAACAATCAACGCTTGCTCAGTCGCACTTCGGACACTGTAGGGAGTACACGTATCATGTTACAACAATTAAAATAAAACACAGTACCGAAGCGGCCCCTAGTGCAGTGAGGCCGTATGCCATCAACAAACAAGTTAGCAATAACGTCATTTTAGTTTTGTAATCGCCTTGAACTTAGCTTTTTTATATTATTTGTGGATTTTCCTCGTTGCGGCCGAGATGACTCCGAGAATGTGTTGTGTGGTTTTTGTCGGTAAGTTTCGTTTTATTTTATGATTTACTAAGTTTTTGTTGTCTATTACTCGTAGATTTAAGATTTGATTGGAGAACACGTTTGTCCATCGAGGCGGGAAGCTTGATATCTATTGATGTGAATACACAATCATAGGTCATCGTTGTCTTCACCTTATCCCATTTTATACTAGCTGGGTCACCCGGATATACTAGCGCGTTATACTAGCTACTTTTTATCTGGGATTAACCACGTTAATTCTTAGTAAAAAGTAGTCTGAGTTAATCCTGAGTTATCTGCATAACAAATTTCATGCAATTCATTAGCTATTTAAGCGTGAAGTAGTATCAAACATAAAGTAATATAGTTAAGGTAGTATAGTAAGTTGTCATATCAAAGATTAACCTTTATAATATTAGTGTCACAACTATAGGTATGGATTATTAAATAACTAAATCGTAACAAAACAAACTAAAGTTAATTAACTCAGCCTTGTCACACGAATCAAATCCGTAAACATTGGCTGATGATGGTGATAATTTTAGCAGTCTGATTTTACACCTAACCCTGTATAGAATAGGTACCTACTGTTTCCAATGACTGAATTAAATATCGTAATTCTATTGAACTGTAACTACTTGTAATTAGTCATTTTATTGTTTTTGCTTTAAGGTTGTACGTACGACAACCTTGTTGACGTAATGGTCACCACACCAGACTGGAACGAACCGGATGGTCTCGGGTTCGATTCCCAGCACGGCCAGTATATATAGCAGACAGCCAATAAATATAGTTCAGCACAAAGGCTGAACTATATTTATTGGCTGTCGGTCTGGGTTTTGAATATATGTAGCTTTATAAAATATTAATATATGTATATGTATAGTAAATCAGTTGTGTAAGCACCCATAGATAATACAAATTAGAAATGGTCTTGTATGGGACTAACCAGCAGTGTGTGACATGTGTCCTAGTGTTTAAAAAAATCTAATTATTTCATTGAATTAACTTCTACTCAATAATAATATATTGTTTAGATTAATCTAAAGATATACGTTTTTACCTACTGATGTATATTACTTGGGTTTTTACTCCTAAAACCGGTTCTAAAGTTAAAAGGACAAATAAATTGAGTGCTGATAAACTTCAACTGATTTATAATCCTTCTAATATTATAAATGCGAATAATTGTGTGTGTGTGTGTGTATGATTGTAACTTTGTCACTATTAAGTTATGTGTACTATTTTAAATATTATATCTTGTCTTGTGTAGTCATATCATATTAATTTGTCATAATAAATATATTTTTTTCTTTCCCTCTTTATGCCGCTAAAACGTTTTGGATGAAAATTTATACGGAAGCGTAAATCTTGTATGTATTTAAAAGATAGGTTAGATACTTTTTATGCCGGGTTAACGGATAACATTGAGGGGCAAAAGCCAGTAATTAAAATGATTATTGTTATTAGAAATAGACGAAAGTTCAAAAAGGTTTATGGAGGTTTTTTTTTTATTTTCCTGTTCTAACGGATAAATCCATTTGGAAATAGAAGACAAAATTAAATATTTAGTCTACTTCCGCTGTGATCTGAAACCCAAATTGAAAAGCGAAGGAGACATTTAAACTAATACTTAGTTTTACTGGTGTGAGTTGTAGTGGAGGTGTGGTGGTCGGAGGAACACACCTAAATTTCTTTAAATCTCCAAACTCCAAAGAGGCATCGTTATACCGTGGAGGTTCCAAAGGCGCGTACTAAGCGGTTTGCCTCCACCTTCATAGTGCGAACTGCGAAGGTGTGGAACTCTTTGCCTAGTTCTCTGTTCCCTGAGAGCTACAATCTGGCGGTTTTCAAAGCAAGAGTGAACCGGTTTTTTCTGGGTAAGCGCGTTCCACCTTAGATCAAAATGTCGCTTGCCATCAGGTGAATTGTGATCAAGCGCAAACCCATTTAATGTAAAAAAAAAAAAAAAAAAAAATATTTTAATATCTCCTTTGCTGATCTTAATTAGGTTTCAGATCATAGTGGAAGTACACTAAATATTTAATTTTGTCTTTTATTTACAATGGACTTCAGCAAAGTAACGCCGAGTCTATAGGCATATTAAATCCATTTGACGACCTCGTTGGCGCAATGGTTACCATGCTCGACTGCCAATCAGAAGGTTCCGGGTTCGATTACCGGCCCGGCCAACATCTTTGTGCTTAAGTAAATTTGTTGGCTGTGGGTTAGGGTGTTAAATATGTATCTATATAAAAATATGTGTATATGTAGTATATCAGTTGTGTTAGCCACCATAACACAAACTAGAAATGTTTCAGTATGGAACCCCATGTGTGATGATGATCATGACCACCATGATGCGGACCAGCCGTGTGTGAAATGAGTCCTAATTTTATTATTATTATTTGGTCAACCCAAATAATAATAATAAAATTAGGACTCATCACTTTCTGCTTTGCATTGCGCTCAGCTTTGTATGGAGATAGTTTATACCCTGGTTTTACGCGTGTAGTACTGCGACGCGTGACTAGCTATAAAATGAACAGGTTTTATACGATTTATATTATGAAGTTAGCAAATTATTCCTATATCAATATACACAATATACAATTGAAAACATCATCATCTTAGCTTATTATCATTCTTAGCTTGTATCCGCGCCATCGATATTTTCAACCTGTGTCAACCACTGCTGGATGTAGGCCTCCTCTCCGTACTCGTAAAGTTAAGACATACAGTAGAAACTCGATTAAACGGACAAATTGTTGTTGTTAGGCATTCGGATAATCGAAAGTATGAAAAAAACGTTTTTTTTTTAATTTTCGTTTAGTAGCAGGTGCGGGCGGGGTGATGCCAATTCATGAGACATTCATGTTTGTAAAAATACGATTTTGGACAAATTGTCTGTAGTCCGGATAATCGCGAATCCGTAAAACTGAAGGCCGGATCATCGAGGTTCTACTGTAGTACCATTGAACTTCCAAACTACTTCCAGGGATTCAGAGTCTAGAGATCTATCTTACTTGATTTTACGTAGGTGTCTAGACTTTCTGATACCTGCTTTCCATATCTTGTATCTAGCTGGTTCGACTTGGTCGACAGGTTTCTATCTGGAATCCCCGGCATTATTGCAGTAGTAATACTAACTAACTACTGACTAAGTATAATATTCATTCAATATTTAAGAGCTGGGCTCTTGTCTGTGGAGTTTTTTTCAGTTTCTGTCTTCGGCCAAAGCCTTGACCTCCCTATACGACATGACTTTCGCCTTCTCCTTAATTTGGTCTAAATATGATCTTAATATAAGTATAAGTATAATATAAAGAGCCGTAATCTGCATTTTAACGTGTCTTTCGATCTTTAAAACTTTTGTATATTTTTCAAAGATTTTCTTGAAGAGACGGCTAAGAGGTCTTTGCCCTACCGATAGGTTTAGATAGTTAGCTGTGACCTTCGGCGTTAATCCGGGATAAAAAGTTGACTTTGTGGAAATCCAGGGTCAAAACTTCTCCATACTAAATTACATCGAAATCGGCTCGGCCTTTCGAACATTCAAATGTCTTTATTAGCAACAAAATTCTCGTAAAACATAAAAAGTGCAGCCTGTGCTTAGTTAATAGGGAGTTATTATTAATTACGTAATTACTATAATTAGAATTAGTTATTTAAGTCTTACTAGCTGACCCGGTGAACGTTGTTTTGGCTCACTAAGGAGTATGAAAAATAGATAGGAGCCGATTCTCAGACCTCAGATATACGCGTATAAAATTGGTATAAATCGGTCAAGCCGTTTCGGAGGAGTACGGTAACTAACATTGTGACATGGAAATTTCATAATTATATTAGATAGATTAGAACAAGTTGGTACTATTACTATAAAATTATTTTTATAATGTTTGCGCGGAAGCTTGTCATAATTACCGACGAAACCTAGATGGCGCTGCAAATCGAGCGTGCACCCTAGCTGCTGCCCAATTCCGCAACGCGCTGAAGTCGCATAACGATTGTAGATTGCGTGACCCGAGTGAAGTCGTTTAAAGTAAATAAAATGATACACGTAGTACGATTTTCAACAAGATGTTGAGCGTGTATTTGTTAATTATATCTATTAGGGACATGTTATAATTGTAATGTTATCTCGGGTCAAATGCAGAGCAAAAATAAAATAATCTTTAATTACCTATTACTCTATCTGTAACATATAAATAAACGATTTATGATTTACCTACTGATTTGAAAAGTTTATGACATTTTATTATTATCTAGTATTTTTTTTCATATAAGTAAACACAATTTTTAATATATACCTACTATGTACCTGTGATATCTAATTGTGATATTAATTTTGTAATCATAAATAAGTATATGTAGTCATGTCATGGTTTATATTTGAAAACAAGACATAACATTTTTGTATATTTAATATTAACTAATAAGATTAACACATTGATAAATTTAATAATGATGAAAAGAACAAAAACGTCTCATAATTTTTATTATATCAATATTTTTTTTGTGTAGACTGAGCATCTGAAAAATAATTGATTTATAAGTTGATTAAGAACTTTTACATACCAAATCTTTTTTCTAGGTCAAAATAGTTTTATTTACAGGGATTAATATTTTTTATTTTTTATTGTTTTGTAATTATTTCAATGTTGGAATCCGTACAAATCTGCGGGAACCGTAGTAATAAATAACTAAACGCAGATACAATTTCTGTAGTATTAATTGAAATATTAGCTTTATTAAATTCACAAAACGAGTTACGCTACAATGTTGATGTCACAAATTATTATCCTTTTTCCTTGTCCCTATCTTCATCGTTACGGCAAGATGTTGTTGAAATCAGCAAAATAAACCACTTGTATTTAAATAAAATAGCAACTTCTTCTTTTCGTTGTAGTGATTCTTCCTAATGTTTTATTTACAAACTTAATTTATTTGATTAACGAATATCTTTTAAGTTCTACCTAAATACATAATATGAATACTAGTTTGTTTTAATGTATTTTGTTGTATTGATTTTTTAAACATGGAAAGTAGATATATCTTGTAAAATCAAAAGTATTTTTCTTGTATATTAGTTATATTTCAGTGTTAATAAATGATTACATTATGTAAGTGATTGATATATTTATGTATGTATATATATTCCTGCTTATTTTTTAAACTTCGCGTAACTAATAAAATAAAAACATTTATTGATAACACCAAAGTTACTAGTCAAAAAATATGATATCAATACAAAAATATCAATCCTTCTTTCTATGGAATTGTAAATCAAGTATATAATATATATTAGAATATTATTTTATTATTAATTAAATAATCTAATTCTGATAGACACGCAATTTATTATAATTAAGTTTAATACCACTTTCAAAGGTATTTCCTTTACATTCATGGTATATCATTAGTGCCTACACGTAATTAGAAACAATTACTAATTATAATGTACGCAAGCTTGGATAATAATAATACCTAATATAAAGGTGCTTTACCTGATAACGGATTTCCCTAACGTTAATAGCATTAGAATATGACGCTGTGATTTAGACGATACATTAATTTGTTTGGTTTTCCCATTTTGGTCAATAATATTAATTTTAGTAGTTACGTAACGGAATTAATACTTTATTCTAGTAAGTAGGTATTTAGGCTGTGGTTTGAAAACTAATTTACTAATGATGTCGATACTGTCGATCGAACTGATGTCGATCTGAAGTCGATACTGTGTTTTTTTCAAATATAGTTAAAATAAATTGTCAGGCATGAGATACATCGTAACATGAATAGATAAATTAAATAAAAGTCTTATTTTAATGCTATTTTTAGCTAAATTTTGCATGTTTGGAGGCTCTAGCTTTCTCAGTAGGATTCCCTGAGTTTGAGAAATCTAGCTCCTCTTCTGGGGTGCAGTAAAATAGATAGTCTTAAATGGGCATTATTTTAAGTTTTATATAAGTGGTAAATTGTAACTAAGGTAAATCTTTTTTTTTGTAATATTTTTCTGTATCACGACTAAACAAATTTGACTTTGGATATTTTTTAATAATATTAATTTAATCTTGAAATCAATATACTTGTATTATGAATTTTACATTCAAACCTACATGAATTAGTAATCGTTAATATCCGGCTCGAAGGACCAAATACATGTGAGCAGAATGTTTTGAAATTAATGTGTGAGAGCTGAACTTGTAATTTGGACTTGTTTTATTTAGGATTCCGTACCTAAAAGGTCAAAACGGGACTCTATTACTAAGACTCCGCTGTCTGTTATGTATTTCTTGTGCCGCTTTAACAAAAAAAAATGAAAACATTAAGGAGGGTCCCCATACAGTAAACTTTACAGTTTTTCTCGTATTTTTTTGCTATATATCAATAACGGTAGCATGTAGGCACCTAAAACTTTTGCAACTTTCATATTAAATTATAAAATTTAGATAAAATAAATATTTGAGGGGGGCTCGCATACAACAATGGTACGGAACCCTTCATGCGCGAGCCCATCTCGCACTTGTCCAATTTCTTTTTTCTAATAATTTCTTTATTTTAATTCCAGCCTCATTGGTCCTATCAGTGGTTAGTGCAGGCCAGCAAGGTAAAATAGATCCGAACACGTTGCTTGACGTTTTCGGCTACGCTCAAGCTTATGATGGCGCTGCCTCCAACCACCAAGCCAAGGCCATCACTCCTGGGACCCTGGTCGACCCCGACTACTGGGACAGTGATGATGACTACAAGAACACTGCCATCGACTATGATAAATTTGACTGGACTATAACAAAGGTACGTTGAACAAAGAAGTTTGATAAATATCGGACACAAAACTTGTCTGGAGGGGATTTCCTCTCTTAAAAGACTGAAGCTATGATGGTTTAAAAGGTCGTGTGGCTGTCTCACGTTTTGCAAGTTGTGGGTTCGTTTCCCGCCAATGAGCTCGAGCTTTCACTAATGGAACACATCGTTAGGAAACTATGGCATGGTGGTAAAGCATTTTCTCGTGCTTGCCTTTTTTTTCGTGAGGAAATGCATTTACGCATCTCCCGCCACAAGCTTGGGGGAGGCGGGCGGGGTATGTCGGGCTCGAGGGCCAGAGGGGCCGTCACTACCAACTACAACCTCACGGTGTCCCATCTCACGACGGGGGCAGGGATGCAGGACCGCTTCGCGCATTACCGCTGCTCTCCCCGCCCAGGCCGCTGTCCGCAGTCCGAGCGGACCCCTCTCTTCTCGTGCTTGCCTGGCGGGTAACCACCATATTCTATCTTATTAAGTAGAAAAAATCGATTGCCAAGCACCTTGTGGTGTTAAGCATGCTCCCTAGGCTAGAGGGTCTCTAGTTCGTATGATTACGAGCCCTATTAGAAAAAAGCTTTATGATAACAAGATCGCTGGAACACCGACGTCACACCAAATTATTAAATTTTATGTAAAACTAGCTGACCCGGCAAACGTTGTTATGCCTTAAAAATTTAGGAGGTGAACAACCCATACCACTTAGGGGTATGAAAAATAGATAGCCGATTCATAGACCTACAAAAAACGCATAATATTAATTTTGGTAAAAATCGATCTAACATTGTGACATGGAAATTTTAAATATAAGATATTATTGCCAGTAAATAAGCTACAAAAACAGGCAACAATGTTGCAGAAACTTAAGGTACATTTACCTGCTTTATTTTAAATCTCTAATGCAGGAGTTAACGAAGTCACTGCCCTCTGTTTGTACCAAATAAGGAAAATAATTGTCATGCGAGTGCAGTGTATTATAGTGCCGGTTTGGGTAACTGTAAAAAGGTTTTATTGTGTACGTGGTTTGTATTAAATGTTTGCTCGGCTCGATTTAAAGTTTTAAAATATTTACCTGTACTGTATATAATGTAATGCTCTGGCATTGGGTTGGTAAATAAACCAGTTAGTATGAACTAAGTTTTCAAGCCGGCCTGACTTGTAATGAGGCTAGCAGCCGAGAACTCCAATTTAACGTATCACCCGTCCCACTGTATCACCCACTAATATACCATTTTATAAATGACAGATTTTTGTCATTTTCACCCATCCCAAAGTTTTTCGCATCGACTGTTAGTTAACTTTGGTGATCGTTTTAGATTACCTTACTTACTCGGGCTACAGGCGCTACACTAAGATGGCACTTTCGAGAAATTTACACTTACTTTGAGTTATTAAATTTCACTTATAATATCAGACTGTAGATTCACTTCCCACTGTCACCGCCTACATCATCATCAGCAGCCTGTATCTTCCAACTGCTGGGTATAGGCCTCCTCTCCAACGCGCCATAGAGCCTCAGCCAGTTTCCACCAGCTCTCCAGCGTGCCTAACGATGTAATCTGACCATCAAGCTGGTAGTCTGCCTCTCTGTCGTTTTCCGTTCCTCGGATACCACTCGGTGACTGCCCTACTCCATCGAGAGACTTCCCTACGCACCAAGTGTCCCGCCCATCTCCAATTCAACTTGGCAATCCGTATCCCCGCGTCTTCGACTTTGGTACGTCTTCGAATTTCAACGTTGGGAATACGATCTACCAAGCGTATTCCCAACATGGCCCGTTCCATTGCCCTTTGGGCTACCCGGATCTTATGGATATGCTCCTTAGTAAGGGGCCATGTTTCGGAACCATAAGTGAGGAGTAGCACACATTGGTTGAACACCTTGGTCTTGAGGTCGCACCGCCTACAGCCAATTGAAATTGCTAATGCACATACTAATACATATTATCACCGGTCTTTTCCAGCGAGTGGCTGCATCATCTGAGGAGAACTTCCTCCTGTCTCCTCTAGGCCTCAAGCTGGCCCTGGCCATCCTGACGGAAGCTGCCACTGGGCCCACGCAAGCGGAACTCTCCTCTGTGCTCGGGTTCGATCTGGACAGACAACTGGTTAGGAGGAAGTTCGCCAGTATTATTGAGTCGTTGAAGGTAATATATTAGAAAGAAAGAAAGAAGAAGTAAGAACACATTTATTTCAGACATAAAAGATACATACATATAAATTATTACAAATTAAATAAAACTAACATAAAAAAGAAAGACAGCATAGTATGTGTAGCGTCCGAAAAAGGTCAGCCCTCAGTATAAACGCTACAGATTTCTTTACAGCACTGATTTTCAGGACCAACCTTTAGAGACGCGTGGGTATACAAATGAAGTAAAAGTGAAGAAAAATGAAATAACAAACGTAAAATACACAAATAAGACAATAAATAAACGAAATAATAAAAACAAACTGACAATTATAAAGACAAAGAATTAGAAACACCACCAAACAAATACAAACCAACGAGAAAAAAATTACCTTGATAATTAATAAAATTATTAGAATAATGGCTATTAAAATTATTAGAATAACGATTGGATTTGGACGATCGTCTTGGCCATTTTGAGAGAAGCTGCCACATGTACATTGTATCATTTTCAGTACTTGTTATAGCGGCACGGGATACGAGTATATAAAACTTGTGAACTTTTCAGCTTTCTAGCTATCACGGTTTTCTGACATACGGATGTCAGAAAACCGCATATCCAAATACAAATCATTTAGTGATAACACCAAAGCTACAAGTCAAATAATATGATATCATTACAAACGTATATGATATGTATCAATGTCAATTAATAACTAATAATGTAATATCATTACAATAGTTTATGATATTAATCAAATGTCAATTTCCACTTCTGATTCTAGTAATATAATGTCATTACCGTATAATATCATGTCCGTATATGTTTGTTATAATATAATCCCGTTTTTACCTTCTAGGTACGGAACTATAAACATAGATATCCCATATTTGTTGCAGAAAGAATCTCCCGAGTATATCTTGAACCTGGGCAGTCGTATCTACGTGGGTGAGAGCGCACAGCCTCGCCAGCGGTTCGCCGCCATCGCCCAGGAGTTCTACAAGACCGAGCTCAAGACCACCAACTTCTTCGAGCCGGCCGTAGCGGCCAAGGAGATCAACGGATGGGTGGCCAACGTCACGCATGGAAGGATACCGGACTTGGTTAACGAAGGTGAGGTTATTGTTATATGGGAATGTTTGGGCTCATGCCAGACAAACATAGGTGTTTGTTAAAGATAAAGGATAAAGATAAAGATTTTATTTGTGGTAAACCTTAGGTGTACGTACTTGAAGACTTAGTGCTAGGATTTTAAAAAGAGTTTGTTGTACGTTGTGGGAGTACGGGTGGTAAGTTGTTGTAATGGTAGTTGTCAAATCTCTAAATAAGCAAAAGTCCTGTAATGCTGGCTGTATCACCGCACTATATAAAGATAGCTATAATAATAATTCTTTATTTCAGATAACAAAGATCTATATACCAAATCCTACTAATATTATAAATGTTTACGAAAGTTGGGTGTGTATGTTTGTTACTTCTTCACGCTCAAACGGCTTAACCGAATTTGATGAAATTTGGTGTGAAAGATAGGTTAGACCTTGGATTAACGAATAAGCTACTTTTTATTCCGAAAACAATTGTGGTGTCCGTGGGATACGCAAATTACTTCAAAATCTAAGTTACTCCTTCAGGCTCCAACGACTGAGCTGATTTTAATGACATATCTTGTCCCCATACAATAAACGTGTTTTATTCGTATTTTTTGCTATATATCAATAACGGTAGCTGCCAGATACTTAAATTTTTTTGCAAAATATATATGTAAATGTATATTATCTATCAAATTAAATTATAAAATTTGAGTACAATTAATATGTAAAGGGGCTCCCATACAACAATGGTACGGAACCCGCGAGTCCAACTCGCACTTGGCCAATTATTTTTAAAATCATATATGTACTAATAGTAGTCGTGTATTCCAGACGACGTCCGCAACATGGTAGTTCTCATCCTGAACACGCTCTACTTCAAGGGCAGTTGGCGCCACCAGTTCGCTCCCAACGCGACCAAACCCGGCCCCTTCTACATCGCGCCCACCAAACAGAGAGACACGCCTTTCATGAATGTTAAAGACAACTTCTATTATGCCAATTCGGATAAGTTTGACGCCAAGATCTTGAGGATGCCGTACAGGGTAAGTAAATTAATCTAAAATGGTGGCGATTCAGCGGCACACACGACTAAACTAAATTTAAAGTAGTTCTGTCTCTTTTCGTCATAAATGACCAAAAAAAGATGGTACGATCTAAACCATAGACAAAACATCTAAAATCACGTCAAACATGTCAGATTTAGAGCTGATACAATTGGGTGCGCTCTAAAATCGTTTACATTTTTCATATTTGACGTGATTTTAGTTGTTTTGTGTGTGATTCAGAACGTGCCGTCTCTTTCTGGCCACCTAAGATGAAAAGAGACGGGGCGGGGCGGGGCTTCTTTAAATTTAGTTTAGTCGTGTGTGCCGCTGAATCGCGACCAATATCTCTTTCCTATGCTGGTTGTTTCGTGAAGATTACCATCGGCGGTAAAGCCATTTTACTCAGTTTTTTGCATCGAAGCTCGAAGCTAAGTCGAAGTCGATGCGGACAGTATTTGGATGGGTGACCATGCACAAGACTCGTTTTTTTAGTAGCATTTTCTTCTGGGCCCTACCGTGTGTCGGATGACACGTTGAATTATCGGTTCAGGCTGTTATACTTTACAAGCAGTCGTTAAGCCTAGTCAGAGGCCTTCGGGCGGCTTGAAAACTCTCTACGCCATCCAGAGTTTGGCTACTTAGCTCATATGAAGAAGAAGAATTCAAATTCAAATTGAAAATGTCTTTATTAGCAACACAAATATCCAGAAAATGTGCACCCTGTGCTTCGTTATTAGGGCATAGCTAAGACTACCTAAAATAATTAGGTACTTAATACTCTACTTAGATCTAGATTAACATTTAAATTATTATAAATTTATCTTAAAATTACTGACATGAGTGTGACAAGAATGATATGTTTTTTTTTTTCACTTTTCACACACGGCTGTTTAGCCCCATACTGAACAATTTCTAGTTCGTATTATGGTTGCTTACACAACAGATATACTACATAAACATACATACATATTTTATATAGATACATATTTAACACCCAGACCAATAGCCAACAAATTTAGTTCAGCAAAAAGATGTTGGCCGTGCCGGGAATCAAACCCGAAACCTTCTGTTTGGCAGTCCGGCATGGTAACCATTACGCCAACGAGGTCGTCTGTCAATTTATTAACTAACCTCTACGTTTCCAGGGCAACAAATTCGCCATGTACATCATTGTTCCCAACACTCTGACCGGCCTGCCGCGCGTTATGAACGGTCTGAACGATCTACGCCTGGAGTTGGGCAGCCTGAACGAAAGGATGGTAGACGTTACTCTGCCAAAATTCAAGTTCGATTACACTTCGCAACTTGATGGTGTACTCAGAGAGGTAAATGTGTAAAACATCTGAAGTGTCTATAGGTGCGCTTACACGGGCAACTAAAATTGCTTAATTCCAGTCAATACTTGTCAACAATGACGTCACGGCTACATCAAGCAATTTACACACCTTTAAGACTTATTCCAAATTAAAGATCATTACACAAGTTGCCATCGCATTAGTTATAAGAGAGGCTCCAATTTGATATATTTAAGTGGAATGTATGGAGGTGACGCAGACTGTCAACGGGGCTTTTCTATCGAAACTACGCCTACGCCACTTCACACAGGGGGCATGTCAGTGTTGGGCATTAATCACTTAATTTGTCAATTATCTTGTTAATTGACTAAAAAGTAATTGCAATTAAATTAATTACAATTAAATTAATCGCAATTGAAATTTCAATTGCACCTTGCAATTAAATAAATTCGATTAACGTGTGTCAATTGTAACGCACAACTAAAATAATTACTACTAACTTTTTTAGTTGTTTTATGAAACGATTAAAACTAACAATTAACTTTATGTATCAAAATGAATTAGTAAAGAAATAAGAAAATTAAGTCATAGGTAAGTATTACACTCGAAGACGAATAAAAAAGTGGTCAAAGGCTGTAATTCTAGCTTATTTTTTCTAAATCTTTCTTTCTACATAAAAAAACTGCTAGTAGATAAAGAAACGAATATTATAATAATAATAATAATAAAATCTTTATTGTCAGACACAAAGTCCATAGAGTAAGTAGGTACAATTTTTATACACGGTGTTCAGAAAAGATAAAAATTTAAAAATAAAGATAAACAGTTAAAAATAACAGAGCATACATTTTTGACAACATAACAGCAAAAATAAATTAATGTATATGAAAAACTTAGGGTATTATGGTTGTAATCCAATGTTTCATAAATGGGCTATTGTACTTATTACTAATGATTTGAAGAATGATATTGGAACTATTTCTTATTCTGTGTAATATCGAAAAGATGCGTTTACGCAAAATTGCGTAAAAGCAGTCAACAGCTGCATCGGCAAACATGCCAGAAGCGCTGCAAAATCTAGGCAGTCCAACCAACATTCGAAAAATATTGTTATATTGGACGCGAAGAGCATTGGCAGATCTCTGGGTGTAGTGCACCCAAAGGCTGCTGGTGTAAAAACATTGACAAAAGGCCTTGAACAACGTAAGCTTTGCTTCTAAAGAGCATCGAGCGAACCTTCGAGCCACCATATTACCCCTCACTGCCAATGCTCTCCGTTCCCTCTCTATGTCACAATCGTCTTTCAAATCATCTGTAACAATATGCCCTAAGTACTTAAATTGTTTGACTAACTTTAACGATGTATCGTTTAATCGAACAGGAGGCACATGGTCAGGGCGCTTGTTTGCACCTAAAAACAACATCACCTCACTCTTTTTGGTATTATATTTGAGGCCATGTGAGCTAGCATATTCTTCACATACTTTTAACATTTTTCTTAAGCCACTGATAGAGGGACTCAACAGCACCATATCATCTGCATAGCTTATATTATTTATCATGACACCGTCAATGGAGCAACCAACATGCATGCTGCTAAGTCTCTCTATCAGTCCATCTATATATAAATTAAATAGTTTTGGTGATGATAAACCTCCCTGTCGTACGCCACATTCAAGTTTATATGTGGCAGATATACTATTAGACCATTTTACAAAATTTAATTGATTTTCATACCAAAATTTAAATATATTTAGCACTTCTGTGGGTATCTTTCCCTTCAGTTTTTCCCAAAGAAGCGGATACAAGACACGGTCAAAGGCTTTTGATAAGTCCAAAAAGCAAGCGTAAACTGGTGTTTTCCTATCAGTATAATACTCAACAGTATTCTTAAGAGCCAAGATAGCAGCCTCAGTGGACAAATTAGACTGAAAACCAAATTGTGCGTCATTTAACTTGATGTTTTTACTAAGTTGGCTATTAAGCAGGCTGTCGAGGACTTTAGCTGATGTTGTTGCTAAAGAAATAGGCCTGTAGTTATCCTTGTCAGAAATATCACCAGTTTTATTTTTTACTATTGGAATAACTATTGTTTTCATCAGCTCCTGTGGCAAATACTGATGATTAAGACAAAATGAGTACAACATCGACAGGACTCTAGGCAAGTGATCGCCAGCACACAAGAAATGTTCGATACTGAGCCCATCATGTCCGGGAGACTTCCCTCGCTTCATTGAGCGAATAGCTAAAGCTACTTGGTTGGCTTTGAAACGTATCAGGTCCTTTCCCTCCTTGGCGGGCTCAACATCGAAAGCCATTCGTTGCGTGCTGGACATCCCGCTACTCTGAGAGACATGTGATGCGGAGACAGAAAATTGTTTTTGAAATAGTTCTGCAATTTCCTCAGTACTTGTGACCCCATTAACGCTAGTAGTAACCCCATGTTTTTTATTCAAATCAGATGTCGTTTGCCAGAACTGTTTAAAATCTTTATTTTTATGATGGGATGCTAATATATCCATTTTGATTTGGTCTTCATTTTTAATACACCAACTTAGCTTATTTTTAAAAGTTTTGCGATCTTCTTTCATTCTATCAAAATATGGTCCCGCACGTGTTTTACCGCTTTGTATCCACATCTGAAAACTAATTCTTGCCTGTTTGTGAGCCTCCTGAACATGAGTGTTCCAACCAGTAATGTGTTTGGTTTTATGTGAATTTCGTGCCTTGTCAATTTTTTGAGGCCCTTTGTATGATTCAATTGCAGAACTTTTCAGAACATTTACAATTTGGTCATAAAGTTTATCGATAACTGTTCTGTGATTAATATTATTACAGATTTGTTCGCAACAATGACGGAATTCTAGAGGAAAGTCTATATGTTTTAAGTTTTTCTTGCATAACTCATGATACTTTTTAACCTGATCTTTTTCCCTATGACCCCAAATTACTTTATTCCTTGGCACAGAATTAGTAGAGGATCTAACAGTTAGTGTTTGCAAATCACATTTTAGTTCAAGAGGCAGATGGTCAGATTCAAAAGCGTCATATATAACTTTGATTGACTGAATTGATTTTAGAGCAGAATGAGATACAAGAATGTGATCTAACCAACTTGTGCTCCCATGAGCGTCACTTATATAGGTAAAAGTATCTGAATTCACGCCTAATTGTATTACATCAGCACATAACCATTGTTGTTCATCACAAAAAGACGTAAGTTCACGTCCAAAAAGCGCTGTGGGATGAGCATTGAAATCTCCTAATATATAAATTGCATCTGCGTCACTTTCCTCCACTATTGATTTTATATTACTAAGACAATCTGTGAATTCTGGCAAATTGTCAGTATTTTCTGTAGGCATATACACACTAAACACTAAAATAATACAATACAATACAATACAAAATTCTTTATTGCACACCACACACAGTAATAAAACATTTATGAATAAATAAAAAACATACAAAATGTTGCACAATAGGCGGCCTTATCACCTATAGCGATTTCTTCCAGGCAACCTTTGTATGGAAAAGTGAAGAAAAAAAGAAGGGAGGTGTACTTAAAAAAAAAAAAAAAAAAATATAAGAATAGAAAAATCAAATTAAATTATGTGATAAACAAAAGAAAAAAAAAAGGTTAAATTAAACCTACTTACATAAAATTAAGGACACAGAATAACTACTACAAAAATAATTATACACACGACAAGTAATGTAAATAAACCAACTTCTGGAAAATGGGAAGAGATTTAGCCTGTCTTACTGACAGGGGTAACGCGTTCCATAGTTGAAGAGCTTTTATGGTAAAGGAAACGTGATAGTACAAGTTAGAATGGGAGCAATCAGGATATTTTAACTGAAGTAAGCGGGAAGAACGTAAGGAAACAGAATGTGTAGCGGTAACAAACGTAAACCGTTCTTTAAGATAGGATGGAGTAGCTGGATTAAACAAAATTTTGTAAAGGATAGCAAGGATGTGAGAGTTACGGCGAAGACGGATAGGCAACCATTTGAGCTTTTGGCGAAAATCGGATACATGGTCATATTTACGTAGCCCGTAAATAAACCTAATGCAAAAGTTTTGAAGCCGCTCGAGCTTATCAAGTTGCTCTTCGGTTAAATCCAGGTAGCAAGCGTCTGCGTAATCCAAAATTGGGAAGAGAAGAGATTTTACAAGAGCAGTTTTGGTAGTAATTGGTAAAAAATTACGTAGTCTTCTTAAGGAAGCCGCGGCACCAAACAGTTTGCGACTAACTTGACTCAGTTGATGTTCCCAAGATAATTGCCTGTCTATAGTAATCCCTAAGTTGTTAACAGATTCACTGAGGTTAATAGGAACGCCATCAAAAATTACTTGCGGAAGCCGGAACCAGTCAATCTTAGAAATCATACGGGAGCCTCCAATTATAATAGTCTGCGTTTTACTGGGATTTATGGTAAGTCCGTATGATTTGCTCCAGTCCCTTATTCGTTCCAAGTCACGATTAGTTGCGTTAATAGCCTCATGTAGTTGGTCAAGTGGCGCTTGTGTGTAAATTTGCAAATCATCGGCATAGAGGTGATAGGAAGAAGTTAAGTATTTGGAGATAGAATTAATAAAAATTGCGAAAAGAAGAGGTGACAGCACGCCGCCCTGAGGTACGCCAGCTGACGTGAGACACCACTTAGAATAAGATTCATCAACACGTATACGCTGGCGACGTCCATACAGGTAGCTATGAAACCAATCAATAACCGTCGGAGATATGTTAAGTGAGCGAAGGATCCCTAACAAAATGTCAAAGTCAACATTATTGAATGCATTGCTAAAATCAAGTAGTGATAGCACGGTTAAATGACAATTGCCCATACCATCCCTGATGTCATCTGTGATTTTAATCAGAGCTGTTACTGTACTATGGCCAGGCCGAAAACCAGATTGGAGAGGATTTAGGAGAGAGTAACGGGAGAGATAAAAGGATAGTTGTTGGTGAACTAGTTTCTCCAAAACCTTAGATAGGAATGGAAGAATGGAAATGGGACGGTATTCGGAGAAGCTAGACGGATTAGGTTTCTTAGGTAAGGGAATAATTTGAGCCTCTTTCCATAGTACTGGAAAACTAGCAGTAGAAATGGAGTAATTCAGAATATGCTGAATAATCGGAGCAATTTCATCAAGTATAGGCAAAATCATCTTGCGACTAATACTATCACTACCCACTGCATTAGACGAGATCGACTGTATGCTCTTCTTAACATCACAAGCGGAAAATTGACTAAACTCGAAAATGTCAGTATCGGGAGTATCAATGGTGGAAAGACGATGTAAAGTAGCAACTTTCACTGGTCCATCAAAACCAGATGACAAAGAGAAATGCTGATTTAATAAATCAAGGTCAATATTACTAGGAATATTATCTTGTCGAGATTTACCAACTCCCAATGACCTAAGGAATTTCCAAACTTTAGAAGGATCTTCATTTTCTACAGAATTGTGAATGAATCGGCGTTGTGCATCCCTACACGCTCTATTGCAGATGTTGCGCTGTTTGAGATATTTCTCTTTATTTTCATCACTCTGCCTGTATTTAAATTTAACTTTTGCAACAAGTTTTTTATGCATAAGCGCGCGTATTTCATTAGTAAGCCAAGGCGCTGGGGCATGTTTCATTTTAACTAAACGAATAGGTGCATGGACGTCATATAAATTTGTCAAGGTTGAATTAAACTCATTAATTTTGTCGTCAATACAAACCGCACTTAATAATTTAGACCAATCCAAGTCCAACGCATCCCTTCGCAAGTTATCAATGTTCATACTACCAAAACTGCGTTGTAAAAGAATTTTAGGTTTAGCCTTGGGCGGACGAATTTTATAAGAGAGATAGATAAGATCATGATGAGAAATAGCATCTGCTGCGCACTGACCATACTTAGCAACATGTTGAGGAGAAGAAACGAGCATAACGTCAAGAAGAGAAGGAGCAGAATTAGGAGGATTGTGAGTAGCACTGAGAGGTAATATAGAAAGATTACATGCTAAGGCTAATGATTGCAGTTTGCGAGTTCTTATGTCACCCTTCAAAAGGCAAGTGTTTAAATCACCCATCAAAATGGTATGATCAAAGTTAGTGGAAAAATCTTCAAGAAGTTTTTCGAGAGATAGAAAATAGTTGACATTGCAATCATGTGGATAATATACGCCAAGAAGAATTGTAGTGTGATGCAAGGTAACCTGAATAAAAAGGTGCTCGCCGGCATTAGTCGGAGGCGGTTGCGCTGACATACTTACAATGGAAAAAGGAATATACGAGCGAAGGTATATAGCAACACCGCCTGCTCTTTGACCAATGCGATCATTCCTTATGAGTGTAAAACCTGGCAATGACACACAGCTTGACGGAAGAGCCGGTTTTAACCAAGACTCTGACACAAGGAGAGCGTGAACATTTGGATTAACGAAAGACGCTTGCAATTCTGTTAAATGAGCCGCAATACTCTGGGCATTAATATGAAACACGTTAAAATTTTTGGAAAAATCAGATACAAAAGACTGAACTGAGTCAGAGAGAGTTGGTATACTACAGAAGCTGTCGGTACTATCTGAGTTTGAAGAACAGCACGATAAGTATCCAGTAGAACTGCTTTCATCGTTATCGACGTAAAGCATTACAAGTAGGTCAATATAAAAATAACTTATACTAATAAACTTATTTCTAACTTAATACAATAAACAAATAATTAATAATTAGTTACCTGCCTGCAGTAACCTTAATAAAAAACTATTATAATCTCACCATACTAAATATTTGTGAAACATAATTGAAAGGCCTGACAGTACAAACAATAATATATAAAATGAAAAAAAAAGAACAGAACCAAAGAAAACTGAAATAATTAACACAGTATGAACAAAGCTATTCTATTAAACAGAGTAAAAACTAAAATTATTTTTAATAAATGTATGGCTAAATAACTTAATGTGTCATTGACAAATAAATACAAGACATGACAGCTGACAATAGAATATATAATCTATGGTAAAATCATAGAAAATATAGCATGCAAATTTATGTTGTGCCGCTTGAAACAATAATAATATAAAAATATCTTTAATCTAATAACTAAAGTACCTAGTTCCTCAAAATATCACACAGATTGACTCTAAAAATGGTTAAATAGTGTTTAGTATGAGCCGACATACAGACAGGAGCAACACTATGAGTATGAAAAAGAAAATCAGCAAAGCAACACACACACTAAATTAAAACCAACACAAAGTGATCACTTTTTCTTAGTAGCAGCAGCTTTCTTCCCCTTTACAGCAGCTTTGGCGCCATCCTTGGCCTTGACCGGCGTAGGCTTCGGCGTGGCGGACGCAACAAGGTTTGGTTGTGAGATTAAAGTCAGCTCCTCCATAGATGTGACGCGATGGCGTACACCTTCGGGATCAAGGATATAAATGTTGCCTTCTCTCGTCCAGCATTTATTGATACCAAAACGCTGTCGAGCAGCAAGAAACACATCATGACGAGTCTTCGTCAGGAATTCGGAGACTGTAATCCCCGAACCCTTGAGACTCGATTTTGATGCCCAGATTTTGTCTCGCAGGGCCGCATCACTCAATTTGAATAGGATAGGCCGTGGCTTGTTTTCAACAGCTCGTCCCATACGGTGACACCTCTTAATATCTGCTACCTTAAACCCCGACAACTTCATCTGCTCCACCACAGCCTTAGCAACCACAGCAGGTGTATTTTCACTGGTTACTTCTGGAATACCGTGTATTAGCAGTATTTTACGGCGTGCGCGCATCTCACTTTGATCAACCTGCTGGGCAATCAATGAAATCTGAGCTTGTAATGCTCGGAAAGTTGAGATTACAAAACTCTTTAAAGATGCTATGTCTGCAGCAACACTTGAAGGGCTACCCGAGGTGGCTGTTGGCAGCTTGTCCTCAAGTGTGTCCAGGCGTTCCGTGAAAGTTGCCATCATCTGATTCAATGTTTTCTGCATTCCTTCCATTATGAATTTTTAGGTTAAGTGAGTGAGAAAAATAAGTGAAGAAAAATGGCTTACTGCACTGTTTTCATAAGGAAATATGTTGTTACTGGCAGGTAAGTTCACTTAATCTATGCATTGGAACATATTCACAGCAAGTAGGTTCACTTTACACACTTTAATTATTAAAAATTAGAAGAGCACTTTGTAACTTGACTTTACTGCTCAACTACCTTCAGGTGAAAATAATTCGGTCATTTAACCTTATTCTTATTGCCACGAGTCTGTTATTTCTACACGATATTGTTGATACATCACTGAACGTACTTTTCTTCCATAAGATGGCTACTCCACCATAAGGTCTTCCTCGTAAAATGCCAGCCCCAACATCAACCGCTGATACGCCAGCATATCCGAAACTACTGTCAATATCTCCCAATAAAGGTATATCATAAGGCATCAACCATGTTTCTTGTAACGCTATTAAATCTGCAGTAAGACATAGTTTTCTGACACTATTCACAGAGCTTTTCAAAGATTTACAGTTATAGCTGTAAAATATGTTACTTTCAATATTTCTTGTTCTATCCATTATTTGTCATATTATGATCTGTCTCTTGTAGCAACCGGTTTCTAATATTATCATATTTTACATATTTTCTAAATGAAATTCCTTCTGGCCACAAATTATTGTCAAGAAACATTGGCATATTCTGTGTTGACACCCAGAGTTTGAAAGAATTATGCCCCTTATCTTTTCGTGGTTTGATGCGTACAAGGGTGACATTCTCCTTGGTTTTTTCCAATATATAGTCTGCGATATCTTCCTCGGTAGTTTCCTTATGAACATTTGAAATAAAAAGTTGAACTTTAGATTCTGCTGCCTTAAACTTACTACTGTTTCCAATATTTGCCATCCCTACTTTACTGAATATACGGTTCTTGAAACGCTTTCTATTTACCTCAATCCATTCTTCAGAGGGTTTAGAAACTTTCCATTCCAAATTACTTTTAACAGCGTCTGCCATAGAAATTGATTTTTTCACATTTTTTTCACAATCTTTTGAAACACCTTGTATGGCTTCGGGCGATGTAACGGTCGGAATTTCAAAATGGTTCGATGTATGGAGCGCCTGACTGCAGTGAGCAAGCGAGATAGCGTTAGGGCTACTCACGTTATGAGAGAGAGCAGGCGCTTGCTGTTGTTCCGGGAAAACAATGCGTTTAATCCTTTTCGCGGTATTTAAAGATTGAGGCGTCTTCCAAACTTCTTGCGGACTTTTCAGATGGATAGTTGTTTCATCACTTATGACAGGAGAAATGTATGGATTTGAGTGTTCAGTTCTCAGTAATTGTAGATCGGCTTTAGTTGCATAATACTGTTTAATATCTTTTATGTCGTTTTGTAAAATTAGTATGTCTTTTAAAAGCCGTGTAGGGTCCAGATGATCAAAAGATAACGGAGGCAGTTTATGCAAATCTTTAGCCACAAACAATGGAATTAGTTCCGGATCAGTATTCTTCAATAACTGAATAATATCTTCTAGATCTTTTTGGATCTTGCCATCAACTTTTTTACGTTTTATCATACGCTTCGCTGTCGTAATAGACTCGAAAAGTAACATTTTCGCAGCTTCAATGTCTTCGACTGTGAACGACGTGCTACATATTCTTATGAGACTTTCGTTGTCCATTATTTCTATTTTGTTTTGTATAAAACACAATGCTTCATTTATAACTATATTACACGTATTGCACTTTAACAAATTAGCTTCCATCTTTACAAAATTTGAATCTTTTCGCGGAGCGCGCGTCCAAACGGTCAACCGTTCCCGCGCAAACTGTTTCCTTTCAATACGTGTTTAGTATTATGTATAACAATGTTGCATTGTTAAATATTTCTACAGCGTAGGTATACAACAAAAACAGTCGTAACGTGTTCGTTTTGTCGGCCAAAACGAGTACATTGCTCTCGCGTCTCGCTCTCACACACTTCATTGTTTTTTAAATTTTTAATTGTTATTTTTAATTAAAATTAACAAAACAATTGAAAATTAATTAATTGTTAGTTTTTGCTAATACAGTTAACAATTAAATAATTGTTAATTGTAATTTTTCACAATTACAATTGATTAATTGTTAGTTGTTGTGGTTACATTTACCAATTAATAAATCTTTAATTGTTCTTGCAATTAAAATTTGCCCAACACTAGGGCATATGAAGTGAAAATTTTCTTTTTAAGTACTATTTCATGTGCAAATGACTTTCCTATTACTATTGTTACAGTCTGCAAACGAATAAGGATTTTACAATTTTTTGCTATAAATCGTAAACGGAAAATCATATCGAAAAAATAACTCAAAGACCGTCTAAAGAACCACTCTAAGAATATTTATACTTATACCAATCAGACTTATCGATATGAAAAATTACCGGTTCAAAAACTTTCGATTTTTTGCCAGTTTTATTTCTAATTCAAGTCTGATTGGAACCAAAAAAGTATAAATTTTCTTAGAGTGGTTCTTTAGACGGTCTTTTAGCTATTTTTTTTCGGTTTACGATTTATAGCGACTGTAACCTCAAGATTTTGCTCTTATCTTAGTCTTGAATCTAAGGGAGCTTCTCAAAGTGCTTGTCCTGAAGCTGATCTTAATGTTTCAGCTGGGCGTGAGACAAGCGTTCGAGGACACCGCATCGTTCCCCGGCATCGCGCGCGGCCAGCTGCTGCACCAGCGGCTGCGCGTGTCGCGCGTGCTGCAGCGCACCGGCATTGAGGTCAACGAGCTCGGCAGCATCGCATACTCCGCCACTGGTACGTCCCGGACATTACGTGCAGTTAACTTGTGTATTTTTTTTTTACTCTAAATAGGTCAGCGCTTGACCACAATTCACCTGATGGTAAGTGACATTGAGGTCTACGGTGAAACGCGCTTACCTAGAAGGAACCGGTTCACTCACATCATCATCATCTGTCATGTTACGCTATGACAAAATATTTAATAAAGTACCCGAACTACTTGATAAACTATCTGACTTACTTGCGCCTGTAGCTCGGCCAGCTAAGGTAATCCGACGCGATTATCAAAGCTAAGCTGATGCGGACAGTCTTTGAATGGGTGACCATACACAAGGCTGTAGTTTTACAAGTGGCATTTTTACCTGGTCGCGGTTCAGATGACATGTTAAATCGTTAAGCCAAGTCAGAGGCCTTAGGGCGGCTTGAAAAACTCTCGATAACAGACAGCTTGGCCACTTAGCTCATACAAAGAAGAAAGGACCACCTGACAGATTAAAAAATATAGAAAATGACAATACATTTGAAAAATCAATTATTATATAAATGATATTATGGCGTATCATGCTATTATTGATAATAATTTTAATGACGTAAACATAGAATAATTAATGGATATAATATAATATAGACCCGCTCCAAACCTACATTGCTACACCCTGATAAGTGTTATTTAAACATAGCCATTGTTACATACCATTTAATTGTGCAATAAATATTTGACTTTGACTATGTTTTCGTGTGGAACCAATACAACGTACACTAATCTACTTACTTTAAGACTATTTTGTCACATTTTCAAATATACCTTGTGCTTGTTTTGGTATTATTACGTTACTTTTATTATAAGTTGTACCAGCATTCGTGGCAAAATTAATAATTTGTCACCACAACTTCACCGATTCTTAAACCGCCTTCCAAACTGCATGTTCAATGAATCAAATACATTTTGTCGACAGAAATCTCCCTGGTGAACAAGTTCGGCGAGGAGTCAGTGAGCAATTACGAAGTGCTGGCGAACAGACCGTTCCTGTTCTTCATCCAGGATGAGGAGACTCGTCAGCTCCTCTTCACGGGGAGGGTGTCGGACCCAGCTCATGCCGATGGCGCCTTTAAACTCGCTTAGACATCTACAGACAATGGTGGCGATTCAGCGGCACACACGACTAAACTAAATTTAAAGAAGCCCCGTCTCTTTTCGTCTTAGGTGGCTAGAAAGAGACGGCACGTTCTGAACCACAGACAAAACAAATAAAACCACGTCAAATATGCAAAATGTAGGTAGTTTTAGAGGTGATACAAGTGAGTGCGCTCTAAAATCGTCTACATTTCTCATATTTGAAGTGATTGTAGTTGTATATGGTTCAAATCGTGCCGTCTCTTTCTGTTCGCTAAAGATGAAAAGTGACAGGACTACACTAAATTTAGTTTAGTTGTGTGTTCGCCAGAATTACCACCAATGTCATTGTCATCTGTCAACAGTCACACTTTCATTTTCCTAACTAATTTCTTGGGACACATTTTGTAAGATTTCTTTTCCGAAGTATTTGGTGTTACAATTAGTTAGTTTTGGTTTCCCTGCGCTTTTTCTACAGTTTTTTTTTTAATAAGTTTGAGATTGATTTTAACTTAAAGTTGTCAGTAGCATCCGTTTTTGCTGTGAACGCATTGTATTTTTTTTACATATGATAAGTTTCCAGATTTGCCTTTAGTAAATTTTATCATTTAAGTATCAGTTTTTATGTAAGTAATACGCAATATTTATAAGTAGAACGCACTGTAACCATATTTTTTTAAAATTTGACTAGCCATTTTAAGGGCAGTGTTTTTTTTACGAATAATGTCTATATTAAAAAGAGAATAGGGAAACGAAACGTAATGTGAGTTATTTTAGCAGTTAGTAAACTTCTGTAACTTAGATACCAATATACCGAGTATATGTAATAGTATGATTAATTAAATCTTATTTTGCAAAGAAATGTAAATGAAATTGCAGAGAGTGAGTTATCAGGTTGGAACGTGCCATGTTGTGGAATTGTTTGTGATATCTTTATAAATACACGTGAGATTGACTATTTGAAGTTTTATTTATTAATAAGTTACTACTACTATGATGGCTCGCTAATCCCAAAATGGATCCTGGCCTCCGACACCAAGAGACGCCACTTTGCTGTGCTGTGTCCTGCCAGTTTGTGGCATGAAATGCGCTCAGGTCTTGCTGCACTAGGTCTTCCCAGCGATACTTGGGACGACCAACCGGACGTTGGCCAATTGGTCGTCCCAAGTATGCTCGTCTCACAGCCCGATCCTCTCCCATCCTTTCCACGTGGCCGAACCAACGGAGCCGATGTGCTTTACTTTCGCCCATGTTGTTAGGTTCTGCCACAAGGTCTTCTAATTCTTTGTTTTTTCTTACTCTGAAACTCCCATCCTCTCTTCTGGCTGGCCCATAAATTTTCCGGTATTAGAAGTTTTCTTTCCTTACTATTTAGGAAAGGGAAGAAAACTTCTATTAATAAGTTAATATATTTTAATTCTTTACAAAAACCATTCTACTAATATTATAATGCAAAAGTTTGTGTGTATTTACTTCTTCACGGTCAAACGGTTGAACCGAGTTTAATTATAAATCAAGAGCCTAAATATATACAAAGCCTTAAAAAATTTATAATACACATTTTAATTGATGATTAATTGATATTCCTTTTTGGTAGGCTATAACTTCGAAACTACTCGACGGGTTTGAATGCGGTTTTCACAGGTGGATTGCATATTATTAGGAGCATTGTCAAAGCTTTGTTTCATTAAAATCGGTTACGGAAAAAGAAGTTATACTGAGTAGAAAATTTGCTCAAAGCAGTCTTCAAAACTTTTAAACAGAGTTGAATGCGGTTTACATAAACGTACTTATTTAAGAATAAACTAATATTATGAATTCGGATGTTTGTTTGAGTGTGTAAGTTTGTTACTACAATATCCGAAGACGTGTGTCATCTGCCAACACGTACTTGGCCAGCGTGATAATTATGGTCTGCATCTCTCTACTCGTGAGAGAAAGCCCCGAGTCCCAGCAGTGGGAAAGTAAATGCATAATAAGCAGCTTACTTATTTTTATTTTATTTTACCCACTCAATTTTTATGTTTATTCCTTATTTTTTACTACTTGTTATTTTGTGTGCTACTTTATTTGTCATAATAAATAATTTTCTTTCTTACTTTCTTTATATTCTCCTGGCGGTAGGAAAGTGATATTAAGAAACCAGTTCACTCTCGCCTCGCAAACCTCTTCATTGTAATTACCGAGGACACAAGTTATTATTCTGTGCCGAGGACGAGGTAATCTGAATATCTCTCAAGTAAAATCATGAATTTAGTATACAAACAAATACAATACAAATACATAGTTAATTATTTTTTCCATAATCGTATGTAAAATTATTATTTTTGGGCATATTAAAGGTGCTTTTTCTTTCTTTCAAACATAACCTAAATTTAGGTTTAAATTAAGTTAAGTGTAAATTAATCTACTATTAGTAAGGTTTTTTTTTTGTTTTTTTTTCATGAAATTTTTAATTTTAGTGATAAATATATATTTTTTTTATATTGTCGTGTAAGTAAGGACAGCTTCATTTATATGATAAAGTAAATAATTAAGTCAATAAATATAGCGCATATTGCAACTACAAATGCAAAAACATTTACAAACCAGAAAGTCAATTAGGTTTTCCCATAACCGCTAATGTATATAATATATTAATTCACCAGTCAAAAGATTGAGGAAGCAAAATTACTCTGACGTTACTGTACTGTCAAGGAGGCGGTTAATTATTCCTCAGACTATAGAAAATACAGACAGCAGTAATAAGTCTTCATATTATAATACAAGTTTTGCGATAGCAAGGTATCAAGTTACAGTAATGATTAAGGATAATAATATGATAAGGAATAAAACCGTGCATTTTATATTTTTAGATTGATTTACTTTAATAGATTTTCTAGCTACGATGACTGCAATAATTTTTTATTTTGTTTGATTTAGGCTTAAATTATTTTTCCCTTTTTAGTTGTGTTTTTGAAGTCGGTTCTTTGTTTTTTAAAACAATTTTATTGAGCTTTTTAATTCACACGGCCACCACCTTTTAATTACGACACAATATTCTAAATTCTCGTGTTGTATTCCCTTTTTTTATTATTTGCAATAGTGGTAAGGAGTTGTAAATAGGTTTTTTAAATATAAATAAATGTATATTATATTATTTTCTTATTACTATTTATTTTCAATTTGCAACAAAATTTTTCCTATAATCCAAAATATGTGTTGTTAAAATAATTGTCTGTATTCTATTGAGAATTTTTTTTATCACTGTTCTGTATTCTTTCTGGGTTCTCATTGTTATATCTATGTTAATTCCAGGGCAAACGTTACTCCATGATAGTCCTTGTGCCTCTCAATAGAGACGGCGTGGAGTCTCTCCTGAGGGACCTGCCGTACGTTGGCCTCGGTACAATACTCAACATGATGCACACACAAAGACACACGCGTATACACAAGACTGTAGTTTTTCAAGTGGCATTTTTACCTGGGCGCTACCGCGGGTCGGATGACACGTAAATCGTTAAGCCAAGTCAGAGGCCTTAGGGCGGCTTGAAAAACTCTCGACACCAGAGCTTGGCCACTTAGCTCATACGAAGAAGAACTACCTGACAGATTTAAAAATATAAAAATGTCAATAAATTAGAAAAATCTATTTTTATAATTATAAATGCTATTATGACGTACAATGCTATTATTGATAATAATTTTAATGACGTAAACTTAGAATAATTAATGGATATAATATATATCGACCCGCTCCAAACCTACATTGCTATACCCTGATAAGTGTTAATTAAACATAGAAATTGTTACATACCATTTTAATTATGTATTAAATGTTTGACTTTGACTATGTTTTCGCGTGGAATCAATACAACGTATACTAATCTACTTACTTTAAGACTATTTTGTCACATTTTAAAATATACCTTGTGCCGGTTTTGGTATTATTACGTTACTTTTATTATAAGTTGTACCAGCATTCATGGCAAAATTAATAATTTGTTACCACAATCTCACCAATTCTTAAACCGCCTTCCATGCTGCAAACTGAATGAATCAAATACATTTTGTCGACAGAAATCTCCCTGGTGAACAAGTTCGGCGAGGAGTCAGTGAGCAATTACGAAGTGCTGGCGAACAGACCGTTCCTGTTCTTCATCCAGGATGAGGAGACGCGCCAGCTTCTCTTCACGGGGAGGGTGTCGGACCCAGCTCATGCCGATGGCGCCTTTAAACTCGCTTAGACATCTACAGACAATGGTGGCGATTCAGCGGCACACACGACTAAACGAAATTTAAAGAAGCCCCGTCTCTTTTCATCTTAGGTGGCCAGAAAGAGACGGCACGTTCTGAACCACAGACAAAACCACGTCAAATATGGAAAATGTGGGTAGTTTTAGAGGTGATACAAGTGAGTGCGTTCTAAAATCGTCTACATATCCCATTTTCGCGTAGAAAACGGTCACACTTACTTATTATTAAAAGTTGGAATGAGTCCAACAGTTTCGGTGCTTTCCGAGCACCATCTTCAGGGGTGAGTGTTACACGGACCGCCGCCGGCGAGCTCTGTGCGTGCACTGATCATTCCAACTTTTGATAATAAGTAAGTGTGACCGTTTTCTACGCGAAAATATTAAGATGCCTTACGTGAACAGTTTACTACATATCCCATATTTGAAGTGATTTTAGTTGTTTTGTATATGGTTCAAATCGTGCTGTCTCTTTCTGTACGCTAAAGATGAAAAGCGACAGGACTATTCTAAATTTAGTTTAGTTGTGTATTCGCCAGAATTACCACAAATGTTATTGTCATCTGTCAAGTCACACTTTCATTTTCCTTACAAGTTTTTTGCGACACATTTTGTAAGATTTCTTTTCCGAAGTATTTTTTTGTGTTAAAATTTGTCAGTTTTGATTAAAAAAAAATAAGTTTCAGATTGATTTTTACTTAAAGTTGTCAGTAGCAGCCGATTTTGTTGTGAACGCAATGTAATTTGAAATATTTCTTTTAGAATTGATATGATAAGGTTCCAGATTTGCCTTTAGTAAATTTTATCATTTAAGCATCAGTTTTTATGTAAGTAATACGCATATAATATAATATGTAAGTAGAACGCACTGTAACCAGATTTTTTTTTAATTTGATTAGCCATTTTAAGGGCAGTGTTTTTTTTTTGAATAATGTCTATATTAAAAAGAGAATATGGAAACGAAACGTAATGTGAGTTATTTTAGCATTTAGTAAACTTCTGTAACTTAGATACCAATATACCGAGTATATGTAATAGTATGATTCATTAAATCTTATTTTGCAAAGAAATGTATATTAAGTGCAGAGAGTGAGTTATCAGGTTGGAACGTGCCATGTTGTGGAATTGTTTGTGATATCTTTATAAATACATGTGAGATTGACTATTGGAGTTTTAATTATTTAAATTATAATATTGCTATTATTATATTATCCTTTCATTCTTTACTAAAGCATTTAATAATAAATCTAGAGCCTGAATATTAAAAAAGCCTAATTTCTTAACGTAGTTGAATGCGGTTCACATACACGTTTGTTTGTAATAACAAAACTAATATTATATAAATGCAAAAGTTTGTGTGTGTGTATATTTGTTACTTCGTCACGCTCAAACTGCTGAACTGATTGCGATGAAATTGGTACGGACATAGTTAAGAATTTAGACAGCCTATGCATGGGTTACTTTAACCCTCGGACCTCGGAATCTCGCGAGTGAGACCGCAAAGCGCAGCGATCGAAATTGATAAGCTGTATTGAAGATGAAAACTCCTCAGGTGATGGTAAACCATTATTCCACCCATCTCACTACTCTCACACAGATCATAGTTTACCATCATCAGGACTTAGTCATTTGCTTATGACGCTGTGATCACAATTCTGTTCACACAGCGACTTAGTAGGCTCGGTAGGTCAAACGTCTGCTTTTCAATCTGACGGCCCGTAGTTCGATCCCGGCATGACTTGTTTTTCAAGTTATGTGTACATTTGCTCACGCTTTACGCTGAAGGAATAAGTAAACTGACATGTTTGAGAACCAGAATATCCGAAGACGTGTGTCATCTGCCAACACGCACTTGGCCAGCGTGGTAATTATGGTCTGTATCTCTCTCCTCGTCAGAGAAAGCCCCGAGTCCCAGCAGTGGGAAAGTACGAGTAAGTGCATATACCTAAGAAGCTTTATTTTACCCACTCTATTTATATGTATATTCCTTATTTATTACTACTTGTTATTTTGTGTGCTACTTTATTTCTCATAATAAATAATTTTCGTTCTTTTTTTCTTTAGATTCTCCTGGCGGTAGGTAAGTGATATTAAAAAACCGGTTCACTCTCGCCTCGCAAAACCGCTCCAATGGTTTTACCGAGGACAAGGGAATCTGAATATCTCTCAAGTGAAAGCATGAATATAAATAAATATAAACTTTATATTTTCAACTTTATTCCACCTCTGGTCCCTAAAACTACATTATATCGCTACCGCTTTTGTCTAACATTAATTTTGCCCATACATTTTTGGTCGTTCATCTTTTCGTACCTACACCAACAAATACAATACATAGTTGATTATTTTTACATATCGATACCCTAATTTGAAAACCTACTAACTCCTCTGCGGGTTTTTCACGGGAGAGGCTCGAAACTTCATTGTATTTTTTATTTTAAGCAATAAAGAAAAAACAAAATCCCGTGAAAGACTATGCTTTATTTTAATTATTATTATTAAAATAAAATTTTATTACTTTTTATTTATCAAAATAAAATATAATTACGTTTTGAGCCTCTCCCGTAAAAAATCTGCAGAGGAGTTAGTATAGGTTTGCAAATTATGGTATCGATATGTAAAATTATTATGCATAGTTTCAAATTATTTGGGCATATGAAACCTTCTTTTTCTTTCTTTCAAACATAACCTTAATTAAAGTTTAAGTACCTGGTTAACCGAGCTTTGCTCGGTATATTATTTATATTTTTTTAATATGACATTTTATAAAAATTATTCCTAATTAGATCGATTTATCGCCCCCGAAACTCCCTAAATACTAATTTTCATGAAAATCGTTGGAGCCGATTCCGAGAGTCCAATTATATATTTATATATATACAAGAATTGCTCGTTTAAAGGTATAAGATAAGATTAAGTCGATAAATGTAGCACATATTTCAACTATAAAGGCAACAGCATTAATAACCAGAAAGTCAATTAGGTTTTCCCATAACCGCTAATGTATATAATACATTAATTCACCAGTCAAAAGATTGAGGAAGCAAAATTACTTTACTACTCTACTGTCAAGGAGGCGGTTAATTATTTCTCAGACTATAGAAAATACAGACAGCAGTAATAAGTCTTCATATTATAATACAAATTTTGCGGTAGCAAGGTATGGAGTTAGAACAATAAGTTAAAGTAAGTAAAATCGTGGATATTTTTAAAGATTTTCTAGTTACGATGACTGCAATAATTTTCTATAGATCATTTTATAGTAACTTAGGTATTTATAGCCTTGAATTTGTTATTTCGGTCATATAGCGAATCCAAAATCTACCTAACAAAGGAAAGAAAATAATTATCACTAGGAGAGCAGAAAGCACTAAATAAGCAAAACGCTTTCTACATCTATCTTTGAAGCAAGTGAATAAGTAAGCAATGCGACTGGCACAAGTTTTCTCAAATGCGTAAATCAACATTATAGTCTCGTTAAAGCTCTATTCACTGATAAACGATATACTCGTAAGTCAATCACAATAGTTCCGCCCAAAATTTATACAAATGATGACCTCGGTGGCGTAATGGTTACCAAGCCGGACTGCCAACCAGGGGGTCCCGGGTTCAATTCCCGGCACGGCCAACACGGTCTGGGTGTCAAATATGTATCAATATACAGTATATATGTATAGGTAAGTATATTATATATGTTAGCAACCATAATACAAACTAGAAATGGGGCTAACCAGTAGTGTTTGGGGAAAAAAAATGTTTATGTATAGAAACGAAAACCTTATACCCAGTGTACAAACCAGTCAATTATTCTCTTCATAATGATACGAAATTGTAACTAAAAGTATCTGTATTAGTATTATCTGAATACCAACTCTGAACGGTCTGTCTGTTTTTACTATATCGAGGGTTTCCTTATTACAAACCACTCCAACTCATGCAAGAGTACAATCAGACGTGTTTCAAATTATACTTACGGATTGAAATCATTGTGTTTTTGTTAATTTTAGTAAAGTATAGTGCATAGTTTGTTATGAAAATGAAAAAGTTTACTTCGTTAAGTAAGTAGTGCCAATTACAATAATTTAGCTCTAATTCTATAGGTAGTTGAGTTGTAAAAATTACAAGGTAGGTGGGAATGTAATTATTATTTTTATTTATTGTTGTTGTTTGAGTAACATACCTCTTCGATTCATTTTGCATATCTTAGTGACACCATTTTATAATAAGCTAAAAATGTAAATGCTTAAGCTATACAATGTAGGCACTGCCGTTTTACGTCTGTAGGAGGCACTGATTCTTATTATTGTTGTAGTGAGCATTGAAACCGGTTTTGTATTTTGGTACTTTATGCTAATGACTAATAAACACAGCAAAAAGCTGAATCAAAATACATCACGATAGTTAGATACATTTGTAAACACATTTTGTGCGCCCAGTTGTTCAATTTCAAGTTATGCTTCAAATTCATATAAAAAAACTAGGAGACAACTAAGGGACACCCGGATGGAACAAAGTTCCCCACACTGTTCAATGCGAAATAGAAATGAAAATATCTGGCTTGCTTTCTATAAGAGAGCGAGAGAGAGAGAGAGAGAGAGACAGACAGAGAAACGTGGGCACGCCGCACAGCTTACAATAGCTTACTATAGCAAAAAGTGTCGTGACAACTTTTCGTAATATTATTTTTTCCGTCTAGCCCCCTTTCACAAAGCGCGATAAAGAACTTCGTTCTAAAAGTCAGGAATCGATTGACATGTAAGTAGGTACAAGGATTCGTTCAGGGATAGATTTAATTCAAGCTTTTGATTTACTATCGTCTAATGACGAAAATGACTCGAAAATCCCTGTTGACAATTTAAATACTTGTATATCTTAGTTTTTTCAATGCATACTGTCTTGGAATTGGTTGCCTGGAAGAGATCGCTCTTAGCGATAAGGTCGCCAGTTAAGGTACTAGCTTCTAAGTATTCAAAGTGTATTTTGTAATTTATTTTCTTTTTGTGAGTATTTTAATAGTGTTTATCTATCTATCTATCTTACCCATACATCACATGCTATTTGACTATAACGTGGTTAAGTATACTATACAGGTAGATACACAAATATGGATAGAACTTAACATACTTCCTTTTAAAATTTCAGTTTTACTAATCTTCGTCTGTATCGAATCACTAAACGCTCTCAACGAAAATCGAGGAAGAATACCGAATCGACGTCTAACCTTTTTCGATGTCGAACTTCTTCAAGCGACCGCCGAGGGTAAAAGCGGAAATGTTTTGATATCTCCTGCCAGTGTTAAGTCTACTCTAGCTTTGATACTGGCTGGTGCAGAAGGGGAAACTGCTAAGGAAATAGAGAGGGCTTTACGGCTATCTTCAGATGAGGACGTAACTCAGCAAGTGATGTGGTATTTGGAAGCTTTACATGTAAGTTGAATGTTGAGAACCGAGCAAGAATGAACTTGGAGCTTTACCAGGAAGTCATTAATAGGTCCACTCTATTATGAATAAATAGCTGCACCCGGAGTGTTAACCACGCTATTTCGGGATAAAATAGAATATGTGTTAATCCAAGATTTCAACTATTTCATCAAAACCGGTTAAGCCCTTTGAGCGCCAAAGAGTAACATAGATTTTTAAGTTATTTGCGCAACCCACGGGAACTAGTAATGTTTTCGGGATAAAAAGTAGCCTATGCCCTAATCCAAGGTCTAACCTACTTCCATACCAAATTTCATCAAAATCAGCTTTTGAGCGTGAAGAAGTAACAAACATACACACACACACAAACATTCGCATTTATTATATTAGTAGAGTCGCGAGCTCATTTATGGTCATTTAGCTCATTATCATCAAAAGATCAATCAACTGCAAACACTGACTCAGGCGCTACTTTGTGCAAATCCATTGTAGATAGGAGGAATTCTGAAATATTTAACATTCATTTTAAGCAACTTTTTCTTCAAAATGTGTCCTTAAAGAATTTTCTATCTATCGTCTTCCAGGCCAACACAGCAACAGCAGTACTCGAAAGCGCTAACGGCTTGTTCGCATCAAAAGAGTTCAAGCTGAAGCCAAGTTACGAGAATATAATAACGCAGAAATACCATTCAGATGTGATGCCTATAGACTTCGCCAATTCTGTGGCGGCTGCGGCGACTATCAACGACTGGGTTAGGCAGCGGACTCATGGATTGATTCCTTCTGTCGTTGAGACTAGTAAGGTTTTTCATTTTATTCGTCTTTTCTGATTAACTAAGACGCCATGTGATGTCGTCAGTTTTATGTCGATGGCTACCTTGGGTAACCTTCGGTTGTCAAATGCCAAAAACAAAGGCGATGCTGCTAATCCTTAACCAAGTGAATTAACTGCCTTACATTTCAATATATGTATATAGTAGCCGATGCCGACGCCGTCGTCTCTTGTCTTTTAGATGTGCTAGAGGTCTAATATTTTTGGGTCTTTCCCTTATTCAAAGTGAGCTACCTAATGGTAAGATTTTTTATGATAAAACTTGTTGCTTGTATAACTAGCTAACACTTACGTTTATATTAAGTTTCAATACAGTGATACTTATTGCTGGTTTTAGTACCAGTGCTTGTTCTACCATTTAATTGGTTACCTGAAAGATATCGGTTTCAGCGATAAGGTCGACAGTAAAGGCTTTAGCTTTTAGGTTCTTTTGTATGTTTCTTTTACTTTTGTCATTGTGAGTTTTTTAATAAAGCGGTTTATCTCTCAGTTTCTACTTCTTAACAAGTTAGTTTTATATATTACTAGCTGACCCGGCAAACGTTGTTTTGCCTTAATAAATATTTCTAAATATACAGTAGCCGATTCTCAGACCTACTGAATACGCATATAAAATTTGGAAAAATTCGGTCAAGCCGTTTCGGAGGAGTACGGTAACAAACACTGTGACACGGAAATTTTATATATAAGATTGTATGAGCTATGTACCAGTTGGTAAATTCTGGTGTCGATTTTTTAATCCACTACACGTCTGAGTGCTACATTCAGGAACTATTTCGTGGCATTTGACTACAGTATCACAGTATCGTATCCGAGTATGGTAAACAATACCTTTTGCGAAAGTAACTTGAGTCCTACAGTAGGAAGATGATAGCATTGTGTTGCCACAAACACTATCAGTTATTACCAACATCAATAAAGTACGTAGGTAAAATCAATACAAATTATAATGTAGGTATTTTTTTTCACTCTTACAGCAGATGAATATTTCCCTTTATTATTATGATATTGTTTGTTAGGACGTATGTAATTTACTCGTTCATCTTACGTATACTCTCTTTGTCATCTTCTTCTTTGTCTCCATCTTTATTGACACATCAAATATTAACAATAAACATTGTAAACTATTCACAGGCATCTTAATATTTTCGCGTAGAAAACAGTCACACTTACTTATTATTAAAAGTTGGAATGAGTCCAACAGTTTCTCCGAGCACCATCTTCAGGGGCGAGTGTTACACGGACCGCCACCGACGAGACCCGCGCGTGCACTATTAACAATAAATCTGTTATTTTTATGTTCTTCCTTCCAGTCCACGTCACTCCCCCAAACGACCTGATCCTGGCTAATGCTCTGTACTTCCGAAGCAACTGGTTATATGCCTTCAACCCTCGGGAGACCAAGAGTAGCTGCTTCTTCCGCGATGGAGAATGTACCATGGTTGCCATGATGGAACTAGAGCGGGAGCTGAACTATGCTTATGTGGATGACTTAAAGGCACATGCTGTGGAATTGCCATACGAGGTGCGGTGTAAGGTGTTTGTTTCGTAGTAGAGCATTTTCTATATGCGCAAATTTTCCATTGTTCCAACAGTTTTCGATTATAACGTATTAAAGTAGGCCGTGATAAAACTGTGTGAAGCCCCATTTAAGGGTTGTCTAGGGTTAAACGTAAACATCTAGTAGTCCAGAAATCCCTATGGATGTTTCCCTAGAAATAGGGGATTTGTATACTTTTTAGCTTTTCAATCCCCACGGACACTACCTTAATTTTGAGACATTATTCTAAATTCACGTGTTGTGTTCCCTTTTTTTATTATATGTAAGTAGTGGTAGGAAGTTGTAAATAGGTTTTTTAATTTAAATAAATGTTTGTTATATTATTTTCTTATTACTATTTTTTTAATTTACAACATTTTTCCTATAATCCAAAATTTGTGTTGTTAAAATAATTGTCTGTATTCTATTGAGAAAAATGTTTATCACTGTTCTCTATTCTTTCTGGGTACTTATTGTTATGTCTATGTTCATTCCAGGGTAAGCGCTACTCCATGATAGTCCTGGTGCCTCTCAATAGAGACGGTGTGGAGTCTCTCCTGAGGGACCTGCCGTTTGTGGGCCTCGGTACAATACTCAACATGATGCACTATAAAGACGTCATGCTCGCCATGCCAAGATTCACGGTCAATTATAACCAAAATCTCGTGGAAGCTTTAAGAAGAGTAAGTTTAGTTTAACATTTTTTTTAATAACTTATAGGTTTGCGTTTGGCCACAGCTTGCCTGGTGTCAAACGCAAAGAGTCACTAAGCAAGCCTTGGGATTGGCCTATGTCCAGCAGTGGACGCAGATGGGCAGATGATGATGAAACATTATGACTTCAAAATACTTCCGTTGTAATTTTTTCCAGATCCTGCATTTTCAAGATGTTTTTTTTTCAGACCCACATCACAACTCTGTTCACTAACAAATCCAACTTGAGCAATATTTTCGAAGGTCGACCTTCCCAAGTGAACAGCTTCCATCACAAAGTCTTCATGTCAGTAGAGGAAGCTGGCACAGTTGCCGCGGCTTCTTCAGCTGCCTCCATAGTACCGTTGATGTCAGATGGGACGGTGCAAGTGAGGGCTGATCGACCGTTTCTAATCTTTGTGAGGGATAATGAAAGAGACGTGGTGCTCTTTGAAGGGAAGATTGCGGAGCCCGCTAAGATGGAGGACGTTGTTGTTGTTAATAAAGGTATGGTTCGAAGCTCTTTTGAGAGAATACAAGTGTAAATTAAGTATGTTGAAAGATGTCCCGACAAGATTTTTTTAGAAGCAACCAGCTTGGATTTAAAATTGATAATTGATAAAAGTTGTGGCTATTGTGCCGTATACACGACTAAACAAAATTTAAAATAGCCCTTTTTCTGATCACTAAAGATGAGACATGGCTACTTTTAATTTAGTCGCGTGAACGACGCACCAGAATTGCCACCAATGTATGTATTCTACTAGTCAAATCTAATATTTGATATCCATATTGAGATAAAAAAATGTGCATAAATTTATTTAGTAATAAATACTTCGATCAAAAATGTACTATTCTATAAGGTGATGTCTCTAATAACGGCTAGGAAAATAAGACCACTAGTAAGAGTGTGGTACCAACACTATGCAACTCAGTGCGGTTCAGTGTTGTATGCAACATTGAATCTGGTATTTTATATTTGATCGAAGAAAATATATTAAATCTAAATTTTTTATGAAATTCGATTTTGTTATTAATTGTATCGTTTATTGCAGGTCAAGCGCCTATAAATATCCCAATAATTGAAAGCAGAGATTCACAACAAAGGGTTCCGATCATCACCACACCGACACCAAGGAAATCTAACTCCTTTGTGGATAGTATCAAGAATTTCTTTGGCTAGCATTTTAACTGAAACTAACTACCTACAGTGACTTCAAAAAAGAAGAATGCAGAATACAGAGTTTTATTGGTAATAATAATTCATAGATTTTACAAGTCAATTTAAAATAATCATATAAATATAAATATTCGTCCGTTTTATAATATTATTTTTGTATTAATAACAATTTAATTTTAGAGTGTAAGTACCTTGTATTTAATAAATTTTATATTTAACAAGCAGTAATAAAAATAATTAATTATAATATAAAATATATTTAAAATTTAATTTTAAATATATTGTCAGAAGTTGTATTTTTGAGGTAGGTTATAGAACTTTGGTCCACTAACATACACCGATTTAAAAGACATAAATTTGTCCATGTGTTATTTTGTGTTTCTTACCTCATAGCATCTATGTTTAGATTTAAAAAGGGTCCATATAGAATTTATCAAAATTGTTATTAATCATAATTTCTTTCTAAAATGAGGTAGGATTTCCAATTTATAAATATTCACTTGCTAGTTTACTTCTTTTTTATCCAAATCGATATTTTTTCTACGTGTAAGTAGACAATGTATACTATAACTTGTATAGGTGTGCTCTTTGCACGGCGAAGCTGCAGAGCCTTGAGCATCGCCGAATGGTGGCCTGCCTTTCGGTTTTTTATAGGTTACATTTCGGAGAGTGTGTACTGGATTGCATGATTTGATCCCCCTCGCCCCATTCCACTATCGGACGAGTAGGGAAACATCAATGCGGCATCGCTATACTGCGGAGGTGCCTAAGTCGCGTACTGAGCGGTTTGCCCCCACCATCATTGTGCGTACCGCCAAGGTGTGGAATTCTTTGCCAAATTCCCTGTTCCCCGATAACTATAATCTAGCAGTTTTCAAGGCAAGAGTGAACCGGTTTCTTCTGGGCAAGCGCGATCCACCTTAGATCGCAATTTCGCTTACCATCAGGTGAACTGCGATCAAGCACAAGCCCATTATGAGTAAAAAAAAAGATGTAATTGTGATTTGTAATTTATCGCATAAAGTAGAATGTATGTATGTAATGAATATGTGTGTTCATTTTGAAACTTTGTGCCCTACTTTTAATTAGAGAACACTTGTAGAAACATTGCGATATACCTGTAAGACTGTAGGTGAATTAAGCAATCAGGTATAACTCCAGTAAATAAAGAAAATATTTGAAATTTCATATCCTTTCACTCTTGTAACCAAACTAGCTACGGCCCGCAGTGTTACCCGTGTTAGTCCGGGACAAAAAGAAGTTAACCCGGGATAAAAGTAGCCTATTTGTAATCCCAATCTCTAATTTATCTTCATAGTTTTTCTCATCAAAATCAGTCCAGCTGTACAAGCATAAAGGAGAAACATAGATGTTGACGTTATTTGCGTATCCCACGGGAACACAATTTTTGTTTTCGGGATAAAAATATGTAGCCTATGACTTAATGCATGGTCTATCTTCATACCAAAGACGATATTTTTAATTACAAAAAAAAAATATTTTAATAATGTGTGGACATGTAATTGTTTAATGTTATTATTATTGACATCATTACATATTGACATTAATTACAAATTGATTACAATTTTTTTTTTTTAATTTTTGACGTATAATTTAATAATTATCAATAAATGGTTTATCTTGTTTACCAAATCTCATCAAAATCGGTCATAGATGTTAATCAGGATATGTTTGATATTGTCCTGTCCTGTCCTGTCTTGTCCTGTCTTTTCTTGTCTATCTACTACTGTTTTGATGCTTGATATAATTCCAAAATTGGATTCTAAAGAACGAAAGATATTGAAATCAGTACGACTTGTAACTTTTTTGGAACACGCAAAGCTCAGTTTCGTTTCGAAATCGTTTTTATTCGTAAACAAATGAAGTAATTTAAAACAAGTTGAAATGTTTTTATCGTAAACAAATGAACTTATTAAAGATTTGTTTAAATATTTGGCAATCTTGACCAATAAAACTGTCTTATTTAATTAAACTGTCTCTATGGATAGAACTTTACCAAAACGATAACTATAATGAAGATATAAGTAATTAAGTTTCACGCATTCGTAAATTCGTGAAATACAGAAATACAGAACTTTATTAGCCCTAAATGTAACATCTTTAACGTAACATACGTTAAAGGCAAGTCATACTACAATAATTACTTAATACTTAAAAACATTAGGTAGATAAAATTAAATAAACTTACAAATTTCATTAAATAAATATTCTACCCCATTAAATACTACACACATTAGCATTTGTTTTCCATGTTTATTAAATTTAAAATACTACTGTTTACACATGAATAACGATTCTGCAAGCTCCATATTCATATATTCGCTTAAATTATAAAAGGAATTACTTTCACAAAAACTCTTTATTTTCTGTTTAAACATACTATTGTTAAGATTTGTTATTTTCTCTGGCAACTTGTTGTACATTAATATATTTGTATAACATCCCTGTTTCTGTACTTTAGCTAGTCTATTTGCTGGTAGAACTTTACCTATATTCCTACGTAAACAATAAGGAATAGCATCTTTTTTATTGTGTCCAGTGTGACAGCTTACTGGCTGGTTATCAACAGAAGAACACCGAGCGGCACTAATTAGTTTCGATGTAAAACAAGTTCAGATACAAAGTAGGATATTGACACAGAATCAAGGTAATTCATGATGACCGCATTTTGAGGTTGTTCGCAAAACCGGACTTTTATTAACAAGGTGATAAACTTTATTTATGGAGTCAAGTCTAATGAGGTAGGTATTAACCGATATATGATCACCATAACTTTGTTGGGTTTATAAAGATAACAGAAAACAAACAGACAGACAGACAGCGGAGGGTTCGTATTAGGGACCCGTTTTTACTTTTTAGGTACGTATTCTAAAAAGATATGGTACGTCAGAAAAACATTTTGTAGTTAATGATATTATCCAGAATCGTTAGAGAAAATTTCAATATTGTCAATTTTTGATTAAAAAAAAATATTTTGTGAAAAATCTACAGCCTTATACGTGTCTTTCGATCTTTAAATTTTTGTACCATTTTAAAGTTTTTCATGGAGGCACTATTGTAATGCCTTAAGACAGACAATTTATTTTTGACATTGGCTTTCAATAAACAGTTTATAGAACTAGTTTGGAAACCTTTGGATTCAAAATCATTTTGATGTATTATTTACTGTGTCATATAAGAAGTAGCGCCTGTAACTCGGCTAGCTGAGGTGATCTGACGCGATCATCAAAGCTAAGCAACGGTCGATGCGGACGGTGTTTGGATGGGTGACCATAAGATTGTAGTTTTTCAAATGGCATTTTCATCTGGGTGCTACCGTGGGTCGGATGAAAAATCGGGTCGTTAAATAGTAGGTCCCGGCTGTTAGTCTTAGTACAAGCAGTCGTTAAGCCAAGTCAGAGGCCTTCGGGCGGTTTTAAAACTCTCGACCCCAGAGTTTGGCCATTTAGCTCATTCAAAGAAAAAAAAAAGAAATCGTGTATTTGTAATTTCAGCGAGGTAATGCCGCCAGTAGGCACCTTACCCGCGGACACTGACTTAGATTTAATCTACTATTTATAAGGTTTTGTGTGTGTGTGTTTTTACTTTGTAATTTTATCCCAGTTAACGTGGATGACGTCGCGGGGCGAAGCTAGTCGTAAAAGCCTGAGGAATGCGCGTCGAGCGGCGCAGGCGCATGCGACCAGCTATGTAATCCGCTATCACGAGCTTTGTTTTGTCGGTCTGCAGTCTAGATGGAAAAGATTAGCGTAGTTAGAGACAAGCAGGCCTGTCTTTACTTGTTACTATTCGAATAAATTGTTGCTTTAAAAATAAACAGGGTAAATAAATAGAAGACATATATATGTATGTCTTGTATTATAATAAATACAAGACATATATATGTATGTCTTGTATTTATACAGCCTTTGCCAAAAGTATTAGGCACCCCCAATAAAGTAGCCCCTGCACACCTGTGCAATTGGGTATTTGAAAAAAAAGTGGGTAGTTTTCACTCAGACACTCAATGCAGTTGATAGGAAAATATTGAATACAAAGTATAATAAAACTAACATGATGACGTCACACGCGCTCGGGTTTGTTCGGGAGTTGTCGGCGTGTCTTCGGTACTGGATTCAAAAAATAATTTTTATTTTGAAATAACTTTTGAATTATTGCCTAAAAAATAATAAAAACATAGTTTTGTTATAAAACTAATATATAATCTTTCTATTTATCACAAATATTTGTTTTTTCAAATACCCAATTTGAACAATAGGTAAGGATTATTACTGAAAGCGTCGCCGGTGTCATAAAACACCGTTACAAATTATGAGTAGCTAATTTTAGCAGTAATAAAACACCTGGTGCAAAAATAATAGAATATCGAGCTTTCTTCATGACAACTTGTAAATGTTTGAACACTCCATGTTTGGAACACTTACAGTGAAGATCACATTTTTGAGGTTTTGTGGTACAATTGTGACCTGTTGTTCACAAAATGCCAAAAATAAGGGAAATAAGTCTTGAAAAACGTGTCAAGATCCAAGTTATGTAAGTGTGTACATGTAAAATTTTAAGGTAGTTCCTGGGTTTACAATATTAATTTAATTTGCTGTAATAAATATTATATTCTATTCTAAGTAATGAGCATGTGTGAAGAGAGAGAGAGAAAACAAGGGAGTGGGTTTGGTCATAGATAAGTATGGAACAGAGAACATTTTTGAGCCAAAAGACGATGTCAAAGAAGAAGAAGTTCTTTTACGTCTCTTTGATAGTTTCGCACCGTATTCCTGACAGAGTACATAAACGATAAACAGACTCGAAATATAAATGTTTATTTGGTTGAAAACATCTAAACTTTTTTCGAAAACTCCTAGTTTTCACCTTTAAAATGTCCTATAAATAAAAAAAAATACTTAGCAGCTACACATTATGTTATGTATGTAGACATTCTTTCAAGTGAGCGTTTTTATAAGCAGGATAAAACATTTTGTTAATTAAAAAAAATTGAGGTTAAAGCAAAATACGTGTATTAATTTTATGTAAAACTTTCAACGATCTTAATGATAAATTATCAAAAGTAAAACAGAAATGCAGTTATTGATTTCGCGTGAGCTAAATCGCGGAATACCGTAGATGTACGAAGATATAGAGGAAACAAATTATTATAATCATAATCATCATCATCATTGACCTTATCATGGCATGATATGATCTCATGTGGCTTTCGAATGGTTAACAATACTTAAAGCCCGTACAAAATCATGTCACTTCAGTTTTTTTCATTTATAAATAATAAACGAACGAAAAATATTGATAAAATAGCTAGCCGTCTACGGAACAACTCTAAAGAATATTCATACCAATTTTGGTACTCATCAGACTCATATATTAAAAAAAAACTTGAACAAAAGATATAAGACGAAGATATGGGCAAAATGTAGATTTTACAGATTTTTCGCTATAAATCGTAAAAGGTTTCAAAGAACCGCCTAAAAACCGCTTTAAAAATATATACTTAAATATTGTGGTACCAATCAGATTTAGGAATTGGGCAAAAAATGGTCCAAAAAACTTATTTTAAATTTTTTTTGAACCAATTTTATTTTTAATTCATATCTGATTGGTACCAAAATAAGTTGCGAAAAAACTATAAATTCAAAACTTTATGCATGTCATCGCCTTAATGAATGTATTTCAAATACAGCTGATAAAAATCCTCATTCCAAAATTTATATCAAAATAATAATTATTATAAAGTCCATCATGCGAAACGATTTAAAAATAATAATATAGGTATAATCTCATCGTTAATTATATCTACTCGTAAATACACCATGACACTTTGACATTAGACGTAATTGCTTTGCCTTTATGTTGTTTATTGAAAAACCTTGCCGTTTGTGTGTTTATTAAAATTTTGCCCGACAAATTGAATAGTAGAAAAAACAGCGATATTAAGTTGGAAACAAAAAATAAGGACGATTAAAAACTTTATATATTATTATCCCTTTTTGATTTAACAATCTCTTCTTCTTCTTTACCTTATCCCACTACTGTCCCGACCACACATGAGTGGTCGGGACAGTATGTACGCTTCTTCCATACATCTCTGTCATTCGTCATCTCTGTATTCACTCCCCTCCTGGTCATATCGTCATTCGACAATCTGTCCATACTTTCTTAGGCCGCCCCCTTCCTATCTGTCCGTTCATACTCATACTCATTGTCTTCCTCGTGATATGGTATCATGTATTGAATTGTTTTCTGTATTTACATACTTATACTGTTTATATCCGAAGGTATATATCTGTCGAATCCAGTACTTGTATCGCCTATAGCTCGGCTAACTAAAGTGATCTGACGCGATCATATACATATTATGTAGGTAAGGCAACAGTCGATGCTCTTTGGATCAGTGACCATGCACAAGATTGTCATTTAAAAATAGCTTTTTCCTCTGCGTGCTACAGTAGGTCGGATTCAACCGACCTTATTAACGATTCACCGTTAATTGTGTAGATCCCAACTGTTAGTCTTAGTACAAAGTCTTAGTTAAGCCAAGTCAGCCTTCTCTTCTTCGGGTTTTTTTTATGATGGATAGGCAAGCGCTTGATTGCAACTCGCCTGATGTTAAGTGATGTTGCGTCTAGGGTGTAGAAGAAACCGATTCACTCTCGCCTTGAAGACAGTGAGGTTATAGTTCAGAGAAAACAGGGATTCCGGCAAAGAGTTCCACAGTTTAATGGTCCGCACAATATGTGTGGAAGCGAAACGCTTCGTGCGGATATAATATAATGTAATATAATATAATGGATTTTTATTAATTGTAATCATAAACATGGTCAAGTTTATGATTCAATAAACTAAGTCTAATTCTTCTAAGTAGGTCTAATCCTTCAATCCACGTTTCCAAAGATACGCTGCAAGTTAATTAAAAATCAAAAATCCTTCAGCATGTTTTTCAAACAACCTTTAAAAGACATTTCAAACCGTGTAAATAATTTATTATTTCAATTCCAGTCGTATATATTTTTTTGTTATTCTCTTTTACTTTTAGTTTCTTTATTTTTACAAATTAACGTAACGTCTTATTGGTTGACTGCAAAATAAAACAAAAAACATTCCAAAGAACCGGCTTTTAATAATTGAGCTATTATCTAAGGATCAAACTAAGGACAATATGTCATTGTCATTTTACCAAAACTAGGTATTCAAATTCATTTATTGTCTCTAGAATACTAGATACAGTACAATACAAAGTATATAAAATCAAATCAAACAGTAGTAATATATTATGTACAATGATTATTAACATCAATTATTTTTTACATTATACTGGATACCAATTGGGAAAATCTATTTAAATATAGTTTTGAGGTACTAAAGAAACACACACACATACGTATAGGAAATTTATTGCAATAATAACTTAAATAAATAACCTATCGACTCAGGCGTTACTTTGTGGAATCCATTGTAGGTAGAAGAATAGTTTGATTTGGTTTCAGATAGCGGAAGTACACTAAATATTTTCTTCTCACTAGAATAAAAAATATATAACATAATAATTAGTGTAAAACGTGTGGTTATTAAAAAGTGTAAAACTACATATGTATTGTTTTGTTTTGTTGAGTTTGTACACAGTATTTTAATCTTTTTTTTGTAATTTTATTGCGAAAATATTTTTTTCTGTGAATAAATTATATTTTTATTTCTCAACCCTATGTATATCTAATCAAAAAAAAACAATGCCAGTGGGAAGAGTACCCAAAATGCCCGGCGAGTTGTCTCTTTATCTTCCTGGTTGTCAAATAAAAAGGTGAACATAAACAGAAGCCATCTCTGTAAGCTGTAGCTTCTTCAAACATAACTGTATAATGTCTAGATATAAGCCCCTCTGCTTCCGCGCTCTTCATTCTCTAGCCGGTATTGCGCATGCGCGGCCGTACATTGCCGCGCTTTTCTGACATTTCACTTTTTTAAATCAAAGAAAAGAAAATCGTGCTTGTTCTTTTTAATTAGTGAGTCTGTGTTGCAAGTGTGGAAAAGTTGAATTGTAAGTATAAATGATTTTCGTATGATCGTTGGCTCGGAGTAAATGTAGGTCAAGCTTTGTTATGGTCCATTAACGGGCCGGCCTCTATTGCTGCTTTTATCGGTATGAATTAAGTTGTTGATATTTTTAATAGCCTGAGAAATGGGAAAGAAAGTAAGCGCTTGTTCGTGTATAATTATTTACGAAGGCACTTGATTGAATATTTAAAAAAGTTATAAGTAATTTACTAATACTTTTGCAAAAGGGAAAGATGTCATGACAGGAGAGAGGCCTATACCCAGCAGTGGGATAAAATCGGCTGTGGATGGTGATGATTGCAAAGTGAGAAATATTGTGACAAATATTTTTCCCTTAAATCTAGTTTTATATGTGAAAACATGATATATTTGACTTTCTTGTAAAAAACACGTGTTTAAGTTATTTTTTAAATCTTTGTCACGATTAAGAAGTAATGTCTAATTAATATTTCTCTTTTCAGGTACTTGTAATACTACCTAGTGTCCTGTGAACTACACAAAAATAAAAACAGCAGAATGCGGGTGCACTGTTTAGGTATGTATGTAGATATTTACTAAAAGATTATTTTGGTTTTCTACGGCAGCTTTATCGATAGTCTAGTTGCGTTCTTTTAATCAAATAGCGATATACAATTTTAATATATAAAGTATATTAAAATTGTTTGATTTTTCATGACATTATAAAATGTCTGGTCATAAATAACAGATTTATATATTCAATCAAATTAATCTCAGTTTAAAAAGAAGCCTATGTGTTGTTCCGGGGTCTTACTTGTACCAAATACCACGATCAAGTTGAAAAAGCTGTCGTCTAAAGTCAAGGTCAAAGTAATTTATTGATAACAATACAGTTACAAGTCACACAATAAAATTAAATTTAATATAATCAATGGTTGCCTGGTAGAGATCACCATAGGTGATAAGGCCGCCTTTGTACTCTATGTGTAATTATTTATTTGCTGTTTTCTTATGTGGTTGTACAATAAAGTAATGTTCTATTCTATTCTATTCTATAAATGTCAATAAAATTAAAATATAAATCAAAAATCTATAATTAATCTTATACAAATAGTTGATACTACGAACGTAGTGTCAAGCCAATTTTATTTCAAAAAATCGTGAAAAGAATAAAATGCCTGTTCGATAAGCCAATTCTTTAATTTTCGTTTAAAAACAGTTCGTGAAGGCACATCTGTTATCTCGCTAGCATGTATGTGTACTCCGTCTGCCTTTTTGAGAGCCAGTTAATCCAGACTAGGCATTCTCCACCTTAGGCCAGGTGACGCAAAATCTTTTGGTTACTCGTCCTTCTGGTCCAAAGCATAGCTGTAAGGTAAAAAGAAAATATTCTCATGTCGCTAGAACAAATAAATAAATAATATTAGAGCACATTTCACACACGACTGGTTAACCCCATACTGAACCATTTCTAGTTCGTATTATGGTTGATAAAACAATCGATATACTACATATATGTACATACATATTTTTATATAGATACATATTTAACACCCAGACCGACAGCCAACAAACTTAGTTCAGCACAAAGATGTTGGCCGTGCCGGTAATCGAACCCGGAACCTTCCGATTGACAGTCTGGCATAGTAACCAGTTCAATGCAAACTAATCGTAGTTTTAACACCACCGCGTTGTCATGGTTATTATAACTAAATATACAGGTATATGAGGACAATCTATTTACGTTTCTTACCTAACGTGAAGTACTCAGATGACATCATTATGGCATAATGATGCTCCGATACGCACTTCAATATAGCTTTGAAGGTTTTATTTATATATTAAATGTAAAGGACAAAATATTGAGATTTATGATCTCTGATGATATTTTTGATATGCTACAGAATACAAGAACTGCTACAAAAGTACCTAAGCGTTAGATAAATAAATAAAATCTAAAACAAAATCTTATATATAAAATTTCCATGTCACAATGTTAGTTACCGTACTCCTTCGAAACGGCTTGACCGATTTTTACTAAATTTTATATGCGTATTCAGTAGGTCTGAGAATCGGCTACTATCTATTTTCCATACCCCTAAGTAATAAGGCAAAACAACGTTTGCCGGGTCAGCTAGTATGTATCTATAAATATTAGGACACATTTCACACACATGGGTAGCCCCATACTAAGCCATTTAAAATTTCTATAATGGTTGCTAACTTAACTGATATACATATACATAAATACTTTATATCGATACATATTTAACATCCAGCCTACAAATTTGGTTCATCACAAACATGTTGGCCGTGTCGGGTATCGAACCCGGAACCCTCTGGGTGGCCATCCGGCATATTATGCCAACGAGGTCGAGGAGGTTTTGCTATATAAAATACTTTCTTTCGTTTAAATTATGAATGTATCGTAATATGATCACGTTCCAAACAGACGGATGTAACCAGACAGAGAAACATCTTTGAAATTTCAATGAGCATTTCTCGGAAGCAGCCGAAGACAGTGTGGCATGAGTAGAAAAATGTCGATAAAAAGACAGTTTTGTCTTTTTAGGACGGAACCCTAATTCAAAGATTACAATCGGGTTCTTATAAGCTTAGACGAAATTGAATGCCTTACATTACTTTTACTTGTTAGTCTGTATTAGAGATTTGAAATTTACCTGGTAAACTATTTCTGTTGTCGCTATAACAACAAACACTAAAATTAGTGGAAGGCATACATACAGTCTATTTTTTGGCGTTTTATTTTAAAAAAATGTTACGGAACCCTCCCTGCGCAAGTCTCTCTCGCAATTGTCCGATTGTTTAATGTGACTTTAGTAAAAAGGAGAACCAAAGATATAATTATCTATTCTATTTCTTTCTCTATAGCTCGTTCTTATTATCTTGACCCATCTATAAGTTTTCTCTTTTTCCCCTCTTTAGTATGTTCCTTGTTTATTACAATTACCAATGTTACTAAATATGTAATGAAAATTTATCTTATTTGTTATTTATTAACTAGTTATTGTATCGGAGACTATAGAATTATAAGTTGGCAGACCTTATCTATGTTTTGTACAGTTAAAGCTAGTACTTACCTGCAGTAACTAGAACAATCGTGCTTTGTCCTATGATATAGAAACCTAGGTTTGAACATTATTTCTAGTAACCTAAATAGTGTACCTTTACCTATAAGACCTTACGTTACAATTCATATTACAAAATAAACCGTACTTATGTAACCCATCGCATTAAATAATAGTTCCTAATTTTTTGGTTTTTGAGACCCATATTTTAAAAATTACATTATTTAATTTGAAAAATCTATACCAAATTAGAAAGCAAAAATATATTAAAAGGGCTTTTTTGAGGTAAAACATGGATGGTCACTTAGAAAGAAACGACTCATATTAACCATTCATCCGAAAAAAAGTTAGTTTTATATCCATCCGTAAGAAGTTCAACAGTTATTTTTTATTCCTTTCTGGTGTTCTCTTGTTTTTTACGTACAGAAGCCTAAAAACATTTACTAGCTTCGAGCAATCTCTTGCAATTTTGTATTAGTACCTACATTTTATGCGCATAAGCGTGTATAGTAAAGTATAAGCGGACCGTTTTCTCAACACCTCTTAGAAACTTTCCCAGGCAACACACTCCACGGTTATCTAGAGAGCTGAGAACCGTTACAGTATACTCTATACGTACTTACGTTTACTTTGTAGAAATACTATCTTCTTGTAATCTTCTTCTAATGTATAAAATGTCCATGTCACAATGTTAGTTAACGTACTCCTCCGAAACGGCTTGATCTTTTTTCATCAAATTTTATGTGGTATGTGTATGTAAATGGTTTAGTATGAAAAATAACAAATAAATATAAGGACACATTTCACACACGGCTGGTTAACCCCATACTGAATCTCTAGTTCTTATTACGGTTGCAAGCACAACTGATATACTACATATACATACATACATATTTTATTTAGATACATATATTGAAGCTAACCAGCCGTGTGTGAAAAGTGTCGTATAATATTTATTATTACACATATATTCTGGTTGGTTCAATACTTAACAGATATTTTTGAATGACAAATACGTATTTATGTAAAATAATTCACTTCGTTGGTGGAAAACATTTTCCTGCATTACTATCATTGTTTCACGCTAATTCATATTCATAAAACCCATGTATCTGTAGCCGATTGCTTTAAAAAGAATATTATTTGCCTGAAGACTCGAATTTTACGGTAAAGCCCGTTTAAAATCGCTAAACAATGCATATTTTTATAAATATATACAATACTAATATGAAACAGCAGGAACGAGCTCTTTTAAAATAAAAATAAAGATTTTTATGCCTTACTACCTATTCTTCATTATTATACAGCGTAAACTCCATGTAACGTCACTCAATTTAAGGACAAACTCTCTAAAGCGTTGAAATGGCCTTTATTGGCTTTAGTTGGTTAAGCTTGTATTTCATACAATGATACATTCTCTCCATGTAAGGATCACTCTCTATAACGCCTTAAAATGCACTTCAGTCCCTCCAGTGTTATTATATAGGGTATATACACTGTATACGTATCTCGTCCGATGCATATAACACAAAGAACGAGCATTGTACTGCAGATTTGCGTGCAACGCTGCATTCCAGCGCTAGTAAATAACTGTCCGAGAAGTGGACTGGAGAGAATGGATGCTCTTTATACTTGTTCTTGTTTCTAGGGCATCGGTGCCGTAGTAATATATGGGCTTGGTCATGCATAAACTATAGCGTAGGGCTCACAGGTATCGTGTTGAAGAAATAAAATAAAATAAAAAAGTACAAATTTTAAATTTAGAAATCGTCTGTCAACTGCTTATGATGTCGCCCATTTTGGATTTGATTTTTAGCATATAGCATGTATTTAGCAGAATAAATAATAATGATACATTATCCTTCATTTTACATTATTGGTTAAATTTGATACCAATCCATCATGGATACCAATCCATCATGGATACCAATCCATCATGGATACCAATCCATCATAGATACCAACCCATCATGGATACCAATCCATTATGGATACCAATCCATCATGGATATCAAACTATAGTGGATGGCGAAGAGAAGCACAGGATAGGGCCAAGTAGCGTGCCTTGGGAGAGGCCTATGTCCAGCAGTGGACGAGCATAGGCTGATGATGATGATTTGATACCAATATTGGAGGGAGGTACGAAAAAATAAGTTATCCGTCATTTTGTACGCCGGCCATCTTGGTCCTATTTTTATCAAACATAGCTAAGAACTCTTCCACCTTATATGTACACATACATAAAAAAATCTTAATCAAAACGGTTCATATATTCGGGAACTGCGATGCCACAGACAAACACACACACATACGCGTCATATAACACGCCGCTGTTCTAGCGCCAGAAGTTAAAAAAAAATTAAATCGAACAGGGAAAATTATAATTTATAGGATAATTAAGTTCAAAGAGAGTTTCGTTTCAACACAATAAAATAAAAACTCAGATATTTCGGGAGTACCTTACAACAACATTTTTTTTGCAACTTTTATAAATGATGTAGTACGGAACCCTTCATGTCCGAACCCGTTTCGCACTTGGCTAATTTTTATAGAACTGCAGCATCACCAGTGCATTACAGATTATTACTACAATTAGCAGCACGTAATCAGGCCTCATTACGCTTGGAGACGTAAAATACAGTGTTGTTAAAACGGCATTTGCAGAATGATTTATTTAGAGTAAAATGCATTTCTTTGACGAAACTTTTTTTACGCTTTAATTTTTACAGTTATATATTTTACATTTACCAAAAAACTTATTATTACCTATAGTATATCTAGTGGTTGCTTCACTAGGCGGTTGGCCTGTATCGTAGCCACCTTCTCCAGTTACTAATAAAATATATTATATTAGTATATCTTATATATAAAATTTCCGTGTCACAGTGTTAGTTACTGTACTTCTCCAAAACGGCTTGACCGATTTTTCCCAAATGTTATATGCGTATTCAGTATAAATAATTGAATAGTACAATTATATTTTTTCAAAACAAAGCACGAGGCATAGACTATGTGTATAGGCTTACGAGTGCGGTTGGCCACAGCTAGCCTAATGTCAAGCTTTATTTTATTGGTTACTAATATAATATTATATTATATACACTAACTGACCCGGCAAAATTTTTTTTTTTGCCTCACTTTGGGGTATGAAAAATAGATAGTAGCCGATTCTCAGACCTACTGAATACGCATATAACATTTGGGAAAAATCGGTCAAGCCGTTTCGGAGGAGTACAGTAACTAACACTGTGACACGGAAATTTTATATATAAGATATACTAATATAGTATATTTTATTGGTAACTGGAGAAGGATGCTTCGATACAGGCCAACCGCCTAATGAACCAACCACTAGATATACAATAGGTTATAATAAGGTGTTTGGTCAATAAATATTTTTCATTTTTCATTCAAATTCAGGATTCAATTGAATAAGTTATAAAATAAGTCAGCACACGCTGAGTTGGAGCCGGTTTTGTGCCAACGTAAATGTTTTTTTAATGTTTCTTATGAATTGTTTTTCTTTGTTCTTCGTATCACAAAATAAATGTTTCTTTCTTTCTTTCTTTAAAATGTTTAGATGTTTTATAGAAAATAATAATTTCAATAAATTAAATTTAGTCTGTACGATTTATAATTGACCACAGATTCTTTGGTTTATAAAACATTAGTGAAAAAGAAAAAACTGTATTTAAGGATGACAAGGGAAACATATTGAATTAACAGTTTTACGTTAAAATTATTAACGGTGAAAATTATTGAAAAATTTGTTTAAAGACCCTCTAAAAACAACTCTAAGAATATTTATACTTATTTTGGTAACCAGATAACACATGTTTATTACTTGCTTACATGAAAAAAAAACTACTCAATAATTAAAAATAAAACCTTACAAATAGTGAATTAAACCCAAGTCAGTGTCCGCGGGTAAGGTGCCTAAAATGCTGTCGGCATTATTCGCTGGATCGCCAAGAAATAAGACTTGGTTCAAAAAAACTAACCTATTTTATTTTGAACCTGATATTTACCATATTGATAAATAGGATTGGTACCAAAATAAATAGAACTATTTTAAAGATTGTTCCGTAGACATTCTTTAAGCTAACTATTTTTAACGAAAAAACTCTAAATTCATGATTTTTACCGTGTCATCGTCTAAAACTTAGGTACATATAGGTAGTAAAAAAATTGAATTAGAATCAAGACTTTGAATTTGTAAAACGAAGAAACAAAAGAGACAGAAAAAGAAAACGCTGTCTCGGAATCCTTTGCTTCAACATGTCCTAGAGACCTTTACATAATCCAACAAAAACATAAACAAAAGCCGAACCAACCTTTCCTCTGACCCCGATCCCACTCGTCAGTGTGTCACCGAAGTTTATAAATAAATGAGAAATCCTTGGACAGTTAGCAACATACAACCTGCACCGAACCGTTAGCCGGCCTGGCACACTTCCAGGAACCAGAATCGATGTATCGATAATATGCAGTCAATATTTCTTGCTAATATTATTATAATGCCTCGTTGGCGTACCATAGACGACCTCGTTGGCGTAATGGTTACCATGCCGGACTGCCAATCAGAAGGTTCCGGGTTCGATTCCCGGCACGCCCAACATCTTTGTGCTGAACTAAATTTGTTGGCTGTGGGTCTGGGTGTTAAATATGTATCTATATAAAATATGTATGTATGTATATGTAGTATATCAGTTGTTTTAGCAACCATAATACGAACTAGAAATGGTTCAGTATGGGGTTAACCAGCCGTGTGTGAAAAGTGTCCTGGTATTTATTTATTTAATGCTTTATTAATATTTCTAGCTGCGGTGGCACCTGCGTTAATCCGAGGTTTTAAATTTAAATTTCATCGAAATTAGTTAAGCTAGTTTGAGCGTGAAGGAGTAACAAATATACACGGACACATACATAAACTTTCGAATTTATAATATTAGTTTATAACATTTATGTAAACCGCATTCAACTCAATTTTTTATTAAGTTTTGATGCAGTGGTTGAAATATTAATTATTAATTTTCATCTGGCCTTAACTTTTCCTTCTCTCAACCGATTTTAACCAATATAAACGTTTGTTTGACAACGCTCCTAATTAAGTATGGTAAGATTCATATCAAATCATTTATGCCTTGCAAAATACGTAGGTACAATGTGATACTATTGCATTAAGTTGGCTCTTTGTTTTTACCGCCAGGCATGCAAAATTACAATTGTCAGACAATCATAAATTTAAAAAAATATAGGTAAATGTCTTTGGATTGGTCTCATAAAAGTTTTTGTTGCTTACGTATTTTTAAATCGAATTCTTTTTTCCAATTCTTAATTGTCAGCTTGTTCTTTTCTATACCAATATATAAAGAGAAAAAGTCAGATTTTTGTTTGTTTGTTTGACGCGAATAGGCTCCGAAGCTACTGGACCGATTTGAAAAATTCTTTCAGCGTTGGGAAGCTACATTATCCCTGAGTAACATAGGCTTTATTTTGTTTTATTTTTGCAACTTAGATTATTTTACAGCCCGTGCGAAGCCGGGACGATCTGCTAGTCTTAACATATATAAGTCTCGTGTCACAATGTTTGTCCTCAATGGACTCTTAAACCACTTAACCGATTATAATAAAATTCGCACACCATGTGCAGTTCGATCCAACTTGAGGGATAGGATAGTTTAAATCTCAAATTATAGTCGCAATTTTAATTTATTGCTAATTATTGTCTGTTATTATTTGACAGTCACAATTATCTGCTAACTCCAAATGATTCTAACTGATGTCGATACCTTTCGACTGGGTTGAGTAAGTAATCAATAGATGGTGCTGTACCCCTAAGTGAGGCAAAACAACGTTTGCCGGGTCAGCTAGTAAAGTATAAAATTAAATGTCAAACACATAAAACTCATGTAGTGATTTTCCCGCAGCTAGCAGTTTGTTGATACGGCATGTTAGCGATGCGCGAATGCGAATAATCTGGCCAGTCGAATAATCTACAACTACTAATATACACGTTCGACTTGAATATTAGTAATATACTAATGTCAATAATCGATTGATGACTACTAATTAGTTACTAATGGCGTTTTGACTCGACTGTTAGCGAATCTTGTCAATGTCACTTGTTAGTTTCAAATGAATGAAATATGAATGAATCGTTGGAGTGGAGTCTGCTCAAGTAGTAACTAATGTACCTAGTATTCATTCAGTCCGGTTAATTTTGAGTGGGTATCATGTTAGTTACTAATTTTCGGAGATCATTCGAATGAGTCGAATGATTTATAAAGTCGAAAAATTCGACTGGAATCATTCACAGTCGCGCGTCGCTACGGCATGTGTGTCGCACCGTGACCTTGTTTTGCGGCGCCGGCGCCGGTCATTCGGTCACTACTCGTTTGTTTTTGAGCGCCAACAGGTTTGCCACCTGATTGATACCATCTTATGGGCAATCAAATGGTTATAAATTTGAACTAACTCGTAGTACCGGCTACTGAATGACGACTGACTAATAAAATTTTAATTTTGGGGCACATTTCGCATACGGTTGGTTAGCGCCATGCTAAACCATTTCTAGTTTGTATTATAGTTGCTAATACAACTGATTTACTACATATACATATGAAAATACTTTATATCGATACATATTCAACACACAGACCGACAGGCAACAAATTTATTTTTATCACAAAGAAGTGGGCCGTGCCTAGTTGAAAAAATGAAAAATAATTATTTACTAACTTATTACTAGATTACATTTTCTCTCGTGACTACTTAACTAGGCAAGACCTTAATTTAAGTAGTCCAATGCAACCGCTTTGCAATTTAAAATAAACTTAACCTCTAACAAGACAGTATAACACAACATAATACAAATAAAACAATGAATACGATAACATTACAAACTAAGACTTATTTAATAATTTTAAGAAGATTTTCTGTAGTCACGTATGACAGTGGTACCAAGACTGTTCTAATACTTTGGCATCCAGCATTTTTTTATTTCTAGTTTGTATTATAGTTGCTAATACGAGTACAACTGATGTACTCGTATATAAATACATACTTTATATCAATACATATTGATTTATATCATAATTGGGAATATTGTTCTCTGGGCTTCTTTTTCTTTATTCGAACTAAGAGACCAGACTCTGGTGTCGAGAAATTTCAAGCGGCTCTAGGGCCTGTCTAACTACTAAACCCAGCAGGTTTCTTATCTTGACAATCAAATTTTTATAGATGATGGCCTGGAGTTTCCTGTACGTCTAGTTCGCACTTGCCCAGTTTTTTCTCTTTTGTTTATTTATACCTGTTGTTTTTTTTATTCCAGTGTTGTTCCTAAGCATCGGGCTTTGCAGCGCGCGATGGCTGAGACAGGCTCGAAGCGCTCACCAAACCAGCTTCGTCGGAGAGGCTACCAACGACCTTTCCACTGCCATCTTCCAGGTAAATATGTAATAAAATTAAAAATCTTTGACGTTACCCACTGGGAGTTTATTGTTCACTGTCCCACATTTCTTATTTAATATAAAGAACCTAGTCTCCTAGTTGAGACAGGCAGATAAAATTATAGACTAACAAAAACAAAATGTTCCATTGTAAGTAGAAATGAGTACTAATGAGTAGAAAGTTTCATCGAAATAAAAATTGTCTAATGACCTATAATAAAATACACGATATAGCATGAAGTTTTGCAAATTATATCGATGTCGATTAGCTGCACTTTCAACCTGTTTTGAAAGTTTCTTATAATCTAGACTTTTAGTGCCATAAAATAGCCGTTTCATGGTTTAATGACAAGTTCTTGTTTCCGAGACTACTTTCTATAAAACACGTCATCTTTAATTAATATTTATTCTAAATTATTTCCAGGGCTACATCGACGATAACAAGAATATTGCTTTCTCCCCGCTGGGATATTCTGCTATACTGGCAATTCTTGCTGAAGGTGCCTCGGGAGAAACAAGGGAACAGCTAGTCTCTGCTTTACATCTCCCATCAGACCAAGAACTTACAAGAAAGACTTACAGATACATTATGGAAAGGTTGAAGAACAAAAATGAATACAAGTTCAATCAACCAGAGCTAAAGAACTTCTTCTACGTCTACAAAAACTACACAATCAATGAAGATTATAAGAAGATCCTGGAGGATTATTACTTGACTGATGTAAGATCTGTGGAGAGATATAACAACGATCATGGTGTTGGACAAGAAGATACAAATGCTAGCACAGAGTACACCATCGACGAATCTAGCAAGAAGCAAGACGATAGCAAAGTTGATGACATTCCAGAATTAATGCCTCCTAAAGAGACTGAAAAATACATTAGCTTCGCTGTTGAAGATACTCCTCAGAAATTCGATGTGTCACAAATTGAAATTAAACCTGCCAAGAACATTAAAGAAAAGATTAAGTTAGTCAAGACTTATCCTAAGAAAGAAGAATCAACGGATGAGGAAGAAACTATGGTAGCAGTTGAAGCTAGAAATCACGCGAGGAGCTTGAGAATCCTACAAGACAAAAACGATATTTCATCCAGTATTTCGGTGAACAGTGTTGGCAAAAAATCTGCTTCCAGTAAGTCCGTTTCGATAATATTTTTTTTTATTCTTTTTAGTTTAATTTCGAATTTTGGTAGCATCAACAAAATAAAAATATATGTAGCAATATGAATGGAATGTTGAATAACGTGTTTTGAAGATCCATTAGATGCGATGCTGGCAGGCGTTTGACCTTTGATTTGGCATGTGTAGCTAAAATGTTTTGTCAACAAATAAAGTACATATGTATAACAGTTTTATTGAACCATCCTGTCAGATCTAATCTAAAAGAAAAACAAATAAACGTTATAGGATAAGTAGTTAGATTGCTATAACACAATACTTTTTCGGTTTCAAGTTAATATAGTGTAAAATACACAATTCCTATGAATTGATTTACTAGTGGCGTTTTTTTGCTGAGCACTAACTAAATAAATATCATATTTATTTACAGTATACCCAATTCAAATGTCATGCAGTTTTTGAATCAGACAGACCATATCTACTTCGAGAATATTTTTTTTATTCCAGGCTCATCCTATTCTATGTTACTGAAAATTTTATCCACACTCTTCCAATCCTCACTTCCAGAATCAGTATCCAACTCCTTGATGATAATCTTCAACGGGATGTACTTCCGAGGATCCTGGAAGAAACCATTTGACCTGGTGGAGCCTGGAGTCTTCTACAAGTCCAGCTCGGAAAAGAAGCAAGTTCCTATGATGAAGACCAGTGGCATGTTCAAGACAGCTTACTTGCCTGGACTTGATAGCGAGGCCATCCAGTTGCCTTATGATGTAAGTTCTGTTTAGTTTTATTTATAAAAAAAAAAAACTCGGTGTTTTCCACATTTTCCTTTGTTTCTTCGCTCCTATTAGTCGCAGCATGAAGTTTTATAGCCTAAAGCCTTCCTCGATAAATGGTCTATCCAACACAATATATTTTTTTAATTCGCATCAGTAGTTCCTGAGATTAACGCGTTCAAAAAACAAACTCTTCAGCTTTATAATATTATAATACTATAATATTATAAAGCTGAAGAGTTTGTTTTACATTAGTATAGATTTAGCACTATGTTTTTGACAAATTTAAGTGGAAAGCAAAGAGTTATATTAGTAAAAAGCTTGCAAAAAGGCAATTTGACAAAGCGACCTCATTATTCAAAGCAATGTCTCCCAAGGAAGCCTTATGATCTTTATGAACTAACAGTTTTATATGGATCTATGGTAACTTTCTATCATTCTATTTCATCTACTGCCAATTTTATCTCGAGGGATAGTGCTATCCACTTCTGGGATAAAACCTCTCTTCTATCTTGCCTTTTGCCTTGGTTCAGTGTCAATCTTGTCCAGGTTCGACATGCAACAGCTGTGTTGGCTTCGTATCTTACGCTGGACGGTCAATAATCGAGTATCTTTATTCTTCTTAGTCGATATTCTCTTGACAGTGTTCGAGTAGCAGCAGTCTAGACGGCAGTACAAACTTCATCATGCCATTTCTCTCTGTGGGCTATCTAATTCTATCTACGAAAGTCTATCGCTTGACTCTTGGTGCGGTCTAGTGCCTTTCACTTTGCCCTGTACGCCTAGGCGTATAAATAGATAGATTTTCACGCCTCGAAACATGACCATAGAAAGAATGCAAGACTGTATTCACATATATGTTTATTAGTCTTTGTACTTCTTTTAGCTAGAAATTTGATCAACAGGGCGCGTAACCATATGACATAGCGACACTCAAGCCTAAATTGGAGTCTGGAATAACTGGTTCTCAAGGGGGTTTCCGGATCACGCTGTTAAATGTTTAGCGATAAACTTTTTAACTAGGGTGGTTGATAGCCAAGCAGGCACATGAAAGTGTCCTTTTTTACGGGGGAAATCTTCATTAAAGAACCCAGCTACAATACGGGTGCAGCTGGTTTATGTGGGACTTTTACCCACTAAAACCCCCTCGGTGCCAAGCGTCGATAATTGATGGAGGGCTTCAGGTTTTTCGGTGGAAACACACCAAAGCCCTCCCAGCTTTTGCTTTCATCCACATTGGCAAAGACCTGCCAACCCATCCGGGCCCACTCTTAATGGACTGTCGCGGTCGGAACCCCACTTCCAATAGCCCTTGAGCCTGAACTAGAAGGTGCCTTACCACCTATGGTTTCCTCTTGAGTCTTAGTCTTAACTAAATGTATGATTGCAGGGTGACCGCTACGCTCTCCTAGTGCTAATGCCCCGTGCACGCGACGGTCTGTCGCGGCTCGCTGCAGACCTGCCAGCCGCCCCTCTACTGGAACTCCAGGACACGATGCGTGAGGAAGAGATCCAGCTCTCCATGCCCTCATTCTATGTGGAGACTACCACCAAACCCATTGCTGCTCTGGCTAAGGTGAGTAAACATTTGAAACATCATACATAAACAAATCTTTCTAATCTTTTATTTTATGTCATTCTAAATTGTTCTGATTTTGCAATAAACAAATATTGCATAAGATTGCATTGTATTGCATTGCATTGCATTGCATTCAAAGCGAGTGTAGTCCGGAGGGGAAAACGTCTGATTTTCAATCTGACGGCCCCTGGTTCGACCCCAGCCCTAAACCAACGACTCGTTTTTCAAGTAAAGTAATGATTTGCACTCGCTTTACGATGAAGGCAAATTGTGAGGAACCACAATATCTGAAGACGTGTGTCATCCACCAACCCACACTTGGCCAGCGTGGTGGATTGTGGCCTATACCTCTCTCCTCGTGAAAGTAGGCTCCAAGTCACAGCAGTGAGAACGTATAGTGAGCTGCTTATGCGTTGCATTGCATTGCACTGCATAGCATTGAAGATAAAGATAAAGATAAATTTATTTGTAAAATAAGAAAGTGTACGTACAAAGTTCTTACGTCTACATGATACCTTAAAGATTTACTGGTACGCTGTAGGGAGCACTACGCCCTGCTATGGGACTGCCAAGAGCCTGTATCGCAGGGCCGTAGGAATGCCGCTTCATTTGAGAACGTGAATAAACACATACACTTTAATAATGCGTCTTATTAACCTATATGAGGATTGCACTGCATTGCATTGCATTGCACTGTAAGGTTATACAGTAATACCCCGACTTACGCTACCTCGACTTACGCGAATTCGGAGTTACGCGATTTAATTTTCGCGTCTATTTTAACGTTTTTTGTTTGAAAGCCGCGCACTTCAGATTATGTTTATACATTTTATTAATATAGTTGTCATATTATCTAGAATTAAATTAAAATTTATTTCCTAAATTATTGTTTTATATTTCCTAAATTATAGTCTCCGGTCCCAATTAAATATACTTTGTATGACTTTATAGGTATGTATATGCAAAATTGTACCCCGACTTACGCGAATTCGACCTACGCGGATAGCGCTCGGTCCCACCTATCGCGTAAGTCCGGGGTATTACTGTACATATTATATTGTATTGTTTCCAGTTCGGAGTAAGCAGTATCTTCACGCGCGACGCGGAGTTGTCCGGGGTGTCGTCTGATGAAGGTCTGTTCGTCCAGGAGTTGGTGCAGCACGTCGCCGTGAGGGTCGACAACGCTGACTCCTCCGCCACGCAGCTTGCAGGTCAGTACTACCCACGATCAAGCAGTAGTTTGCTATTAAAAATGTCTAAAATTAGATGCCAAAAAAAATTCAAATTTTAAGTTTGTGTTGTAGCTTCCAAAATAGGTGTCAACTAACCCATGTCTCGGTTTGTCCTATCCATAATTACTTTATCTAATAATTGGCATTGCAATTAATTTCATATTTCTATGCAAGTATGCTTTTTTATGTTTTTTTCTTTGGCATTATATAATACACTAACTGCGCCCTGCGGTGTTACCCGTCTTAATCCGGGATAAAAGGTAGCCTTTGTGTTAATCTAAGGTCTTACTTATATCCATACCCAATTTAATCAAAATCGTTTCTGCCGTTTGAGCGTGAAGAAGTAACTAACATACACACAAACTTTCGCATTTATTATATTAAGGTTTGTTTTAAAGTGAATCCTAGTAGGATTCAACAATAAACCTCGTAACAAGTAATAAATTAGATATGTACATGTCATAAAATTACTCAAAGTTTGTAATCTGGTCTCGAAAAACAGTCTTAACGACTAGCACAAGACCAGAAGCTGCGTTAATATTATTGTGCACCTAATTTACGTCAACAAATATTTTTTGTATTTGTATTTTTTGTATATTAACGCAGACGTTAGACTAATTAATGTGATGCAACTTATTTTGAAAGCTTCAGCATCAGAGATTATTCTATTTCCACGGTTTCAGCATAGTTTAAATAAAACATAGACAATTTTAACTCAGCGCTTCTTCTTTTTCCAACAGCCGCAAGCGTCGAGAAAGAGCAGACAAAGAACCTTCCTCTGTCCGATGTTCCAGTCAGCAAGGCACGCCGCTTCAATGTGGAGCATCCATTCCTTTTCTTCATTGTCGACGTTTTAGACAACTTAGTTGTAGTCGCAGGAAAGGTCGTCGACCCCGAGCAACCCGCGCATTTTGAATTTTGAATAAAGACTTTTTACAACCTCTTTGTTAAAACTCATGTTACAGTCTCGTAGTCTGCCCTCTTTCGACAAATGTCAACCTTTAATGTTGAACCTTTTTTTGTGCCGGCCTCTACGCTCTTGTAGATTAAATTCTCCATGGTCATGAGATATATTAAAATAAAAGAATAAATTGTAATTATGAAATTGCAATCACTTTAAACGAAAGTATTTTTTTTTTAATTTTCAAACATGGTCGGCGGCAAAAGCATTTGTTTTGTTAAACTTCACAGTCTGTTTCCAGTTTTAAATAACTTATAATTAGTGTTTTGCTAAAAACTGAAAGTACTTATTTAACTCATATAAAAACCCAGACGCATTTGATAAGTAAAAAGTACACAGCTTAGTTTGTAGTTAGTCTTAAGTTACTATTTATTTTAATGTGATATGTTTAAAATTAAATTATTTATTACATATTCAAATAAGATGACATTTATTTTCTCCCCATTTATTATCCTAATTGATGGAATAAATTACAATTGTCAAATGTGTTAGGAGATACAATGAATACAGACTGTTAGTCTTAGTAGAAAAACAAAGGCCCTTGGGCTGTTTGAAAACTCTCGACACCAGAGCTTGGCCATTTAGCTCATATAAAATTATAATAATTAAATAAATTAATTTTATTATTCTTACTACTTTACTGGATAAATTTACTGCGTATATTGAAACGCATATTGTACTCAATTGAACAAAGTATTAATGAGGGTAAGTATAAATTTTAACCAATATTTGCACCTAAGAACTGTCAAAATAAACAACAGTTAAATCAGAAACTGAGTTATTGTGAGATATGGTCACGCTGGTTCGTGACCAAATTGTGCAAAAATTTCTTATAATAAAGTGTTATTTGTAATTATTTAGTTTAAACTAACAGTGGTGGTTTCGTGAGATGGATTCGAATAAAGAGAATATTGATAATACGCGTCGAAAGCCAGCTACAAGAATACCGGTTCCGATTGAGCCATTGCCACCCATACCCAAACATTTGATCACGAAAGTTACGGAAAGAAAACATCTGAAAACATTAAAATCAATAAATGATTCTGTTCCATCGACGTCTGGTGAAAATGTTTGCAGACATAAGGAGAAACCTAACAACGAAAAGCGGAAAGTAGCTCTAAAATATAAACTAACTCACGTGACAAAAAGGGTTAAACACGAGAACGATTGGACTCGAAACGTTTTCCAAGACGCCGACGATTCACTAGTAAGCAGAATGGTATCTCAAAACAACATCAAATTGCCAAGTACTAGTAGAAATCCAGAGACAAATAAACGAACAAAATTAAATGAACCGGTTTCTCATTACTCCATTCACGATAAAGCTTTTTTATTACTTAGCGACGATGAAGACGAAAAAGTAGAATTGATTATTAGAGCTGCAAAAAAGGTTTGCCCCGGACAGTGTGGACCTATGGCCGTGACTCCAGCAGTTCCAATCGTTCATAAAGCGGTAAAGAATGTGAAGAAAAGCTTGAAACGGCCGCACAGTCGAGAACTGCAACGTATACTTACTCCAGACAAACAAGAGAGGCGTGAGGAAGATAAAGTAAAACGCCGTCTTCTGCCTTATCTTGAGGAGACTATCAGAACTCCTGATCATTGTAAGTAACTGTATTGTCACACTAGTTGGACTAAGTAGCGCTTATAGCTCGGTTAATTTAGATGATCTGATCAAAGTTAAGCAACTGTCGATGCAACCATGCCATGCTAATGACTAAAATTTATAAATTGGTATTTAGATCTTGGCGGGACCTTGGATCGGATGACGCGTTATATTGTAGGTCTCGGTTGCTAGTGTTAGGAAAAGCAGTCGTTAAGCAATGTTAGAGGCCCCTGTGTAGCTTGGAAACTCACGACACCAGATCTTGGCCACTTAGCTCATACGAAGAAGAAAAGGAAGAAAAATAATAATAATTGCGCCCCGCGGTGTTATCCTAAAAAATTCGGGATAAAAATAGCCTGTTGTATTTCAGGATATGTGGTACTTTCCATGCTAAGGGTATCCTTAGTATGGAAAGTACCCTTAGCATGGAAAGGTCCCTGCCAAATATGGCTCCCTCCACAAGTATCCATAGCTCGGCTCCACGTGTAGAATAGCTTTATCTCCTCTAACAGTGGATCTATTTTATATTGCTAAGCTGTGACAATTGTGTGTAAGGGAGTTAAACATAGAATCAGGCGCAAACTCACTTTTTCGGAATTTAAATATAGTTTTTTTTAACGATTTCAGGGAAGCGAGTGTATATGACAAATGAAAGTTATGTGGACGATATAATGGATTATCTTTTGAAGAGTGAGAAACGTGCGCTGGCCGCCCCGAATGTTACAAACGACTTCAGAATTATTGCCATAAACTGGCTTATGAAGATCAATGTAAGTTACTGTATATCCAATAACAAATAATATGGTTTATATAATAATATATAAGAAGGTATCTAAGGCTGAGTTGCACCAGTTTACTTTAAATTTAACAAAATGTAAGAGTACAGGTTAGGCAATAAATAGTTGTACCATTAAAATTTTTTTACATGACATAACTTAAACAGTAAACGTAACCACCCAAAATTCGCTGGTTAAAGGTATAGTTATGTTAACTAGTTGTCGATTGATTGAATTCCGGGATATGTAACTTATTGTGCTGCCATCCTGGAACCTTCCGGGTTGGTACGTAGTGATGGTAAGAGACCGGACGGAATGACCTTGATCCCGTGGAAGATGGGTCGGCCTTTGGTGTGGGACGCAACATGCGTCGACACCCTTGCGCCGTCTCATCTTCCGGCATCTCGAGTTAGGGCTGGTGCAGCGGCAGAATCTGCAGAGAATCTCAAAAGGCGCAAATATAGTAACCTGAATAGTGGTTATTTATTTGTTCCTTTCGGGGTAGAAACATTGGGGCCGTGAGGACCGGGAGCTAAATCTTTATTCAATGATTTTAAGAAGCGCTTGGTCGCCGCTACTCGTGACCAAAATGGCGACCTCTACTTTGCACAGCGGATTAGCGTTGCTATACAAAAAGGCAACTCGGCTGGCATTGTAGGTACTCTTCCCACTGGAACTTTTTTTTTTAGATTAGTTATACATGTAATTTAATTAACTTTAGATTAAATTTACATTAAGTAATATTGAATTTGTAGTAATTAATTATCCTTCAATAAATAATTATTTCACTTAAACTGTACTAAGAAATATGATGGTGCAATACATTCCGCGGTCAGCAGCTAACATACCAATCTTCACTTTATCACAAGGTACTCTGATAAATTCCAAATAAAAGTACTACATAGTTTCTAAGAATTGTATAATGACGTCTATGGATTTTATGAATTACGAGTACAAGTACAAAAGTTTCCTGTAAGCATAACAACTTCAGTGATTCCAAAGTAACAACATCATTTGAGGATAAATTTAGGTATTATGAAGCATCAAATCTAATATCTATTTTAATACGGTTTTCATTTGTTTTGATTCTCGTACAGGGTCCATCAGGAAACCCAGCCGTCATCCAATCAGCATGTTGGTATCTTGACTCCATTTTGGCGAAATGTATCGTTACTACGAGTAAACTGCAGGTATATTTTATACGTTAATCATATTGGACTAGACTTAGTTATTTATCTAAAGTCAATCCGAATCGCTTCTTGTATTGTTGTACCTAGTGAATTGATATTAGTGTAAATAGAAATATTTGTTTATTTTTTAAATGTTACATTCGCACACTTATCCGAATCCGCTAGCCGCCGTCTTCGGTTAGTTCGGTGTGTTTGTTTGGGCTAATGTACAACCATCTATAAGTCGAAATTACTGCGTTAATTATACAGATTCTTCAGTTTTATTACCTTTATTTAATTCAGTGTAAGTTTTATCTTTCGAAAAATAATCGTTTTTAAAATCTTTAAATGTGCAAGTAATTAAGAAATTAAAACTAATCCTACTTAACTTAATCTTACTTGTTTGAATAGGTAAATGATATTATTATCTCGAATGGCTTATAATGTCAATACTGCCAAATGTTGATTTTATAAGCATAAGGCGCTTTATTCAAATATGTATGGACTCAGCACCCTTTTTTTTCGTGAGGAAATGCATTTACGCATCTCCCGCTACAAGCCTGGGGGAGGCGCGTGGGGTATGTCGGGCTCGAGGGCCAGAGGGGCCGTCACTACCGACTAAAACCTCAGGACCGATTCGTGCATTGCCTCTGCTCTCCCCGTCCAAGGACTCTGAACCCTAGGGCCTTAATCTAACTTTGCCACAGGTGGTCGCTGCAGCTTGCTTCTGGATCGCTCAGAAGATCCACGGTCCGATTCTATCAGCTAAGAAGCTGGCTGCCTGCGCGAAAAACAACTTCACCGTCGAGTGTCTGCTACATATGGAAAGAAGTGTGCTGAACCAATTGGTAAGTTATCCTATACTTCTGTTTGACGACCTTGTTTGTTAGTTTGTTTGACGCGAATACGATCCGAAACTACTGGAGCGATTTCAAAAATTCTTTCACCGTTGGGAAGCTACATTATCCTTGAGTGACATAGGCTATGTCTGATGTTCTATATCATACATGTTCCGGCAGACTCTCTGCCGGAACAACGAATTCCAGACTAGCCATACTCCACATTAGGCCAGAGTGCCGCTGACTCATGTGGGTACGTGCCCTGCTGCCTAGCTGTAGTGTTAAAAAAGGAAAAACTTTGTTTCCAGAATTTCCCAAAACAACCAATAGTGGCCCAGGAGTTTATCCCCTACCTAGCCTGGTGGTGTGACAGCTCCCACCCTGGCGAGATCGAGGTGGCTGCGACCTTCATCTGCATGTGCGGAGTCCTCGTCTGCAAAGCCTTGGGCCAGCAATACCCGTCTTCCATCGCCGTGGCAGCTGTCTCGAACGCCTTGAGACTATTGAAGAAAAACCATCTGATTCCGCGATTGGAGTCCTGTCATGTGTAAGTAATGTATCTTTATCTCTTTGTTGTATATCCCATCTTATTTATTATAATTTGTTCTTCATGTAATGGTTGCCTGGAAAATATCGCTTTGAGTGATAAGGTGGCCATAAGTGGTTATGTTTTATTAGTTTTATTTTTCTCTGTTTTGTATTGTCCTTTGTCTAGTTGCAATGAAGAGTTTATCTATCTGAATAGAAAGGTAAGCTGTGGATGATGATAATGATGATTAATTACATCATTTTACAGCAATCCCACTAACATTATAAAGGCGACTACATTTTGTTTCTTAGTTAATTTGTTTGTTCTTCACGCCTTAACGTTCGGGAACTTTATGTAGCTAAAATTAGGCATGGAGTTTGGTAATACCAATAACCAAACCTAATTCACATTAAAGATATTATGTTTATTCTATATATTATAGACAAATTATATATAAAGAGTTTGTTTATGGTTAGACCTTGGATTAACCAATAGGCCTAACATTACCCTAGTTTACGCGGATAGGACCCAAAATCTCTTCTTTCTATAACTTCTATATTTATATTTGCAGTAATATCTTCCATTATGTTACTTATTTATAATATATCAGTTGTGTTAGCAACCATAATACGAACAAGAAATCGTTCAGTATCCAACCAGCCGTGTGTGAAATATGTCCTTATATTTATTATTTCTACATCTTCTTGCATCATAACACAACTAGTGTCATAAATCTTTCTAATTACCTTCCACAGCTGTGCAGCAGTTTTCGAGAAGGAAAAATCGCAACAGACTACCAACGTGTCGACTCTACTCCGTCGTTCTGTGCTGGTGGTCAACTCCTTGAACAACAAGACGCTTATAGAACAGTACAATTTGCCACCGAGATACATCGCTCAGAAGATTATCACCGCTGCAGCTCTCTTGCCTGATGTTCTTGCTTAAGTTTTTTTTTAAGAATCCTACTAAGTTAAGTTCGGCCACTAACCCAAGTTAATAAGCTAGCTAAGATGATCTGACGCGATCATCGACGGTCCATGTGGATGGTGTTTGGATGGGTGATCGTACCTCAAGACTGTCGTTTTTAAAGTGGCATTCTCATCTGGGCGCTACCATGGGTCGAATGGCACGTTAATTTGTAGGTCCCAGCTGTTAGTCTTAGTACAAGCAGTAAGTTTTTTTTAAGGAGAGCACAAATATTTTATCATATTGATTTTGGTATTGCTAGGGATATAAGTTGTATATTTTGTTGTAGATGGAAATAAAACTGGACTTTCGCTATGATTTCAAACAAAATGAGATACGGCAAAGAAAGACATAGATTTATTTAAGTTGCTTTATCTCACTTTGGTGATAGAGTAGCGAAAGTATACTATTATCATATTATGTTTTTATGTCCGATTTTCTTCCATCTACCATAGATTTAAGTAAAGTAACGCCTGAATTAATAGGATAAAATGTTATTTGTGCCCAAATATATCCTATTAACTTGTGCACAAAAAAAAACCGAATTAAACTAATAGGGTAAGGAAAACAAAAAAAAAACACGTGTCCGTAAAGAGAGAAGTTACTTTTACCAATGATTTATATTCAGTTTCGTAAATGTCACACATTTGAGAGTTTCCAAGAATTTTGTACATAAGAGTAAATCCCCTACGAAAACTTTCGCAGATAACAAACCGTAATAAAATTGATATATGTTAACTAAACAAAATGTATATGCTTATCTTGCGTTAATGGTAATTTACTCAATATAAAATAATAATATTATTAGTTAAATTTATACAGCCGAGGACATCTAGTTGAAAATACGATTAAATTCTTGTACCACTTCCTTGATAAGTAGTTGTTTTAAAGGAGTATCAATATAGTGTTGTAACATAGATTTAAATAAAATGAAAATTATTACTGGTATTGCCAAAAATTTGAATGAATTTACACATCTAATATAATTTATAGTATCATATTCTAATAATATTACGTACAAATAGAAAGACTGAGCCCCTGACATTTACATTTACATGACATTTTAGGTCTAAGATAAAATAATTTGATAAACAGTGATTTGAGAAATTGACATTTTTGTAATTTTTTAATATAATATGTGATGAAAACTACATTTTGTTTTTCTCTTTTTACTATAAATATAAAGTACTAGCAGATTGTCTTCACACGGGCTATAAAATAATCCAAGTTCCAAAGGAAAAGAAAATATAGCCTATGTTACTCAGTATAGCTTCCCAACGGTGAAATAATTTTTCAAATCAGTCTCGTAGTTTCGGAGCCTATTTGCGTCAAACAAACAAAAAATCATTTTTTTCCTCTTTATAATGTTGGTATAGAAGATGTATTTATAACTCATACGTATGTTTAGTCGTTTCGGTTAAAACTGTTAGATATAAGACAAAATAATGCAGTATTCACACTCTAACGACTGATCCGATTTAAATGAAATATTATAATATAGTTGTCAACATTATTTTATTTGCACATAGGTCAAGTTTAACAATGGTTTTAGTTAAAAATCTACGTAGAGGTATCAATATATATCTATATAAAATATATATGTATGTATATGTAGTAGGTATATTAGCAGTGTTAGCCACCATAACACAAACTAGAAATGGTTTAGTAAGGGGTTAAACTGCCATGTGTGAAATGATAATTTATTTATTTATTAGATATAGTATAATTATTTATTTATACAGATAGATTCAAAAGCAGCACAGGTCCAGTCAGTTCCAGAACTATCCAAAAGTTATAATAATAATTCACTACCAGTAAGCTTAATACGGCTGTGGTTTAGGTTAGTTGTAAGATTGATTTAAAAACCTAATTGTAACGTAAACAAATACTGCAATAATGCTTTCGATTTCATCAAACTTGCGAATTCTAAAAAGAATAAAACATCGTAGCGGGAAACCCTAGCCTACCAGTTTGTAACTCAGAATAGCACGACCAAACGGAACGGGTTCCCTCTACAGGGTTGGTAGTAATAGACGGAAAACATTTAAAGGCCGCCTTTGAAACAAACAAACTTGAAAACAATTTCAAACAATTTTTATAATTTTACACACAGCTCAAATTCGAGAAAAGACTTTGTACGGAACGGCTGATATTTTGCAAGTAATTAGGGTTAAGCTATTACAGGAAACCTTTAAAGGCCACCTATTGTATACTTTGGAAATAATTACAAACAATTTTTATACTACACACTGCACAAATTCGAGAATAAACGTATTGTACGGAATGGCTGATATTTTTCAAGTAATTTTTTCTCACCAGTTTTTTTGGTATCTTTACCAATAGTAAGACTTGATAACGATACAATTAAAATATATTGATTAATATGTACAAAGCTTTCTTTAAAAAGTTACGTAAGTTAATAAATTGTAACTATGTGTACAAATGCACGGTAACAGACAACTTGCGCACAATATTTTAAGAGCAATAGCAGAACTTTTGGAAATTTTGCAACAAAAAAAAAACCGCTCCGCCATCCTAAAAAGTCCCCGAACGACGCGACTTGATTTGAAAAATAAAGCAAACTGTTTCTTTAGACGTAGTAAAGCAATCATTTAATGGTTTTGCGTTAGTCATCACCTAACCCTGTATACGACTATATAGATACGGAAAAACCACACCATCTGCTTGACAATCTTTGACTCAGATATATATTATTATATAAACGAACAACATTGTATCTTATGTGTAGGAACATAAAGTATAAAATTGAGGAGGTCTTGTACATATTTATGTCCATCTGTTACTTTAATTCGCGAGTACGCTCAACTCTATGCTGCATTACCTCGACACTCTCTCGACTGAGGAGATGTTGCTACGGATTTTAAAACAAGATATTACGTTATAAATAAACAACACAAACTGACATTCGTAACCGGTTCTAGTAAAGTTTTCTGCTAAATTACTGTGATTTTAAAGACTGATATTTGTGTTTTTGTGAAGATATAGTCATGGAACGCTTCGTGTTTTTCTGTGAGTATATGTTTTGTTTGATTTTAAAGTAAATGTAATCTTTTGTTAGTTGCTACACACCTGTGTCGTAGACAAGGAAACATATTTTACTATTTACTTGAAATGGTAACTACAAACTTATTTTTTTATACTAAAATTCCTTTTTTTTTTGACAGTATGTTGCTTGCTACTTTCCGTGAATTGCCAGAATTTGCAAAACAAAAACATATTAAATCCAGATGCCTTTTACTTTGATGACAACCGACCTGGAAAAGCTACAAGCAGTCCAGTTCTACCGAGTTCTCAATTACAACCTCCTTTTAACGGCCAGAGTTTGGATCAAGCCCCAACGGTGACCAATACGGTTGATGCATCGATCAATAATTTAAATCTTCTAAATCCTGGAAACAGGTTCGATACTATTCAACAAGTTGCACCAGTGTTAGCCCCAAATATCGCTCCCAGTCGAACTACGAATATACAGAGACCGGTGATTGACCCAACTGTAGATGTCAGAAACCAAATACGGCCCTCACAGAAGAATAACGGTATCATACGGGCTACTCTTGATGGAACTGCTGGAGCTCTGACCAATTTCAGCATTAATGTGATGAAGGTGAGATCATAAGTTAGTTTAACTAAGTTCTTTATATCGGAAGATCCAATGGAAGAACCTCCCCGATGGTCAAACTAGTTTGTCCAGCAGGATTGTTTTCTTCTGTTGCTTAAGCTATTTGCAAGGATTGTTGTCCACAGAAAACGTATTGATAGGTTTTCTGTCTTACAATAATTAGTTATGTCGAAAAGAAAGTCGATTATACCTATTCAAGGCGAAAAGTCTAGAGACCCTGATTTTATATTCTAGACTTTTGTAACACTTTGCCAGAACTGTCTTATTTTGTTATGGAAAAGCTTTTAACAGAATAATCGAATAAAATATTATTTCATAACTTAAAACTCTTCGATGTTTATCTTTGTAAACAATTTTAAAAGAATTTATCTTAAGTCCATGGAAAACAAATATTATATACTTTGTCATGAAAATCTTACATTGCAAATCTGCACACCGCAATGCGGTAGCCTACAAGGGATTCTTCTGATTATTAATTTACCATGTTTATACATTACCTGTGGCTAAGAAAATAAAATTATTTCATTTCATTTATTCAAAGCTCACGAGTTTTTCAATGATCTTTCCAAACGGTTGGTGGACATAACAAATGACCCAAGAGCTAGTAGCGCTTACCTCAGCCAACGTTTAAGTTTGGCGAGGTAATGCTGCCAGCATAAATTAGGAACCTACCCGCGGTATGACTTAGATATAATTTACTATTTGTAACCAATTTTTTTTTTTTAATTATTGTTTTTTTGAATGTTACTGCAATTCTAATCTCTATATAATATATCCTAGTTACGTTCTTCTTTCAGAGTGCAATCAGACAAAATCAAGGGAATGTGGTGGTGTCTCCATATTCAATCGCAACAGTGCTCGCGTTGCTCCAACAGGGAGCGTCTCAAACAACATTGGAGCAGATCACAGCAGCCCTGCAGATGCCTGTGGAAGTTTCCGCCGCAACTTATAAAAGCCAAACCCAGGATATCTTGGTAAGAAATGAGTAATGGACGGCCTCGTCGGCGTAATGCTTACCATGCCGGACTGTTAAACAGAGGATCCCGGGCTCGATTCCCGGCACAGCCAACATCTTTGATGAACTAAATTTGTTCTAGTAGAAGATACGATAAACAACGACCTTCACCGATCTGTTTAATGGATAAAAATTATTCGATAGGTAATTTCGTTTATTAAAAATGATAAAAAACATGGGTTGCCTGATAAAATCTTGGCCAGGCTATAATTAATTAAAAATTGAAAAATCGACTTTTTTTTTAAATTTCACCATTGTGTTTAACAAAAAAAATTAACACTATCGGAAAGTTCACAACCTATAGAATATGCAAACGGAGGGTTGCCTATTATTTTCCTGGCATAACGTTTGGGTTGCCAGGTGTAAACCGGTATTTCGCTCGCAGTTATTTTCACCTATTTGTTTAATCTATTAACTAAACATAAAAATAAGCGCTGTTTTATTGTGAATACGATGATATAGGGTTGCCCGTAATAAGCCGCGCTTATTTTTGGTTGTTTGGTTGTTTGGTAAGTTGGTCTGTTGGATACCGGTAGGGTTTCTTGTAGGCAATATGTATCGATATAAAGTATTTATGTATATGTAGTATATGAGTCGTGTTAGCAACCATAATACAAACTATAAATGGTTAAGTATGGGGCTAACCAGCCGTGTGTGAAATGTGTCTTCATATTATATATTTACTAGCTGACCCGGCAAACGTCGTTTTGCCTCAATGCCTCAAAATCTATCTAGCCAAGTCAGAAAATAATTAACATGTTTATTTCCCAAAAACACGCTAGATTATTTTTATATCTACACTAGCAGCCCATCCCGGCTTTGCACGGTCTATAAAAGGCTTGTGTTCCGTTATGGGATTTTTTGTAAAGATCTCATATAATTTTAGAAACAAAATATAGCCTATGTTATATACTTGGGGATAATGTAGCTCCCGATGGTGAAATAATGTTTCAAATCAGTCTAAAATTATGGAGCCTATTCTTTATGATATGTCCCAAATTCAATATGAGTACATACAAACATCAAGAAATAAAATGGCTTCAAACTTGAATGTTTTCCATACCAACCTATCTTGATGTATTATTATCAGAATAGTGTTGTGGTTTTCCTCATTCCATAGTATTTATCTATTTTGTTTTACTTATTCAACTAACATACCTCCTCGTATTTAGAAATCATGAGATTTTTATTTTCATTATCACGAATTTCTAGTGGTCTAATAATATAAATTATTTTACTCACACTTTTTAAGGACTAATAGCAGGAATATCTAAAAACTAGTCTTTAATTTCTACTCGTTTTCGTTTTTTTTTCGTTTCGTTTCGTTTTTAAGATGTTTGATTTTCTTCCTATGCTTACTAAAAGCTGTTTTCTTTTAGTATGTATTTTTGTGTATAAACGTACTAAACTAATTCTTTGTTCCGCATATTTCATGCTCAAGTTCTGATTTTGTATCTTAATTTTCAAGCGCTGATAGCTTGGGCATGCGATCGCTTCACGATCCGAAGGTCATGAGTGCGATCCGTGCCAATGAGCTCGACCTTTCGGCGAAGGAAAATATTGTGCGGAAACTATGGCATGGTGGTAGAGCATTTTCTAATCCTCAGGTTAGAAAATCTGATGCCTAGCACCCAATAGAATGTTCCGACGAACTCCTAGAGAGTCAGTTGTTCCAGAGTTGGTTTGCCACCCTAGGCCCAAAGTGTGTTACGTGTCAAGCTGGTCAAATGCCTAGTTAAAAAACTTACTTTACCATTCCAGGCTCGTAACTCCCGCAACATCCTCCGCACAGCAAACAACATCTACATAGCAGATGCGTTCTCCCTCAACCCGCAGTTCAAGGCTGTGGCCCAAAGCGACTTTAACAGCGAAGTCACTCCAAGCGTCTTCAACCAGCCGAGCGAAGCGTCTAGGATTATCAACCAATGGGTGGCTTCTAGGACTGATAATAAGATCACCAAGCTTCTTTCACCAGGTACAAAAGAAGTTTTTTCCTTATCCTATTGACTCAGACGTTATTTTGCGGAAACTTATATGAAATATGTATTTAGTTTACTTTCGCTGTGATCAGATACAAGATTGACCAGTGTTTTCCTCGATCGACCAACAACCCTCTATGTTTTGAATGTATAGATGTTTTCTTTGCTGTTTGTCACGGTTTTGAAAAACGCGTACTTTTATCAAATTCAAATTAATTTATTGCGACCATAAATAAGTTTTCAAGGCAGGTTTACGGTCAATTTGAGTGCCCAATACCCACCCACTTTAGCTGGTTAACCTGTGTTTTCCTCCAACCAACCACCAACCCTGTATTTTTTTCATATATATTGATGTTTTTTTTTGCTCTTATCTGAATTTGTTTTCAGATCACACTTCAGTATCAATGAAAAATATGTATTCACATACATATTTTTCATTCAATGTATTTTTAGATTTTCTTCCATCTTAGTCTTTTATCCCGTGTCGAGAGTTTTCAAGCTGCCTGAAGGCCTCTGACTTAGCTTAACGACTGCTTGTACTAAGACTAACAGCTGGGACCTACAATGTACGTGTCACCCGACTCACGGTAGCTTCCAGATGAAAAAGCCACTTGTAAAAACTGTCTTTTGCAATGTCATCCATCCAAACACCATATGTATCGACCGTTGCTTAGCTTCGCTAATCGCGACAGGTCACCTTAGCTAGCCAAACTTACCTTTTATAAAATCTATCGCTTGCTTTATTTCAGAATCATTGTCAGTGAACACACAAATGGTGTTAGTAAACGCTATCTACTTTAAGGGACTTTGGGCAGTTCCCTTTCGGCCCCAAGCTACCAAGATGGAGAACTTTAATATTCGCGAAGGTCTCGTAAAAAAGGTTCCATTCATGATGATCAGACGTCACTTCAGGGCGGGGATCGATTCGCAACTGGACGCTAGAGTGGTCATTGTACCTTTTGAGGTAAGTTTATCTATAAAAAAGTGTGTCTCGGTGGTAATAACGTCTGCTTTTCAATCAGACAGTCCCTGGTTCGACCCCGGCCCTATACCAATTACTTGTTTTTCAAGTTATGTGTGGATTTGCACTCGCTTTACGGTGAAAGAAAACATCGTTAGGAAACCGGCACGTTTGAGGATCACAATATCCGAAGACGTGTGTCATCCGCCAACCCGCACTTGGCCAGCGTGGTGGATTATGGCCCATATCTCTCTCCTTTTAAGAGAAGGCCCCGAGTCCCAGCAGTGGGTTGTGGGCTACGTATAACCCACAACTATAGTGGGCTGCTTATGCTAAGCTTATCTTTAGAACAAGTTAAGTAGAACTTTGTTTTGTTTCTTTTTTATTGATTCGTACCTTATACTTGCCCAATAAAGAGTTACTTAATCTATCTATCTATAAGGAAGTTCTGATTTCATAAAATTTTATTTGCCAGAAAACCATTACCGAAAATGATTAAACCAGATTTTATTCTTAATTTGATTATGCTCACTATGGTCTAAGATGTAACACGCTTGCAAGTCGATAATAAAGTACAAACATATTTCGTAGAGAAGAAATAACGGAGGTTAAAACGCAAGCTGATATTGATAAAGAAATAATGGACAGCGTACACCCAAATGCACTTAAAACTGAGCCAGATTGAGTATAGGCAGAGTTAACAAGTACTTAGGCTTTTTCGTTCCATTCGTTTAGATGAAAAAAATAACTTGGATATATTATATTATTTTCGATGTATCTTAGGTATATAAAGATTGGCTACCGATTTATAAGAACAATAGCCCAAAATAGTTAATAAGTAAATTAATAAGTAAGTAAATAACAAAAAGTAAAAACTTCTTTTTATCTACAATGCCACTGTAAGCTCCCTAACAAGCTTCTTTACCAGCGTCTGTCTTTGGCAAGAGCCTTAAAAAACTAAGAGTATCATCCAAAAATACTCTGCCCAAGGTCATCTAAAAACTACGAATAGCATTCATAAATACCCTTTTTAACTATTCTTTGCAAGTAACATCCAAATATCCCACCCAAGGACATCTAAAAACTAAGAAAAGCATTCAAAAACACCCTTTTGACGTGACAACGTCTTAAATTAGGTTGCGGCTGGGAGTCACTTATGAACAAGTGTAACGCCCGGTAACGTTACGATGAGTCACCGAACGAGAGAGAGGCCCGCCGAATGCCTTGCGTCTCTCTCCCACTCAACTATGATCGGTCTGCCGTGCGCGCAGCACGCGGCAGACGTTGTCACGTAAAATCTTCGCCCGTAAAACCGACTTTACAGGCAACCATTTTTTTAACTATTTGTTTCTCATGTTCCAGTTCAACGAGTACTCGCTGTTGGTAATCCTGCCATCGCTCAAGTCGAATGTACAGAATACCCTGGCATCCTTGACCGTGTCCCAGTTGGAGAACTACCTGAACTACCGGCCGATGGAAGTGGCGCTGCAAATACCGAAGTTCACGATCAAAGCAGACACAGACCTAACACCGGTTCTCAGACAGGTTATTATAATTACTGCTAAAGATAGACTAGTGGTTATACGAACAGTAGACTTTGCGGACAAAATTTCTTGAAACATCATTTGTTATAACCAAGACTTTAATATAAATTGGCCATGTGCGAGCTGGACTCGCGCATGAAGGGTTCCGTACCATTGTTGTATGGGAGGCCCTCAGCAGTATTTATTTTATTTAAATTTTGAGTGTATAGCAGCTACCGTTATTGATATATAGCAAAAAATTTGGAAAAAACACGCTTATTCTACGGGGACTCCCCTTAATATTTTTTATTTTTTTTATTTTTAGTATTTGTTGTTATAGCGGCATGGGAAATACATATCTTGTGCTAGTTTCAGCTTTCTAGCTATTACGGTTTCTGAGATACAGCCTGGAGACAGACAACGTAGGCTTAGTAATAGGGTCCCGTTTTTACCGTTTAGGTACGGAACCCTAAAAAAACATGACAACTAGTTTTACTCATTAACAATCTTTTAAAAATATAGTATTTGGTCGATCTGCCAAATACATATGAGTCAAATCGATTTGTAAATAGCATTGCAATTTCCTTAATCAAAAACCCGCGGTCACAGTCGTCCGCTGTACAAAGTAAATCAAGTTTCGACGAGATTGGTTCAAAATTATGTATTTAGTATTAATTATAAATACGTAATCAAATTTGACCTGACGATGCGTAGACTTCGCTCAGGTGATAAAAATGCAAGGTTTAATAAAAGCCAATTTTTGATTAATAAATATTGATGATTTGCTTTCGATTTCCTTTGAATCAATGACTAATTTTTGGTTTATTATCTATTGTTTGGTTAGCTTAACTTAACTATCAGGTTAACTAAACTATCAGCTGAGCTATCTTATCTCTGACCTCTTTTCAGTTTTAATCGTTCTATATCTAGTACTTCTTATGAAATAATTATTAGGTTATATTTATCTTATATGTTATATCTATATCAAATAAATCGTTTACGTTTTGAAGTTTTAGATAATAGCAATTTTACCATCTAGTTACTAGTAACAAGTAGGTAACTAGAATACATGAGAAATTGTTACATTTAGATCATGCCATTCCTATTGTATATCTAGGTTTATCTAACTACTGTTGGAATAGGGGATTTTCCATATCTGGAATACCTACCTATTTATTGAGAGATAAAGGCTGTTAGTCAATAACTATTTGATAAATTGACATCGTCTGTGTGTGTGACATATGCAATATATCTGCATCTATGACATGCAAAAAATCCCCTAAGCCTACATTGATAAGGATAATAGCCTAGATATTTTACTGCCTATCACAAAAAGGTCGGATAATAATAGTCACGAGTTGAGTTGCTCAGAGATGAGTCAAAGCAGTTTTACGACTTCAGTTTCATTCGTTACCAATTACATAATTTGTTTTGTTATTGCTTTATTAATTAGTAAATATTTAAAAGGGTATAATAAACGGCTATTTTATTTTATTTATTTTTATTGCTTTATTCGGTAATCTATAATTGACCATTGGCACGAAACCACACGAGTCATCGACAATCTGCCAAAGTCGGATTCTGCCTTTATCTTGACTAACTGGTTCTTAAGGCGGCTGCTACTGGAACACATCGTTAAGTGCTTAGCGACAGACTATAAACTTAAAAGCTGGCCAGGCAAGCACCAGATAATGCTATTATACCATCATGTAACAACGTAACCTAAAATCAAGGGATGTTTTCTGATCCAATTTAATGCGACAGAGACAAATGTTATTTCAACTAAGCTATAAGTATATTAAACATTGTAAACTGTTCACGTAAGGCATCTTTAGATTTTCGCGTAGAAAGCGGTCACACTTACTTATTATTAAAAGTTGGAATGAGTCCAACAGTTTCGGTGCTTTCCGAGCACCATCTTCAGGGGCGAGTGTTACACGGACCGTCGCCGACGAGATCCGCGCGTGCAAAAGCTATATATTTTTCATCGTTGCTAAAATTTGCATCCCTGTTTGTTACAGATGGGCGTCACTCAAATCTTTGAACAGAACTCCGGTCTCGTCGGATTAGGGATGTACCGCACGTTTACACCTCAAGTATCTTCCGCCATCCACTCGGCACTTCTCTCAATAGACGAGGACGGCAGTGTAGCTGCGGCCGCAAGCGCATTCACAGTGGTAGCCCTATCCAATGACGAACCTTCAATGGCTGTGATACTGGATAGACCGTTCGTAGCTGTGCTTTGGGATGAGAAGAACAAGGTACCATTATTCATGGCGAAGATTGAAGACCCAAGTTTATAAGTGCTTAAAATACCTAGTAGAAGGGTATTTCCAGTTGCCACCACTGAAAATGTTGTCACTGCTGTCGATCAATCTTGAAATAAGAGCATACTGGAAGAAACTTTGTAGAATGCCAAATTACGGAAACTTGTCGTCTTGTATTCTTTACTAGTGGGATTTATATCAACACTCAAGAGTTTGTACTACTCTTTGTTTATAGAATTATTACTCAATTTAGCTCTCTAAATATGTTTATGTCTTAAGAATTTGATCCATTTATTTCAATTTTACTCGTAGTTCTTGATTTTATATTACGACAATTAGTTTAAGCAATCTTTGTATCGCTCTGAAATATCCAATACGTAAGTAGAGTTCTGTAATTTAAGGACTCATTAGCGTAAGTTGCTCATTATAATATAATGAGCATTATGTCCTCTCTGACGAAACTTGCGGCCTTCTCTCACAAGGAGAGAGAGATATGCTAGAACTTTCATGAATATGTATGAGTGAAAAAAGGACACTATAGTTATAAAACATTTAATAATTTATTTTAAATTAAAATATAACTGACATCTTATTCTATACTACTTAAATATACATATAACTAGATATTTTACGTTTTTTTCTTAAACCTCTTGAAACTGTTGATAAACGGATCGTCAGCAAATATTTTGAATTTGCCATTGTAGTAGGACTCTATTTCTTGAAGCGTTTTTCCTTCAGTCTCTGGCATGAAGAAGTATAGATATATTGTTCCTAAGAAGCCAAATGCTGCGTAGATTGCGAAGGTTCCCCAAAGTTTGAAGTGCTTCTCCAGATCGATGAAGGTTTTGGATCCAAGGAACATGACGATGTAGTTCCAAGCAGCTGCAAAGCCTTGGGCTGAGGCTCGGCTCCTGGAAAATTTACAGAACATAAGTTACTGGGACAGTTATATAAAATAATCTTATGGTGACAAGTACTTAATTAGACAATTTCGTGAAATAATTGTGTCACCCGCACTTAGTAAGACAATGGTACGAGAACTATATACTATTGACTAGAGTTTATAATGTTTGTAATTTTTCACGTGGAAACGTCACGAGAGACTAGATCAGAGGTTTATATTTTTTTTATATACTACTGGTTTTGGTGGACCCCCATCTCACAACTATCAAATTGCCACCATTCAATATAAAATTTTAAAAACATGTCAAATGGTGAAAAAGTTTTTACAAGCTGAGTTTTCCAGATAAACCGTCATGGATCCCTGGTCACAATCCAACGTAGACCAACGAGACTTCCCTAACGCATGAGAATACATTTGGACGACATGGGAACTTCTAATGATACATAAGAATACTACTTTTTGTCCAATACAGGGTAGCACTGCAGACCGTATTTTAGGTATAAAATTAAGTGAACGACACCAAACTAATTAAACGATTACCACTTTTTCCTGATAATCTATTTAAACTACCATTTAAGCTATTTTCATTTTCTCTATTTTTATTTTGTAGTAGCTGCCTTAAAATATTGTTTCTTTATATTATAAACGAGGAGCCTGGACCACACGACACAGGTCACCATAAAGCGTGGTCCAGTGCACACCAAAGACTCACATACATTGCACAATACGTAAATTATACTACTACATATTAAAATGTATGATTACCTGAACGGGAATACTTCTCCCAGTATGACCCACGCCAGATTGAATCCAGAGAACACAGCTAGGAAGTAGAAGTACACCAGAGGCACCAAGCTTTGCCTTATAGGAAAAGTTTTCGGTTCATACGAGAACACAGTAGGAGAAAGGTGGCTCTTGGCATATGCGCTGAGTAGCGTGCAAGATATGGCTGTTCCAAGCATGGAGACGATGCCAAGCTTTCTCTTTCCTCCGACTTTTATGACGACAATGATGATGATGGAAGTCACGAAGGTTATGACGCCGACCATGAGCTGGAAGAACATGTTAGCGAGTTAAATAAATAATGAAATAAATAAATATTAGGACATTTTTCACACGTGGTTGGTTAGCCCCATGATAAATCATTTACTGGTTTTTATTATGGTTGCTAACACAACTGATATACTACATATACGAGTACATACATAAATATTTTATTTCGATACATATTTAACACCCAGACCGCCAGCCAACAAATTTGTTTCATCACAATGTTGGCCGTGACGGGAATTGAACCTGGGACCCTGTGGTTGGCAGTCCAGTATGCTAGCCATTACGCGAACGAGGTCGTCAAATCGGTCGGAGTTAAGTATGAACACATTTAATTCATAAGAATGTCATTGCTTTAGAGTTTATTTAGTTTGTCTATAAGATATAGGCTTAGTTTGGATTTTTAACAAGGTTATGGTGCCAAAATCTTGGGATTTAGGTTTCCATAAAAATATTACTTCAGTGAAATACATAATTAAGTTGCGTGGTCTTCCACGCAAACTTAAACGCTTTTAGCGATAATTTCGCCGTTTTTGGCGCGATGTAAAATTATTAGGTATTGTTACTTTATATATTAATTTGTACCTATTATCTGCCCAAAAAAGAGTTAAACCCTTTAATGGACAATGTTGTTTTTAAACAACATACTAAAAATCACACATAAAATTGACCTTCGTTTAATTTTTTTTTAATTTTGCGCAATGTAGTTTATTAACAACACTCACATTATTGCAAAAAAATAAATTAATGTCTAGATTTTTTTTCATTTTTTTCCTAGATAGTAATTAATACATGCACATACTATTCACAATATACACAAATATTATTTAAAACGTGAAACAAAAATCGTCCATTTAAGGGTTAAATAGAGTTATACATAAATTCACATCATATCTGCACTTACAATAATATTCTTAGGATCATCCGCCATCCCGAACGCTCCGCAGACATTCCTCATATTCGGTCTGATGGGAGTGAGTCCACTCATCACGTAGAACATGAAATACATCATCACCAGGGTCAATGGCCGGAGTGTCTCCTTGCACAGGAAGATGATGTTGAACTTCAGGAAGAATCTAGAAAAACGTAACCAGAATTACTGAAAGGTTCGTCTTCTTTTACTTCTCTTTCGTAGCTTTAGACGCATACATGGGCAAATGGCCTTGAATGAACAGTTTTTGTTGTCGTTATTAATAACTCGTTGAAATTATGGAAAAATAATTGGATATAGTCTAAAAACAAGCCTAAGAATAATTGTACGTACGTTTGGTAACTAAAACTGTGAGTTTAAGGTTTTCCCATATTTGATAGGAAGCTATCAAAGGGCCAAGGTTGGTTGGTAGGTTCGAAAACAGAAGGCGGAAATTTACTGCAGCGCTAGGTCGAATGATTCTTGGCAGAGCTTAATACCGTAATTTGTTTTAGTATTAATTTTTAAGTAAAAATATGAAGGCCATACAGTTATAAATATAAATATTAGGACACATTTCACACACGGCTGGTTAACCCCATACTGAACCATTCGTATTATGGTTGCTATCACAACTGATATACTACATATAACATATTTTATATAAATACATATTTAGTTGAGATATATGTCGCGGATTCAATTAGATTATAATCAGCGTGGTCGTCGTCGTCGTCCGCCATTATAATTGAATTGTTTGTCAGTGCGCACAAGTGGCGCAGGCGCTGTATCGTGGCAGACTGAAGCACATTCAAGTCAAACCGCGAGTGAACGCACTACTGACAAATAGGAACAACTTCATTCGTACATTCACAATCGTTCCTTCTCAATCAGCACAGATAACAAACTCTTGCGTTCACAGTGCTGCCATTCGATAGGATGGAACTACTAATCGAATAAATTAAAATAAAACATTCCTCTAACACGGCCATTCTGCCACTCAACGCGTTCTCGCGTTGTTTTACAATTATAAGCAACTTAACAGGAAGCAATCAACAACACCGGCAAAGCGTTAACTCCGTCCGAAGCTTTCAGCCGCAACTAATTTCAAAGAGGTTTTGTTATTTAAATGACAAACGCAAAGCGTAGAGCTTTCAACGTAACACACGAGTCTTCCACTCAACTTGGCGAAATGCATCGTGAACTTTCGGCAACAAGAATTCAGTACGAGCAACCGTATAAACTCAAAAAGCGTGGTAGTTTTCAACGATACCCTTGGACAACGCGACAAAGCTTTCAATCCGTACTTTTGGACAAAGTGACAAAGCTTTCAATCCGTACTTTTTACAGAAAGCGACAAAGCTTTCAATCCGTACTTTTGGACAAAGCAACAAAGCTTTCCATCCGAAACTCCAGCTAAGCGTAACAGCTTACAGCAACCGTTCAAACTCGTAAAGCGTGGTAGCTTTCAACGACACTTGCGGACAAAGCTTTCAATCCAAAACTCCAGCTAAGCGTAACAGCTTACAGCAATCGTTCAAACTCGTAAAACGTGTTAGCATTCAACGACACTTGCGGACAAAGCGACAAAGCTTTCAATCCGAAACTCCAGCTAAGCGTAATAGCTTACAGCAATCGTAAAAACTCGTAAAGCGTGACAGCTTTCAACGACAAATGTACGCGAAGCGCATGGCGTTACGTTAGAAACATAACAATACGAATTATACGAAACACGGAGTTCCAATTTACGGCAACGGAGCCACATGAAGCGCGAAACTTCTAACGCACTACAACTGAAATGTATGAAGCACTTAGCCTCCAATGCACTATAATAGCGTTACACGAAGCGCATAGATTACAGTCTACTACAACAGTGGTATACGAAGCGTGTAGCTTCTGGTGTACTACAATAGTGTTACACGAAGCGCGTTAATTAAAGACGCTAATTACAATTCAAGGCAAGGTCTGATGGCAGAACTCTGCATCTTCAGTTCCGTCACCAGGACTTTTGTCTAATTCAGAAGATAAATCTAGTAAACCTGAAAGGTATCTACGTAATTTTTCGTGACGAACATACTGAACACGTCCTCCGGATATAGACCCCACATTATACCTTTCATTGTCACAAACCTCGACAATCTTACACGGATTCGAGAACTTTTCGCCTGATTTAGTGTTTACTCTCGGGTTCTTTTCAACCAATACAATATCACCGACAACGAACGGACGCATTTTTGCCTTGCCCTAGTCATATCGAATTTTGTCATGTCGAGCTCGCTAGTCCATCCTGACCTTAGCCTGCGCTCTAACATCAAGGAGATCAAGTTTCTCGTACTCGTGAAAACATACGGGGTGGGCTTTTATTACAACCCATTAACTGCTATGACGGACACTTTCCAGTTCTTTGCGATACTGTACAATTAACAGCCAATTAGTTCCCACCCAGGACAGACTTACACGATTTACGCTCGTGGTTTTCTGCGAACGTTAAACAATTCGTGAGAACTGATATAAACCTTTCAACCTGCTTATTGGCCCTTAGATAAACCGCTGCAGCTTCACCACAAAGCCCAAATGGCATTTTTACGAACCATATGCACCATCCGGTGTAGAAAATGCAGTTTCTTTTTATCGATTCTGATTTCTCAGATATAAGGAATAAATAAAACCCGGACGCCATATCTAGTGTAGTAAAAACAGTGGGCTGTCCTAGCGTATCTAACTGTTCTGATATCAACCGCAAAGGATAATTGTCACTAACCGTATTATACGGTTAAAACCGTATAAGATTTTGTTAGAACTTTTAAGTTTTATTTCCACTTCGTCAGTTTTGAACACCGATTAAGAATTTCCTTTAGCAAATTTATCTCCGTAGCTTTCAATAATGGACCGCAATCGAGTAACGTCATTACGGCCTGTCAGCTCAGTATAGAGTTTTGCTACGATATACTCGTAGCAAAACTTACGGTACTTAATAAAGCATAAACTTTTAAACGTCACGTCCTATGAGGGCGTCATAAAGCAAAACGTGAGAATCTACTATAACTAAGGTGGTTTTTATGTGCAAGTCTTTGACTCGTATTGGCCGCGAAAAATAAGCGGGGGCCGAGCCGATACCCACAAGACGCGTAAACTCAGAGTGCTGCGCTATTAATCTCATCAGCAACATGCTTGAAAATTAAAGAACAATCAGTGCCGCTGGCAAAAGAGCTTGTAACTTAAACTCGTCAAAGTTAATTTAAATAAGCGGGGCTTCGCATTGTGAGCACACATTGGTGGTGGCTCGGCAACACACATTTTAGTTTAGTTTTCACTAAAATAAGTTTAGTCTTGTCAAACTAGGCTTTGGTATTCGGGTGGATACACGATAAAACTAATTTTTAAGTCGAGTCAACTAAATCGATTTTATTTATTCAATCCGGTTAAAGCGCATTCAGCGGCCCACATTTTAGAGTGTTTTCTGTCCAAAATCCTACTGTCAAATTAGTCGTCACCAAAACATCGCGATTAAAATTAGTTCAAGAAGTTTACATGATTTTGTAATGGATTATATCATCGATTTTCGTAAATAATCAAGAAATATGAAATAATTTGTTGTAGCAGCCGTCGATTCATTGGAAGGGTATGTGAAGAATCAAAATTCCGTTTCTTCTCCACAAAACAAGTTTGGGCCTGCATGCGTGGTTCAGCCCCCAATGCAGCGGTAAAATTCGAATCCTTTTTTTTTTTTTTTTTAATTTTAGACATCATCAAAGAGACTCCGTTTAAGAAACACCAGGAAGGCACCAGATCCATTTCAGATAAAAGAGCAAAAGTTCAAAAAGCTGTTTCAAGTTCCAAAGTCAGGAGCTCAACAGTTAACGGAAGTTCCCAATGTAGGAAGCACATCTCAAGAAGGTATCCCAAAACGTGTAAAGCTCGCTTTTTATAATTTCTCCGCTTTTTTTTTTCATTTTTCAAACAAAAGTTTTATCAAAGCAAAATAAAACCATTGAATTTTGATGGATTGTTCGAAATAATTAGTGTTGCCAAAATATTTCACCCAAAGTTACAATAATAGCCCTATTTTGCATTATACTACGCATAAATTGCGCATTCTGTGTACACACATAAAACACACATAGACGCCATCTCACACACAAGTGAGTTCAAGCCAAGTCTGAAACCTAAATATTAAATATTCGTTTCGCTCGTTTGTTTCCCTTTGGGGGATAACGACACTATTTCAAATGCACGTCATAAAACCAAACATCGAAAAATAAAAACACAACTGTTACCCCTTTATCAACACGGCAATTAGTTAGGAGAGGTCATAGATAAAATAAGACAAAAAGAATAATATTTTGCGCCATCTATTGGCGACACCTTGATCTAACATTGCTACTCAGCACTAGACGGCGTAGGCTCCACTTAATTTGGCTCAATATATCTCGCGACCAAAATCAATTCAAATTTAGTTCGAAGAAAACACCGAATAAATAGCCTTTGACTAGTTTTGCACCAAACCACAAAATTAAGTGCGAGCAATTTTAGTTTAGTGCGAATTGTCACCATTAACAGACTTTGTCGCTTGTTTGTTTTAAACGTCTCATGGTTTGGTGAAACAGACTTGCTCTGTATGGCCTATTTTATAATAATAGCTACATTGAACATTTTTCTCTATAGTCACTGACCAGGAAGCATCTTCGCTAGTAGAGGTATGCGCCTGGGCCTTAGATTTACAATTACGCATGTAATGTCAGACTTTACCACAATTATGACACAAAATGTTACTACGATCGGTAGAATCTACTCTACGCCTTTTCTGTTCACTTAATGCAAAGTGCTTGCACAGTTTAAGATTTTTACGTTACATAAAGTACCAAGGTGTCTGTCCAAAGCCATAAAATCCGTAGGCGTATCTTTTCTTATAACAAATCGAAACGTACCTGGTCATCGACGATACCTGAGATGACAACCTCTATCTTATTCGCCACACTCTAGCCCGATTCCAGCCGGTCGATCATCACCAGTTTGTTCGTGGAATACTCCACGTAAGTCACCGCCTTGTCACTCGTGTACTGCACCGTATCCCGGAACAGATTGTAGAATCTCTTCCTAGCAGCAAACTAACGCGAGAGTCTTTCCTTAGCTTCGTACACACAGAGTTCCCACACACAGAGGATAAGACTTCGATGTCCATTTGCGAGCACGCCTGTGTAGATGCGTAAGCGCGGCGTTCCGCGTTTCATAGTCGGTCCACTCGTTTTGCGTTTTATCGTGATCAATTTCTTCACACAACTGAGATACCGTGAATTCATAATTATCAGGATCAAAAGGTTTCATTTTCTTCATAACCACCTTCGGTGTCGTACTTCTGGTTTCATTAACACGAAAACTTTCCAACATGCCACGAAAAAACGATGCCCCCACAGCCGTAGGAAGATTGGGTAGGTTGCTTTCCATAGGAGGCATATTATTTTCGTTACCGTGGTGCGTGGTTTGTTCTTCGCGATTGATTTCGAATCAATCAGATTCTCGATTAGATCGAAAATTTTCTTGTGCCGGATCAGACGTTGGATCGTTGAAATATGCCTCGCAGGTGGTAGCCGTAGGTCGGTAGAGTACGCTGGAGACGCGTTGTATCGATCCCACCGCTGCTGTCGCGGATTCAATTAGATTATAATCAGCGTGGTCGTCGTCGTCGTCCGCCATTATAATTGAATTGTTTGTCAGTGCGCACAAGTGGCGCAGGCGCTGTATCGTGGCAGACTGAAGCACATTCAAGTCAAACCGCGAGTGAACGCACTACTGACAAATAGGAAACAACTTCATTCGTACATTCACAATCGTTCCTTCAATCAGCACAGATAACAAACTCTTGCGTTCACAGTGCTGCCATTCGATAGGATGGAACTACTAATCGAATAAATTAAAATAAAACATTCCTCTAACATATATGTATAAGTAGTTGATTTATAAATAAAAAGTCATGAAGTTTACAGACAATTTTCCGAGAAACCGTACTGGAAACGTTTACTTACTAGCTTTAGTAAGTAAACATTGCATTTCGTGTAGAAATGATGTCATAGTTATGGAATGAATATTTAATCATATTTGTTGTGTTGTCTAAGCATACTATCATCATTATAAGTATTGATATTCTTTATTGTGCATCAATCCCTCTTTTTCCTCGTCCTTTCAACTCCTTACATCCAAAGGTTGCCTGGAAGAGATCGTTTTTAGCGCTTTGGGCACCGTTTGTGGCCAAATGCAAATTATTATGAGTTGTTTCTTTTTAATATTAATATGTACCTATTATCAGACCAATAAAAAGTTAATCTATTTTTCAAAATATGCCATAAAAACATAGATCGTAAATTTCATTTTTCCGCTCTTATTTCCCTTTCCGCCCAGAGATTTTCAACTCTAAATAAAGGACGTTCAAATCATCGATATGCCCTTTTATCAATAACAAAACTAATTTTAATAGGTAATGGCTAGGAACCCTTCTTCGCACTTGCCCGTTTTTTCTTCAGTAATGTTCTATTATTTTGTACAATAAAAAATATATCTACTCGTATGTCTCAAGGCAACTTCTCGATGCATTAGTCATCGCGACTACTACGTATGTAAGTACGAGTACACTATGTACTCGCAAACACGTAAAGAGTAGGCGTAGACTGCCGAAATAATCGACCAAATGCGAGTTAGACTAGCACGCGAAGGGTTCCGTATCATTAAAAATCTTACGTTTTTTGTATGTTTACTTACTATTGCGCCAATTATTTATTTTATTTTATTTTAATTTAATTATATTTTTAAAGTCATCATTTTATACATCGGAACCTTACCCTAACTTTAATAACGACTTATCCGTTTATTTATAACCAACACAATAATCATATAAAACACTCAACTAAAGAAAAAACTTAGCCTACAAAAGTCCAGGGGTTGAGGAAAAGGTGCCCAAAATGCTGGTAGATGTGGAGGATTGACCTAATAATATTTTCACAGTTTATTGAAACCATGGACTTATTTACCAGGAATTTAAAACAAAGATCTGTTAATCTATGTCATAAATTTCTGCCGGCAAGCTTAAAACATCTTTCAGAAAAAGAGTCTTAACATACAGACGGATACCGGATTGAGATCGTAAAATGGTTCCTTTTTAATTTTTGAGGTAGGTACGGAACCCTAAAAGTTACCATACCTAATTATGCGCTTATTTGGTTTCTACTAGTACAGCTTTCTATTTGCGAGTTGTTTAAATGTAAACAGTAACTTTCTAATCGAAACTTTTGTATCAAATCTTAAAGTAAAATCTGTCGAGAACTAGATTCCAAGAGACTATTTGTTTATCTTAGTTTTAAAAGATTTTTATCAATCCAATGACCTACGACTATCATAATACTTGTATATGTTTATATACTTATCTATATCTCGGCGTTTCTTTGATACATCTCTATTTTACTATCTAGATACGTATCTGACAGGAAGATACTGGGTAAGTACATACTTTTTGACGGAAATCTTTTTAAAGGTCGTTGGAGAATAAGGTCATATTTCCATATTATGTAACAATATACAAAAAAAAACAAAAAATAAGTTGAAATAGAGGCAAAAAACGTCATGCTCGTGCACCGCCCTCAAATTCTTCTTCGTATGAGCCATTTCCATATTAATTTTCAATCCGCTTAAAGCCACAGACTTGACTTGCCCTCAAATTGAAAAACTAACGTTTAAAGTGTAATAATACGAGTATGGTGGCGATTCAGCGGCACACACGACTAAACTAAATTTAAAAAAGCCCCGTCTCTTTTCATCTTGAAGGCCAGAAAGAGACGGCACGTTCAGCACCATAGTCAAACCAACTAAAATCACGTCAAATGTAGAAAATATAGGCGACTTTAGTACGCACTCACTTGTATCACCTCTAAAACTGCCTGCACATTACATATTTGACGTGATTTTTTTTAGTTGTTTTGTCTGTGGTTCAGAACGTACCGTCTCTTTCTGGCCACCTAAGATGAAAAGAGACGGGGCTTCTTTAAATTTAGTTTAGTCGTGTGTACGGCAGAATCGCCACCTATGTCTCTGCAGCCACCTTGAGAGCGAGTTATTCCAAACTAGGCAGGCTTGGTCCAAAAAATCGCTGATTCGTTACGCATTCGATTACGCTCTCTGCTGTTGATATACCTAACTGTAATGTGTAAAAAAAAATTATGATCTCACCTTCTAATCGGATGCATCCTATAATGCTCGCACTCAGTATCAAGCGCATCAGTCTTCTCACAAATAGCGCAGAGTTGCAGTTTCCTGGAGTACACGACGAGTTGGTCGAACTCTTCTCGAACGTTCTCCGTGGTGGTCCACCCTCGGAGGTAGCAGAGCGACTTGAGGGCCTCCTTCTCGCGACCCTGGACCAGCAGCCAGACTGGTGTCTCCGGAACCTGGCAGGTGGAGAAAAGGGTAAAATAATTATGATTAGTCAGGCACTAGCCAGGTAAAAAAAGGACCAATTGTCAATGGAAAAATGCGAAAAAATTCGTTTGATGTATGGGAGCCACAAAAACATTGGGTGCTACCGTGACTTGGATGATGCGTAACGGTTCCGTCGGTCTGTTTTAGTACTAGCAAACGATAAACCAGTTCAGGACGCTCGGGTGTACTCGGGAAAACTTTTGACACCATAGCCTAGCCACTTAGCTCATACGAAGAAGAAGAAACGCCGAGGCAGCGTCGTTATACGATAGAGGTATCTAAGGCACGTAAAGCACAATATGTTTTGCCTCATTTGTTGTCCGAGCCGCCAAACTTTAGAATTCCTGGGCGAATTCCCTTTTCCCCAATGACTATAATCTAGCAAGCGCACTCCACCATAGAGCACAATATAACTTGTTGTTAAATGGGAAACTCATGAATTATTTCTTAATTCGCCTTATTCATAAAAATTATCAAACTTTCTTACATCCGATTTCCTTAAAATAGTCATATGAATTTTCAATAACAAAAATTTGGTTGAAGAATGACTTGATTTGACTCTAAATTGTTCCGTGACGTCTTTTGTCAAGAATTGCACACATTTCGTATGCGAATCGCATACATCGTGATTCGCGGCTGACATAATATTTTCGTTATGATATTTCGCTAAAATTACGCCATGAAACGACTTGGGAAAAACCTCATTGTTGTCAAGTTTGGTAGCAAACATAGATTATATACATATACTAGAGAAACGAAACGTATAATAATAAAAAATGCGTCCCACGCTTTGGAACAATTAACCCTTGTTTGTTGTGTTAAATGACACTCACACAAATACCTCAAAATTGTTCCAAACGTTGACACATTTTGTTCCAAAGAAATCATAGACAAGGGCTTTTACCTTACTTAACCTCCTTGGTAGCCAACGGTAGAGATTTTGACATTGACATTTATTTTGTACTAGTTCCGCCCCGCGGATTCGTACATTCTCGTAAATCATTGACAATAGTTATTTGCCACGGGAACCACAATTGTTTACAGGTAAAAAGTAGTCTATGTAATTCAAGGTCTAACCTATCTTCATATTACATATCATCAAAATCGGTCCTTTTAAAATAGGCTTTTAAGCATGAAGGTGTATCATGGATTTTGAAGTAATTTACTTTGCCTAGTAAGTTTTCGGGACAAGAAGTAGTCTTGTGTTAATCCAAGGTCTAAGCTAACCTACTAAATTAACTTGTCAAAATCGATTTACCGGTTTGAGCGTGAAGAAGTAACAAACATACTCACACACGCACTTACACACAAACTTTCCCATTTATTAAATTAGCAGGATTAGTAGGATGACGTTTTAATACCGAGAATACTAAACACTGGTGGTGATTCAGCGGCACACACGACTAAACTAAATTTAAAGTAGCTCTGTCTCTTTTCGTCATAAATGACCAAAAAGAGATGGTACGATCTAAACCATAGACAAAACATCTAAAATCACGTCAAACACGTCTGATTTAGAGCTGATATAATTGGGTGCGCTCTAAAATCGCTTACATTTTTCATATTTGACGTGATTTTATTAGTTTTGTGTGTGGTTCAGAACGTGCCGTCTCTTTCTGGCCACCTAAGATGAACAGAGATTTCTTTAAATTTAGTTTAGCCGTGTGTGCCGCTGAATCGCCACCATTAACCTATTTAGTGAAAAAATAAAACTTACAAGCAGCACCAGCAGCATAGAGCATATAGGAACAGCAAGACAGATGAGCGCGGCGGTCCGCCAGCTCACCACCGTACCCAGGAAGTACATGACGAGGACTCCCACGGCTGTGAAGAGCTGCGTCACCGTGCAGAGTGCACCGCGGACTGACGGCTCGCTGGAAATATGACGAGGTGATAGATAGATAGAAAATTCTTTATTGGACATATAGACCAGGGTCGATAATTTTTAAAACAAAAAAAAAGTAGGATGAAACCCATTAGAAAAGGAAGGGAATATTATAAAAATGAAAGGAAAAGCAATTTACGGGTGGTTTTATTTATTTTATATTTTTTGACTAAATTAACTGTGTGTAACACACAAACTATAATTTCGGAAACGAATCCGGCTGCTTTTGGCTCGCGGAAACCAACCGATCGAAAATCAGCTGTCAATCCGAATAAGAATGTCTAAAGTTTCCGTGGCGGGCATTGTGAATCGCTTAAAGACTTTTCAAATCGAATATACGGCCTGAGTCGATTCGGATCTTGTTTCCGTGTCATTGTGAAACACACCGCTAGTCGGGAAGGGGATGGGTGTGAGTTTTTAAGGGTAAAAAAACGGTTTTTCTCTATTTCTGGCAAAACTAAAAGTCTTATCGAAAAATGTTGAATAGCAAAGTTGTAGGTAATAAAAAGATCTAAAACTTTTGTGATAACACTTTTTTCACTTAACCTCAAAATTTATGTGAAAAATTTGGTGAAAACTCTTCTTTCTTTTTATGTCCTAAATACGCTGTAATTTATTTGATTAAAAATCTATATTTTTTCATCTTATTTTGAATTAATATCGAAAAAACACCCTAATTTTCAATCGAAAACTCACTCGTCAAAAGATCAGCTTTTTCCACAAATTTGGTGTTAAGACTGTTTCTAATAAACAGCTTAAAAGTTTACAGTTATAAAATCGAAGAGTATAATCAAATATGTTCGCAAACGTTCAAAACATCCCACGAGTTACAAACGGCTAAAAACGGCCACTATTGGATTTGGCACACTGTGCATCATAATAATATTTCTTAGCAATGAATATATCACAAATCCTTTAAAAAATATATTTAAATACTGCTATATCGTGGAAATAATTAATTCTGTTTTTTTTTTTATTTGAAATTTAACATAATATCTAGCCAGAGTTTCCATGATTTCCAAATTCGTATCAATTTCTTAAAGCTTCGAAACGCTCAGTAAATTGATTAGCTAAAACTGTTTTAAATGAAAACGGTTTTCACCACTTCAAATTGATATTCTGTCGCCATGCACTTAACGGTATGTTCCGGTATGTAGCCTCCTCGAGATCCAGTTCCAGACTAGGTATGCTCTATCTTCGGCTAGTCTCGCTGAATAGCATAATGGTTACGCGACCGGCTAGTCAAATGCCTAACTGTAAAAAATAGCTCAAATGCGCTATGCCCCATTGCCCATATTAGCAATTAAGCTTAGTTAACTTATTTTTTGTGGGTTGTCAAGCGGCTTAGTAGTAAAAAAGCATATTTTGAAAAATCCTATGTCAATGATAGAGGGCTAACAGTTATTGGATTTTAGTTGCATTAATTTAGTTTTATTAAGTTTACAAAATTTTCGTTTTATCTATCACTGTTAATAATTGTAATGTATTTTTTTACTTTATTATTCAGTTTTAAGAATTTTATAAAAATAGACGTTTTAAAATTTAAAAATGTTTTGCTTGTGAAAGTTTAAAGTAAATCTTCCTATTTTATAGGTAATGATTTTATCTAGAATCTTTAGTGCTCATAATTTCAATATTGTTAGATATTGATTTAATATGAATTTATGGTCTTTCTGTCAAAAATGTAAGGCGTGACTGTGCTCGGTACAATAACGTTTTTATGTTTTGAACCATAAGTAAAGGTCTATGTAATTGAATGTACGTTATCACTAACCAAGTATAAACGGTAGAACGTACTACAAAAAGCATGTGTAATATGCTTAGCATTTCAATAAATATAGTCACATTATCGGCTGCCTTGAATCTTAAGAAGTGACTCTTATTATTTGCAATTTTTCGTACAGGTTATTTTTGTATGGTAAATTTAGATTCCATTAAGCCAGCGTAAGGCTTAAAGCGAAGATAAGAACATAACCTTGATTTTACAGTCTTTTCGCTAAATCGTGAATAGAAAAAATGGCTTAAAGACCGTCTAAAGAACCACTCTAAGAAAGAAAATTGAAAAGAATATTTATACTTATTTTGGAATCAATCAGACTTTTCAATATGAATGTATGTGCACAGAAAATGTGTTTTATAAATAGAATCAAATATTTTGATATAAAAGTTAGCTGATTTTGAACATTTATTAAAATCCATTTGGTAGTTTTTGTAAGAAAAAGGAAGAAACGTTAATTTAACCAGATATCCATACAACTTGTCACGTTTATATTATTAGTAAGATAGAATGTGTAAGAAAACGTGACTTCCTAGATACTTTCAAGTACATAGATAATATAATACGAAATATAACTGTAAATGACATTGATCTAAATATGTTTCTATCTACTATAGACAATGTTTTGAAATATTTTGATCGCCATGAATTATAAGTGGTAGATAACTAACCGAAGATTAGCCTCACTGATAATTCTGTCGTAAGCCATTTTAAAATAAGTTACAAAAGATATGATTTTACTTTATTTGTTACGAAGCATACAATTTAAAATAAATTATAAAATTAAAAACTAAAAACAAAACCACTAATTAAACTAATTTAAAAGGCAATTTCGGATAGAACCCGACATAAAGGTACCCATAACGCTCGTGGCATTGCCGCGTTGTATAGCTATGGATAGCCTTTACGCCAGGTACGACCCGGAGCGGAGTTCAAAAAAATTAAATAAAATTAGTTTAGAATTAATTTTACATAGTTACTAGAATATAGTAACTATGTATTACAGTTCTTATTTTTTATTTAACCAAGGTACGTATTTATTAATAAGCCTATTATTAATACAGTTCTTATGTTTTTAAACTAAGGTACGTATGTTAAGCAATGTACTTCTAAATATATATGCATCTTAATAATTTTTTCTTCTTCGTATTAGTTTATAACTTAGTTGAGCTTGGCCACTTAGTTATGTGGCCAAGCTCCGGTGTCGAGAGTTTTCAAGCCGCTCGGAGGCCTCTCTGACTTGGCTTAACGACTTGCACTAAGACTAACGTCGAAACCTACAAATTATAGTGTTATCCTACCCTCGGTAGTGATTAGATGAAAATGGCAGTTTTTGTCATGTGTATGGTTACCCATTCAAATACTATCCGCATCGACCGTCGCTTAACCTCAATGATCACGTCAGACCTTAGCCGAGTTACATGAGTTACATCTTAGAAATAACAAATGGAAATCAAAATTCAAAATGTTTTTATTCATGGAATATATGTACATAATTTAATATCCCTAACCCTCAAACTGGACTGCAAGCCCGTGTCATGGAGGTTTGTTCCTTCCAGTGACTAAATTACAATGTCGTACATCTGTTTATGGGCTGCAATTACAAATATTTGTGACATGCTTTAGTCATCTTAATAAAATCAATATCTAATAACCAAACGAAAATTTTATAGTCTTCTTCTACTTTACCATTTCCCACTAGTTGGGGTCAGCACAGCCTGTTTTTCACTTCCACGCCACTCTATCAGCCGTCATCTTCACATTCACTCCCTTCTCATTCATATCCTCCTTCACACAATCCACGTCTTCTTTGGTCTACCTCTCCTTCCGCTACTTCTTACAATCATATCCATCAAATCAAATCAAATCAAATCAAATCATTTATTTATTTCTTGCAAAATAGGTACAATTTTGGTGTCATAAATAAGTTAGCTCAATTCATTCCCAACACGGCTTACATCTTTGTAATGAACTAATTTTTTTGGCTGTCGGTCTGGGAGTCAAATATGTATCTATGTAAAGTATTTATGTTTGTATATGTAGTATATCAGTTGTGTTAGGAACCATAATACAAATTAGAAATGGATTAGTATCGTGCTATCCAGCCGTGTGTGAAATGTGTCCTAATGTAATAAAATGATATATGTGACATACTATACATTATACTCGTATATGTATAGCTACATAGATAACAATGGTTTCATTCAGTAATGGGACAGGAAGAAGTGCATTAAGAGATTACAGCGAAAAATTGCAGGTAATTAGGGACACTTGAGTCCGAATTGCGGTTTTTATTCGGGTCTTAATAGCCACAAGCTAGGCAGCTCTACAGGTCAAGTGGGATCACAATCAAATTGAGCCACCAGTAGGACAATGATCTAGTATTTTATGGAGCGTATATATTTACATTTTCCTTCTATAGTATTTATATTTTATTTGCTGCGCTCGCGGCTTTAGGCGGGAGAGGCCCATGTCCAGCAGTGAACGCAGACGGGCTGATGATGATGCGGCTTTACCCCCATTTATATGGGATAAAAAGTAGCTTAAGGGATAAACGTAGCCTATGGTAGTAGCCAAGATATACTCGAAACCAAATTTAATTCAAATCAGTTCAGTAGTCTGAGCGTGAATAGCAAACATTACCTACACATTTTGCATTTATAATTGTATTAGATTAATTGTAGTTATTTTAGTGGTTATTTTTTTTAAAACTACATTTCTCCAATTCTCATTATAAAGTTCGAGAAAAATAACTGCAAAATTATACATATTTTGTACGGAAGACTTACTTAAATTTTTATTTTATTTTCTGGTATATCATCAACATATCTATCAATCACGGTACAGTAATAAACAAGTACAGCCTGGTGACATACGGCGGACAGACAGCGAGTCTTAGTAAAAAATATATATATTTACCACAAAAAATATATATATATTTACCACAAAAAAATATATATTTACCACAAAAAAAAAAATATTTACTACAAAAAAAAACTTACATTAATATTGCAACATGTTTGGTTATGGGTCTATATTTTAACCATTATTACAATTTATAAAACAAAGGGGACTGTGAAAGAAACGCAACTCTTTCAAAAATGTCACCCTTTTTTATATTTTTAATATTGTTTGTACACAGACCCTACACTAAGTAAACTACTAGTCCCGTTGTGACACTTTCGGTACGGAACCATGGAAACACGCGTGCAATATTTTTTTTATTAATCTAATAGACTGGCTAATTAGATCACTCGGCTACAATGTACTAGCGGTGGCGACTGGGAATACCCTGTATTAATCCAATCATCACGCTTATTGTTAACCGCGATGCAAGAACGACTGGCACTCAGAATAAATAAATAAATATTAGGACAGGCAAAATAAATAAGTATTATGGTAGCTAACACAGCTGATATACTACATATACATACATACATATTTTATATAGATACATAATTATTTAACACCCAGACCCACAGCCAACAAATTTAGTTAAGCGCAAAGATGTTGGCCGGGCCGGGAATCGAACCCAGAACCTTCTGATTGACAGGCCGGCATGGTAACCTCTACGCCAACGAGGTCGTCGAGTTAGAAGATTGATGTGTTTATGTGTGTGTGAGTGTATGTCTGTCTGTGGCATCGTAACTCCTGAATGGATCAACTAATTTTGATTTAGTTATTTTTGTTTGAAAGATGTATTTATTATTCGGCAGCGTATAAGTTGCCTTAAAATAAATTAAATATATTTTCACAACTCCGAACAAGGTTTTTTATTTGATACTCAATATGGATATCAAATGTAAAACCTTGGCTAGTGGAATGTACCTACTATATACAATGATACATTTAAAATTTCGGATGGGTGCAACTACAAAATTTTATAGGTAAAAAATATACATATTTTTATACTTGATTTACTGAATCTCCGTTTCCGACCTATTTATTTATGGGTAGAGATTTGATTGGTGCATTTTATAAATAGTTGTTACGGTGACAAGAACCAAGTGAACACAAAAAATTTAGAAAACCGTCGTCAAAATTTTGAGGTGGACCATCTTGGATTTGAAATGTATCATAATGTATGAATTTTACTTGTCAAGTCTTTTCATACATACAATGAGTGAATTACCTAATCAAAGAGGAGAAACACATTTTTATCCGCCATTTTGTAGCGGCAGCCATATTGGAACGATTTTCATCATACATAGCTAGAACATTCCGACTATCCGACGCGTGTATCTGTGGCATCGTAGCTATCGAACGGATGGACCAACATTGTTTTTTTTGTTAGTCTGGAGTGTTTTTGCTGTCTTTGATGCAAAATAGTCTCAACACACGTCAAATTTACAAAACCCCGTCGATTTTTCGTCAGGGTTAAAATTAAAAAAAAAATCGCTGATTATTTTAGTTTTTTACACGCTTTATATTAGCTTCATCTGTATGTTTGTATGTTTGTTTGTAACCGACTTTTTTGGGCGCGATTTTGACCCACTTTATACGGCCAGATTTCGTTGAAACTTTGTAGATTTATTGAGAGCCGATGACAATACACTAATTCGATAAAATTATTACATTTTTTTGTATTTTTGTTTGTAACCGACTTCTTTGGGCGCGATTTTGACCCACTTAAAACGGCCAGATAAGCGTGTATTTTAGTTTTTTTTTAACTACTATTATTAATTTAATACGTGCTATGGAGGTTACTCACCTAATCTCGCCAACATACGAATTGATTGGTGCTTCCATGACCCCCGTACCAAGTCCGAGCAATCCGTTGGCTAAGAACAGCGTCGGTAGATTCCACGCGTAGTACATGAGTACCCAGGCAACGAGGTGCGGGATGTTCACGAGGAAGTTAGCTTTCTTCCTGCCGAAGTAATCCACTATGGGACCAGATATGATCGCTCCGAGAGGCTGGGTTAGGAACGATATGCTGCCTGTAACGTGGAGATGTGACATGATTAGATGACATTCATTGTCTTTTCCTTTTTTTTCTAATAGGTACATACTTCATTTATTCAGTTAAATTCCACATTATTAATCTAATCTTATCTTAATATATATAAATCTCGTGTCACAATGTTTGTCCTCAATGGACTCCTAAACCACTTAACCGATTATAATAAAATTCACACCATGTGCAGTTCGATCCAACTTGAGAGATAGTTTAAATTTCAAATTATAGTCGCAATTTTAATTTATTGCTAAGTATTGTCTGTTATTATTTGAGAGTCACAATTATCTGTTAACTCCAAATGATTCTAACAAATATCGATACCTTTCGACTGGGTTGAGTAAGTAATCAATAGATGGCGCTGCTATGGTAAATCTACAAACGTGTCATATAAGCTATACTATTTATTTTTCATACCCCTGTGTGAGGCAAAACAACGTTTGCCGGGTGGGCTAGTATTATATAAAATTACGTCCAATATAAAAGTATATTTATTTTAAATACACATCACTTATTAGAAACACTTTAAAATAAAAACTGCACAAACATGAAAATAAATTATTCTCTCTTTCTAATTATATCATTAGATAATAATTCGGCTAATTAAAGGGATCCGCTATCAGCTATCACCAAAGTTATGCGGATAGGCTTTGGTTGGATCATGGAAAAGTCTTTAATTTTTCATCCAATTAATTAGGTGTAACTGGACGTATAATTTTTTTTACACTTTACACAAAGGCAACCAGCTGGGCGCGTAAGCAAAAGAGTTAGCGACACTCCGGCCTAAGGTAGAGTATGCTTAGTTTAGAATGACTGGCTCTCAAGGAGGATGCCAGAAAACACTAGGTACCTGGCGACAGATTTTTCAACTTGAAAGTGTGAGTGCGAATATGTTCATTTGGCATTTTCAATATTGTAAGGTTTCTCTTTTTCTTATTCGATTTAATTTAGTCGATTTAATCTTTTACTCGATTATTATTTTCAAGCACGGCAATTTTGTTTTTATTTTAACGGTAAACCCTTTTTTTCGATTGGTGGATTTGTGACGAATCGGGGAAAAGGATCGAGTGACGCGTTTTGCGAGGCGACGTTGAAAGAAGGGCTGGTGTGAGACGGCAGTCTTGGTCGGAATACTATACTGTAAAGTCAAGAAGTGGAAATATAAGAAGTACTGACTAGAATTCAAGGGTTTTTGTTGAAGTCCCCATTAAGTAGGCACCTACCTATTAGGCAGTCTATAATAGCATTAACAGTTTTAAATTAAAGAATTAGAAAACTCCCGATGGAAAATGTTGTAGTCACTTAAAGGCCTCTTTCACACATACGAGTAGATGCTTGCTCAGAGAGTGTCCTATAAGAGAACACTATAATAAATTTAATTTACTGGGCTTGCGCTTGACGAAAACTCACTGATATTAAGTGATATTGCGGTCCAGGATGGGGCGAGCTTGCTTAGTAAAAACCGGTTCACTATCGCCTTGAAGACAGCAAGGTTGAAGTTCATTGAGAACATTTACGCATAAAACTTTGTATAGATGCCAGTGGAAAAGTATATTTGCAAAACTTTCTGTGTTCCATTTTATAGCGTCTTTGCACTAAACAAAGCAACGAAATCGTCAAAATTCAAAAAGACGGTAATGCGTTTCTACGATTATTTGAGCGAAAATGTCGGTTGTTTTAATCGGGACTATAAATAAATAATAATAAATAAAAAATAATAAATAAAACGTTTATTTGTCCAAATAAAATGGTGTACAATAATGAAAAAGAATATTTTTTCAAAATTATCTTACATTATCTTACACTATTGTACAGCAACAAGATGTACCCTGTGCTTCACTGTAGGACAAGTCCTGTGTTGTGAAGCACAGTGTCTCCTCCTCCTTAAAAAATATAAGTTATTTAAAATGCATTTTCGCAATAAAACGTTATTTGTTTTTTTTTATTTGTGGCCCTTTTGCATTTAATAATGAGCGATATATAGCTGATTAGTTAAGACATGCCACTAAAGGTTTTGTAAGAAATCTATGCATTACAAATAAATATCAATAGACAATACAAATCGTGTATACATTTTCACATATTTACTTCTTTGTACAATGAAAATTCTATGGCGTGCATTTCCACGAAAAAATGAGGTTATCATTTATACAAATAATGACGCTACATTACATATAATGTACCGACTCTGTTTATATTTCTACAGCCTTGAAAAAACTGGTTTCAAACAGATTTTAATCATCCTGTTTAACTTTTTTTTTCACTTATCTTTCATTTACTTGTCTTTATGCAAATCTGTAATAACCGCATTACAGATTTGCATAAAGACAAGTTTTAAATCTGCTTTTATATATTCTTCGTTTAACAACATATATACCTGTAATTCAATTGTAAGCTGTGTACATAGAAGATGTATGATATGTTATAAAATATATATAACATGTATATGTTATTAAACATATGTATATAATATTATATAAACAGCTATCAGACAGTGTGATGACGTAATTTGGATTATAATAATCTTATACAAGACGAACAGCAAGTTCTTTGTATGAATATTAAATGCATCGATGAATTCATAGACATAGATAGCTACAGCTATAGACACAAAGATTAAGCTGTGAACTAATTACTTATAAATGAAACGATAATATACACATATAATTATTTTATGGGCTCGATGGGAAAACGACAGGGTTGTCACACGTTTGAAGTGTACATAATAATATCTGTATATAGCATCGTAGCCAAGATAATCTGATTTTGATCTAAATTTTTATGTTTGAAAGGTGTTTTTGCCTATTTTGAATAAAAATCGGACGAAGATGGCCGCCAATACTAAGTGGCGGATTCCATATTTAAAAATACTCCTTCAATATAGATATCGAAGAATTCAATTTACATATAGATATTGAATATAAAATAGATATCAAATGAAACGGCTTGACTAGTTGAATGCATACACAATGATTTATTTAAAATCTAAGATGGCCCCTGCCCAAAATGGCTGTATTGATACATATTTTATCTTTCTACCTCAGCATACGTATAATAAAAGGGCTTGACTATTACAATACAAACACTATAATTTTTATATCTTTGTTCCCGCAAAATCTAATCTTTTTTTTTAATTTTTAATACAAGTAGACTTGCAATGATAGCAACCGATAGTATAGTAATATGTTAGCAAGCTCACAAGCATAACAAGCTAGACACAATCGTTTTGTTTGTTGTCTCATCTATTCTTCCTCTGACAATGGAGGTCATTGACATTGATAGACTAGACATACCTAGGTAGGGTTCTGTTACTGGACAGACACTCTGCGCCGGCGCATATCCATAAAAAATTATGACAAACAACAACCCAGTATCCCAAGTTTTAGTTTAAGTTAGTTACTTTTTACACCGTAGCGGCTGAATCGATTTGGGTGTAATTCGGCTTACTTGGATTAACTTGTTGGATTAACAAATAGGTTACTTTTTCTTTTTTTCATGTAATTTGTAATAATGTATGTGTCTTCATTGCCTGAAATAAACGTTTTCTTTCTTTCATACAAAAGTTTAATATATAGACTTAAATATTACACGCTTTCTATTTGTTTCACCTGTATGTTTGTTTGTAACCGACTTCTTTGGGCGCGATTTTTACCCACTTTGAACGGCCAGATTTCGTTCAAACTTTGTAGATTTATTGAGGACCGATGGCAATACACTAATTTGATAAAATTACGGTTTTCTATAAAAAGCGTGTTTTTAGTTTTTTTTAACTATTATTATATAAAGTCCCTATCTGAGCCCCGCGGCATTACCCGCGTTAATTAGGGACAAAAAAGTTAATCCGGGATAAAAAGTAGCGTATGTATTGATCCAAGATATAACCTATCTTGAGACAAAATTTCAAAAAAAATTGTTCAGCCATTTGGGCGCGAAAAAGTAACAAACATACACACAAACTTTCGCATTTATAATTTTAGTACGATAAGTGACGACCTCGTTAGCGTAAAGGTTACCATGCCGGACGGCTAATCAGAAGGTTCCGGGTTTGATTCCCGGCCCGGTCAATATCTTTGTGCTTAACTAAATTTGTTGGCTGTGGGTCTGGGTGTTAAATATGTATTTATATATAATCATTATGTAGTATATCAGTTGTGTTAGCAACCATAATACGAGCTAGAAATGGTTCAGTATGGGGCTAACCAGCCGTGTGTGAGTGTGTCCTAATATAAAAAAAAATATTTAAATTAAAGGTGGTAGAGTTTTCCAACACTTACCGAACCAAGAAGCCTGCGTCTCATTCAGGGACAGCCCCTGTGTGGCGTGAAGAAGATCTGGGAGCGCGATGGTGGCGAAACTGATCGCCATGCCCAAATCCAGGAGAAGCAGGTTCGGAGACATGCATGCTATTAGCTGGAACACCCAGAAAGATAATCAGATGGGATGAGATTAGAAAAGATTATATATTAGATCAGGTTATGAGTTATGCCAATAATTGATGGGGATTTTTAGACTTATTAATTGCCCAGAAATTCCCATTTGTGCTTCATATGTGAGAAGGAAACTGAAAAACGAGTCTTCGAAGTTGAGGTGCGAGCAGTCAAGTTGTACTTCAACACATCCCTTTAAATATATTTTTTGTTTAAATATATTATTTTATGCCGAAATAAACCGCTAGATGCTTGATTCTTCTTCTTCTTCGTATTGGCTTAACGACTGCTTGTACTAAGCCGGGACATACAATTTAACGTGTCATCCGACCCACGGTAGCGCCTAAATGAAAATGCCACTTTAAAAACGACAGTCTTGTGCATTATCACCCATCCAAACACCGTCCGCATCGACCGTTGCTTAGCTTCTATGATTTTGTTAAAATTTTAAGGCTTTGTCTGTTCTCGTCGCTGATATATAGCAAAAAAAAAAACGAATAATATATGTATTTTTTTGGTGACAGTACACGCCTCACGATGCCTCGCCATTTTTCCCTGCTAGAGGTCATCCTGGCGCACTTTAATACAATATTCATGTATAGGTTTGCAATAGGTACTCGAATGAAGCTCTTAGTAGTCCTACAGCAGGGCGTACCCAGTGGTGCACAAGGCTCTGCTGTAGTTTGCCGGGGAGGTCGAAGACTACATACATGTTCCAGCCCCCTGGCTTTAAAACGCAGCGAGGGAACACCGTGGAGGTTTTAGTCGGTAGTGGTCGCCACTCTGGCAACGAGCCCGACATACCCCGCCGCCTCCCTCGGGGATTGGCGGGCATGCGTAAATGCATTTCCTCCATGTCAAAGAAAAGGCTCTGTTGTAGTAGCCGTCTTCATCGTAGCGGATAAGACATAAGAGCCCATTTTTCGTGCACCATTTTGTCACAGAATAAATTTTACTATATCCTTGTTCACCTTGACTCAGTAGAGATGTGTTAGTTCCAGTAAACGAGCGACATGCGCATTGAATACTCCCCGTCACGGTCATAGTTCGTAAAGAGAACAATACATTGACATGGTATGTATAGCTTTGTACATAGATACACGGCATGTAAACCATGTGTACCTATTTGTTATGACACATTCAGAAATTGTTCTCAAAGAACAAAATTTGATAACAAAAAACAATGATTTTTAGTTAATTTAATTATCTTCTATTTCAAGTTAGTGAACTCACTGACTTGAAAAACATCACAGAATCCTACAAGCATGCATTTGTAAATTACAGTTTGCTTTTTGGCATTGGTCACCCATATAAAAACTACCCTACGACACTTACTTGATGATCTTTTTCTTACTCGTAATGACCGCGTAAAATTACATTAATTAGCCGTTCTGCTATGTTTAGTTTAAAAAAAATGACATTCATTAAGAACAGTAGATGAGTTATAGATATTTTTAAAAGAAGAAAATAAAAAAGCGAGTGTGGCTCGGTGGTAATAACGTCTGCTTTTCAATCAGACGGCCTCTGGTCCGATCCCAGCCCTACACCAAGGACTTGTTTTTCATGTGTGGATTTGCACTTGCTTTACGGTGAAGGAAATTTCTTGAGGAAACCGGCATGTTTGAGGACCACAATATCCGAAGACGTTTGTCATCCGCCAACCCGCTCTTGGCCAGCGTGCTGGATTATGGCCTATATCTCTCTCCTCGTGAGGGAAGGCCCCGAGTCTTAGGAGTGGGAACGTATATTGGGTTGCTTATGCTTACTTCATATTTTCTCATTTTGTATTGTAGGGTTTTACGTGTCACTGGAAATTTATACAACGTACATATATTGTAGATATTATGAACTTATAAAGGACTTAATATTAATTGAGTTATTGTACTGTCAAACTTAGTATTTTTAATGCTCGTGTCAGTAATACATCTTGGTTTTGACACCTTCCTGGCGCCAGACTATTCTTATATTATACTAGAGGTTGCCCGCGGCTCCGCCCGCGTGTAGGATTTTTTTTTGTGGAAAAATTGTATCCTATTCCCGTATATCAAAATGAGCCGCATCTGTCTTTCCGCATTCGATTCCTGAGATCTAGTTAACCTCTGTTTTTAGCTACTTTGGTGATGATACGACAGATTAGATCGTTTTCGATAGATATAATTATGTATATAGTAGATTTCCTTACTTAGACAAAAGATTTCATTGGTTGAAATGTTTGCCAGAACAAACGGAGGTTGACTAACAACGATTGTATACGGACAGAATATTAATGAGACGGAACATTTTATGTAATTTTGTGCCTTCGAAACAACTTGTACACTAGCTAATACAGATAATTTTCGAAACTTAAATAGAGAACACAGCTGTTTTTACTGCTCCATAGAAAAGGTCATCGACCCGAGGTAAAATGGAACACCTTTTTTGCGATTGCAGAGATGACCCCGCAGTGAAAGTTGGTTGTTACAATGCCTATATTGACCTCCTTTTGAATTCCGAATTCATTAACTCTATACTTAACAAGAAGATTGAAATACTAAAATCGAAGTCGAGTTAAAGTTTACAGTTTATTTATTTGCTTGCACATATATGACATAAGGCTATGACCTCCTTTTGGCCTGGTATTGCCGAATTCATTAACTCTATACTTAACATCAAGATTTAAATACTAAAATCTAAGTCTAGTTAAAGTTTATAGTTTATTTATTTGCTTGCACATGTATGACATAAGACTATATTATATACTAGCTGACCCGACAAACGTAGTTTTGCCTTAAAAAATAGATAGTTGCCGATTCTCAGACCCACTGAATACGCATAGTAAAAATCGGTCAAGCCGTTTCGGAGGAGTACGGTAACTAACACTGTGAAACGGAAATTTTATATATATATAAGATATAAGATTAGGTACATTCGCACCGAAAATACTAGACAAGCTCTTTTTTTTATATCTTACTAGTTGCGCCCTGGGGTACTCCCCGCGTTAATCCGTGATAAAAACATTCCAATGTGTTAATCCAGGATCTAAACCATCTCAGTACGAAATTTCATCAAAATCGGTTCAGCCGTTTGAGCGTGAAGAAGTGACTTAAACAATTTCACAATAAAACTTTTGTCTTTTATAATATTAGTATAACACTATACATAATTATTCTCAATTTCATAGCTTAAAGTTAAAACAGAGAAATTCTTCCTTGTGGGCCAGTTATAGTCTAGTCAACAAGTGCCTTTTTGGTCACCTTTTTTCAGCAGTCTCTGAAAATTATGATTGAGGTGTCATTCGATTCGGAATGGCATCTAGATAGTTTTCGAAAAACAATGAAGTTACGCTGAAAAAAAAATATCCGAAGGAATGAATAAATATTATTTAAACTTATTAAATATGAAAATTAAAATTTGAAAAAATTCAGGTGCCTACAGGACAGATCAATAAACAATAATCCGTGGTCAAAAACTTTAATTTTTTTTTATTTTATTTGCGGAACTTCATTGTTTTTTTGAAAACTATCTAGATGCCATTCCGAATCGAATGACACCTCAATCATAATTTTCGGAGACTGCTGAAAAAAGTTGACCAAAAAGGCACTTGTTGACTAGACTATTATTCCAGACCGTGATATATCTTCATATATTATTTCATGTAACTAAATCACGGTGCGTCTGTGATTATGTTGATCACATGTGTTGCGTTGTAGTGACAGTAAAGTCTGAATAACAGGGTCCCGGTGGTCCTCTTGGGATAGGGAACCCAAAAAACTAATTAAGTGCATCCCACACGTTCTTAAGTGCTCTATAGTCTATTTCTATTCAATTTGTTTATTTTTAAGATTCATGAAACAGGTTTACCCTGTGAGACGTGCTCAGTTAGAAATGTGCTTATCTATTAACCACTGAATGAAGTATGTTGATAGGTTTTTAGAATAACGACGTCTGATAAGATTCTAATTGGTTCCAAGGTAAGTTTCCAATTTCGAAAAAGAATTTTGGTTTCGTAACCATTGCTATTGGTATTTGTCTATCCATATTATAAAAGCGAATGCACATAGGCTACTTTTTATCTCGAAAACAGTTATGGTTCCCCTGGGATACGCATAGAACTGAAGAATCTTAAACGAACGAAGAAAGAATCTTGAAGGTTACTTCTTTTCGGCCTTTAGAGCCGACGGCTTGACCGATTTTGATGAAATTTACTATGAAGATAGGTAAGATCTTGGATTAACACATAGGCTACTTTTGATCCCCGATTAACTTATTTTTGTCCCGGATAACGCGAACGAACCCGCGGGGCGCAATCGGTCCAGCTGTTGGAGCAAGTAACATAGATTTTGAAGTTCTTTGCGTATTCCACGAGTTGCGAATTCCACAGTTGCGTTCGGGATAAAAAGTAGACTATGTGTTCAATCCAAGGTCTAAACACCAAATTTCACGAAAATCGGTCCAGCCGTTTGAGCGTGCAGAAGTCACAAATTTTCGCAGTTATAATATTGGTGGGATTAATAACTAAAAAAAATGGTTGCCTGTAAAGTCGGTTTTACGGGCGAAGATTTTACGTGACAACGTCTGCCGCGTGCTGCGCGCGCGGCAGACCGATCATAGTTGAGTGGGAGAGAGACGCAAGGCATTCGGCGGGCCTCTCTCTCGTTCGGTGACTCATCGTAACGTTACCGGGCGTTACACTTTTTCATAAGTGACTCCCAGCCGCAACCTAATTTAAGACGTTGTCACGTCAAAAAATAACTTTATTTAAACTGTTAAGTATGTGTTGAACACCAGTGCTTGCGTCAAGAACCTAAGTAAGTAAATAAGCAAAAAAAATATTTCATAAAAAATCAATTGCCCTAGTTAATTTCGTTCCGCCAAAGAAATAAATAATTTTGTTAAGATGGCCATACTTTTAAACTGATGTATTTTATTAACTTTCTATTCCTACAAAGGCAAATACAAAAACAAACAAAAAACAACGGTTTTTGAGTTATAAATAGTGTAACAGATGCAAAAGTGAATTTAAAATGTAACTGAATAATTTTATTACATATACGAGTTTTTCTTGTTTCGTTTGTTATTTGTAAAAAAGAAACACAGACAAATAACCATAACTCTAAACCCACTTAGTGAAAATAAACTCAAGTATTAGTACTATACGAGTCTGTAACAAATTTCAAGAAGTGTAAATTTACACCTGAATTGACACACTTTAAATCAAATAAAAAATGTAAACAAAGCAACATACCTGTGACGTAACCGATCTCAATCTAGTCACTGCCGGCGAAGCCTCTTCAATTTGAAGTTGACGCACCATTTTTATTTTTAAAATAATTTTATTTATTTATTTTCTTTCAATTTATTTCATAACAAACACAAAAGAATAAAAACAAAATAACATCTCAATTTGCAGTCATTGCTCTGTCAAATAGAACGTTTTTGAAATTTGAAGGTAGAACGTTGACTTTTTTGTTGTTCTTTTTTTAGACAGCATTGGCTTCGGCCGACCGCCTCAGTCAGCCTTGCCGTAGGAAATGATTTTGACAACCAAGCGGCGTGACAACTATCTTGTGAATGGTTCAATGATTACACATATTCTTTTGTCGTAGTTAAGACGGCTCTCGCTTTTATTTATCAGCGAAAATGAGTCAGTTATAATACAGTCAGTTGTAATGCCGTGCAGGCAATGATGTTATATGTACTAGATTGGCAGTTTACGGCAGCGACGCGTTGCAACTTCGAAGACGCCTGTGGCCTAATCTGACGTCAGTTGCCTGCTTGACATGTAGTAAGCGTGACGCGCCCTTTAAAATAATTCATAATGGTGAAATTTGCTGTTAAAAATTGTGTATCGCGGTCTGAAAAGGATGATAAAGCAAGTGGCGTTACTTTTCATGAGTTAGTTTGAATAATTTTGATCATATTGTCTAAAATTAAATCAGAAAATAAAATAAATATATCGTCCATTATTTTTGACATCGATGTTGCCAGTAAAGCGATTTTGATTTTTCCCATTTATTTGGGAGTTTAGTTAATTAAATAATGAATGACGGAAGTGTGTGCCGGTAATATCTGTGAATAAAATTTCGGCAACGTCTGTAATATACTCAATCATTACGAGAAGTATTTTATTAAACTAAGTAATGTTATTTCATCATCGTAATGTGTAATCATCTTAAAATTGTATTAAATTCTCTTAGAATGATATTTTATTTGTTTTAGTAGAGTATGTACCTAAACCTTCTACAACAAACTTATGTTACACAGCGGTGTTTAATCACAATAACACCCTGCAGTTTTATATACAATAGCACACTTTTTATTTTTATTTCTATCTACAAAACGTGTTATTATCTTAGATTTTTATTATTTACTACCTTTTTAAATAAAAATCTGCCTTTTATTCCTATCAAAATCTATTCACTACAGCCTTTTCAAAATATTTTCAATGTAGGTACACACACGCTTCCGTTACAGTTTTGTAATAGTATAAATTGAAAGTTTTATTAAATTCTGTTCAGAATATATAACACCAAAGCAATTAAAAACATTTATTCGTTCATTTATTTTGGGGAAATTATTTCGCGCCACTGGCAGCTCTGTCCGTTTTCATGCCAGCAATGTCTTGTCTCATTTCTACGGTAATTAGATAATGACTGGAAGAAAAGAGACAAATATAGTTTACTTTGGCATAATGTATCGGTTTCAAAGCTACGTCTTTTGAACTATCAAGTGGCTACGCATTTCTGAAAATCGTTTGCTGTCATTGCTACTCTAGTATATATAGCTCAATGCGTGCAGGCATTAAAACGCAGTATGAGCAAATGCGTTTTGAGAAAACCGCGAAAATTGTAATGATGAATTTGTATCGTATGCGTTATTAGTCTATGAACAGAAGATGGACGACAGATGTGGTAAATAATTATAAGTACTTGGTAGTTTCACAACAATAAAGTAGATACATGTGTTCTAAATCATCATTGCGGTGGTTGCAAGTATCTTTTTTTTATTTTGATGTTCCGTCTATACTTCCTCTGACAATGATTGTTAGAGACATTGTTAACCCTAACATATTGCTTACGCAGTTTACTTTTTATTGGAATAGTCGGTAAATGATGCACATTTTTTATTATTATTTAACAATAGTAATAAAATGTACATATATTGAACTAGTCAAGAACAATTACCCAGCGTTCCCCCAAATTATTAGAAATTGAACCTAGTGCACAAGCGCCTTAAGTAAAGGCATTTGTATCTTTTTGTTTTTCTTTTTACCTCTTTATATCCTTGAATTTTTTTTATTTTTCTTTTACTTGTTTTACAAGTACGCCGTACCTGCTTGTGGCCACAGCAATGAAGGTATACCACAATTGATATGGTCATAAGTAACAATTGTAAATAAGTTGTGCCTACTGTAATGGATTACTAACGTAAAACCGCAGGGATGGCTATGCTGCCGTACTTTAACTATTATACCGTTAAGTACTAAACAATTTGACTAAAATGGCGGCATTTTAGTTAAGACACGACAGTATGGTACATTTAGAAAAACTACGAACATTAAATATGTTGTAAAGGGGCCGAATGTTTTTTTTTTATTTGTTTCTAACTTCGATGCAAAAAAGATGGAGTCTTATAAGTTTGACGTGTTTGTGAGTGTGTGTGTCTGCCAGTGGCATCTCAGATCTCCAGAACGGATGAACCGATTTTTTTTTGTGTTCTTGTGTTCGTGTTCTTAGCTTTGTTTGATATAAACGGTCTAATATGGTAGCCACCGCAAAATGTTGGATGGGGGTTTTCTATTTTTTTTACATATTTCACACAGGGCTGGTTAGGTCCATACTAAACCATTTTTTGTTTGTATTATCGTTGCTAACATACATACAACGAGTACATTACATACAAAAATACTTTATATCGATACATATTTAACACCAAGACCGACAGCCAACAAATTTAGTACATCACAAAGATGTTGGCCGTGCCGGGAATCGAACCCAGGACCCTTTTGATTGGCAGTCTGGTATCGTAACCATAACGACAAGGTCATCATATGTGCCTAGATAAGGCCAGTAAATCTTACTATTGCACTTATATTATGTATATAAGTTCAAAGGCGTTCTTAGATTAGGTTGAGATCTGATTAGGATTTTCTTTGTCATGGTACTTTCCTTGACAAAGAGAATTCTTATCAGAAACTAAAGTATATTTTATAACAATACTAGCTCACCTGGCAAACGTGGTTTTGCCTTAAGAACAGTTAAACACACTATAAAGGGGTATGAAATATAGATAGTAGCCGATTCTCAGACCTAATGAATACGCATATACAATTTGGTAAAAATCGGTCAAGCCGTTTCGGAGGAGTACGGTAACTAACATTCTGACTTGGAAATTTTATATATTAGAAGATTATAAAGAGGAAAAGTTTGATTGTTTGTTTGACGCGAATAGGCTCCGAAACTACTGGACCGATTTGAAAAATTTCTTTCACTGGAAAAGCTACATTATCTCCGAATAACAAAGGCTATATTTTGTTTCTCTTTGCTACTCAGATTATTTTAGAGCCTGTGCGAAGCCGGGATGGGATGCTAGTACTTTATATAGTAACTAGCTGACCCGGAAAACGTTGTTTTTCCTCACTTAGGAGTATGAATAATAGATTCTAGGCGATTCTCAGACCTACCGAGTACGCATATAAAATTTGGTAAAAATCGGTCAAGCCGTTTCGGAGGAGTACGGTAACTAACATTGTGTCATGGAAATTTTATATATTAGAAGATTATAAAGAGAAAATGTTTGATTGTTTGTTTGACGCGAATAGGCTCTGAAATTACTGGACCGATTTGAAAAATTTCTTTCACCGTTGGAAAGTTATATTATCTCCAAATGACACAGGCTATATTTTGTTTCTCTTTGCTACTCAGATTATTTTAGAGCCTGTGCGAAGTCGGGACGGGATGCTAGTATTTTATAAAATAATTGAGATGTCTCATCCGCCTCATATAATTAATTATGCCTTTTGTTTAGTTTAAAGTATGTTTACAGGGCCATAAAATGACACACGCGTGCCATAAGCCTAAAGGAAATGACAAATGTTAGAAGAAATTTAGAAACTCAAGGATAATTTAGTTATGAGAGGATTTAAATCTTATTTTTGTAGTTTTAGGATGATTCCAAAATTTTTTGAGTCAACACAAATGCTTGATGATCTGGTTGAACAATTTCTGTAGGTACCAAGATGTTATCAGTAACTAAAATTGAAATTGACCAGAATAATTAAATTTAGATGTAACAGTACAACTTTACTTAGACTTTTTTATATTAGGACACATTTTCTCACGGCTGGTTAACCCCATACTGAACCATTTCTAGTTCGTATTATGGTTGCTAACACAACTGATATACTACATAATTATACATACATACATATTTTATATAGATACATATTTAACACCCAAACTGATAGATAACAAATTTAGTTCAGCACAAAGATGTTGACCGTGCCTAGAATCGAACCCGGAACCTTCTTATTGGCAGTCCGGCATGGTACCTTTACGCCAACGAGGTCGTCAACTCGTCGTACTTGACCGTATAACCATTACTAACTTCGATGATCATATCGAATGGCCTTCAGAATCACAATCAGAAAACGTATTAAAATTAATAAAAAAAATGTGATGTATAAAAAGTGGACAGAGTAGGTTTAATACTTTGAAGAAGAACTCAATTTGAGGTTTCACACTAAGTTGATTGGTCATTTCGTGTGCAATAGTTTTTAAGTTTTATTGTTTTAAAATATGTATTAGTTTATATTTATTGTTTTATATTTATGTGTGTATTGTATTTTATGGGCAGATACCCATAAAATACAATACAGTTGCCTGAAATAAAGGAAAATAAATAAATAAATAAAATCAAAATATTTTTAGGGTCTTGTACCTATCTATCTTCGATTTTATTAATGAGTCATACACACCCTGCATAATTATTCATAATAATTAACAACTGAGATTAAATAGCTAATTAAGAGGATAGTTAAAAATATATTATGCCCTTATTAAGTTTATTAGTGAGCTATTTACATAATTACTTTTTAATGTTTCATTTTCGTGTTAAATTTATTTAAGTATTAGATTTATTTACACTTTCTCATCTTATCTAAATCTTGTTGAATGAATTCCATGAAGCTCTCATAGTTTTATCATTCGTCAGTACTCTACATATGCCTATTTCATTCTATCTTATCATATTATCTGAGACATTGTCTAAACAGTGTCTGGCAACAACTACTTGACAAGATATAGATGCATTAACCTTAAGTTTGTTTTGTTTGTAAGGCGGTATGCGAGCAAAATAGCATACTTTGAAAAATATTTTAAATGATAGAGTTGCGTATTTTATTCAAAATCAAAAAATGAAAATCAAATCATTTATTAACCTTATGACTACTTCTGCCATACACGGCACGTCACTTACAAAAACGTTTTATTCAAATTATATATTTTTTAACTAAATCACAATAATTAGCATTAATAATAAAATTACATAATAAAAATCATTAATTTATTGTTCCAAAACACGAGTAGGTACACACAATTCGCTCAATATCTAGTGTTATTGTCTCAAAATAGTCGTATTAAAATTTAAATATGGCGTGCTTCTAATAGTTATAAAAACAACACACATTTATATTTTAATTTAAATAGTTGAATTGTTGTGTCCAATAAAGAATTACCTATATATTTTTTCAATGCACCTTTCCATAAACACTCGTAATATACCTATTAGTCTGAATTTCCTAGACTAGTTTACTCGTACTACTTTACTATATTTCCACAATTCTATTTTTTATACTAATTTAATTTAAATAGTCTAATTTTGTGTCAAATTTAGTCTATCTATCGTTCTTAATACACCTTTCCATAAATATTCGTAATATTGGCCTGATTTTACTTGACTAGCTTTAAGTATGCCAGATTTCCAATAATCAACTTTTTATACTACTTCAATCAAAATTAATTAAAATAGTTGATTTTTTATGTTCAATAAAGAATTATAATTCTTTATTCTATCTATCTTTCTTAATACACCTTTCCATAAGTACTCACAATGTAATTAGTCTGAATTGACTCGTACTGTACTATGTAACTTAATTGTATTAGATTTCCACAATTCTTATAACATCCTCAATCCAACTCTCACAGTTCGGTTAGTAGGTAAATTAAACAAGCTTTATCTAACTGGTTCACTCGCTGCACCAATCATTTCTCTTTCTTACATTTCTTAAAAACATTAATGAATTGGTCATCAGCAAACGTTCTGAACTCTTCATTGTAGAAGTTTTCTATCTCAGCTAGAGGAACTCCTTCCGTTTCTGGCATGGAGAAGTAGAGGTATACAGTTCCCATGAAGCCGAAAGCTGCATAGACTGCGAAGGTTCCCCAGAGGTGGAAGTTCAGCTCAAGGGTGATGAGGGTCTTGGCTCCGAAGAAGGTCACGATGTAGTTAAAAGCGGCTGCAATTCCTTGAGATGAGGCACGGCTCCTGTTGAAGAGATTGAAGATTACGCATTTTTATAAATGGTTAAACATAATTCATATAATTTTTTTTACCAATTCGTTCTCTAAATATACGTGCAATGTTGCCTGGAGGGTAAAACTACTACCATGTTTAATATATCTGAAGCATGAAAGTTACGAAATATAATTTATTTACCTCACTTACTAAATCAATTTAGTAACAAATAAAAGCGTCAATAAGACGTGACGACGATTCTCAGAAATCGCATAGAAAATGTTCCACACATTATTATAATGTTTAGTTAAAAATACTTAAGCGAACAAAGTGCCGTCATTCCTATATTTAGCATGAACATAATAAATAAATACATATTAGGACACATTTCATACACTACTGCTTAGCCTCGTACTAAACCATACCATCTCTGTTTTTGTATTATGGTATTTGTATTATTGGTATTTGTATTACTGGTATTTTGTATTATTTTGGAATCGGCCCAAAATTACGCCAAAGTCGTTATTAATTATTCGAAAGTAAGTTACTATGATTATATTATTTGATAGCTTACCTGAACGGAAAGACCTCTCCTAAAAGTACCCAGGATACGTTAGAACCGGTGCAAAGTGCCAACGCGTAGATATACACTAGCGGCCAAACGCTCTTCTCCTTGGGGAAGGTGGAAGGGTCGTAGGAGAACACCGTGGAAGGAAGGTAGTACTTGGCATAAAGACTGAGAGCCAGACAGGAGAGGCCGGTCCCCAGCATCACGGTGATGCCCATCTTCCTCTTTCCGGTCAGCTTTATGAGGAAGACCACGATTAAGGCTGCTATGAAGGTTATCACGCCGACCATGAACTGCGGAAGAAATTTAGATTTTAGTATATTTTTTTTACTGACAATGATTTTGAAATAAATAGGTACATAAAAAAATTAAATAAATAAAGCCATTTATTCCACAAAAACTTAAAAAACATATATTGGGTTAAAGAAATCTATGTTAGTTTTATATAAAAATACATTCTTCTGTTTATTAATAACAAATTACAATTAATTAAAATACTATTATAAAGATTCTTGGGGCACCCACATATGGGTGTAGGCCTCCTCCATGCGTTGCCAGGACATTCGATCTTGAGCTAGCCTAGTCCAAGTACTTCCTGCTGCTTCTTCGATATCGTCGCGCCATCGTCTGCGTGCTCGTCCTCGGGGTCTAAGATCTTCTGCTGGGTACCAATGAAGGATACGCTCGCTTCATCTGCCGTCAGATGCTCCCGCGACGTGTCCTGCCCACCTCCATTTTAGTCTGCATAACATTTCTACAGCATCTGTTAGTTTGGTCATTTTTTTTTATAGAAGTAGTTACATAGATTATTATAATAGTTTATTAGATGATATTATAATAGTTTATGTTATGATAGTTTATTTAGATTATTATAATAGTTTATGTTATGGAAGGCGAGTTCTAGAGTGGAGACCGCGTCTCGGCAAACGTAGTGTAGGACATTGTAAACTGTACTAAAAAATATTAATAGTAAGACATCTTAATATTAATAATTTTCTACGCGATAATAGTAGTGTAGGACGCCCTACAAACAGGTGGAACGATAATCTGAGGAAGGTAGCGGGTAGTGGATGGCGAACAGAAGCACAGGATAGGGCCAAATGACGTGTCTTGGGAGAGGCCTATGTCCAGCAGTGGACGAACATAGGCTGATAATGATCAGTTTATTGGACACAAAATAAAAAAAAACAATTTTAACTAATATAAAAAAATGTGTGCCACAATAACGGCCTTATCGCTTAAAGCGATCTTCTCCTGGAAACCTTTCAATAGAAAGGAGTTAATTAAGTGTGTATGTTTCTTACATTTTCACGCTCAAACGGCTGATTAGATTTGCATGTAATTTGGTATTAAGATAGCTTGAACCCTGGTTTAATAAAGCGTAGGCTCATTTTTATCCCGGATTTACTTCTTTTATCGCGAATTAACCTATTTTATTCCTGATTACCGCGGGCTAGTTAACTAAGCTAGTTAACAATAGTTAATAAAATAATGAAGGGAAAACAAAACTTCTTAAACCCTGTGGTAACTTCATTTGTAATTAAACAATTAGACGAAATTAAAAATGTTTTACTTCTGTGATTACTAAAATGATGAATATTATTAATAAACAGAAATGACGCTAGGTTTTAAAATGACTGTCGCCATTCTTTAAACGTTCGTTTGTTTGCGTGTTTCGTTCATAGATGTTTATCTATCTTCCTTTGGTTATTGTAATAGCAAACTTTTATGCAAGTTAATATTAAGGTGACACTTTTATTATCATTTCAATTACAGGCGCTGAAAGTCCAAGAAAAAAAAGCGCCTTTCTTTGTGGAAGAAGACTGCAACAGAATAAATACTGTTCAACTTTGTAAACTGTTTAGGTAAAGCACCTTAATAGTTTCCGCGTAGAAAACGGTCACACTTACATTATTATTAAAAGCACAAAACTGACTCATTCCAACTTTTAGCTGTCGCAGCCTTTTTCCCCCGATGCCTGGAGATTATATAAAATACTAGCTGACCCGGTAAAGGTTGTTTTGCCTCACTTAGGGGTATGAAAAATAGATAGTGTAGCCACGTTCGTATGACACGTTCGTAGATTTACCATAGCAGCGCCATCTATTGATTACTTACTCAACCCAGTCGAAAGGTATCGACATTTGTTAAAATCATTTGGAGTTAACAGATAATTGTGACTGTCAAATAATAACAGACAATAACTAGCAATAAATTAAAACTGCGACTATAATTTGAGATTTAAACTATCTCTCAAGTTGGATCAAACTGCACATGGTGTGCGAATTTTATTATAATCGGTTAAGTGGTTTAGGAGTCCATTGAGGACAAACATTGTGACACGAGATTTATATATTTTAAGATAAGATAAGATATACTTACATTACAGCCGTAAAATTAAGAAAATATTTGAAAAACCACTATTTGTTTTGTCACAAGTGTGACATTTTATTGATTGCTACACCCTTCAAACTATCAGAAAACAGTACTATATTTTTCTATAACTTACCACAATATTTTTCCCATCATCAGCCATACCGAACGCTTCACAAACATTCACCATGTTTGGTCTGATGGGAGTGAGGCCGCTCATCACGAAGAACAGGAAGTACATGAGGATCAGCGTGAGAGGCCTCAGGGTCTCCTTGCATAACATCACTAGGTTGAATTTGCGCCAAAACCTGGAAAAAGAGTATTGCAAAAATTTTACGCTTAACCACACTTTAGCTAGCGACACTCTGGCCTAATGTGGAGTATGCCTAGTCTAGAGTAACTGGATCTCCGTGGAACACCGTGTGATTCTTGGGTACAGATCTTTAACTTGAGTATGATTTCTATAGCTTAGATCATTCTAGCCCTATTCTAATCTACTTTTCGTACAAAAACAAATAAATTCGGTCGAAATAAAATTCATTAGCTACGATGCCACAAACACACACATACACACAAACACACACACATACACGTACGTCAAACTTATAACGCGCCGTAGCCACCCCTTGACTTGATAAAGCGGGTATCAGAGCCCCATCTCCATAACACCCTCGAGTCTGATGCTCCTTCTAGTCGCCTCTTACATGATATGACATCTTACCTAACAAACGGGTTAAGCGCCATATGCTCGCACGAGCTACCCTCCTGAACCTTCATGCTCTCCTGGTCATCACCCTCGCAGCACAGCACACATCGGTGCAGGTTCCTTGAATGTATCACAAGCTTATCGAACTCTTCCTTGACGTTTTCCTCAGTAGTCCATCCACGAAGGTATTGGAGAGATTTCATAGCGTCTTTTGCTCTTCCCTGAGCTATGAGCCAGACTGGTGTTTCTGGTACCTGGATGAAATATATATAATATGTAATATCTTTAAGTTAAAAAGTATACATAGACATACTTATTCCAAGGACACTCTAACTAAATAATAAACTAAAGTGGTTATCTATTCTATACTACAATTATGCAACTGGGTTGTAGAGTACGAACTTTTAAAATAGCACCTACACATATCATGACGTCTCAAGAAGGCACAAAGACCTGTTGTAGGACGTCGCACAGTGGGGTATTTTAACAAACTACGGGGTCAAAAACATTCGTTTGGGTTTTTGAGTCGCTAATGATGGAAATAAAACAAGCGTAATATGAAAAGTAATAAATAATGTTTTTATTATATTTGACATTTTTTTTTTATATTGGTCACGAGTTGGTCTTGAGTGAAAGGGGGAGCCTTGCAAAAACAGCTTCTCTTCTAAATTAGATTAAATTTTCATTCTTCATCTTATCGAAGAGCTATTTACGAGGCACTATTATCACTCCAGAGGAAACCCCAGAACCTAAAACAAAATTTATATTAACACAAATTAATATTTCACTCATTTTGACTTTAAAAGATCAAAGGACTCTGCTTAGTGCATCCGCGCTATTCCGCGGCTATTTTATATAGCATTTGTTACTTAAGAACCTACATTTTAAAAATAAATGTCAATAATAGCCGGATCTAACCCGATACTAAAACAAAAACGCCTTTGAAGATAAATTTCTTTCAAAAAATCTTCTCTTTTAAGACATTATTTCACGATCTCTAAAAATATACTAAATGAAATGTAATTTCTTTAAATAGATTACATTTAGATTGCGACATACCTGTAGTCTTCGAATCCATTACTTTTTTCCACCAAGCTAACACAGAAAACTGTAGATTAGCTCCCAATGTTAACACTTTTGTAAAGTCGCCGAAAACTGACACGTACACAAAGTTCGATGATCAAGTTCCGACTCAGATTACCGGGTAATGTGCAATGGGAGAGGGGTGGGGGAGGTAACATATTATTCTTTGGACTATCCCCTACCCCAGGTAATTGAATTTAGTTGCATTTCTTTAACTTTGTGATTTTGACTTTTGGCCGCGTAGATTGTTAAAATACCCCACTCGGTCTTAGATAGGTAGATAAAAACTCTATTACAACATAGACAAAGAAACATACAACAACATAAAAAAAATTATAACTAGCATAACATTTAATACAATTTCAATTCATCATATCAATATTTATTTATTTTATTTATTATTAAAAAAACAACGAGTTACTCACAAGCAGTATTAGCAACATGGCGGTGATGGGCGCGGAGAGGGAGATAAGAGCAGCCTGGCGCCAGTACACCACTGTGCCGAGGAAGTACATCGTCAGGATACCGATGGCCAGGAAACACTGCGTCGCCACTGATAAAGCGCCTCGGATCGATGGCTCGCTAGGAACAAATTCAAAGAACAAGTTGATAGTTGATAAATTGAACATTATGAAAACTAATTCGGAGTTTTCATACAACACAAAAACATGCTGTCGGCAGCATGTTTTTGTTGGTCGTCATCTAGGATGATATAATTGAAATGTATAATAATATTGTACGAGTATGTGTTCTACTAGTCAAGCCCTTTCATTTGATACCCGTTGGTAAGGCTGTAAAATGTTCAGTGCTTTACCTAACTTCTCCAATATAAGCAAAGATGGGGGCTTCCATCAGTCCAGTGCCGAGTCCCAACAAGCCGTTAGCAATAAAGATGGAAGGTAGATTAGGCGCGTAATGCATCAGGATCCAGGCCACTAAGTGAGGAATGTTGACGATGAAAGACGCCCTCTTGCGACCGAAGTAGTCAACTATCGGACCGGACATTAGTGCGCCGAATGGTTGGGTCAAGTACGAGAGACTACCTGAAATATATTAATAATCTTAATATATATAAATCTCGTGTCACAATGTTTGTCCTCAATGGACTCCTAAACCACTTAACCGATTATAATAAAATTCGCACACCATGTGCAGTTCGATCCAACTTGAGAGATAGGATAGTTTAAATCTCAAATTATAGTCGCAATTTTAATTTATTGCTAATATAATTTGTTATAATTAACTGTCAGTAACCTATCTATATAGTAATTGAATTATCAATGAAGTAATTCGTAAAAATGAAGTATCTTTTTGTACGTGTTACTCCTAACCAAAATTATATATTATTTATATTATTATTTTAATATTTTAATTTATTGCTAATTATTGTCTGTCATTATTTGACAGTCACAATTATCTGTTAACTCCAAATGATTCTAACAGATGTCGATACCTTTCGACTGGGTTGAGTAAGTAATCAATAGATGGCGCTGCTATGGTAAATCTACGAACGTGTCATATAAGCTACACTATCTATTTTTCATACCCCTAAGCGAGGAAAAACAACGTTTGCCGGGTCAGCTAGTATATGTATAAGATAAGTAAGTGTGAAGTTACTTGTACACGTTTCTAACAATAATTGTAGCCACAGTTCATCTTTTGCTACAAAAACAATTTACTAAATTTGCCACGCTCAGACAAGGCGAGCGTATCACGGTTTCTAAGAGCGTATTCATTTATCTATGGCTCATAGCGCCTGAAGCTCTGAACTAAAGTGATCAGACGCGATCATCAAGGTCAAACAACGGCCGACGTGGATAGTCTTAGGATGGGTGACTATACACAAGACTGACATTTGTAACCTCTCCCCCTTTTTGCATCGCACACAACGGGAGCCCTCAAAGATATTTATCCCGTTTTTTTCCACATTTTCCTTTGTTTCTTCGCTCCTATTACTCACAGCATGATGTTTTATAGCCTAAAGCCTTCCTCGATAAATGGTCTATCCAACAAAAAAAAAAAAAAAACGCATCAGTAGTTCCTGAGATTAGCGCGTTCAAACAAACAAACTTTTAGCTTTAAAATATTAGTATAGATTATTGTGGAATGTATTTGGTGTGCACTGGACCACACTCTAGGGTGACCTGTATCGCGCGGTCCAGGCTCCTTGTTTAAAATAAAAAACAAACAAAATTTTAAGGCAGCTACTACAAGATAAAATTGAAGAAAAATATAAAAAAGTTACCAAACCAAGAAGCTTGCGTGTCATCTAAGGAGAGGTCGGTGGTAGAATGCAGCATATCAGGAACAGCTATGGTGGGGAAACTTATCGCCATACCGATATCCAGGAGAAGCATGCTCGGTGACAATATGGCTATACACTGGAATTTAAAAACGGGACAAAAATTATTATTTTTTCACACACGGAGACGGCTAGGAGGCACCGCTATACAGTTGAAGTTCCAAAAATCCGCACGAAGCGTTTCGCTTCCTCATATAGTTTGCGGACCATTAAACTGTGGAGCTCATTGCCGGAATCCTTGTTCCCTATGAACTTATGACCTCACTGTCTTCAAGGCGAGAGTGAATCGGTTTCTTCTAGGCAAGCGCGCTCCACCCTAGATCGCAACATCACTTAGCATCAGGTGAGTGTCGATCAAGAGTTTGCCTATCAATCATAAAAAAAAACACGGCTGGTTAGCCTCATACTGAATCATTTCTAGTTCGTATTATGGTTGCTAACACAGCTGATATACTACATATACATACATACTTTATGTATATATATTTAACACCCAGACCAACAGCCAACAAATTTAGTTTTGCACAAAGATGTTGGCCGTGCTGGGAATCGAACCCTAAACCTTCTGATCGGCAGTCCGGCATGGACTGCCGAATTTAAAAAATGACTTTTTCATCTGGCTTCTATCGGTCGGTCGGATGACACATGCAATTGTAGGTCCCAGATGTTAGTTATAGTACAAGCAGTCTTTATGCTAAGTCAGAGGCCTTCGGGCTGCTTGAAATCTCTCGACACCAGAGCTTAGTTTAAACGAAAAGGAAGAAATTATTAATTCTATTTGACGTTATATGTATCAACCATGACATTGTAATTATTATTCGTATACGTACATTTGAATACGCGTTTTTTTTTCACTTTGCAAGGTGATAAAAAAATATACAATTTTATAAACCTAATATATGAAACTGTTATATGAAGATATGAGAATTAAGAAAAGAAACTTACTTGTGATATTATACATTTCAACCTGGACAGTGTAAAGTTCTCAGCAAATTTAACTTTATTGACCATTTTCTCTTTTATATTATTTTCCTTTAAACAAATGTATCCACTTAATTATGCCAATCAATCAAATTATCACAAAACTTTTGTATCACGTTTCATTTCTAAAATATTATTGTCACACTGATTCAGTAAACACGCAGCTATTAAATTAAAGTTATCAAAAAAAAAAGATATAAAAGAAACTTATTTACTAATTTTGTTAATTTTTTAAACTAGTTTTTAAATATTTCTGGGACGAGTTACGTCTAGACTGCTTTGTAGCTAAGTGGTCCGAATGTTGAGGAAAAAAGCCAAGCCTTGAGACTGTTGTATATGTAATGAATAGACTTTTTATTGAAGTCTACAAAATCGACGATAAAGACACATTTATTTTTCATACACGGCTAGTTATCTCCATACTTAACCATTTCTAGTTTGTATTACGGTTGCTTACACAACTGATACATGCGGAACTTCATTGTTTTTCGAAAACTATCTAGATGCCATTCCGAATCGAATGACACCTCAATCATAATTTTCGGAGACTGCTGAAAAAAGTTGACCAAAAAGGCACTTGTTGACTAAACTAGCTAAAAAATTGAAAAATTTAACTAAGTAGAGTAATTACCGTACGAACGGAAATGTCAGAATTGACCAAAGGCAAATTTAGCTCTTCATAATTACGACAACTACCAAATTTTTAAAAATGGTTGAATTTTTGGTCGGTTAGTAAGGAACAAAAAGTGAAACATCGCTAATTCCAAAATGTCGAAGCGACATCAAAAGTCATCGGAGTAGAACGTGAACCAAACGACACAGAAAAATCTGACGATTACAACAATTATGTATATAACTCAACATGGCCAAAAATTGCGGTTAGATAATTTTGCCTTTCCAGCGTCGATATAGATAGCTTTATTAACCCACAGACAAATTTAGTTCATCACAAAGATGTTAGCCCTCTGGTTGGCAGTCCGGCATGGTAAGGGCAAAAAGGTCAAGTAGATTTCATGGATCGTTGCTTAACATTAACGATCACATCGGATCACCAAGCAGTATCTATGCAACTTTTTGAAGGTGTACCGTTGCGCCATCGGACTGGGTTTGTCAAATCTTCACATGTGACCACGGACATAGAATATGACAGTAGTGCTTACACGTGACACGTGTTTTCTATAGAACTGGTTATACTTAGTCTTTGACGTCCAAACCTAAATTATTCTAGTTGTCCTACGAACAGTAGACCTTGGAAATAGAATTCATTTCAAATGTCAAAATAGTTTCAATGATTTGACAGCTAACTTTGAACAGAATGATTCTTCACTGCTAAAGTGAAGAATATTTTTTTAAATATGAGTTCGATGATCTCGTTAGCGTAATCGTTATCATGCCGGACTGCCAATCAGAAGATTCCGTGTTCGATTCCCGGCCCGGCCAACATCTTTGTGCTGAACTAAATTTGTTGGCTGTCGGCCTGGGTGTTAAATATGTATCTGCATAAAATATGTATGTATCTATATGTAGTATATCAGTTGTGTTAGCTACCATAACACAAAACTAGAAATGGTTCAGTATGGGGTTAACTAGCCGTGTGTGAAATGTGTCCTAATATTTATTATTTCTTATTATAAAAAATCTTTTCAACCAATCTAGATAAGTTAAAATTTACTGCTTCTAAGTACCAACATTCAAACAAACCAACACTCGGATAAAAGTTATAAAAATTGGCCTCTTGATGCAGTGACGCGTCGCTCGCTTCGCTTGCTCGGACTATGGAGCCTGATAAGCATAACTGTGGCGAAATCTGCGCCACAACAGATCTAGTATTTGAGTATTATGAGGCAGAGAGCGTTTTTTAAAAAAAGATTGAATTCTTAATTTGTAAGATCTGGATTAGACTGGTTTTTAGAGTTCCGTACATAATTGGTTAGAATGGAAGCATGTTACTAAACCTCCACTGCCTGTCTGTCAATAACCGGGCTATCATATACCGTGATAGCTATAAAACGGGTTTTGTATATACCTACTTGTTTTGCCGCTATAATAACAAATATTAAAAATAAAATAAAAAATATTAAGAAGGATCCCCAATCAATAAATGAAGTTTTGAAGAAGAAAAAGTTTTTTCGTTTCTTTTTTACTCAATGTTAATAACGGTAACAGGTAGACGCTTAAAACTAACACATAATAATTAGTTGAATATTTGAAAATAAATAATTAACTAAATATGAAAAGCCCCCTCTTTCATATTTAATTAATCCCACACAACAAATGTAATCTTTAAGAAATTTTTACTCGATCTTTTTAAAGATAATCTGGTGGACCATCTAAATTTTCACCGAATTTTTTTCTTCAATGACTCAATATTTAGCTTATAAATAAATTTTGTCGCGTACTAAGCGATTTGCCCTTCATTGTGTACACCGCCAAGGTGTGGAGTTTTTTGCCAAATTCCCTGTTCCCCGATAACTATAATCTAGCGGTTTTCAAGGCAAGAGTGAACCGGTTTCTTCTGGGCAAGCGCGTTCCATCTTAGATCACAATATCGCTTACCATCAGGTGAATTGCAATCAAGCGCAAGCCCATTAAAAGAAAAAATAAAAGAAGTTTAGAAATAACACATACAAAATATATTTAAGTATACATGTACATAACTGTTACTATGTACATATGGAAGGTGATGGATGAACTGCTTAGGTTAGGTAGGAATTTATTAATGTGAGAGAATCCCACACTCCCATACAACAAACGTGTTTTTTTGCCATTATTTTAGTTAAAGACTATAAAACTACGGAACCCTTGAGCCGTTTTTTATTGATAATGGTTGCGAACGCTACATGCGCGGTCGCTTTTGGCAAATTATTAACTGAGCAGATTCTTTCGACGATTTATAAATATTGGTGGCGATTCAGCGGCACACACGACTATACTAAATTTAAAGAAGCCCCGTCTCTTTTCATCTGAGGTGGCCAGAAAGAGACGGCACGTTCTGAACCACAGACAAAACAACTAAAATCACGTCAAATATGGAATGTGCAGGCAGTTTTAGAGGTGATACAAGTGAGTGCGTTCTAAAGTCGCCTATATTTTCTACATTTCATTCGCTAGCCATGAAGATGGGTGAAAATATACTAATTATTTTACATAAAGTAATTGCCATTAAAAAGTATTTAATTTTTTTTAAGCCAATACATGTACATATGACCAGCAGGATGCGTAACCATACGAGCTAGCGACGCTCTGTCCTGAAGTGGAGCATGCCTAGCTATGGAATGACTGGCTCTCAAAAATGCTGCCGGAACAAACTGTCAGGCGCTTAGTGACACTTTTTTCAGCCTGAGGGTGGTTGCTAGCCAGGCGAGCATTATAAAATAAATAAATAAATATTAGGACACATTTCACACGGCTGGTTAACCCCATACTGAACCGTTTCTAGTTCGTATTATGGTAGCTAACACAACTGATATACTACATAAACATACATATTTTATAAAGATACATATTTTAACACCCAGACCCACAGCCAACAAATTTAGTTAAGCACAAAGATGTTGACCGGGCCGGGAATCGAACCCGGAACCTTCTGATTAGCAGACCGGCATGGTAACCTTTACGCCAACGAGGTCGTCAAAATGCTCTGCCACAATGCAAATGTGATATTTTGCTATAATTTTGTGTGTCGGTCTATCGCATCTAAATACAAATACAAATGATTTATAGATAACACTAATGTTACAAGTCAAAATTCAAAAAGGTCAAAATCCTTAAAGAAGTTATTTGCTATAACCTATTTTATACCAAACCAAAATGCGGTTTTGGAATCTCAATGATGTATCTAAAGTGTCTACGATGAAAAAACGTGACTTTAGTCTTTTGAAAGACTTTTTGTACCATGCAGACAAGAAGCACGATCACAAATGGTTTTAAATACAAGAACAAGCATTGTATGACTTGACAACGAGTCTCTTGATGAGATGCACATGATATAATTAGTAAAACGGCATGACAGAACTTCGGAGTTTGTCAAATCTCTTTTTCATGTACTTAGGTACATCATCAATGTCAAAGAAGGTAGTTATTTTTTAAAAACATACCTCTCCATTCCTGGTTGCTTGGTAGAGATCACCATAGGTAATAAGGCCGCCTTTGTACTCTATGTGTAAATATTTATTTCCTTAATTTAAGCTGTTTTCTTATGTGGTTGTACAATAATTATAAATGTCGTTGCAATAAAGTAATATTCTATTCTATTCTTCTATTCTCTATGTCTTTATTTATTCCAATACCTAAAACGAATATGATCCAGAAAACAACAGTAAAATACTTGATTATGAACTAAAAGTAATATTTTTTTATTCTAAACTTCATCCAACTAAGGGACAGCATATCAAGAAGTAAAAAAGATAAATTGAAACATTTAATTTCAATAAATTATTATAAACTAAAAAGCGAAAATGGCTCGGTGGAAAAACGTCTGCTTTTGAATCAGACGGCCCTGGTTCGATCCCAGCCCTCTACAAAAACTTGTTTTTCAAGTTATATGTGGATTTGCACTCGCTTTACGAAAGTGAAGAAAAATATCGTGAAGAAATCATCATGTTTGAGGACAGCAATATCCGAAGTCACTACAACCCGCACTTGGCCAACGTGGTTGATTATGGCCTATCTCTCTTCTCATGCGAGAAAGCTCCGAGTCCCCGCAGTGGTACTACATATATGTATAGTGGGCTACTTATGCTCATTATAAGCTCATATTTTTTACTGTTAAAACATATTATTAAACATAATAATCTATGCGCGTTACAATTAGTTTAATCCACGTTGAATTGTATTAAAATCTTAACCGCTTAGAGTATATCATTGTTATTCTTCAAAAAAGTTTAGGCAAATGTTAAGTGTGTCATTGACCCACAATTTGCTAGATCCTTCCTGACTATAAAATAATTTAGATAAAGCAATCTCAGCATAATAATGTCTCGGTTTATGATTAGCAAACCTAGAAACAAATAATAAAAATATTAATAAGGAGAATTACCAAAACGTTAGGTAGCGCTAAAATAGCGCTTTGGTATAATAACTGTTCTATTTTATTGAATTATAAAAATAAATTCGTCGGTTTTTATACGTCAATCGACGACCTAGTTGGCGTAATGGTTACCATGCCGGACTGCCAATCAGAAGGTTCCGGGTTCAATTCCCGACACAGCCAACTTCTTTTTGCTTAACTAAATTTGTTGGCTGTCGGTCTGGGTGTTAAATATGTATCTACATAAAGTATGTATTTACGTATAAGTAGTATATCAGTTGTGTTAGCAACCATAATACGAACTAGAAATGGTTCAGTATGGGGCTAACCAGCCGTGTGCAAAATCTTCGATCAAATAGATACCAAATTCAGTGTTGCATACATATAGAGCACAAAAAATGGCATGAGTTTACTATACTATTGTAACTTTCACAATATAATCAGAAATACAAAATATGACTTAAAATGTATGACTATGACAAAATAAGTCTCAAAAAATATTTCAATTCAAGTCAACCTTATCATTGTATCTTAAGGTTGAGTTTCGAGTAGTACCGTAATAAACATAAGCTATCTTGCTCCGCGATAACAGCTAGTGTTCGAAAAATTTTATGACCGTACGCAGTGAAAGATAGAAAATTCAACTGTATCACTAAACTAATAACGCTTAATTTCCTCAAACTAAAATACCGCCGTTTTTGAGACATCGCTTTAAATCTAGCAATTACATTTTTTATCGAGGCCTAATGTTTATTTATTATTTTTTGTATCATTAATTAAACTTTCAATGAATCAACAGTCTTTAGCAATTCAGTAAGGTTATGCTCCTATCTATCTGAGTAGCTGCAATAAAGATGGAATATGTATAGGGTAAATACTTTCTATTAAGAATGTTGGTGTAAAAGAGTTCAAAGCGCCCGTAAATAAATATTTTTCAAGTGTTTTTCTTGAATAGCTTATCTGTTTTGCAGTGGCTTTAGGTTTTATGCCTCGACGCAAAAACGACGGGATGTTAAAGTTTACTGTGTCTGTTTTTTTGTCTAAAAGTAGGTTTTAGTAGGAGTGTTCTAAGCTATGTTCGATGAAAAGTAGTCCAGAATGGCTGCCGGCAGAAAATGGCATAATGCATGATTTTCTCAACTGCCTCGGATGGGTCACAAATGAAGAAGAATAGAATAAGTATCGTATTCTACTAATCGCTAGATTAGTAGAATCTAATCGCTAACTACGAACTAATCGCTAGATTAGTAGAATACGATACACTAGCATTCCGTCCTGGCTTCGCTCTAAAATAATCTAAGTTACAAAGACAAAATATACTCTATGTTACTCAGGGATAATGTAGCTTCCCATCGGTGACAGAATTTTTCAAATCGGTCCACTAGTTTCGGAGCCTAGTCGTGTCAAACAAACAAACAACCATACTTTTCCTTTTTAAAATATTGGTATAGATGACCGCCTTCGCAAAAATGGTATGACATGGTTTTTAATATTTGATTTATATTACATTTGAAATACATTTGTAATAAATTGTATTTATATTTGTATACTTTTTTCTCTAAAATACATATAAATTTTAAGTTAGCTTGTAAAGGTATCGCACTCAAGAGTTGGACAATTTTCAATGTACACGCTTGGTAACACGTAAAAATATAAAATTGTATAGTAATAAAATAAATATTTCTCGACAATAAAATTTTTTTATGTGTGAAAATGTAGTTTGATGGAAAATGTTTCTTATTTTTTTACTAGGTAAGGAATGAAAATATCTAGCTGCTGACTTTTTTAGAGAATTTTTATATTTTTATAAATATCCTAATTATTATTGTTATATTTCAGCGCTATCCTTAGCCCCATGGACTGAACAACATTTATCCTATGTAAGAATATATTTCTTTTTTTAGTGCGAACATGAATATAGATCACATTGTTTTACAAGAATTATGAGCACATAATGCATTATTTTATGTATGCGTGGCAATTTTAATTAAGAAATACGTAAGTATTTACTTTCCATGTAAACAAAAACTGGTAATCAACAAAGTTTTTTACAAAGTAACTAATTCCTTTTTGGCGATTTTCCAAACATCATACAATAAATTTATTTTGCCTAGGCGTACTAAATTCGTCCTTAAAAAAGTTGCGTTAGTTACCAGAACACTGCATTATGATAATACTCGTATATACGGAAAAGACGTTGAAATCAAAAGGATCAAAAACGAATCAAAAAACTCGTTGCCAAATCTAAAGCACTCAAAGAAACAGATAATAAAAAAGAAATCTTTATCTTTTCAATAATTCAAACAGCCGGTGAACTACTGCAACCTAGCGATGACCTGTATCCATGACAACCGTGCAGTCTGCGCCTCCACCCCGGACGGCTGCAGGCGGCGCTCCTTCATCGACCAGTGCGATATGTACGAATACAACTGCGACTACAATACTAGTACGTATTCGTATTTATAAACATTCGTTGTAACACGAATCAGTATTGTCACCATACTATTGCAACATGGCTCAGTATTGTCACCATACTATTGCAACATGGCTCAGTATTGTCACCATACTATTGCAACATGGCTCAGTATTGTCACCATACAAATGCAGCATGGCCCAGTATTGTCACCATACTATTGCAACATAGCTCAGTATTGTCACCATACTATTGCAACATGGCTCAGTATTGTCACCATACTATTGCAACATGGCTCAGTTTTGTCACCATGCTATTGCTGCATGACTTAGTGCTACCAAAATACTATTGCTGCATGGCTTTTTATTTTCACCATACTATTGCTGTATAACTTAGTATTGTCACCATACTATTGCTGCATGACTTAGTATTGTGACCATACTATTGCTGCATGACTTAGTATTGTCACCATACTATTTCTGCATGACTTAGTATTGTCACCATACTGTTGCTGCATGACTTAGTATTGTCACCATAATAAAGAAACATGGCCCAGTATTACCACCATACTAATGCAACATGGCCCAGTATTGTCACCATACTATTGTAACATGGCTCAGTATTGTCACCATACTATTGCAACATGGCCCAGTATTGCCACCTAATGTAACACAACTCAGCATTGTCACCATGCTTTTTCAACAAGGCTCAGTATTAATACCGTACTATTGCATCAAAGCTAAGTATTATCACCAGGGTATTGCAAAAGTGCACATTATTCATACTAGACTATAAAAGTACTCTGAGTAAACATACTTATTATTCTTACTAGTACTTTTTGGTAGAAAATGGCAGTGAAACCTTCATGCGCAGATGCTAAAGAAGAAGCCTAAGATGCTTTGACCCTTTTACTGGCGTAAACCATAAACAGTGGAGTGAAACCAGAAAAACCAACTTGCTGTAACTAAAACTGTGATTGTAATTCATTTCAGAGTACTCCACTCAACCCTGTGGCCCTTGCGCCAGCGGGCACCAAGACTTTACTTGTTGAATGTGCTCTAACATTTTATTATAATTCTTTGCCACAAATAAATAGTTTAAAACAGTAAAAGTTGGTTTAACTGGTTTCACTTCTGGCTCTCGTAAATTTATTTTATTACATTCACAAGATTTGAAAACTTTATTATGCCACGTGCCTTTGCATCGCCGTACAATGTTGAAGACAGCATCCGTCCATGGGTATAATATTACTAGCTCAGCTCCTCGGTGTTATCCGGTTTAAAAAGTGACTTTTGTGTAATCCAGCTTCTAATTAATCTGCATACAAAATGTCATCGGAATTCACACAACTGTCTGAGCGTGAAGAGATAACAAAATAAACACACACAAACTTTCGCATTTATATTATTAGTAAGATAAGATACTTGGTGTTCTACTTATTAATTCGGTTTATAGTACTTTTATTAATACCTACGTTTAGTAAAACAGAAACTAGTGAACTAAATGTACAAGTATCTACATGTAAATGGTGCTAATTATATATTATATTTAGATCTATTCATTTACGAATAGTATTACCTGTCGTAGTCTCGTATATCCTTTAATAATATGTCATTACCCAGTATTGCGTTTCATTACAGGGTACCATGAAACTTACGCATTCCATTGCATGTCATCACCAGTCCATAGCTCGGTTCCTCTTAACCCTACAGAGGTCAATATGATCGAAGACAACTTAATAGAAGACACTACAGCAACTAGTCCGACGACTCCTAAATGTGTTAGTAAAAGTTCAGCACCTTGTGTTTGTTCATGTCATGGATTGCCTATACAAATTTCTTCCACCACAATAATAGTTCCAACAATAGTTGCTACTACTGCGCCAGCTTTAAAAATTCCATCGGTAGTTGCTACTACCACAACATCTACAGTTACAAGTCCAACTACTGAAAGTACAATTCCGACTACAACTACTGCGCAAGTTCTATCAATACGTACAACTATATCAAGTACAATGACAAGTCCGAAATCAACTACAGCAAGTACAATTACAACTACTCTTGTGAGTACTACTGAAAAATTAACAAGTACAACTAGGACTACGAGCCCAAGTACTGTTGTAAGTACTAGTACTGCTAAAAGTCCTAGCACTACTATAAGTTCTAGTACTACTACAACTCCTAGTACTACCACCACTACTACTGCGAGTACTATCAATACCACAACTACTACTGCAACTCCTAGTACTACTGAAATACTAATTACAAACTCAACTTTAAAGACTGCTGCCACAACTGAAGCTGAGATTGCTGTCACAGAACCAACTATAACCACCACACCTACAAGGAATACTGCAGAGGTAAATACTGTATTTACCAGTTATATAAATTTAAAAAATAAAACAGACATTTTAAATATAACTTTTCAACCGGAACTTACAACCTTAAAGAGGACTGTAAAGCAACATGGATTTACTGGATGTTGTGAGCGACCAAAAACTTGGGAAACGACAACAGAGAAAATTAGTACTATAATAGTTACCTATGAAACTACAAAATCAATTTTTATACCTACTACTACAAGCAAAAAAACTACTGGTAGTACGAAAACGACAACAACGACTGAACCAACGACTGCTTCAAGCACAACAGTAATTCCTACTACTGTCAAAAGCACAACGACAGTTATTCCTTCGTCTACTAAAAGTACACAGACAGTTGCTCCTACGACTGTTAGAAGTACATCGACAGTTGCACCTACCACTATCGCTAGTACTACGACAGAATCTCCTTCCACAACTAAAAGTGCAACGACAGAAGCAACTACAAGTACCACTGGTCTGCCTACAACTCAAATATCTAATGCAGTTAAGTTATGAATTACCTATGAATTGCCGTATTATGTTAGTAAAAATGTTCTTAGGAATAATGGTAAAAAAATATTATCTAACTACAATACCAACACCTTATTAATTTAATACATTTTCGTATAATATTATGTAAGGTCCTGACAGTCACCATGACTGAGGACCTATTGATTTTATTACACTACTATTTTCCACTTTTATTTCCCGAATGTGTAAAAGATAGATTTTTAAAATAATTTGTCTACTATTCATATATTTATCAAACATTTTACAGACGACAACAGAAAAAACTACAGTTTGCATCAATTGTCAGAGACCGTCGACTTGGGAGACGACCACTGAAAAAAACCTTCCTTATATATTTATTGCAACATCTGTGGAAGAATCTAGCACTGATTTACTAAAAACGACTGAAAGAATTCAGCCTACTATAAAATTAAAAAATAGTCCAATTACTCACGTATATATAACCACAACACCAACACCTGCAACTGAATCAAAATTTATTCCTCATTCAAGTTCAGGAGAAGGTTCTGGAGTATTTATTGATTACAAGCCATCTAAAGTTAAAAATGAAGCAATATATGTGTCAATTGAAGATACAACCATTGAAACAACAACTGCTCCTACTAGTACAATTTTTACAACTACTACCGCAACGCCTAGACCTATTTCAACGCCTACGCCCATTACAACAGCAAAAACTACTGAGAGTACTTGGTGGTACCCAACGACTTGTAAATTTGGCAACTGTGAGAGACCAGCTACGTGGCAGACGACAAGACAAAGAATGGAGAGACGTCGATATAATTATTAAAGTTTGTATACATACTTTTGTGTTGTAATAATTTCTAGAATATTATAGACATGCACAATGTAGTATCTTTTCTTTTTTATTCTTTAATTATTACCTATTTATGTTTTGATTCACCTGTAATGAGTTCATCAGCCAAAACTTTTTTGTAGCATTCATACGTCAACTATTATATATTAAATCAAACTATTTGTTTTCAGATTTTGAAGAAAACGACTGCACTGCTAGTAAAGCTGGAGACAATATCAATAACCAATCAATGCCAGATCTTGATACTAAAAGTGTAAAACAAAAAGAGACCAACAGTGAAAAACAAGACAGTGACCATAATAATCCGCCGTCAGAAATCATAGGAATTACTAGTTACCCAGGAAACGACGGTGAGCTGGATTCAGATCACGCCCTAACAAATTCAAAAGAAATGCTAAAACGAAAGGAAGAAAAGGAGAAACTAGCTGAAATTAAAAAATGCGACAGTTGTGGCAGGCCTTATACATGGATTACTACTATTCGGGGAGAAACGCGAGACTTTTTTAGGATTATTCAAAGCGCGGAATTGAATGAAAATATGTATTCTAGTGATTAATACATTAATTAAAATTATTTTAACTTCCTGGAGCGAGAAAGTGGCTTTAACATGTTTAAAACTCACTCTACGAGTACGTACAACAAGAGACAGCTTTTTTATTATCCTAGGCGGTCTCCTATTCTAATGGATTAAATTTGCTATACTATATTGATGTGCTAGAAGGTCTCTTTATTAATTTAGTTTTTGAAGAACCGTTTTATGTACAATTACGACTAATGTTTTAGAAAGAAAAGAAAGAAAGAAAGAAAAATAGTTTATTGTGCACACAGACAATTTACACAATTATTTAAGCTATACATACTACATATACGAGTATGATAATGTGTATGTGCACAAAAGTAAGTAAGTTTTAAGTATCTAATTGTGTTGCTAATAAAGACTTTTACATTTTAATTTCACAAAAGAAGTATCTACATCTACCTTTATTAAAAATTACCTTTTCTCACTTGTTTTTTTCTAAAATAAATAAATATTATAAATTTTGTAAATTATTATTTTTTTTAAGGTCCTTCGCGGTGTTACCGCATTAATCTGGGCATGTAATAGACGCTCAGTTTCTTGTACACTTCGCTTCAACTTCGCTTCGCATCGGTACACTTAGCTTCAACTATCGGATTTTGATAATTCTATCAAATTCAAATAAATTGGGTGCAACATTATGATCTTCATAACAACTCGTGTTAGTGGTACACAGTCAATCCGATAGATGGAGCTTATAGCTTATAGCGTTCAACGTAATTTAGCGACAGCATGCTGCACGCTCGATTTGCAGCTCCATCTAAGTTTTATAGGTAATTATCCTAAAACCTGTGTAATGCTTTGATGTATGGGATATCAGCAATCCTCTCTATATTATGGTATTCTGATCCCTGATCTGGGATAGAATGGACCCTATGTGGGAGTCTGAACTATCTCCTCATCTGTCGGTTTCATAACTAAGTAACAATTTTATGGAGTCTGAAATTACATGGAAAAAAATATCGAAAAATAGCCTAAAGGACATCTAAAGAACTACTCTAAGAATATTTATACTTATTTTGGTACCAATTAGACTTATAAATTAGAAAAATAAACTGATTAAAAAAATCTAATAATTTTTATTTTTTACCAGTTTTTTTTCATAGTGTTAAGTCGGATTGGTAAAAAAATAAGTATAAATTAGCGAACAAAATTTAAAATCAAGTGTTTGCCCTTATCTTCGCTTTAAATAAGGATACATAATATAGTATGTAATGAACATACATAAAACAAATGCATACAGTCGAATATATAACCTCCTCTTTTTTTGAAATCGGTTAAAAACGATAAACGTTGATAGCTAAAATAAAATAAAAAAAAAAACAAATAAATTTTAAACATTTTACTTACACATTCCATAATAGCCTTAAATCTATCAACAGTGACAAAATAGAAATCAGTAATATTTTTTCGAGAAAATTACGCTTCACCTTCCTTCCAACTTTCAAATATTCTCTCCACAAAGTCAAGTACTGACACATCGATCCACTTCTAGTTAAAATGGTGTTGCGCTACTCCAATCAACCAAATAATATTATAAAATAAAACTATTATTATGGCAAGTTCATTGGCAGCTATTTTTACAATAAAACTATAATATATTATTGGGCTTATAACCTAGTAGATAGTAGATTATAAATGTATAACCTAGTATATAGTAGATAGTAAATGTATATACAAACTTACTAGATAGTAAATTTACAGTTTGCTTATTTCGCCCCTGTGGGTTTACTTTAGTAATACGAGTCAGTAAAGAAAACCTTTAAAAGTTGGTCCTCTCGCTTGCATTATCTTATATTATATGTACGAGCAAGAGGTAAGGAACATTCAAATATTTCCTTTATTGAATCGAGTTATACATATTTTTATACGCAACTAAGAATTTGTACTGACAAATCTCATAAAACATCATTGGTTAAAATTTAATTATGTTAACATGTAAGTATAAACCTAAGTTACATTTTGAAAAATATATTTACACAGAAATTCGTACTAGTTCGTATTTACAATTTTTTTTTTCTAATATTGGCAAGCAATTTCAACATCAAAGAAATATGAAATTAAAGAAAATAATCAGTTTATTATATTGCATGCGTTTAGGAGGATCCTTTCCATAGATCCCTAAGTTACTATTTCGAAAAATATATTCCTACAGAAATTCGTGCTTGTTCGTATTTACAATTTTTTCTAATATCGGCAAGCAATTTCTACATCACACAATTATAAAATAAAATAAAATAATCAGTTTATTATTATATTGCATGCCTTTATGAACTATCTCAAACTGACAAATACTCAATTTTTTACGGTTTTTAATAAGAATAAAAACGCAGAAATGATTTATAGTCTTCACTTTAGTTACATTCTGAAGAACTGAAAGCACCATTAAGAATATAATTCTAGGAAATATATTACAGAACAATATAAAAGAGCAGTAACAGAATTTAATATTTATTTAATTTATTAATCACAATGGCGGTGCGGTGCAACCAAAATGTTTTAATGGGATACTAGACACTAGTTAATTAAAGTGTTAGCTAAATGGGTGTATTAAGGAAAATGAGAATAGGTGGAGTTTTTACTTGGTTGGGGCTTTGGTCTAGTCACAAGCTGCTCCTCTCCTTCAGAGACAAGACGTGGCGATGATATTAGTAGTGTAGGTACGTAAGAAATGTTCAATCACTGCCAATACCGATATGCGGCGAGAACCATCCAGAACTCAGAACAGGTCCTTGTGTCCTTTCACTCCGGGAAGACACAATATTTAATAGTTTTTTTTCGTCACTGGCATCCGATAGTTCCGGAATAACCAACCACACTTTTGGCTTTGACTTTAGAAGAAAACGGTCAAAATCTAGAGGTCTAATCTACATCATTCCAGAATATCTTTAAAACTAATGCGGAAAGACAGATGCGACTCAGTAAAGATCGGCAACGCCATACATTATCTCGGTCTTTAGAAACCTCTGTAATAAGCTCCATCTACTATTTTAGAGACAAAGATGTGAAAGTATGTGTGTTCTATTTTCAGTTTGATATCTTAGCAATGTAATGGCTGTATAAAATTGGCACGGAAATTGTATAATATTGAAATAACTATAATAAGTCTAATTGGATAAAGTTAAAAAACGACCTACACGCCGGCGGAGCCGCGAGCAACAGCTAGTCTAGTATAAAGTCTGTGGTATAGCCATTACCTTAAACTTAAAATTAAGCTATATTATCATTGACTAGCATTGGTTTGGCAACATCGTTGTTGTTCCTCTTACTTTTGAAAAGGTTGATAAAGAAATCATCGGCAAAGATCAATTGATGATCGCCGTTGTAGAACGATTCTATTTCTACTAGGGAACGTTTTTCAGTCTCAGGTAAGAAGAAGTAGAGGTAGATGACTCCAACGAAGCCAAAACAGGCGTAAATAAAGTAGGTGCCGCTGAGGTGGAAGGAAGCCTCCAGATTGTAGTTGGTCTTGGAAGCGAGGAAGAAAATGATATAGCTTAGAGCAGCTGCTAATCCTGTTGCCATGCCTCGACTCCTGGAAATAATTTATTTGAAGAATTTATAATTTGTAAATAATATATCATATTTCCACGACTTCCCACGTATTTAAGAACCAAATTGCTGGTGTAGTTTTAGTAAAGCCACATTTGGACGCGTTAGCAGCAAGTAACCAAATACTTATTGTACGAATTAAGTTTTGCGAACAAGGAAACTAAAGGCGTTTTTATAAACAGATAAAACCCGAATACACTGCAAATTTTCCAATGTTTTGTAAATAGCAAACACGAAGGACTTGATTCTATTATAAAATTAGATAATAAAAATGATAATTTCGTACGAAATAAGATTTCCAAGCGACTCAAGGGCCTCTTACTTAGCTTAACGACTGCTGGTAGTAAGACTAACAGCCGGGAACTACAATTTAACATGACATCTGATCTACGATAGCTCCCAGATAAAAAAGCAACATCTTTTTTAAATTACAGTTTTTTGCATGATCAGCCATCCAAAGACTGACATTGGTGGTACCGTTTATTAAGTTTGGTAATTGCGTCAGATCACTATAGTTACCCGAGCTACAGTAGAAGCTATAAAATAGATAGATCAATAATTTAATTGAAATTTGATCTTCAAAGATTAATATATGTATTTCAAAATTTAAAAAAAATACTATATTACATACTAACCTGAAAGGAAACACTTCGGACAACAGTATCCACGGAATCCCTAGCCCGTAAAAGCAAACCAGCCCCATAAACAGAAGTACCGGTAACAGTTCTTTCTTATGAGGGAATGTGCTGGCTTCGTACGAGAAGACTGAAGAGGGGATTCTCTGGGAGGCGTAAATGCTGATACCAAGGCAGCAGAGAGCAGTTCCGAAGAGGGATCCGATGATGAGCTTCCTTTTGCCCGTGAATTTGACGATAGAAGCCGAGATTATACTCATGATGATAAATACTGCTCCGACTCCCACCTGAAAAATAAGAAAAGGAAGGTTTAGCTAAAAATTAGGCTCTTAACAATTGATAGGTAAGCTTTTGACTGCCTTGTGGAAAGCTACGGTGTAGTCTACGATATGGTACATTTAAGTGGAAGATTCATAGTTACTCTAATCTTGAAGACCCGCGAGTGACACTTATCAGGAAACAGAAAATCAGGTATAAAGTTTTTAGCTTCGCTGTAATCACAGAAAAGATGGCCGCAAAGCGTTTCGTGCGTATGTTTGGAACTATAACTTTGCCAATCGGTGCCTTTTCACAGAGTCTCTGCTTGTTTCGCAGTAGGACGGAGATGGTGGAATAAAATTATGAAATTCAATTGCATACTCTCCGAAATGTGTCTGATAAAATATCGACTACCTAGCAACCTTGCGTTGGTGCTCTAGACTCATAGCTTCACATTCCTAATGCAAGAATTGCAGACGAACCTCTTAGCTCGCCTCTTAGTGAACTTCAGTATTTCGAGCTGAATTAAGCTGAATAATTATTCTGAAAAGTTATGAAAATTTTCTTCAAGATTTTGTTTAATAGCCTAAATCAAGCATACCAGATATATATTTTTAGAGTTACTACTTAAAAAGTCAATGATATTAATATTTTTATCGGCCTCCTATACATATTTTCTTTGCGTTCATAAGAACAGTGTAACCGGTTATTAATAGAAGCGAATAATATTTTAATGACAATATTTAATGTATTAATATTATGGAAAGTTAAGCACACAGTCCAGATTCTATAGGCATATCTGCGGATTAAATCTCTTATTGAAGACATTGTACTAAAACCGGTAGTGGCAAACTTAAAAAATAATATGTTATCATATTTTATAATGTTACTAAAGGTTTCTTAAATACTTGTTGGTTTTTTAAAAGCGACGATAGCTCAGCGAGGCCCACGGCCGTCTTACGTCCTGCATGTTGTGGGTTCGATCCCTACGAATGAGCTTAAGGTTTCGGTGAAGGAAAACATCATGAGGGAACTACAGTGGTAGAACATTTTCTAGTACTCGCCCGGCTAGCAAGCACACACTGAAGTTGAAAAATCATACGCCTAGCATTAAGGCAATATCAAAAAAGCAGCTTTTTGAAAATATACAAAAAATAGTTCTACTTACAAATAAACTGCATTTTTATCATAAACAATATCTTTAGTTCTTTGCTAAAGTTTTTATCCCAACCAAAACACAATAGTAAAAAAAAATCTCGATAGATTTATTTTTCGAAAATATGCCTTCTCAAATTTCAAAAAAAAACTTTATCCTAAAATGTATTACGAATATCAATACGAAACTTGTTTGGTTCAACAGTGTTTTAGCAAATCTAAAGGCGTATCGGCCATTTTTTTGATATGTTTTTATTATAATTTTTTATGAATGTATATAGTAATAACCCTTAACTCCCGCGCGATCTCTATTCTTCGAATGCCGAAGTCTAAATTTTTACTTATATATAACCAACGTCTGTTTTATGGCCATTTTATTAATTTATTGATGATTCATCCCGCTCGATAACTGATCAAGTATAGTGTTTTTAACTGTATATAAGGCAAAACAACGTTTGCCAGGTCAGCTAGTTATAAATTCTAGGGAGGCTTTAGGTACCTAATTCCGGCTATTTATGGTTAATATTATTATTTGACTACACTGAATTGTTAAATTGACCAATCATCTGTTTTTGAACAACATACAGGGTTACCGTTGACGAACGCAAAACTTTTTGAAGCCGGATTAGGTACATCGAAGCGATGGCAGCTTAGTAGAGCGTACGGCCACCTTACATACCGCAGGTCATGCCGTGTAGCGGCGGCCATTTTATACCAGCCCGTTTTTAATATTCGACGCTAAAACGACGAGGTTTTATAAGTTTGTCATGTCTGTCTGTGAGTTTGTGTGGCTGTCTGTAGCGCCGTGGCTCTCGAACGAATAAACAGATCTTCATTCTGATTTATATGTGTGAAAGGTGTATTAAACGTAAGCTAATTCGCTTCGACCTTCCTTGTGCAAAACTTTAGAATTCTCTTTCTGGGTCTCTGTTTCCTGAGAAGTGCCACCACCATGAGGGAGTTGATAGATATTTTCTAGGTTAGTGTGTAACATCGTAGACCATATTATTATTTAAAACCAGGCAAGCGGTCAAACTCAAACCTATAAGTTGACAAAAAAAATACAGCTTTCGCTACGAAATGGCGGACCACTTATTTTGGCAACTTCTCTAATATGGGTATTAAATGAGAGCTGGACGAGTAGAAAATTTATGCACTATGATACATTTAAAATCAAATAATGTTAAGGTCAGAATAGGTACATCCGTTCGGGTGCTTCGATGATACAGACAGGTCAATTGTTTGACTTTGACTTTGACAAATGAATGACAGCTCGTCGTCATATCGTCGGGGCCAAAAACAAATTTTGATTCAGTTAAGAATAACCCTGTATACGTAATTAACTATTAATTTGAACTACGGCCTCGACTTTTTAAAGCCAGATAAGTACCGAAACGCCTTGGAAACAGAACTTGGTAACACGCTCTAAATCTTTGCTTTTTAATAAACGTAGCGTATGTAGATTTATTCAATTTACACTTTATTACAAATCATAATTAATTATGTCGAGATAACGATTGCATTTGTTTTTTTGAACCATGGCGTATAATTACGTTACTACGATACGGCTACGAGGCACCATGAACAAAAGAAGAAATAAAATGTTAAAGCTCAGCTTTCCTAGAAAAAAGATTCAGTAAAAAAACATGCGTCGATAAATTACGCCACTAGAACCTTGTTTTTGTAAACAGTACTGACGCAGTTAGCTAGAAACCTGTATTTTGTTTTTCTCCATACTATTCCAATTCCATGAAATTCACCTTATAAATATTTATTTATTTTTAATGTGAAATTAGTGAATATATATTTAGTAGTAGTATAAAAACAATTGCTACTCGTATATACCAGTATGTATATGTATTTGAACTATTTACCTTACGTAGGTGATATTATTTTCAAAACTAAGTACGTAAGTTAGTTAACTAGAATCTATATAGTTGTTGATGTTCACAATAAATTGATTGTAATTTGGCATCGTCTTGTGGAAACCAGAAGCATTTAGCTTCCACATTTATTATGCGTTCGGCCAAACTGTGACACTCAGTGCTGGAATTCCTATTATCGCTATTACAATGTCGCTGTCCTCTAGGTATGCACGATTTATCCTAGATCGCAACATCACTCAACTTCAAGTGAGTTACACTCTCTTAAATGTCTGTGTGAGTTACGGTCAAGCGCCTATCATTAACATCATGACGACCTCGTTGGCGTAAAGGTTACCATACCGGTCTGCTAATCAGAAGGTTCCGGGTTCGAACCCGGCCCGGTCAACATCTTTGTGCTTAACTAAATTTGTTGGCTGTGGGTCTGGGTGTTAAATATGTATTTATATATAAGTATGTATATGTAGTATATCAGCTGTGTTAGCAACCATAATGCGAGCTAGAAATGGTTCAGTATGGAACTAACCAGCCATATGTGAATGTGTAAAAAAAAATTAACACAATAAAATTTACACACAAAAACTGGTTTTCTGGTCATGGTGGATGATAGTCCAGCAAGTGTGAGTCATGGTAAAACGCATAACACACACATTACAAAATGGGTTTACACATATTAAAAAGTGAGACACGACACCACGTCATACACATTAAATACGAGTAAATAATAGTAGTTAAAAAAAACTAAAAAACACGCTTATCTGGCCGTTTTAAGTGGGTCAAAATCGTGCCCAAAGAAGTCAGTTACAAACAAACATACAAACAAAAATACAAAAAAATGTAATAATTTTATCAAATTAGTGTATTGTCATCGGTCCTCAATAAATCTACAAAGTTTCAACGAAGTCTGGCCGTTAAAAGTGGGTCAAAATCGCGCCCAAAGAAGTCGGTTACAAACAGACATACATACAAACATACAGGTGAAGCTAATATAAAGCGTGTAAAAACGGGTTATCTGGTATATTATGGTGTGACAGTCCACGTGATATTCGTCCTTGATCGCACCAAAACTCGTTGGGGCGTATTCAACTTTTTCTTATAATGGTATGCAAAGTGCGACCGTTATTTTGTTATAAAGTGACTAGTAAATGTGCCCAACTAAACGTAACAGTTTAAAAAGTTAGTATTATAAGTTAAATATATTATAATAGTAATTGCTCTATTGGTCTAGCTTGTTTTTTTTAGGGTTAAAATAATATTTTGTTGTCATTAGAATAAGGTGCCTTACGCAACTATATAATCAACGTCATTACTTACACATTATTGCAATGTCAATAAATAAACATTTTTTTGCAATGACAAACCATTTCTATAGAAAATGTATAACGAAACCGGATACGACAAAAAAAATACAAAAACACGTAACGCGATCCAAATTCTTGTCTACGCATGAAAACAATGTAACATTAGACAAACTTACAGCAAGTGAAATAATAAAATAAGCAGTTCAAACTTACCACAATAGATTTAGAGTCATATTTCATCCCCAAAGCCTTACAAATGTTCACCATATTCGGTCGAACCGGCGACAGACCACTCATGGTGTGAAATAGGAAATATAACATCACTAGAAGAAACGGCCTCAAGGTTTCCTTTACTAAGAAAACGTTCTTGAACTTCCAGATTGACCGCTTAAAGAGATTACTGCTTTCGTGTGAACAGGGTTCAATCGCTTGTCCTTCTTTGATGCATTTATCGCACCGGTGTATGACTTTGCTGTATTCGAGAAGCTGCTCGAATTCTTCCTTTACGTCTTCCGGTTGAGCCCAACCTCGGAGGCGGCAGAGAGATGTCATTGCTTCTTTTTGGCGGCCCTTTGATATTAACCATATTGGAGTTTCTGGGACCTGAAACGTATAATTAGAGCTATATTAATAATAATAGTTTCAAAAAACTAAAAAGCACGCTTTTTATAGAAAACCGTAATTTTATCAAATTAGTGTATTGTCATCGGTCCTCAATAAATCTACAAAGTTTGAACGAAATCTGGCCGTTTAAAGTGAGTGAAAATCGCGCCCAAAGAAGTCGGTTACAAACAAACATAGGTACAGGTGAAGCTAATAGAAAGCGTGTAATAAACTAGCTGACCCGGCAAACGTTGTTTTGCCTTATAAAGTATTTCCATTCATAAAAAAAAAATAAGAATCACTTAGGGGTATGGAAATTAGATAGTAGCCGATTCTCTACTTATACTACTTTATTCTATACTTTTGTCGTAACCAGGAGTTTCGAAAACTGCTTATTTCTGGGCTCTTTCAAGTTTCTTACTTATATTTATCTAATCTTCTTATCTTCTATACAAAATTTCCATGTCATAATGTTACCGTACTCCTCGGTAAACGACTTGACCGATTTTCAAATTTAATTTGCGTATTCAGTAGGTCTGAGAATCGGCTACTATCTATTTTCATTCTAAGTGGTAAGTATTGTTCACCCTTAAATTTTTACTTAAGGCAAAACAACGTTTGCCAGGTCTGCTAGTATCGCTATCGCTAGTCGTTCAAAAATTGAATAAGGATATTATTTTATAATTTTACTTTTTCTTTATTTATAATTAATTATTTACTTTTCGACAAAACCCCTATACAGCTGCTAATCTTTTAATTTAATTTATTAATTATTATCGAATGAAATACTGACGAGTCCATATTGATGATAGTTATGATTATGTTTACTTATATAATGTAATAACCAATATTATATATAATGTTATTTACCAATATGATAATAAAGACATTCTATTCTATCAATGATATAGTTTTAAAAGTTAATGAGTTACAATTCTGCCGGTTAGTCTTTAAAAAACTTGGCACCAATATAAAATCTAAGTAGATGTAAATTAGCTAGACCACTGTTATACCTAGTATATGTATAGGTGATTTCATTAAAATATGTACGTCCGGAATTGCATATTGTTACGCAACTTTAAAGTTCACACTTTTTGCTTGCCTTATAAATAATAACCGCTTTAAAATATGATCGTGTGGACTACAGTTATTAAGAACCATAATTTTAATGATAAAACGAACTAAATTGAGTGATGATCGATCATTATTTTTGTTAAGATTCACAAAAGAATTTTTATTTCGAGTCAAAATAAAGTCAGAATAAAATCGATAAGAATTTGTATTTTTATTTCGAATTAAACAGCAATAGTTGACCAAGTGCGATTCGATGTTTTAAAAATGGCCAGTATTGCAAATTTTATTTTAAAGGTAAACATAATGTTTAAGGTTCTACCCGTTACCGTGGTTTTCTTAATATTTTAATAGTTTTTTTTTAATTTCGGTTTTCTAGTTATCACTCCTTTTAAGATACAGCCTGGTGACAAACAGACAGACAGTGTAGGTATTGCAACAGGTCCCGTGTTTACCTTTTTATTCCTAAAAAACCTAATTCCTCCAATGAGGTCTCTAAAGTATCCATGCGGTGGTTGGACGTGGAAGCACGCCTACTAACTGGTAAACCTTTATCGTCAAAAATGAATTCAGAGCATAATACCTAAGTCTATCATCTTAAATACAGAAGTTAGACATAAAAAACGATAAGTTTATCAAATAATAATATTTCAAATTCTATTCTAGCCATAATCACAAAAACAGGCTTATGGAATAATTTAAACTTATGGTATCATAATAAAAGAATTTATGTGCTGAGAATTTTTTATTAATCCGATGATATATAATGAAAAAAAAAACATTTTTTTATGACAATGTCTAGATTCATATCAATAATCAGTGTCAAACTAATAGATTTAATAGTTATTATAAGCAGTTGACGTATAAATAATGAAGTTATGCTTTATTACGCCCCCATAAATTTTGCTCATAAAAATTATGGTTTATAATTTAATTTATGGAATATTTGAATATCATTATTTTGTATGGCCTCTAAAGGTTTTCGTCATGGTCTTAGAGTCTACCATTATATCATTTGTTTACACGACGCGTTACAAGTTAACACATTTTTTTAAGAGGACTGTAAATAATAATTTTATTACAAGAAATTAAAAAAACATGGAAGAAGATCTGCTAACTAAATATAAGCGAGACAAATAACGGATTCAGAAGACCACATAACTAATTTAGAAGACCACTCCGGACAGAACCTTCTTGCTCTCTGAAGGACACGAACTTTCAAATGTTTTTTTTAATGACTGAAGGCAAAGAGTTTTTCAAATGCGCATAATATGCATATTTATCAAAGCATTTGTTAATAGATGTTAGAGCATTTTATAGTGCTCGCCTGGCTAACAACAACCCTCAAGTTGTAATAATCTTTCGACAAGCACCTCAAAGTGTGTTAATTTAGACGTAATTTGACTATCTATATTTATAAACAATTTTATATAGTATAATAAATAAAGAAGAATATAGATCTAAGAGATCTAGTAGGTAACAAAAATAATGGAGAGGATGGAGCAGTGAAGCTAACATATTTGTTCGTTAGTCTCGCTAAATCTCGAGAACGGCCGAACGGATTTATCTTATCTTGGTCTTAAAATGTTCGTGGAAGGTTTAAAAGGTGAGAAAAAACTAATTATTGCCAAATAAAAAAAATGGTTGCCTGTAAAGTCAGTTTTACGGGCGAAGATTTTACGTGACAACGTCTGCCGCGTGCTGCGCGCGCCGATCATAGTTGAGTGGGACAGAGACGCAAGGCATTCGGCGGGCCTCTCTCTCGTTCGGTGACTCATCGTAACGTTACCGGGCGTTACACTTTTTCATAAGTGACTCCCAGCCGCAACCTAATTTAAGACGTTGTCACGTCAAAAAACAGTTCTTTTCTTGATTGAGGCAGTACGAAGTCTGCCGGGTCAGCTAGTAAAATAAATAAATAAGATAGGTACTGTCTGTGACGTCATTGGAACTGGGACTCGCATAAAAAAAAATACAGACGATTAAAAAGTACGTCAACGAACGAGTTAGGAATCAACCATACTACCGAAGCGGCACATACCAGTTCTATATTCAAATTTCATATACAAAGATCAATGATAGAGAAAAAAGTTTACAGCGATAATGAACATCACCTCATTGGTGAATTTTATACAACCGGTTTGTTGGCTGTGGAAACGATAATAATTTTAATAGAATTTTGAATAATATAGAACTGCATCGTAAATTTTCGAGATGTTTACAGACCAGTCCGTTTATTAGGAACTGTCTTATTTGGTATCGAGATAGAAGTTGGTATCATATACTTTTGTAATCATATCTTTTTTTTATGATGGATAGGCAAGCGCTTGATCGAAACTCTCTGATGTTAAGTGAAGCTAGATCGAAACATCTAGGGAGGAGCGCGCTTGCCTAGAAGAAACCGATTCACTCTCGCCTTGAAGACAGTGAGGTTATAGTTCAGAGGGAACAGGAGTTCCGGCAAAGAGAGATATAATATTATTTGACTTGTGACTTTAGTGTTATCAATAAATGATTTGTATTTGTTACGATTATGAAATAGAGGCGTTTCTTATAATAGTTAATTTAGGAAATGCGCTTCCGCTGAAAAAATTGGGTTTAAATAATCACTTAACGATAGTGTTTAATGTTCTGTTAAATTCAATTGACTCCAAGCTTTTTGACTTGAAAATATGTAATTATTTGGATTCCAATATAAGAGGAAAAGTTTTATTGTTTGTTTATTTGTTTGACGCAAAAAGGCTCCGAAACTACTGGAGCGATTTGAAAAATTCTTTCACCGTTGGGAAGCTACATTATCTCCGAGTAACATAGGCTATATTTTGTTTCTCTTTCAACTTAGATTATTACATAGCCTGTGCGAAGCCGGGACGATCTGCAAGTATTCTAATTTGAATTGGGGGTGATGAGACCTGCACTGACATCCCGCTAGGGGCGTATTGTGCATTCCCCCCTTCCCAGCCTACACAAGCCAACCGAGCTCCTTGAAATAACGGAGCACAGCCCTGGGTCGCTGGGATACCTGTTCCACCCCTGTTGCGTCAGATGGTCTGTTTGTTTGAGGATTAATAATAGAAAGCGAACTTTCATCTTGAGCTGCTATCATCAGGCCGTAATCTGATTTGTTTAGTAGCCTCACAGTGCAGTAGCACGTGTTCTACCGTTATCTGCTTGTATATTATAAGTAGGTACTTACAAAAAGAACAAGGACCATGGTCGCTAGTGGCACAGTGAGAGACACGAGGGCAGCCAACCTCCACGGCAGCACGGTGCCGAGCAGGTACGCCACGAACATACCGGTCGCTGTGAAGCCGTTGGTCAGTGTTGTCAAGATGCCACGGATTGACGGCTCACTGCAAAACAGATATCAGATATCAGTCTTTCGGTTTTTTATAGGTTACATTTCGGAGATAGGTAAATATGTAGTAAACTGGGGGAGGCCTACGCCAACGAGGCGACATTACATCAACCTAAAACTGACAAGAGAAGTCGCTTAATTCACAAATAATTTATTATATTTTTGATATTCTGAAAATTAAATTCACTATTATTTTACTTTTTTATTATTATTTACAAGAAAAAATTGACATATCTAAATACAAAAAAATTAAACAAGAGTTTATTGATAATTTTATTTAAATTAAAATTTTGATAAATAGTCGTTTTGTGAATTTGAAACTGAACCTTATAATGATTGTAATTGAAATTCGGTTTCCCGAAAACTATAATCTTGCGGTTTTCAAGGCAGGGGTGTACCGGTTTCTTCTGGGTAAGCGCGTTCCACCTTAGATCACAGTGTCGCTTACCATCAGGTGAATTTTGATCAAGCGCAAACCCATCATAGTATAAAAAAAATGCTTTTTACGTCTACTATAAAAGTCAAAGTCAAGAAAAAACAGTTTTCGTTTTTACTAATTATACTAACTAAACAACAACAAAAACGACCTTAGTTATCATACTGTTAGCAAATGCTTTAATAGTAGGTTAGTCTAAACTTTTCTGCCCATGTAAGCGCGCGTCATCAAACACGATGGCACGAGTGCTTGAGACGAACAGATGTCCTTTGAGGTTATGTTAGCCAGTTTTTGCAATTCCTAGTCATTGAAACCACTGTGGATCTATTTTGTTATTGTGCTATTAGAAATCGTTCGTTTTGTGTAATTACTTTTACTGTAATTTCAAGTCTTTTTGTTGTGAGATTTGATGTTGTGAAATTAAATGTTAGTTTGTGTACTTGTATATTAGTTTTAATTCAACCACTTCTGATAACTAATAATAGACAGGCTTGCGCTTGATAGGAAACTCACCTGATGTTAAGTGATGTTGCGATCTAGGATGGAGCCTAATGCAACTAATTGTTTATTTTAGCAGGTAAGCTGAACGTGTGGCGGCCTAACATGCCGAAGTTCGTAGGCTCGATCCCCGCTAATAAGTTCAAGTTTCGGTGGCGGAAAACATCGTGAGGAAAAAAATTGGGCATGGTGGTAGAGCATTTTCTAGTGTTCGCCTGGCTAGCACCCTCAAGTTAAAACGTCGCTAAATACCTAATAGTGTATCAGCAAACCCTCCTTGAGAGCCAGTTATTCCAGACTAGCATCCCGTCCCAGCTTCACACGGGCTCTAAAATAACCTGAGTAGCAAAGTGAAATAAAATATAGCTTAAGTTATTCGGAGATAATGTAGCTTCCCAACGGTAAAAGAATTTTTCAAATCGGTCCAGTAGTTCTGAACCCTATTTGTGTCAAACAATCAAACTTTTTTTTATTTGCACGAAACAAACGGTCACACTTACTTAAAAATGAGATCCGCGCGCAGACTGATCTCGTCGGTGACAGTCCGTGTGAAGCTCGTCCCTGATGACGCTCGTAATGCGTCGAAACCCGTTGGACGTATATCCAACGTTTTTTAAGTAAGTGTGACCGTTTGTTTCGTGAAAATATATAATATGCTTTACGTTAACAATTTACAAAGTACAATCAAAGTTTTACTCTTTATAATATTGGTATAGACTAGGCATGCTCCACATTGTCCAGAGTGTCGCTCACTCGTGTGGTTACGTACCCTGCTGGTCAAATGCCTACTAAAAGGAAACTACTAGTAAAGTACATAATATACAGTAGGTATCTGAATAAAGATGTAGATATTCGATCTTGTTTAAGAACTACTGCTCGTAAATATACAGCCTTGATCTCTAAAATATATCCAATTCCTATGAGAGTAACCGTATCGATGTTAGAATACGATCAGATAACAAATTAGACGGCTCCGCGTTTGGTTCCATGATTTGAATAAAAATGTTTTGATTGTATTTCTTTATTAATAATATGTATATTATTTAATGTTACAGGGTGTTTTATGTATAGATGTTTTAGCATGGTGGTTGGGCATTTTCTAGTGCTCGCCTGCCTAGCAATCACTTAACAAGGGAACATTCTTACATTTACAGTTTTTACGTTATAAATCATAATTCAAATTGCATGATTCGGCTGAACACGGTAAAAGAAATCCATACAATTCTGAAGAAAACAGAAATAAGCCTGAAATTTAGTAAGTGCTACCTTTTTAGAAACCCTATGAGCGTTTTTTAAATTTTCTAAAATATTCACATGGAACTCTTCGACCAGTGCTTTTGGCAACTAAAAATTTCTCGTTACATATATGTATTATTATTTTTCCTAATAATAAAATGTGAATGAGAATTAACTTTTTACTGTAACTGACTATAAAAAAAATTATATAAAATCTTAACAATAACAACCTGTATAATACACGTGCTTTAGAAACAGCATGATCACTCTTAATAGTTATTCTAGTATTGGGAACTTAACATGATTAAATATTTCTGACCCTTTAAACCTATATACTCGTAGGCTTAAAAGCTATTTATAAAATACCTAAAAACTATGAATAATATCTCTTTCATACTTCCGCTATTAGTGTTTTATAAGCGGTGGTCAATTCCTAAGATACAAAGATATAGAAAAAAGACACGTAAAAATATACAAAATTGATCCCTCTCGCTTTAATTAGATTCCTAATTACTCGTATCCTAATTTGCTTGATTTGCTTGCACACTTTTAAGGTTAAAATAGTATACCATAGTCACATGAAAGCGCACGAGAGCGCCTTGAATAATTAATTAGTTCTCAACACAAATTAGCCGTACTTCTCTTTCTTTATATGTAGTTTCACGTTTGATCACGGCTGCGGCCTACAGTACAGCTAGATATACATCTCGGTAAGGCCTGTAAATTGGTATATAGTATGTATATAGTACATGTATATATATATATATATATAGTATGGTATATAGTCATGGGTCTTAGCAGCATTGAATCTAACCAGATTGCTATTAGCCCAATCGGAGACTGACTTAAGAGAAAGATTTATGCGCTCAACTGTAGCTTCACTCAATACCTGAATTTAAGTAGCACTGGCTTGTACGCTTGATCAATATCTTTTTACTACCACGTTGTCATGTGAATGACCAACTAAACCGGGTTTGAGCAGATCATTTATATGCAGCAAAAAGAGTTGCAGAGAGTACCGACCCTTGAGGTACGCTTTCACTAATTGCCATTAGACCTGACAAGTAGCCTTCAAAGACCACCCGTAAAGATTGTTCCCTCAAATTGTCTGATAAGAGGGCAAGTCGTATGAGGGAAGCTTGCAGGGATGGGGCTGTCAAAAGCTTTGCAAATGTCGAGAAAAACCGTTAAGGCTTGTCAGTGGTATACTAGTTAAACTAGCCGATTGATTCCGATGAAAACCATATTGTCGATCCTTTGAAGGTTTTGTGCATTAGTTAACGGTAGCCCGTATATAATTTATTATCGAGCGTATGCTGGATGTTGTATAATTGGCAATTAGTTACATTTTTTGCTGTGAAACTGGCTATCAGATCTTAAATGAGTTATCTCTAATTAATACTTAAAACAGCTGTAAAATTAATGTGCTACATCGTATGCTTCAGATTATCTTCAAGTAAGGCAATTAGCGAAATAATTTTATTACGAGGAAAATATCAAACCTTACTTAGTGAACCGGCTTTTTCCAGGCAAGCACGCTCCGCTGTACGCTACAATATTACTTATAAATTTGTTTCTTAAGGGCCAATATTTCAGAGGTCATTTTGGAAATTTTCTTGCTCTTTTCTCACCTAAGCGAACTCCAAAAACACGCAGGTATAAAAAATACGAGTTACAAGTAAACATAAGGTCCTAAATGCAAAAAATAAAAGATTTTATGGATCTTGGAATATTACCACCAGCTGAAGTGTCGTCAAGCTGCATAATGTAAAAAATGGAGTAAAAGAGCGAATCTGGCTCGTCGGGACATTGTAGGACAAAAGTCCGTTACTCCTCGGATCAAATCCAGTCGTACTAATGAATTTTATTTTTGAAGTTATGTGTGGATATGGCACTTATGGTGTAAAAAAAGACGTTGTGAACAAAACAATTATCCGAGATGCACATCAGTAGATGTGTGTCATCTGCCAACCCGCACTTGTGAAGGAATATCCCAAGTTCCAGCAGTAGGAATGTATAGTGGACCGCTTATGCTTATGCAGAAAGCACTTTTTTTAAAGAAGGCTCCAACTGGCTAAAACCGGAAATGCGCATTAGCGCAGTGGAGTTTTATGGTATTAACAATGCTTTATTGAGGTCCTCAATTTCCTCGCTGTCTCTTCCAAGGACAGAATCTCTTGCCATCTTCCTTTATAAAGCGCGTTATTCCACGCCTATGTATATTGCACGGAGTCCCTGTAGCCTATGAGTGTCAGATATCGAATCTCTTAAAGCGATGACGAGGGTAAAACTTACCAGACTTCTCCAACGTAGGTGACCGAAGGTCCCTCCATGATTCCCGTCCCAATCCCCAGAAGAGCGTTAGCGATGAACAGCGCCGGCACGTTCCAAGCTGAATACATGAGGAGCCAAGCGATAAGATGCGGTATGTTTACTAGGAATAAGGCTTTCTTTCGTCCGTAATAGTCTAGCAACGGCCCGGAAAATATGCTGCCGAGTGGTTGGCAGAGGAACACCACGCTTCCTGAAAAAAAAAACAACATTAACCTTATTGTTAGGCTTTGATATTTTATATTAAGTTTTGATCAAAAATTTTAATCGATTTTTTTTTGTGGCCTGGCGGCCCAAATTGTTGCTTTCGTAACTTCTGAATTGAACAACTATTGTTGTGTAATGCCTAATTCGTATCTTTCCAGAAGAAAAATATGACTTACACTTAGTCAATGTTGGTATTTTTTATAATTGGATGTGTGCTATTTAACATCAGAAATAAAATGCTAAAACAATTATTAAGTTTTCTAAACAAAGTATCATCATAAAAATGTTAAATAGTAGTCGTTGCCAAAGAGCTTACAAAAAGGCGTATCAAAAATGTCTTCTAAAACGAAGATATGAAAATAAGCATAAGAGGGCTAATGTATTTAAAAATTTAAAATGCATCTTATCTTAATGAGATAAAAGATACATATCTATCTTGATTTTAAATATCAATGACCTGTAGCTGCCGAAACCGTTCACATACTTTAAAAAAATAAATACCTACACATTAAAAAAAAGTCCGCTAGTAAATAACAATATAACTCAAAAGCATTTTATGAAAAAGTATGGAAATTGGGATATAAAAATGGAACCGTTAGAATTCCAAAACACGATTACGTAAAATTTTTAAATTTTAGAACCACATTTCTAAATTTTAAAACCACATTTTTATAATTTAAAACCATTATATAAAAAAAATAAAGGTTAATATTTTTATTTTTTAAAATAATCTAATGGCTTCAATATTGTTAATTTTTATTTCAACAATCACAAAATTGGATGAAAAAAAAACTACAAAATAGTGAAAAACCTTACAAATAGTAATTTAAATCTAAGTCAGTGTCCACGGGTAAGTACCACCTGGTGGTCTTCAAATCTAGAGTTAATAGGTATTTTCTAGGTAAGCGTGTAACATCGTAGGCCATAGTATTGTTTAACACCAGGCAAGCTGTGGTCAAATGCAAACCTATAAGTTAAATAAAGGTGCCATTATAGTTAATTATTGATTTTATATGATTTTTTTTCGTGAAATTTCCACTTCTAATGGCTGGGGCTTCGCTCATATTTGTATGGCGCGCCGACTATCTCAATATATAAAAATCTCGTGTCACAATGTTTGTCCTCAATGGACTCCTAAACCACTTAACCGATCATAATAAAATTCGCACACCATGTGCAGTTTGATCCAACTTGAGAGATAGGATAGTTTAAACCTCAAATTATGGTCGCAATTTTAATTTATTGCTAATTATTGTCTGTTATTATTTGACAGTCACAATTATCTGTTAAATCCAAATGATTCTAACAGATGTATATACGTTTCGATACCTTTCGACTGGGTTGAGTAAGTAATCAATAGATGGCGCTGTACCCCTAAGTGAGGCAAAACAACGTTTGCCGGGTCAGCTAGTGTACTATACGCCTTAATGACTTGACTTATAGCATTGAAAGTGTGTTTAATCTGTAAAATTTCATGCTAGAAATCCTGTTACCAAAGCATTAGAACCTCGCTATCCTCAAGGCGAGAGAGAACTGGTTTCTAGGCAAGCGCGATCGGTCCCAGACCGCAATGCTACCTTAACATTAAGTGCTGCGGTCAAGCGCAAGCTTAATCCTCCTAATATTATAAATACGAAAATATGTGTTAGTGTGTTTGTTTGTTACTTCTTCACGCTCAATCGCCTGAACGGATTTGCATGACATTTGATATGAGGATAGCTTATATAAGTTTCGAAAACGTCACAATGTGAGCCGAAATTAAGTATCCCATTAAGTTAGGTTTCTGATAAGGATTTAATAAATCATTTTTACCTCTTTAATACCCCAAAAATACAGTTGTATTTATAAAAATACTAGCTGACCCGACAAACGTTGTTTTGCCTTAATAAAAAAAAAAAAAACTAAATATACAGAAGCCGATTCTCAGACCTACTGAATACACATATAAAATTTGGAAAAAATCGGTGAAGCCGTTTCGGAGGAGTACGGTAACAAACACTGTGACACGGAAATTTTATATATAAGATTTACATCTTATATTTTTTTCTTAACTTTGTGGAGTAAAATGAATTAAGTTAAAGATTTTCACAAATATTACAATACCAACCGACTGCGATAAACATACTCATTGATCTTCTTCTTTCTTTCTTATATATAAAATTTCCATGCCACAATGTTAGTTACCGTACTCCTCCAAAACGGCTTGACTGATTTTTACCAAATTTTGTATGCGTATTTAATTTCTGAGAATCGGAAACTATCTATTTTTTATACCCTAAATGATAAGGGTTGTTCACCATATTTTTTTAATGATTTTTTTTTATAATGTGGCATTAAAAATACAACTCTAAATTTTTACTTTTTGTTACCCACCCCTATTTTTTATGCTCATTTTAGTAATATAATCATTTTTCACCCCGCTTGATAACTGATACAATATACGCTTATACTGTAGGTACTTAAGGCAAAGCGACGTTTGCCGGGTCGGCTAGTATAAATCTAAAAATAATGTAATTCTGTTATATAATAAGGTTAACGTGACATTTAAATATAACTAGTTGTATTTTAACATATACAACTATCGAATTTAAATCATGTAAATCGAGTACGAGAATCAACTGGTTTATTTATTTACTAACACAGGACAAAACATAGCCTTGGAATTACCTTACATGATATACATATATGTATTTAGGTGTTGTAAGTAAATAATTATTCGAAATCAAGTCTGATTAATCGATTGTGGAAGTGAAATATAACACCTTATTGGATTTAGATTAATTTGTAAAAACTACAAACTAAGATATTGACATGGTTTATTTATAACTTTTAACAATGATATGACATATTTAATATTTTTTGACATGTACTTAATATGTATATTTTACAATTAAATATTATAAAGAGGGAAAGTTTGTTTTTTGACGCAAATATGCTCCGAAACTACTGGAGTGAGTTGAAAAATTCTTTCACCGTTGGGAAGCTACATTATCCTCAAGTAACAAAGGCTATATTTTGTTTCTTACTATATATTTTGTCTTTACAACTTGGATTATTTTATAGCCCGTGCGAATCCGGGACTGGCTGTTAGTCTGAAATAAATGTGTTCTTTCTTTCTTTCTTACTTTCTAATAAAGATTAATAGACTATGTACTTTATTAACCATAAATATTATCTATCTAATATATATAATTTCCATGTCACAGTGTTAATTACCGTACTCCTCCGAAACGGCTTGACCTATTTTTATCAAATTTTATATGCGTATTCAGTAGGTCTGAGAATCGGCTACTATTTTTCATACCCCTAAGTGAGGCAAAACCACGTTTGCCGGGTCAGCTAGTCTCATATATAATTTATATTAAAAACTACACTTAGAAATAAAAACCAAAATTACAAATAATAAATAAAATAATATAATAAATTAAATTATTGATAAAATTATTGGATGAGAGCAGCGCAAAACCGAGATGACTGGCGTACAAGAAGAGAGGCCTATGCTCAGCAATGGGCGACTACGGGCTAATGATGATGATGATGAAATTAAATTATACCTAAGTATGAGTCCGCGGGTAAGGCCTAATATGCCTAAAATGATTAGATATTGCATTATGTACACACAACAATAAACACTTTGTTAACATCATAAATTAAGTGCAACAGTAAAACAACAAGCATCACCGAGTAAGAAAACAAAATTAATCTCCTTAAATAGGGGTTTTTACTCTCAATTGTTCTGCAAATATGCAAAAACAACTTGTGTTCTCATTAGTCATGAAGTAAGTTGTTCCTACTAATTATTGCTTAAATATTGACATACGCACGTTGCATTGCGAGAAATTGCGTTTATTTGCACAAAATAATCAGGTTGATGTACATTTACACTGCATTTAACGAAACTAATTTTCCATATTGAGTGTCTAGCAATTACCGTCATTGATATATAACAAAAAAAACCGAAAATAATACGTTTATTTATAATACAAAATTATTTATTTGTGACACAAGTAAGAGATACAAATATAAAAATGGAGTCCAAAGGCTTTTTCAAACTAATTCACAGAACTGTAACTCGGTTAAACTAATGACTTCTCCCGTGATTAAACATTTACAAAATACTTATGTCAAACAAAAGTGAATAAACAAAAACATTCTTATTCAGAAGTTAATGCTTATATATTAAATTTTTTATTTTTTATTATATGAACCCTTATTTGAATTTGTTGTTATAGCAGCACGTGAATACATAATTTATAAAAGTTTCAGCTTTCTAGCTATTACGGTTTCTGAGATACAGCCTGGAGACAGGCAGACAACGGAGGCTTAGTAATAGGGTCCCGTTTTAACCTTTTTAGTACGGAACCCTAAAACAAACAGTGTAAGGAGAAATGCTTACCAAACCAAGAAGCTTGTTCCTGATTGATTGAGAGGCCCTCTTTGGCGTCGAGGACCTCTGGTAGCACCATCGTCACGAAACTGATGGACATCCCGAGGCCAATCAGCAAGAAGTCTAAGGCCAGACATGCTAACACCTGCAATAAAGAAGAAGAAAATTTAAATGAAACAATTTTTACTACAATTTAATTAATAAGTAATACATACTAAAGAACAAAAAATGGAAGAAAATCCGAAATATTTAGTGAAATATCCGGCAAGTGAAGATTCCAGCCGAAGGGATAGGAATTTCGTTTTTTGTAGCAAGGTTGTTTAGACATACCGGTTTGAGTTGAGCGGAGAGGAGGTATGGTTGTCGGTCCGGTCGGGGAACACACCATTATTTTTTATTTTGATGTTTTCTTTGCTTATCTCAGCTTGGTTTTAGAAAGTTAATGACTCCCTGTGAAATGCGATACTCCAAAGTTTGGAGCACCGCCGCACGGTTGTGAGTCTGTCGGTATTCTACAGGTTGCATTTCGGTGAGTGTGCGTTGGAGTTACACGAACTAATTCCCCCGGCTACTTCCCACTACCGAACGAGCAGGGAGACTGCTAGGAGGCACCGATATACAGTGGAAATGCTAAAATTCGTATTAAGCGATTCGTTTCCACATTTATACTACAGACGACCAAACTGTGGAACTCCTTGCCGGAATCCCTGTTCCCACTGAACTGCAACTTTACTGTCATCAAGGCGAGAGTAAACCAGTTTCTTCTAGGCAAGCGCGCTCCATCCTAGACCGCAATGTTACTTAACTTCGAGTGAGTTGTGGTTAAACTCAAGCCTATCATGTATAAAAAAATATCATGGTGGTACATTAAATATTTCAGATTTTCTTACATTTATAATAGATTTCCGCAAAGTATATGTAAGTAAGTCTATAGGTAAAATCAAATTTTATTGAAGGATAACTAATTACTACAAATTCAATATTACTTAATGTAAATCTAATCTAAAATTAATTAAATCAAAAGTATATCTAATCTAAAAAACCAGTGCCAGTGGGAAGAGTACCTAAAATGCCAGCCGAGTTGCCTCTTTGCATAGCAACGCTAATCCGCTGTGCAAAGTAGAGGCCGGCATTTTGGTCATGAGTAGCGTCGACCAAGCGCTTCTTTAAATCATTGAATAAAGATTTAGCTCCCGGTCTATTATAGGTTAACCTTGTTTGGTCTCGAAGAAACAAATTCATAATTACAAGCAATAAGTTTTTCGTTAGGAATTAGTAACTATGATATTATATAACTAATGATCCAGTTAATTACGAGTATTTGATACGGAAGAAAAACTAATTATAAACAACATTCCTCTTCCTATTTATTTGTTGGGCCTACGAAAAATATAATAGGTCTCAGTAATAAATATGCGCATATTTTCAATAGGCATAATAATGATAATATTTATGATCTATTAAATTATTTTTATTGGCGTTAAACTAGCCTATTTCGGGTTCGTATATACTCTCGTATATATACGTATTAACATTAATATTGTGTACACGAATAGGCATCATGTTGCCATAAAATTTATATTTTTATATACCAAAAAATATATTAGATTGGGTACCAAACTTGGGTTGTTGTTTGTCTAGTCTGATATTTAAGCCACTGGCAACTGTCTCTACTACCAATAGTAATAGCCACTGCTATAAGTGGCGGTAGAAACAACAACGACTATGCTGATCAAGTGTAGTTTAAAATCATATTTATAATTTATTCTGACAGACAGACTGTCATACAGATATCATACTCGTATATTTATTGGCACTGTTACTAGTGGCTTAAATACCAGACTTAGAGGTTGATAATACTCGTTTAAATAGCTCTTCACAAATATTGACAAAGTGAAAGTGTACTTTATTTATTTACGTAACAATATATTATTGTTTCTTTATTTAATATCAAATAGAGCAATCTGTACTGTATTAGTTTTGATATTAATTTAGAAACGAATTAAACTACGTAATATTATATTAAATACACTAATATTATAACAGTAGGCGTAGATGTTTATTTTTTTACACGTCTCTACCTATCTCTCCGTCTATACCTATTTGACGACCTCGTTGGCGTAAAGGTTACCATGCCGGTCTGCTAATCAGAAGGTTCCGGGTTCGATTGTCGGCCCAGTCAACATCTTTGTGCTTAACTAAATTTGTTGGCTGTGGGTCTGGGTGTTAAATATGTATTTATATATAATATGTATGTGTGTATATGTAGTATATCAGCTGTGTTAGCAACCATAATACGAGCTAGAAATGGTTCAGTATGGGGCTAACCAGCCATGTGTGAAAAAAATAATAAAAAAAAAATATATACTTATATAGATAGATAGAAAATTATTTATAGGACACAAACATAAAATTAAAAAAAGGACGAAGGCTTAATAATAAGTGTGCCATAATTGACGGCCTTTTTTACGATAAATGGGCTTACGCATTAACACATTCACCTAATGGTAGGCGACATTATGATCTAAGGTGTACGCGCTAACCCAGATAAAACCCAGTTCACTCTTGCTTTGAAAACCACCAGATTGTAGTTTTCGGGGAAGAGGAAGCTTGGCAAAGAATACTATGCCTTCGCCTCATCGCTTAAAGCGATCTCTTTCAGGCAACTGTTGGATGGAGCATAGGCCTTGGATTAACTAACATTTACTACTAAATAATATATCGGATTAAAGCAACTAACATTATTATCTTATTATTATTATTATTACATATATGTATAACACCACGGGGCGTAATTAATATTGACATAATAGGATAACTTTCCGCCTATTGGTTCATAAATCATCTTTAAGCCAATGTAGACAAGCTATCGCGTGATAAAAGGATATATTTTATTATTCCATTACTGCCAGTTATGTTAGGTCAGTTATATTTACTATTATTATTTATTACTATTATAATCCAAGCGCCAGGCATAAGGTGTTAAAAATACATTAATCTAGTAATGCTAGTTTATCTTGGGTTAGATTGGTAGACGTTTTTTAAGTAGCAACTAAGCTATGGGAGAAAGAAAACTGAAGATTTTCCACTAGGATATTATAGAACATCTCTATGCAAAAAACTGATAGGGAGCTATTAAAGAAGAGTGTCAGAAACCAAAAAAAAATACAAATTTTGGAATATTTGTCTGCCTGTGTGCCTCGTACGTTATATCTCCGAAACTACTCAATGGATTTCACAAGTAACTATACTTATAATCAGACGCTGTGTTAAAAATGTTTTTCATCAAAATTGGTTTACGGGAAAATAAGTTATGGTTAGTTGACATTTTACTTCAAACATTGCTTCGAAAGTTTAAAACATATGTATGTAGCTGAATGCGGTTTACGTTAACGTGTGTGTATTTGTTTGTTTCTTCTTCACGCTCAATCAGCTGAACTGAATACAATGATATTTGAAATCAGTTTTATGCTCCAGTCATAGTTTAGAGTGTAGATTAAAAAATAGAGTCTAGATTAACACATAGGCTACTTTTGACGTTACCCGTGACAAACATCCAATGTTGGGTTAAAATAATAATGTTGGGTTAATTTAATTCCCCCGCCCCCTTTCACAATCGGACGAGCAGGGAAACACCAAACGCGGCATCGTTTCACTGTGGAGATACCTAAAATGCGCACTAAGCGTTTTGCCTCCACCTTCATTGTAGGTACGTACTGCCAAGGTGTGGAACTCTTTGCCAAATGCCCTGTTCCCCGAAAACTATAATCTTGCGGTTTTCAAAGCACGAGTGAACCGGTTTCTTCTGGGTAAGCGCGTTCCATCTTAGATCACAATATCGCTTACCATCAGGTGAATTCTGATCAAGCGCAAACCCATATTATTATAAAAAAAAAATTGCCTTTTAATTTTATACCAAATTTCATCAAAAAGGCTCAGATTTTCTGTGGAAATAAGTTAGCCGTATGAGCGTGAAAAAGTGACATACACTCTTTTGCATTTATAATATTGTGGGATATATTAGTACGATAACTCGTATTTGTTTCTGCTTATAACTTAGATTTAAGATTAATCTTATCTTCTAAGCAATCGAGAAATCGCGATAACTAAACCCAATCCAGATTTAGAAGTAATCAATTTCGGATGAAACCAGTATACATAATATAACTGTGTAAACCAAATAGAACTGACACATAATATTTGTAAAATTGCTCAACAACATAAGAATTTGAACTAGCTGTCAATTGAAGTTAATAAAAAAGTTACGATAAGATTAGATCTTATCTTTTCTGATCGTTTGACCTGATACAAGTTTTTATTATAATATTTATGTATTAAACTACTTTAATTATGTATATTTTACTCCTTGTTAATATTTTTTTATTTGTAGCGCCTGTAGCTCGGCTAGCTAAGGTGATCTGACGCGATCATCGAAGCTAAGCAACGGTCGATGCGGACGATGTTTGAATGGGTGACCCTGCACAGGACTGTCGTTTTCCAAGTGGCATTTTCATCCAGTCGGTACAAGTAGTCGTTAAACCAAGTTAGAAGGCCTTCGGGCGGCGTGAAAAGCTATTGTTACCAGAGCTTATTCGAACAAGAGAAGAAGTTATCAGTAAGACTTTAAGAAGCCCTCCTGTCGACAATTAATTCAATTCATATTTTAAATATCTTTACTGTCTTAATAGTTCAAAACAATTACATATGTATTATATAGTACGCGTATCCTACCTAGTACATAGCAAGCATGAATAAAATAAAATACTCTTTTTTTTTTCTTCATGTTACAAACCAGCGAGAATCATTCGCCTTATTTAAATTTATTTTAATTTCTAAGGAGCTTTTTTATGTTATAGATTATTTTTCTTGATACAATATAAATAAATAAAAAAATATAGTAAATAAAGAACGTATACCTAGTTAGGAATCGGGAGCGCTTCAATATCTTTTTAAAAACTATTATAAAATTAAACTACTTAAAATAGGTATTGAGTGTCGAAGATTTTATTCTAAACTGTTCTTAATACTAGGTCTTATTTCTAATGAAATGTTTGCTGATACGGCAAAGCCCGGGTGGCCGGATTCTATGAATCGTCGCTATGCCGCATCAGCTTTCATACAGGGTTATATGCTTATACTTAAGACTACAGGGTTATATGTTTATATACCTACGACTATGGGAATATAACTCCTTCCCCCTCAGCTCGAAGTTCACGGGAAACGGAGTTTTCCGAGAACTTCGCTCACAAATTGTGGCCCCCAAAATACAATAGTCTGGTGTGGACTAGGTGATTAGAGGCTACGGAACTATGCTAGATTACATTTTCTTATGCTAATTCTTATTACTAGTGTTGTCTCCGCAATACGCGTCTCCTGCTTCGAGGGTGAGCAGAGGCAACGAGCTTATATTAATTACAATCGGGTAGTTAGTAAAATAGGGTTTTCATTTACATTTTCATTAACGTTTACACTGATTTCCTGATTTTCACGAGATTTTCGCACGAGGGGCACTATTTTTGACCATATTAGGTATACCGAAAGTATTAAAACCATTAGATAGAGAACACTTGTGGCAATGCCAAGACTTTTCACTTCACTTTTCACATTTGGGTTATGGGCACTTTTCACACTTTTCTTTAGTATATAGTTCAGGTGTTGTACGTCATCCAGGTTAACGCCTTGCAAGTCTACGGTTTCGGTTTCTTCTGTAATCTTTTCTGGTAAAACAGGTAAATGTATAACAGGCACGTAGTAATATATATTTCTTGATTCAAGGAAGCGGTTTGCTCGTAGTTGTAGAGTACCAATTGTAACGTCGCAGGGTTTTTGATTAGTAAGGATGTATGTACCTTTCAATGGCTTCTGTGTGACGTCATCTCTGCATTTTTGTGTAAGTACTTTCTTATGTTTAGAGAATATAATCCAACTGTTATCAGAGATTTTCTGAGTCTTCAAATCTTCAGTAATGACTTGTCGCAAGGTACATTTCGATACGTTTTGTCGATATTTCATTAGTTGTTCTATACAGGTTTCCCTGGTATACGGGACGACGTCGTTTTCGGAGCAAAGGTACTCTTTGGCTGTTACCTCTTTACATCTTCGGGCAATCGTTCGGTAGCTTTTCTCACCCTGGAGTAAGTAAGGATATTCGGGGATGATGGTAAGGGTATTTTCGGTGGAGTGGTTAAGCATGGGTAATGGGTACAATTTGTAATATATATAACATTCTTTCTCTACAAGTGGGACGTCAATAATAAATCTTATGCTACTGTTCTTAAGGTAAGTTTTTACAGAAAACGTTTCCTCTAAATTAATTAAGTTCTTATCATTAACAGGATACATGAGGCTACCGTAGGTACTTATTTCGTTTAACAGTGTCAGTAGCTCTACAGAGTCTATTACAGTTTTGTGCAATACTGATACTTTACTAAGGGCTAAAGCTGTCTCTATATCGCTTAGTCTAATCGAAATGGTACGGAAGTTATTTATAACAAGATTAAGTATATTTGTTATATGGAACATCATCGTTTTCCCTTGATTTTATAAACATTTCTATTTTACTAACTCTATCGTTTATAATCTTAGTGTTCTCATTTACAATTTTACTTGAATTGACTATGTGGTCCAACATTTCGGAAATAATGGTGATCTTATTAGAAATAGCTTGCTCGCGAGTTATTGTATCTGTTAATAACTGTTCGAAATGGATAGCGTCGTCGTTATCTAGATTTCCTGTTATGACTTTGATTAGAGAGCCTAGTGGATTCATAAGACAGCGTTTTACGCGCTTACTCGGGATTAACTGTTGTAATTTCTCTGTAGCTTCATCGCGGATGTAATTTATTTGTAACTGGAAATCTTTTAGTTTATTAATAATGGAGGAAATATTTTTAGAAGAGGATAATTTAGCACAAAATTTAGAGTTTTGTTTCGTGTTAAATTGTAAGTCAGAAGTTATACCTGTTAAATCTATAGTTTTTATAATTGACCAGTTTTCGTATTGTAGAAACGCACGGCCTTGCTTTACTGGGAGGAGACCTGGGTTTTCAATTATCTCTTGAAGTTGAAGGCCCTGGCTCGGGAGGTCTTGGGCTTGGATGACCATCGCCGTCATCAGGAGGAAGCACCATCTGTGGAGGGCGTTTTATGTTTCTAATTGGGACCTTAGTATCTCTGTCTCTGATTTTTATGGATACTACGTTTAGTTGTGCTTTACCGGTTACTATTGCTTTTTGGTATTTTGGTTTATCCTTCAATTGTCTTTTATTTACTGCCCTTGCGTGTAGCTCTTGACCTTCTTTAAAGGCTGGTAAAATCTCAGTTAAGGTCGAATGGAGTCGCTCTACTACTGTAAAATATGATTTTGATTCTATTGGAAATATGTCTATGAAAAGTTCCTGGAACGGGGCGTTTTGCTTTTCGGTGAGTTGTAAAAATGGTTCTAGGGGTTTACGATCGTACTTAGGGGCTCTACATTGATCACACGAATTAATTACTGCTGAGACGGTTTCGCGCATCTCTGGCCAAAAATAGTTTTTTTTTTATTCTTTTTACTGTTTCTGTTATGCCGTGATGACAAGTTTTTCCTTCGTGTATTTTTTTTTATTATAAGTTTCTGCTCATCCTCATTTTCGACATTTATTACTCGTTCGGTACATTCCTGGAAGTTAATTGAGTCCTTTTTAAATAATGACATCACAATGTTGCTAAATTCGCGTCGGTGTTGAGTCGTTTCGAAATATATGAAATATTTTAATTTTGGTTTTATGTACTTTTTTAGAAACGTACAGATAAAATCGGGTTTTCCGTGAGGTAGAAATACTTCTAAGATTTTTTGATGTTTTGTGGATAAATCGGTCATTTGCAATTCATTTTCATATTTGTGGAACACTAGTATTTGATTTGGTTTGGTGTCTATGGCTTCATGTAGTATTGGTATGCCTGATGATTCTAAGTCTCTACCAGATTGTATTGTTTCGGTAGCGCTGGAGCTTGAATCCGTGCGCACTAAACATTCGGGTTCCTTTTTAAATATATTATCTATTGTATCAGAGTCAGAAACGGTGATGGGGCTGTCGGTTTCGGTCCTTTCAGAGTCTGAAATAGATATTGTATCTGAGTGATCGCGGTCGGCGTTGGAGTCACGGTTTTCCAAATCAACTATCATTGATATATCGTCACCGAGTTCGTCAGCACTTAATGCATTAAGTTTTAGGTGTGACAGTGAGTCCGCGTTAGCGTTTAACTGCTCGTTCTTGTGTTTTAGTTGTTTTACTTCTACTTCAGCCAAAACGGTAGTATAGTTTATATCGCATGTTATATTTTCGTTGAGTTTAGGTGGTTCGTTGATAAGCGGTTTCGGTAGTTTCACGCGGTTTTCACTACACGAAGTTAAATTTAGGACCTGGTCACTGTCGAGTTTGATGGGGATCGAGGCGCGTTTAGTTTTGAAAATTCGATTTTCTAAATCTATTTTAGCGTCAAGTTTAAGCATCAAATCTAATCCAATCACGCCGTCATATTTTGGGTCTACTTCGTAGATATAAAACTTTTGTTCGCAGTCCGCATTAAAAACCGAAAAGAGTGGGATGTTAATTACTTCTTTATGCGCGCTAGAGGCATGCGTACTATTAACTGTAAACAATTTATAAGACTTGTACGCTGCGTAGTACTGATTGGCTTTAGATGGGCTAATGAAACATTTGCTACTACCACAATCTATCATAAATTTGCCGTTTATTTCAGGGATGTTCATGTATGGTAATTTTCGAGAACGGTCGTAATTTAGTTCAACTACCTCGGGCTTTTGGACAAAGGTAATACAATAATTTTCCGCACTTATCTGTTCTTCCTTTTCGTCAGGATCCATTTCCGGTTGGCAAGGCTGCTCGGCGCCAGCTTCGGTGTAATAATTAGCGTCGATTGCCTGTTGCTCGTCGTATGTGCCATATATAGGGGTGTTATAATCGTAAGGCATGTACATACCTTCTTCCATTACTTGCATCTCGTTAATGGGTACCTTTGGCAGGGCTGGTGCAGTTCTCATTGTTACGTCACCTGAAAATATCTGTGGTGGTCGATAGCTCTGAGGTTGCGGGGGTTGATACCCGAATTGTCCCGGCTGTGGTCTGAAGCCAAACTGTTGGGATCTATATCCAAACTGTCCTACTTGAGGTCTAAACCCACCTTGATTCATTTGTAGCGGAGGTCGATACCCAAACGGTGCTGCTTGGGGTTGCGGAGTATGCTGGTGAGCTTGAAAGTTTGGTTTGAAGCCTAACTGCATCGGAGGTTGTATAGGTTGCGAGGTAAATAACTGTGCCCTATACTGACCTTGGTTTGGGATTCCGAATTTAAATTGTGAAGAAGCTTGAGGCGGCGGTTTCGGGTTTATTGTGTTTTGGTTATTTAAGAGTTTAGCTTTTATCTGATATTGCTCATGGAAATTCACCTCTTCTATTACCTCCTTTAAGGCGTCCTCTAGGTTTTTCGGATTTTTCAAACGTATGACCCTGACCATATGCTCTGGGAGATTGTATAAGAATACATTAAGGGCTGTGTTGTTATGTATTAGTCTTTTAGCGTTTTTTACTTCGTCTGAATTTATTAAATTTTGGTTAATTTTTGCAAAAAGGGTGGCCCTTACGTTTTGAATGCGGCCGCAGAATTCTAGGTACGTTTCTCCGGATTTTAACTTCATCGATTCTAATTCGATGGCCACTGACTCCTCGCTGCGAGGGTCTCCAAAATGTTGAATTAGTAGTTCTCTCAGGTTGTCGTAATTTAAAAAATCTTCCCTCTCACTGACTAACGCGGCGGCCTTCCCTTTTAATTTGCTAGTGATGCATTGCATCAGATACTCATTTCGCTGATTACTTCCTTGGAAATGTTGGATAACATACTCGCACTTTTTTAAGAACAATGTTAACGTATTCGCGTCACCCTCATATTCAGGAATTAGTTTTAACATATCCCTTAGAAGGGGAGGTGCTAATTGCGCTGCGTTGTCAACCATTTTTCTTAGTAAGTATAACACAAAAAAAAACTAAAAATATCTAAACACTATGTGCGGTTTAAGTCACGTTAACCTAATCTATAATTACTTAAAAATACAATTTCTTAACTAAAACGAGCAATTTTCGCTACGTTTTCCTAAATTTAATGTGTGCAGTTTCAGTCACAATTTTCTTAACTAAAACGAGCAATTTTCGCTACGTTTTCCTTAATTTAATGTGTGCAGTTTCAGTCACAAACTTAAACTAAATGTGTGATTTTAACACAAGATATTGGATGGGAATGGGTGGAACAAGCGGAGGATTTTACTCTGGGTGTGCCACTTACATGCCCCGCATCGCCGACGTCCAACTCATTTATTTGGTTCGTGGATAATCGGATGGCTCCACGCGATGCTGCTAGCCACCAATGCTGCCACGCTCGTACACTTTTCACGGATTCTACGCTCGGTACTCGCGATGACAGCAGCCGATTATCCTACCGGCTGCGCCAGTTAGGAATCGGGAGCGCTTCAATATCTTTTTAAAAACTATTATAAAATTAAACTACTTAAAATAGGTATTGAGTGTCGAAGATTTTATTCTAAACTGTTCTTAATACTAGGTCTTATTTCTAATGAAATTTTTGCTGATACGGCAAAGCCCGGGTGGCCGGATTCTATGAATCGTCGCTATGCCGCATCAGCTTTCATACAGGGTTATATGCTTATACTTAAGACTACAGGGTTATATGTTTATATACCTACGACTATGGGAATATATCTACCTTCATTTTAAATAAACAAAATAAGAGGCCTCTCTTATTTTGTTTATTTAAAATGAAATATTGTCTTGTTGTTGTCTTGTCGACAGATTCCGTCCACTGGCTTGGCCTAGCAGATGTCTGAATAATTACATGTTTGTCTGCATATTGATATAGAGGTCAATACGTTTCGATATTCAATCAAGTAATTGAATTAAATTATGAAACATTTATCGTTACTGGTCCAACAGCTACGCCCAACAAGTTGTTCCGCGGCAGAAGTAAGTAATATTAACCGTGATTTAACATTATTAAGGTTAGATGGAGAAAAATAGAAGGTTAGAAGGTTAGGATAGTGTTGGGGCTGCCACGCTATTGCAGTGCATCAGGTATGTTTGCAGAGGCTCACGTAGACGGCTACCACGCAATCATGCGCAAGCGGGTAGCCTCCCTGATGCGGCGGGTGCGGGGCAGCACCAACACCTACCTAAACCTTATTGCTGATAGGATCGATAGTCCTCTGTTGGGCAGGGTGACCCACCTGCATGTGCTGCCGTGGCATCGTTGTGCCAAGTCGAATTATAAATGACAAACAAAACATTGACATTCTAATAGTTTTTAAGTATATGATTTTTATTGATATTATTGTTTAAATTTCTTATTATCACATTTAATTTTCAAAATTCCCTATAATCCTACGTAAATGATAGGATTTTTCAGTTTTACTATCCTTAATTCAGGACGCTAGGGCATTGCTAAAGGAAATTGGGCAAAGTATTTTTATTGAACTTTTTTATTTAGCCTTAAGTTTATGCTTAAGGCTAAATAAATGCTAATTTGTAAAAATAATATTTTTGTAACACACTTATACGCATACTTGATAAGGGTTGATATCCTAAAAATATATATTTTTATTTATTTATTTGAGTATACGTGATATACGCGTTTGAATGTTGATCAATCAGTTCCTCGTATCAGCATACTTGATTATGAACAAGTATCCACATAGCACATTCTTGCCCTAGAATCGACTTGTTGTTTGGCTGTTTGTATAAAGCAGTACAATTAATTTGAAGAACGTTTTTTTAATGGGCGTTCAAAGTCATCAATCACGCGCACGGTAGGGTGTCGCAAGGTGTTTGTAGTGTTTAACATATTACGAGCTTTGATGTTGGTACGGATGACGCGATGTAACGTCACATTTTAAAATTTAAGGCGTTGTTCGTAGACAGAGAATTGTTTTCTTTGTCTATGGCGTTGTTGGAGCAAAATTGACAACCTCTTTGACGTAATGGTTACCATGCCGGACTGCCAATCAGAAGGTTCCGGAGTCGACATCTCTGTGCTAAGCTTAATTTGTTACTTGTCGGTCTGGCGAGTGTGGCTCGGTGGTAATAACGTCTGCTTTTAAATCAAACGGCCCCTGGTTCGATCCCGGCCCTACACTAATGACTTGTTTTTCAAGTTATGTGTGGATTTGCACTTGAGGACCACAATATCCGAAGACGTGTGTCATCCGCTAACCCGCACTTGGCCAGCGTGGTGGATTATGGCCTATATCTCTCTCCTCGTGAGAGAAGGCCCCGAGTCCCAGCAGAGGGAACGTATAGTGGGCTGCTTATGCTATGCTCGGTCTGGGTGTTAAATACTCATGTATGATATATAGTATGTACAATGTATATATATATGTTTTATATCAGTTGTGTTAGCAACCATTATACAAACTAGAAATAGTTTTGGCTAAACAGCCGTTAGTGAAATATGTCCTTATATAACAAAAAATCAAACACCATCTATTAATTATTACAATAAATAGTGTTTGATTAATAATTATTATAAAATTAGTATATTTTGAAAAATACTATTCAATCCTACGTAAGCAATAGAGCTACGTTTTTTAGAATAGAATAGAATATTACTTTATTGTACAACCACATAAGAAAACAGCTTAAATTAAGGAAATAAAATATTTACACATAGAGTACAAAGGCGGCTTTATCACCTATGGTGATCTCTACCAGGCAACCAGGAATGGAGAGAGATAGATAGATAGATGAACTCTTTATTGGGCAAATAAAGGTACAACACAAAATAAAAAAGTAACAACACAAATGTGAGAGAGAGAGAGATAGTACAGATAGAAAAAAAATAAACTATCGAGCTTTTTTTTCAGTTTAATTAAATTTAATTTAGTGTGAAAAATCATTAGAGTTCCACACGATACCGTGAAATTGCTCGATAGTTTATTTTTTTATAAATAGTTGTCTTAAAATTAAACGTGTTATGCTTTTGAAAATAATAAAGGAATTACAACATATTTTTATTTTTGTTGTAGATAATTAGTCTGGTCAACAAGTGCCTTTTTGGTCAACTTTTTTCAGTCTTCGGAAACTGCTCAATAAACAATAATCCGTGGTCAAAAAATTTAAAAATTTCTTTTTTTTTATCGATTTTTTTTGCGGAACTGCATTGTTTTTCGAATCGAATGACACCTCAATCATAATTTTCGGAGACTGCTGAAAAAAGTTGACCAAAAAGGCACTTGTTGACTAGACTAAATGTAATTATTTTATATCAATATTGTGTTGTGTTGATTTTATACGAATGTATTTCATGAAATACCTTCTACTATAGTTCAGGCATTTCGCTCAAATATGTTGGGCGCGACTGAACTCTGTATAAAGTCTTCTTAACTAGTAATAAATAATAATATTAAAAAAAAAAACTAAAAAACACGCTTATCTGGCCGTTTTAAGTGGGTCAAAATCGGTTACAAACAAACATACAAAAAAATGGAATAATTTTATCAAATTAGTGTATTGTCATCAGTTTTCAATAAATCTACAAAGTTTGAACGAAATCTGGTCGTTTAAAGTGGGTAAAAATCGCGCCCAAAGAAGTCGGTTACAAACAAACATACAGGTGAAGCTAATATAAAACGTGTAAAAATAACTACCCACGTCTCAGTTTAAAATTATAAATTTGAATCTAAAACGATTTGCTACAAATGTTAGACAGCGTCCCCTGGTGAGCTGACACCGTAACTTACATCTAAAAACAGGCACCAACCAAATTCAACCTCTTTACTAAAAACAACATTTAAATTGAAAAATTTTAGAAGATAAATGGTAACATTGGTTTGCACAAAAAAATATCTAAATTATGGTGGCGATTCAGCGGCACACACGACTAAACTAAATTCAAAGAAGCCCCGTCTCTTTTCATCTTAGGTGGACAGAAATAGACGGCACGTTCTGAACCACAGACAAAATAACCAAAATCACGTCAAATATGGAATGTGCAGGCAGTTTTAGAGGTGATACAAGTGAGTGCGTTCTAAAGTCGCCTATATTTTCTGCATTTGACGTGATTTTAGTTGGTTTGACTATGGTGCACAACGTGCCGTCTATTTCTGGCCACCTAAGATGAAAAGAGACGGGGCTTCATTAAATTTAGTTTAGTCGTGTGTGCCGCTGAATTGCCACCACTATATAAAATATGCACCAATCAAATCTAAACTCATCACTGTAAAACGTAACAAAATTAGATTAGTTGTAACGGAGATAAATAAATACTAGGGCATATTTCACACACCTGGTTAACCCCATACTGAACCATTTCTAGTTTGTAT